>CM031572.1:433281-1167300 GCA_018467065.1 Ephestia elutella
TGTCAAAAGGAGATGTCAAGAAAACTAAAATGATAAAGTAGATAGGTACCAAAGAGTTTTATACATATTTGTATTGTAAAAAATAAAATTGTAGGTAGAGTCTACCACAGAGCAACACGGACTACGCGCGGATGTCCTGGCGCTGTTGCTCTATGGTATTCTACCATGGGAACAAATAAGAATAGTATTTAATCTACAACAATTTTTCAGCTTTTTTTAACAATGATCTATTGGTATCCAAATATGAGTATATCCGCTAGCTAGGGTAAAGCTCCTAAAGATCAAAAGAAGAGTGACAAAATGACTGCGCGTTTTCTACCACAGAATTTTTTTTTTGTTTTCTACATAATATCATAGATCTATTTATCTGTACGATAATATACTTCGAGCAACAAGGACTTTCGCACGCGCGGAATTCGGGCATAAATTTATTATATTGTACCGTTGTTGTAGTTATAAAGCATCATACCTAGCGGTCACAGAAATATTTCTTTTTTAAATAAAGAGTATTAGTCTGTGCTAAGGGTATAATAAAGTTTATGGTTGTCCGCTTTTTCTTTCTGTAAAAAAAATACAGTAGTACAAGTAGATATTGCAATCTCGGTATTTATCGTGTAAAGACTTTGATTCGTGAAATATTCATGGCTGGAAATAAAATCAAAACTGTAAAATACATTAAATTTTCAAAGGAAGACAACAATGACGTTTACCCTAAATTTCAGGAAAAGCGCAAAATTATGGTACAAATGTCCCCAAGTCCGATAAAAATATAAATCCAATTTTTATAAATATTTTTGCTGCTGCCCGGTAATACTTATTTACTTTATAAAAAATTGAATCCTATTATTATTTTGCATTCCATGTTCTCTAACAGTTTTTTCTTCTAACTAGTATGTTATCTAACTTCTAACTAATATTATAACTGAGAAAGTGAATTTTGTTTATTTAAGTTTGTTGCCTTTTCACGCTTTATCTACTGAATCAATTTTTCCTAAAGTTTTGCATACACATAAGAGTTGGAAGTACTAAAATGGGTACCCTTCTTTATCCCGGGGAAAAAGTACTGTTCCCGTGGGAAATTCACGTGGGCGAAGCCGCGGGCAAAAGCTTAGTAAATTATAAATGCCAAAAAAGCAAGTAATTATTTATTTGAATGATATTATATACTATTAGGTAACAAACAAACAAATAAATAAACAATCAAACTCACTTTCGCATTTATAATATAAGTTAGGATTAGGATTAGTCAAGGTTTAGGAAGTTAGGATAGGATTAGGATATTCTGTGGATAAAATTGACAAACCCACAACTTATTTCATTTGTAATGATTGGTAATTTTTTTTAAGAGATGCCCACATTTTATTGACGTTATTTGACCACAGACATAAAATACTCTCCTATTAAAAAGAAAATATTTCTGTGGATATGACAAGCTTGATAATATGTCATAAAATACATGAAACCCAAAACATTTTCAAGTAGCAAAATATGTTTAATATAATTGGTTAGGTATTTACCTACATTTTACCAAGTAAATTTTATAAAACATAGAAATAAACAAATATAGCTGTATTTTAAGGAATGCGCAGATGGAATCAAAAGCTCGATGTAACATTAAACCATTGCTTGATTCATGAAATTACAAGATTCAAGAACGGATTTATCTTCTAATGATAGTCTATTCTGCGTAACAAGAGATCAAGAGATGATAACACTTATACCTATTTACTTTATATAAAATACATTATGTTTTTAATGACTAAATTAAATATATTATGTAAAATATAACTTGTTATTTATTAAAGAAATCTACTATGTTACTATGATAAAAGTACAAAATTATTGTGCACTGAAAGCAAATGCACGTATATGCCTTTCCTACTACAATATTTGATTTAATATATTCTTTTCTATGTCGATCAAGATTACAGATCAGCCACTTGTTAGATACTTTAGGCTATTTTATTTAAATTATGTACATTCTCCACGCGTTTTATTATAGTCAGGC
Source organism: Ephestia elutella (assembly GCA_018467065.1). Taxonomy (NCBI): domain Eukaryota; kingdom Metazoa; phylum Arthropoda; class Insecta; order Lepidoptera; family Pyralidae; genus Ephestia; species Ephestia elutella. Next base: position 435,290 of record CM031572.1, read on the forward strand.
ACTAGTAAGTGCTACCAGATTGACAAAAGCATGAGAACAATGCCTATATTTATTGATATTTTATATATTTAAAAACGTCTAATAACGTACCTAACTCAATGGTATAAACATATTAGACGTGACGTATTAGTTGGCTGTTCTCGATTACAAAATTTTTCAATTTTATAATTAAAATAACCAATCATAGGCCTAGAATGAGGGCACGATTGCTGCACGTAGTTGCTCCGCGCTATCTTGAGCTGACGGAAAAATAACGTTGAATGTGCTTGCTTTTTCCGTATCTTTCGTTGTCAAAATCAAATGACAAGCTGTCGAAAAATGCTGTTGTGTGTGTAAAATTTTCTTGAGATTCCTGTGATTGGATGATCGACGATCGTCCGGAGTGGTGTGTAACTGTCAAATCGACCTGTTAGTTGAGGTTGGATGCGGTTTTGTGCTTGTGTGTATTCGGTAAAAATACCCACAAGCACAAATCACGTGGTTTCACGTGTCACGTCCGGCACGAAAGGCACTTGAGAGTGGCACTCCAGAGGCACTAATAGAGCTCGGAAGCGGCGGGCGATACCTGGGGCTCTATTTTTAAAACTGTGACTCACCAAAAAAGCGTGAGCCGAATGATTTTTCATTCGATATTAATTATTCCGTATTTTTGAATTGTCTATGTCGAATACTTCGCAACGAGTAGTCTAGACCACTCGTTTTCGTATGATTTGGTAGTCGAAATGTTTTTTACGTCAAAATCTTGAATGACACAGACAACCGGATACGAATATAGATGGAGTCTATTAGAATTTTCATTTTTGCGTTCCGTTTAACGCTTACGTTCTGTTTGATTGAAAATTTACGAACATTTTTTTACGATTCGTTACCGATTCGGTTTTCATTGCATAGAATGGAGCAGAATTTTTTTCTCGCATTATTTTCATATCACTGGCAACATGGCTAGACAAGTAATTTCAAAAATATGGCATTATGTTTTTAGTGACATAATAGGACGAGTGCGACATAATAGTCTATTCGTTTTCGGCGGTGTGTCACACTTTCAAAAATAGGGCTACAGACCCGCGGCGGCGTACGGAGCGGAGCTCTGAAAACGAAAACGGTGATAAGGTCGCGAGTTATTTTTAAATCTATCAGCTTGGTATTTATAAATGCGAACGTTTGGGTGTGAGATGGTGAATTTGTGAGGATATTTTCTCTCAGGATATTTTCTCTACATAATCTGTCACATATTAGTAACCCTTATTAATATGTGTTGAGCATGGAAGTAATATGTACTTTGTAAAGTACTTATTACTTCCATAGTGTTGAGAAATGGTCCTTCATTAAAGCGTGTTAAAATGAGATATCAAATTCTTGCAGCAAACCTTTAAAAAAGGTACATAAGTTTGTGACCTTAAACTTTATAACGCAAGAGAAATACAAGTGCAGTCAATCAGAGTAACCAATAGTGCAACATTCCGCGCACTCGCGACGTGACGAGCAAATGAGCGGTCCCCGAGGGATGTCCCGGGAGCGCCAACAGGTGGCGACGGGTGCTCACCGCTACGTCGCAGTTACACTGAAACTTAAATAATTTTATACTGTGTTTATGACTTGTGCTTGGATTTAATGTACTCTTCTCTTTCTTACAAAACTTTGATCGTAAGATTGATGTCTTTCTACAAAGTATGCTACAATAATAAAATCTGATTCCCTTTAAGTTTATAAAATAAAGCATTAGAGAATTGAAATAACACGTCATGTGAATAGTTAAATAGCGTCAAATGGGACATTTGTTTGCGGAAATAAAGTTTGAGTTCGTATCAGAACATTCCACAAGATATTATAAGCGTATTCTCGCTGACTGTACAAAACAGGTAAATTGATGTAATATTTTTTTACTTATGCCTTTAAAATAAAGCTTTATAAGACGTATTCTTTGTAAAATTCTATGACATGTGATGATTTAAAATGGCTCCTTTGCTAACTACTCTATTTATAAATTTAAGGTTAAAATTGTAGCTGTTGGTCTTCCTATCCTATAAAAAATACTAATATAAAAGTAAGTATAAATATACCTCGAAATGTGAACCTTAACGACACCTTTTAAGGAAACTCATTAGCCATTGTACATTTAGAGAGGCAATCGTAAGGCGCGAGCACACAGCCGCGAGCGGCTCCCGTCACCAGACAATCATATGTAAATGCGATGCTCAGTCGATCACAGCTTAATGCGGATATATAGAACGTGACGCGACTGTGTACGCAATACTGTCCAAGTGTTTAGGATTTGGCAGAAAATGATCCCTGGTTTTATTTCGTTAGTATTTGGATTTATTGATACAGAATCACGTCTTTATCCCTTATGGGGTAGACAGAGCCAAGAGTCGTGAGACTCAAAGACCACGTTTAGCTTAATAGCGGGTTTATTGATGAAATGGAGATTCGGATACAGCGACCGGTTGGTATAGAAAGAAATCCCCACTAAGAGATTGATTGATTTATTAATTAAATATTTGAAAAATTAATAAAGCTTAATATATAAATCTGTACATACGCCTATACTTTTGTTAAACTTATGTCGTAGTATCTTTTTTGTGTCAAGGGTTGGCAATGAACTCGACCCCTCTAGTCCGTCATAGTTCTCTGTCTAAATCATGCATTGAACCATAAGATGGTGCAACATTGTCCAAATATTAGTTCATACATAAACATTCGCGTAGCACCCTCTACGAAATACGTAGCAACAGCTACGACGTAGCTTATTAACAATCCTATTCAATAGCTGCATCACGTTTTTTTATAAATGATTACATATAAGTATTTGAATGTATTGCTAAGAAGTAAACACACATGCTCTGTATAGTGTGAGAGTCAACATATAAAGTTCACTTACGACGATCCTTGACTTGTAGTGTTTATATCTCCTAGGTGACGAGGGTCGCCAATTGTGTCTGTGTGATTAATGTATAGCTATGTGTATGTGTAGAGCTAAATGTTGTTTCAAATGTTAGATGCGTATGAATTTTTTTTTACATTGATTTGATTTTATTTTATTTATTAGCACACAAAACAGTAAGTAAGGTGGGTACATGACATAAAATATATATAAACATTAAAAAATTAAAAAGAATTAACCAAACTGACCAACAATAAGTGTACCATGTTAAATTTAGCTCACAATACAAATAGCTACTTAAATATAAAAACAAAACAATAAAAATACCTAAATATATAAATAAAGAGGGATACAATACAAATTATTTATTTTTTTAATTTAATCTTTTATTACATTAACGCACTTCCTCTTAAATGACATAAGTGAAGTGCAAAAAATGTCGGGTAGTTCTGTTGATGAAAAATGATTATGACAATTATGTAAAGAACTTAATACATTCATCTACTTTTATTTCCAACTAGCTTTTGCCCGCGGCTTCGCCCGCGTGAATTTCCCACAGGAACAGTGCTTTTTCCCGGGATAAAAAGTAGTCTATGTGCTATTCCAGGTCATTATCTACCTCTGTACCAAATTTCATCGAAATCCGTCCAGTAGATTTTGCGTGATTGAGTAACAAACATCCTCACAAACTCACATCCAAACATTCGCATTTATAATATTAGTATGGATTACTAAATACCCTACATTAACAACCTAGTAACAGTCCAAAGCTAAGCTATTCAGATATAGTTGTCCAACACTGACAATCTCAGATCTCTTGTTTATTTGCTATTATTTAAATAAACATATATTTTTATATAAATGCTTCCAAAACAAGAAAATTGGATCAGTTCCACATCTAGCCTGCCTTTCTAAAGATACCGTCATCCGGCCAGCGCCCGGCCGCAGATAGCCGGTAACGAGTTGCTCTTATCCCGCACTTATCAATTAACACAACCCCCCCCTCCCGCACAGCATCGCGCGATTTACCGCCGGATCGTATCGCCTATCGACAGTTTGGGAACGCTTCGTTAATCGAGCACTTACTGTAAGAGCCGATTTAGCGTTGATTAATTTTCCGATCACATGGAATTCAAAGCTATTACGAAGCAATCAAATATTTGGTTCAGGAATTTACTATTTGCCTTTAAATGCTTACTATATAATTTAGTCTTGTCTGGTCTTAACACATATATAGTGGTAGCTACTCTATTTTTATTTATATAATTTATAGTCTATTTGTTTCTGAAACAATCATATTTTTTCCTGTTATTTTTTTTTTAAATACGTGTTAGTAACATAGACAGTTTGACTTTAGTATTTCTCACATTTGCGTGTTTCAACAATATCAACCCGTACCTTCGTTTACAAACATCTACCCACTAAGCACCGTTACCAACACCCCGTTCCGCATTCGGTCCGCGCGCCGCGGGCGTCTGATAGCCCGACCCGCGCCGGTCGCGCTATTGTACCTGGCCATTGTCCGGTGTTTGGGCTACATGGCTGTTTATGTTTACTGACGATAGCGTTAAGTGATGAGTAGAATGCTTACCTAAGATGTTTACATACATACATATTATCACGCCTTTTTCCCGTGGGGGTAGGCAGAGACTAGCGATTTCCACTTGCTACGATCTTTACAGATCTCTCTTGCTTCCTCTACACTCATCACTCTCTTCATACATGCTCTCCGGTTATGGGCGGTCCTAATATCTCCTTTTTAAGGAGATCCGCAATCTGGTCGGAGTGCGTTCTACGAGGTCGACCCTGACCAACTCTTCCATTCACCTCTGCTTTATAAATACCTTTCGTCAATCTCTTTTCATCCATACTCTCAACATGCCCAAACCATCTTAACATCTCCAACAACCTAAGATGTTTTACAATAATAAAGTTGGCTGCAAATGGTATGGTGGGATAAATAAAAGCACATTTTTGCACGTAGACTTTCTAAGTCTATGTAGGGTTAAGACATTTGCATTAGATTATTTTTGTAAATTTTGTGATGTTGTAGTTTTGAAAAGCGTGTTAAACAGATATTTTGATAGAATAATGAAAGAAGATAAGAAAAGAAAGGCATTGTAACGTATATATCTCCTCGCCTTCGACTTATCAATCTCTATGACTTGCGTGACTGTAATAATAAGAAATTTGTAGATAGGTTTGTTGAGGGCTTTGAGCCGTATTTTTTACTTACCTTTATTCTATAATCTATGTAGCATGCACCATCTGAATATTCACAGCCTTGTCCCGCCGCCGTGGCGCGCCCGTCGGGTGCACGTGACGGGATTACCGCACATTTGCCGGATTACGACGATGTTATCCCACTTCTGATGCTGGGTTCCTGCGGACAGACAGATTCACAGTCCTGCCAGGTGTGCTTCTCACGAAATATGATTACACTATGTTTTCACTCGATTTTGAATGATTTTCCCTCACGAGTCATGGAGATGAGGGAAAAGTCATTCGCCTAGTAAGTTTTTGGTAAATAATATATTTGAAAAATAGCATACTTGTCTCATATAGTAAACGGTCATATGAATGTATTGCACCCGAGCGCCAAGCTCGGAAGTGCATTACTCTCGACTCGTCAAAATCGCGCCAGTTTCGGAACATAAATTGTCTTTATTTAGGTAGTTTACTGGCACTGTAACTGTAATAAATAAATAAAGTAATAATACATAACAAGATTATTTAATTCAGTACCTGAGTGATATATTATATCGATCTAAACGATACGGAGCAGTCTCATCATTTCCTATTCGTGTTCAGCTTACAGCCGGCAGCTGCAACGAACTGTATATGAAATGTACCTCAAAATGGTCTGGATATTTTAGGCTTATAAATAGTTATATAATAATTGGTCCAGCGGTTTTGGTGTGATAATATTATCAGTAGAAACAAGATAGACAGGCATAACATTATATTAGTATGGATAGTATGGTATGGGTGTAAGATAATATGTATTAATGTCATTAATGCATTGGGCCAACCAGAAATCCTAATGGATGTAATTTTCTTTCCTAAATATGTTTATAAATATAAAGTAAACCTATCCTTTAATAAGTACTTTGCAATATAATCGCCTACGAGTAAAAATATAATACCCTAGTGCTACGCCGTAGCACGCTCTACGCCGTAGAGCTTATTGCTACGCCAGCGTTTCTCGAAACAAATATTGTAGGCCAAATTAATTCTCTCTTAAAGCTCGGTTCACATTATTCCAGTACAGTAATCCAGTGAGGCAATCTAGTCCAGTGCTGGACTGGATTATATCGTTCACATTATTCCAGTCATTTAATAGCTGTTGAATCGGCACATAAAAGAATATGTATTTATTATTCAACACACATTTCAGCACTGGATTTCCACACTGCGCATTGTTTTAGGGACGCTCGGTTGACATTCAGTCACTGGACTGGATTACTCACTGGAATGAGAACAATCCAGTGTTGGTTTAATTATTCCAGTAGCATCCCAGCGCTGGATCGATCGATTGTTGGTCTGAAATGCTCCAGAAACAAAATGAACTGGGTTGCACTAACTTGTGTTTCTTGATTCACTATATTTCTGAGCAGGTCGTAGAAGCCAATGAAGGAAATCTTAAGTTCTACGAGTTATTAGTAAAGTGTCGAATGTCAAGTCTTTGATATTAAACGGATGGTAATAGTACTGCAACTAATAATCGTTTCAGCTACTTTGAATACCTAATACTGCATCTCTTATTATCATGATTAGGAATTACGATTTGCTAGTTTTCTCGAAATTTTTCCCAGGTGAATGTAATACGTAGTTTTGCTCTTGTTTTTGGACTTTTTGCGAGATTGCACGTGGAACTACGGAATTGATCCTTTGGGAAAAATTCAATCCAACAGGACTCAGCGTGTAATGGTTACAAATATCTGAACTTTTTAATTCATATAGTAATGTATAGAAGTTTTGATATATGATTTATTATTTATTCAATTACATATAACAAAAGCCCTAAGGTTACGCTCGCTGTCTCTTGTGATTTTTTAGAATATGAATTACTTTATACAATTAGTTAAGATAACATAATTATGTAACGAGCATCCAAACATAAAAAATAATCAAATTTCAGCACTTTTGATGAAAAAATAAGTAATGTATACTAGAGTATATGCAAGAATTACGATAATATCGATAGAATTTGAAGCCACCACCGCTCTGTATGCAAGGCATATTAGTTTCAAATTCAGATTACTTTCCTCCCAGGACTTTAGAGCTGGATCCCATCCTGCGAGACCCCGCTCCTCTCCCTGCATATCAACAATGTACGCAGATTACAGCGCACGTGTCGCCGCTCCACTCCGCTCGGCTGCGGCGTCAATTATATAAAATTTAGATATGGCAACACTTAAATTACATGAATTTTTGTCTTTTATAATAATTTTTAATAGTAATGACGTACGGATCTGAGACGTGGTCGCTTACTATGGGCCTCATAAGAAGGCTCAAGGTCACCCAAAGGGCGATGGAGCGCGCTATGCTCCGAGTTTCCCTGCGTGATCGAATCAGAAATGAGGAGATCCGTAGGAGAACTAAAGTAACCGACATAGCCCGCAAAATCGCGAAACTTAAGTGGCAGTGGGCGGGGCACATAGCTCGTAGAACAGATAGCCGTTGGGGCAGAAAAGTTCTCGAGTGGCGACCACGAACCGGAAAACGTAGTGTTGGCAGGCCTCCCACTCGGTGGACCGACGACCTGGTGAAGGTCGCGGGATGCGCATGGATGCGGGCAGCGCAGGACCGGTCGTTGTGGAAATCCTTGGGGGAGGCCTTTGTCCAGCAGTGGGCTCAGTCTTTCGGCTGAGAAAAGAAGAAGAAGATAATAATTTTTATACTTTCGCGTTGAATGGTAAACAAAACTACAGAGGTATTTATAGCGTACGTACCTTTTTGATTTCTCAATTTCGTTTGTATTACTTAACTCTAATGCAGTATACGGGAAAAAAATTCACGTCGTCAACCCACCAGGGGGTCATACTGGTGGGACAATGGGTAAGATGTGGTAAGATTTGGTAAAATGCTTTCATTTTCAAGTGGGAAATGGGCTCTATTTCTGTACTGTGGCTATTTTTATTGCAAGTTCATTATGTTTCTTTGAAGCATATATATATATATGCGGTGGTGGCCGAGTGGTAGGGCGCCCGCCTGTGGATACAAAATCCCAGGTTCGAATCCTGCCCGGGCTACATGAGTTTGTATACCAATCTGACTCATGTTAGTTTTCATTGACCACCACTTGCTTCCGGTGAAGGAAAACATCGTGAGGAAACCTGCACTCTGGTTGATGATTATCAGCTAGTGTGTGAAATGGAGAAGGCAATGGAAAACCACTCCATTAAAATTGCCATGAGAGTCGTTGTGTGTGTTTAATTCCATATAATGACCACGACCCTCAGTCATGAGGAAATACGACTAAAGAGAGATATATATATTCAAAAAAAATACACTTGTGTTTCTTGCTAAGATAAAGTATTTCCCAGTAGGTCGTAAAAGCCAATGAAGAGAATCAGCTCTTCTTCCTGCATAGCTATTCGCAAACTGTCGTCTCAAGGTTTAATGGCCTAGCCTATGAACATGAAAATGTTTACATCTGATATCCATGATATAAAAAGTTTTTTATTTGCCTTCACTTCGATAGAAAAAGCGAATTAGAAAAATACTACCAATTTCATTAATACATCCCCATGTTCATTTTTTATGTTTAAATATTTTTTTACGTCAAAGTGCAATTTTTTGCCAAAAAATTGTAAAGATGTTTGTATATATATTACAAAATTTAACCTATGAAGAAGTCGAATCACTCTGTACTTATTTGTAAGGTATACCATTGTTATTATTACATTACATTACACAAATACATACAACACAATTAAATTACATTAAATCCCTGATACACTGAACTTTTAAGCTTTTAATTATATGTATTCTCAAAAATTGTTATTAGTTACTTATATTATTGACTTTTTGTTAAAAGAGCGGACTCTCCAAACACAAGTATTTTATACTTAAATGGAGATTCCAATCATACACTGATAATGTAAACGAAGTTACTAAATAAAGAATTATTATTATTATTATGTTGGTACGCTTTTCAGAGCCACGGGTCCATTGGGACCCGGTCCTTTGAGGCGTTCATGGGGCCAAAGCCAACATGAAGAGGCTTTTTTGTACCTTTTTAATCAAAAAGTGAGATGGCTGCATCTGCGGAGATCTGTCCCTTAGTGTACCATAGGGATATACTAACGGACAGTCCTCCACAGCTGCCGAACTATTGCCAGGTAGGGATTAACAAAGTTTGGGCTATGTGGAGGGGATCCTAGTGGACCGTATTGCTGGGTTATGGAGTGAGATACGGACATCTACCTTTAAATCTCTCACAACAATTTAAGTTAGGCAGATGGTGACTTGCTACTCTTTGGCTGTACAGCCTGTGGGCCTCCCTAATTAAGCCACCAGTTGGCGGCCAGGGCGCAACACAGTGTGAGCAGCTAAGGGTGTCGAGAGGTGCGGCCCCGGTTTCACCTTCACGGGGGTGAGCCCCGAGAGCGGGTTTCCCCGTTATTACGCCATTACGTGCAATACACTTCCACCCTGGAGCGAGTGTTCCGCTCTTGCTACTCCACTCTGAGCCGGCCGGCTTAGGCAAGCCAGAGGCGGGGGGTGTGTCACTGTGTGTATGTGTGTGTGTAGGTGCGTGTGTGTGTGGTCCCCCTGGAGATCGGGTCCGTGGTGACGCCGCTCACCAACAGCTCGCCACAAGCTGCCCCTGCGTTGACTGATTGCACTGGAGATCCAGCGGGCGATGGGGTCGTCACATCCCGACGCCAATTATTTTATTATTATTATAATACATAAGGACTTAGAAATCCTTAAAAAGTATGTTTTGCGGCATCAAAATAGCCTCGTCCAAGTTTCTATCGTCGGTAATACAGTATGCTGCAATATGACGCGCTGACGTAGATCGTTTTTGTTCCGCTGATGTTATCGCCAATATGTGCGGAATTCGTTTTTGGGACCGAATTTGTATGCCGAGTGGTTTTCATAACTCTATCATTTTATTATTTAGAAAATGAAACTAGTTTCGTTTTGTCAGCATCATTAAATTTTTCATGACGTCGTTATTTATCTGTCACATGCTTCAACAATTTTACTACGACGACTTTGTGTCCTTATATTCGTAAAAGAAAAATGGAACAAAGTATTTTTTAAACACAAACGTGAGATTAATAGAGTCTCACAATTCTTAACCCAAATGGTCTAGAATCGTGAGACTCTGTTAGTCTCATGATTCTTGACCATTCTACTCCGTAAGGTTTAAATAAAGGCACGATACTGTATCTGCACATTTCATATAAAAAATCTTATCCACAATAACAAACACATTCTGTTATAACTCGAAATTTGCAGGTTAACTCATAATATTTCACGCTGTACACAACCGGCCATGTCCAGTTTGTACCAGTTTACTCTAGTTTACAAATGTCGTCACAACAGAACGACATGCAAATGAGAGCTGTAGTTTTTCCGCGGAAGCGAGCGTTAGTGTCCTTGTTCATAAAACTGCCGTATCTCTTGTGCTTTTTGGCAGCAGTTACTGTTTTGGGCATCTGTTTTTCTAAGAAGTCATTAGGTACAGACGTGCTCATTTTAATTTGGTAACTTTATAGTGGACTAATAGTGCAATCGGTTGGTGAATAATTTACAGGCCACATGTTATTAATTTTACTAACATTATAACTACGAAAGTTGTGATGGATGTGGATGTTTGTTTCTTTATCACGCAAAACCTACTTACTAGACGGACTTCGACAAAATTTAGTATATGGTTAAGAAGGATGGCGCGAAAAAAGGGAGACCTATTCCCTCCCATCAGTGGGTTTGATGTGGGTTGAAGATGATGATGATACTCGTATGTTGGATAACAAGTATTTTTTCAAAGCTATCCAAATGAGTATAAACAGGTCGTTCTAGGAAATTGTGCTGAATATTTGTAGGTAGGTATGTTTGTACACCGGCTTTCGGCGCCGCACTCAACGTGTTAATTAAAAAGTGAAAATCTGGCCAAAGTAGGTCGGGAACATACATTATTCATCGAGTGAATATGATAAGTTAGTTGCTTGAGTTCGCCAGTTGCGAAACAAGTCAGCTTGGTTATAGTTATTTAGGGTACAAAATATAGTTGTTTATAACTTTAATATAAATACTATTGTTTTCATTTATGTTTAACGTTCGGTTGTTGGTCTTAATTTAAATTAGATAGAAAACAAGAGTAAATTAAAATGGCAGCTATGAGCATTGTAGTTACAAATAAAAATAATAAAATCATTACGAGGTGCATAGAGCAGACATACTTCAATCAGATATACAATAACAGAGTGTCGCGCGCGGGAGTCGTTATATTCTTATCGAAAACCCAGCTCTGTGCAGATGTAATGTGCAAACCAAAGTACGTTTTTCTGCTCGTCTCTCGGGATTGTGGCATATTATTCCATGATTTTGACCACAGACGTGAATTTGACTAGAGACATCATCTTTATCTAAAATATATAGAAAATATCAGATTGTATTATTTTATTTTAATAGTTAAGTAGATTTAAAATCATATTAATTTAGATTATGTATATAAAATTACACTGTCGACTCTCGCCGCCTGCGCTCGGCCACGCTTGGCGCTCGTTCGTTTGCGAAATGTAAAAAACCTAACGAAAGCCGGACAGGCCGGACACCGTTTATTTTGGCCGGACACGCAATCGAAAAGCCTACCTATGTCCGGCTTTATCCGGACGCCTGGCAACCCTAACTACAAAACATTATAACCATCACTTACATCTACAAATTGCCACTATTTAAATGCAATTAACTAACATAACAAATTACCACGCTGAAAACAAGACAGATCAATGATAATTTTACTCCAATTTCCTGGTGCCTCAGCGAGTAATATTATTATTAGTACTAATGTCGGTTATTTAACAAACACAGTACCAATACAAGACAGAGTTACCGTATCTGTCGCTGACAACTGTACTGAAATTCCGCTCGAGCCGATTATCACGCTCAGTTTCTGCTGGCAAGTAATTAAATTTGTGTTTTCGCTCGCTGCCCCGCAAAGAGATGAGACGAGGCGGCGACAGAAACTGTGTTAGGGTTCAAAGAAAAGTGTACGGGATTCTGAGTCCGCAATCTCCTTACTTGATAGTAAACATGGTCTGGAAGATTAGGATAAACTAGATAAACTGGAGTTTCTTGAGCTGGACTATGGCAAAGTAGTGTTTTAGAATAAGCGGCAAATACGACAATCTGTAAATTAGGATGGAATACTGCGAAATCTTAAGTAAAATTAAATCAGTTGTCAAATTAATATTATCATGATGTCTGAAGAAAAAACTGACCCCCTATCTCACCGAATCCTAATCTCAAGGGTGTTAGGTTTACCTGCAACTGACTGTCCAAGTACATATGCTGTCGCCATATCGTCATGTCAATTTTCTTAAAATGTCAATTTTCTTAAATTAATCGAACATCTCATCAAATCTAAATCTTTGTTTGGTTTGGAAGAACTTTTCCTAACTGCTGCTCAGTATCGACGTCTAAACAGACAGATCTCCAAGTCCTTAATGCCATTTCGACCTAACAATAATTTAAGCGGCAGTTGCCCTCGTACATAGAGCAGACAGTAGCCTCGCCGAGAGTGTGAAGCCAGCATCCTGTGCCACGTTAGCTTAGACACTGTAAGCTGTAAGTGGGACGGAAAACAAACGGCGCGTCGTTTTCCGCGCCGGCACGGCGACCTCGTTTGTTCCTGCGACATGTGACAATCGACAGCAAATATACTGACTTATGACTTACATTCATAACCCTATCGTTGAACACGTTATATGATTATGTAAAAATCTATCTAAAATATGAATTTAAATATAAATATTTTATAATATTTCTTTTTATTTATGTTTTTAGATGGCCTGTGGTGTGGCCCTAGAATAGCACCAACCCATCTCTTCCCGTGGGTGTCGTAAGAGGCGACTAAGGGATCTAAAACACCGGAGGATGGGCAGCAGCATCTTTTCCGCGTACTATGACATCACACTGCGATCGCCAACCCGCCTGCCAAGCGTGGCGATTACGGCAAAACCCCCCTATGGTTGATACACCCACAACACGGCCCCTAGTCCCCGGCGGCCCCGCTATCCCGGACTCTGGTAGCGGTCACGGTAACGGCGGGGCAGGGGGTGCTAAGAATCCCCGGCAGATGCCAGGCTACCAACCCCGACGACCCTTGGCCCTGGCAACTTACAACACGTGCACACTGCGGACCGACGAGAAACTCGCTGAACTGGAGGAAGAATTGAGCAGGTTACGATGGGATATTGTAGGATTATGTGAAGTCCGAAGAGAGGGGGAGGACACCATGATCCTCAAATCCGGAAACCTGCTCTATTTCCGGGAGGGCGACCAACTGTCCCAGGGTGGTGTCGGGTTTATCGTCCACAGGTCCCTCGTCAACAACGTGGTCCAGTTCGAGAGTGTTTCGGCGAGGGTAGCGTACCTTGTACTCAGAATCACCAAACGGTATTCGTTGAAGGTAATACAAGTATACGCACCGCCCTCATATCGCTCCGACGACGAGGTAGAGACTATGTATGAGGATATTTCTAGAGCCATACATAGCTCCCAGGCCCACTATACCGTTGTGATGGGGGACTTTAACGCGAAACTGGGCAAACGAAGCGATGATGAGCTGAGAGTGGGGAATTTTGGATATGGAACGAGGAATGCACGTGGTCATCTGCTGGCCGGCTTTCTGGAGAAGGAGGGCCTCTTTATGATGAACTCCTTCTTCAAAAAGCCAAAACAGCGAAAGTGGACATGGTTGCATCCTAATGGCGTTACAAAAAATGAGATTGACTTCATCTTGTCGACGAAGAGGCACATATTCAATGATGTCTCTGTGATTAATGCCGTAAAAACAGGAAGCGATCACCGATTGGTAAGAGGCACATTGAATCTTAGAATAAAACTCGAAAGGTGTCGACTGATGAAGTCTACGCTCCGACCAGCGCCTATCCAGCTCCAAAACCCCGAGAGCTTTCAGCTCGAGTTGCAGAATCGCTTCGAATGCCTGGGAGACTGCGAAAATCTGGACGATTATAATGACAGGTTTGTGCAAATTGTCCAAACAGCTGGGTCTAAGGCCTTCAAAACCCGCTGTTCAAAAGGAACCAAAAGATCTCGGACCTCACCAACAAACTCATGGAAGAAAGACGAAACTTGGTTCTGCAGTCCTCTGACGATGCTGCTCAGTATCGACGTCTAAACAGACAGATCTCCAAGTCCCTAACGCGCGATTTACGCCAATTCAATACTGAGCGTATTGAAGAGGCGATTAAGCGAAATAAGGGCTCAAAAGTGTTTGCAAGGGATCTGTCTGTTGGTCAAAGCCAACTGACCAAGCTGAAGACTGAGGATGGCAGAATCATTTCGTCGAAGCCAGAGCTGTTGGAAGAGGTTGAGAAGTTCTACGGACAATTATACACCAGCGTACGTGCACCTGTCAGTAATCTGGCCAAAGATCCAAGAGCCAGATTGACCCGACACTACACCGAAGATATCCCGGACGTCAGCCTATACGAGATTAGAATGGCTCTCAAACAGTTAAAAAACAATAAGGCACCGGGTGATGATGGAATCACGGCTGAGCTTCTGAAAGCAGGTGGAACACCGGTATTAAAAGCTCTTCAGAAGCTATTCGATTCCGTCATACTCGAGGGACAAACGCCTACGGCATGGCACAGAAGTGTGGTGGTACTTTTCTTCAAAAAAGGCGACAAAACCTTATTGAAGAATTATAGGCCTATCTCACTTCTGAGCCATGTCTACAAACTGTTTTCGAGAGTCATAACGAATCGTCTCGCTCGCAGGTTCGACGACTTCCAGCCTCCCGAACAAGCCGGTTTCCGAAAAGGCTTTAGTACCGTAGACCACTTACATACGCTGCGGCAGATTATACAGAAGACTGAGGAGTATAATCAGCCCTTATGCTTGGCGTTTGTGGACTACGAGAAAGCCTTCGATTCGATCGAGACCTGGGCTGTGCTACAGTCTCTCCAACGGTGCCAAATTGACTATCGATATATCGAAGCGCTGAAGTGTTTGTACGAAAACGCCACCATGTCGGTCCGTCTCCAGGATCAAGGCTCGAAACCTATCCAGTTGAAGCGAGGGGTGAGACAGGGAGACGTTATATCTCCGAAACTGTTCACCGCCGCCCTGGAAGATGTCTTCAAGCTTCTGGACTGGAGCGGACTCGGTATCAATATCAACGGCGAGTACCTCACTCACCTTCGATTCGCTGACGATATCGTAGTCATGGCTGAGACCTTGGAAGACCTAGGCACAATGCTCGATGGCCTCTGTAGAGCCTCTCAACAAGTGGGTCTAAAAATGAACATGGATAAGACGAAAATCATGTCTAATATCCGTGTCGCACCCACTCCTCTAAAGGTTGGAGACTCTACACTCGAAGTTGTTGACAATTACGTATACCTGGGACAAACAGTTCAGTTAGGGTAAGTCCAACTTCGAGAAAGAGGTCAACCGTCGAATCCAACTCGGCTGGGCAGCGTTCGGGAAGCTTCGCGATATCTTCTCGTCCAAAATACCGCAGTGTCTCAAGACTAAGGTCTTTGACCAGTGTGTGTTGCCAGTAATGACATACGGAACAGAGACGTGGTCGCTTACTATGGGCCTCATAAGAAGGCTCAAGGTCACCCAAAGGGCGATGGAGCGCGCTATGCTCGGAGTTTCCCTGCGTGATCGAATCAGAAATGAGGAGATCCGTAGGAGAACTAAAGTAACCGATATAGCCCGCAGAATCGCCAAACTTAAGTGGCAGTGGGCGGGGCACATAGCTCGCAGAACAGATAGCCGTTGGGGCAGAAAATTTCTCGAGTGGCGACCACGAACCGGAAAACGTAGTGTTGGCAGGCCTCCCACTCGGTGGACCGACGACCTGGTGAAGGTCGCGGGTTGCGCATGGATGCGGGCAGCGCAGGACCGGTCGTTGTGGAAATCCTTGGGGGAGGCCTTTGTCCAGCAGTGGACGTCTTTCGGCTGAGAGAGAGAGAGAGATGTTTTTAGTGATGTTGAATTAGGTTAAGCCTGTTATGACGCGCTATATAAGATGAAATAAATAAATAATAATAAATAAAAGTCTTTCTCAAATTTACGCGATTTTAAATATGGACTTGGCGGTGGACTAATGATGACTATAACCGAACTCCAGCGAAATTTGGGAATTAAAAAACCTATAATATATCTGTCAATAAAACTGAATAAGTTTAACAAAATCTGACACCAGTGTAAGTAATAGCACACTCAATAAGCTGAAAAGAAGATCTCTCTCAATCACTGTCTGTCATTATAAATTAACGTCAATTTCCTATGTATCTAAGCGTGCTTTACTCAGCCGAGCCAGCTCATTACGAGCTGTCATCAACGTAAATGGCAGCTCGGCTCTATCCCGGTTAGTAGCGAAAAAGGTCGCAGGTACCGAGGCGGAAAACGATGTAGAATTTATTTTCCGCTCGACTTCAAAAAGCGTTTTATCTGAGATATTACTTCAAATAATAATATAGAGATACTAATCTTATAGTCGAGATCTACCAGAATTAAATACGACATAATACATTTAGTGTCTATCAGAATCATGGTTTAATTAAGAGTAGCTTTGTTACTTGTCATACCTACTTGCCAATAAACTCGCAAATAATTTTCATCGAAAAATTCGCCTTTTACATGTTTGTGTCATAAAATTTAATTTGTAATTCACAATTATGTTCAGTTCGATTCGGCTATGAGAAGTACTTTATATTACTTACTGACTTACAAGAGAATCTAACAAGCGTGTCAAAAAATGTGGGGAGTTAACTAGGGAATCTTGTCTACGATCCTTACAGTTCTCTTTTCGTTTAATTCACACTCATGAGTCAGTCATTCCGAAATGCTTGCCGGACGTTGTATTGTAGGTGCACAGTGGTAAACAGGTGTTTGTCCACTGCCCCGGATGGTGCGGGATCTCAATACATCGATCACAACCTGTCCCTGCTCGAGCACAACACCTGTGGAGATTCACCTGGAAATAAGCTGGCGACCGACGTTATTTATTTATTTAAAACTTTATTGAACAAAATTTTAAAATTAAAAATAAATGGTGGACTTAACGCCATATGGCATTCTCTACTAGTTAACCATTAGACCAAACAGAGAATAGTAAGGTGATGCGATAAAGTGCAACGAAACGTTATGCGGGAGTTTCACATGGTGAGGACTCACTGTATGAAACTCCCACATTGCACAAAATTTTGCTTTAGTGTTTTCATTTTGTTATTTTTTTTATGAAATTATGCATCATTTTTGAATTACTGTTACTTTTCTTATTATAACAAGACTGCAAAATAAAGGAGTGTTATTGTTCTCATGTTTGCATTTATGAATGTATGTGAGTTTCTTTATTCCACCATAATTCCAAAACACCACCACTTACGTTATATCGGATAGCATAGGCTTTGTGATTTCAGCAGACAGCGGTTGTGTTCTTTATTGTTTTAAGTTATTTGTTGTGTCTCTTTTACGCTACTTAAGTTTTTAAGTTGCGAATAGGTGTAAAAAGAAATAATGGAAATTTACAAGATCAGCTACTAGTGTTGCTTACTAAGGTGGTTGTAAAAAAAAATAATCTATAGAAAGACAAACTTAGACCGTAAAAGATACTACAAAATGTTAACATCAGGGAAGTAACTTTCCGAGAAAGTTTGTTGCCGCGACAGAGCCAAGTTGTGGGAGCCGGCAGCGAGCCTCGCACGAGACTAGTCTCGACTGTTTATACATACCTTCGTACATACATATTATCATTGATGTTTCTAGCACTACTTTACACGCAACTGGATCACCTGCGATTACGATTTTGCTTTTTATTGCCTCATTTTATTTCTAACCGCACAGCTGGAGGTAAATCTTTCTTATACATCACTCATTACCATTGAAATTCGTTCTGTTCGTTTTGAGTTTCTCGCATTCACAAAATGAGTTTTTTTATTTGTTGAGACTTGTGAAAATAATAATTTAACAATATACCTATTAATCAGCCGACTATGATGAATACCTCATGACTATAAATAATGGTCCTTGATAAGCGCTGTGAATAATATTGGTTATATGTATAAATCAGAAAAATTCTAATTTGGTTATCTATTTATAGTAATTTGGTATTTTATATTTAGTGACTAAGATTAAGATATAGTAGATAACATTTTGGGTACTCAGTCCAGTACCTACTCACTAAATATTCGTTCAAATAATTTTCAACTTTTCCTTTATTACTTAGCAATTTTATGAAAAAAATAAAGACATTTAAGGGTGCTAGTAAATTCCTGACAGCTTGTCATGAAACAGCCTTCAGGGTTCAATGCACGCATAAAAATTTACGAGGTGAAGAACCTCACTGAAGCGATTTAAACTCAATAAAAAAACAGATAAAAATATTTTACAACAATCACTGAAAATGGCTATGAATTAGCATGCTACCTTATTTTTTATAGGTATGAATAGCTATAGGATATCCCACTGTTGGGTGAAAGATTCTAAGATTTTTTTTTCTGTTTTATAAGATGCATAAATAAAAAATAGCAAATTATCTTGTATATTCCCCTATTGCTTCAATTTTGTTTACGAGGCAATCTGTTCAGCATAAGCCTCGTCGCTGCCTGGGGATTGTAAGTAATTGCGGTTCAATACAGACTGTCACGGCGATATTAAAATCCAAGAAAAACGATTTACACGAGGTAATCCCGCGGCGCGACCCGCAATATCGGGAAAATTGGCCTTCTTTGCGTATTTGTGGCCAACTTTGGTGCCGGATTTCCAAGGGGTTGAGGGCTCTTACTAAAATAACATGTGTTTAGTGACATATTCAAAAATTCTACAAGTTGCATTACTAATTACGTGGCGACTGATTCATATCACCGCCATGCCCTAGTTTGCTTACATGTTTTATCAAACACGCCCTTATCAAGCTCTTTACATTGAAACTTTACTTTGTTGTGCACATTACCCAAGGCAAAGGTCACTTCAGGAAGTGATGCATACTTATATTTTACATGTTTGTAGGAATGAGTTGTCCAGTATAATTGACGATCATTAATATTATATATCGTTTAAATTATTGTTGAGTTTCTACCGTTATTTTTACTTTCCAGGCTTGTCATGCAGAAAATAATGAGGTAAATTGACAACAGACTCAGTTCCGAAGCTGCCATAACAAGTTCGCCGGTCGACTCTCAAAGCGCAGTGTAATTAAACAATGTGCGCTTCTCTTCAGGAATTTCATAGTCTCTATATCGCGACGCGGGCCGGAATATTTAAGAAAGTTGGCTTTTTATGGACAAGGATCGGGCAATGCGAATATAAATGACGGACAAAATAATCCAATGTTTAACTTTAACCAGCCAACTGGCAAAAGACCCGAAAGAAAATTTAAATCTACTCTTATTTTACCAACAATAACTTTAGCAAAAAATGTGGGTGCTTGTGCTTACTTAGGATAAACAATACTTTATCATCTTAATTCTGCAACGCAGTATACATAGAAAGATTAAAGTAAAATAAGCTTCTATATTTATAGTACAAATGTGTGGCAATTTATAAGTAGAGAACCCTCATAATAGCAAAACAAAGTGTGTCCGTCCGCACCACATTTGTAGCAATAGACCCGGCGATAGGCGCCAAATGACTGGCAAATTGAAAACTTTATAGGCTCACTTGGAAATCTCTACTGGCCTTTGGTGATAATGAAACTACAAATTAAATAGATTAAGGGAAAAAGAAAACGCTTAGCTCGCTAAGTTTTTTACTTAAAGCTCAAACTTGTTCATTTATTCATGCCTTTGACTATATTTAGACATTTACCTTAGAAAAACAAAACTTGTACCGCAGAATCCGAGGGCTTTAATAAATAATACCATCAACCCATTACTATGGTGACAATTGATGATAGAGAGACGAAACAAAAGAGCAGACAATCGAAACCAAAGTCCCACAAATACGTAGGATATACAATTTCCATAAATAGAGAATCGCCGCCGGCTCTGCTTATAGCACGATCTATCGTAATGGAGGTCAGTTTCTATTAAAATTTACGACTCACGAGGAAACTCCAATATATTTAAATAGTAAGAAAGAGAACCGTGTGATATTTTTAACTAAATTATAAATGACGTTATTACGATTAGAATTTATTTAATCACTATATGACCAGAAATTACAAAATACCTATTGGATTAATATTTGTAATGGGCTCACTTCAGTTTTAATTTACGTTTTTCAAATATCTCGTGCAATTTTTAGACTTTTTTACGAAGTCAATCAATTCGGACATGCCATAATAATATTCCTTCGTGATCTGACCTGTGCTTAGCGAAATAATTCTCAAACTGTGGATGGATTTAATTGTCATCGATCATTTATAAATAAAAAAAAAAAAAAAAAAAACTATCAAAACACTTCGAGCAACAAGGACTTCCGCGCGCGGCCCGTAAGGGAGGCGCCATAGATGTCTTTCCCCTCTGGCAAAGCTTAGGTCCAGGTGGACTTGAGCGTTTATAAAAACTGTTTGCACTCGGACTTTTCGCTAGACAGAATCCATCAGTCAGTGTGAATGACACATAGGCCGCAATACAAAAAATTCCGAATTGTTCAATTTTTTGCTGCAAAAAGAGGTCTGGGACATCTATTTTACAGAAATATGGTGTTACATTTCTCTAGTAAGTAAATTCTTTTTTTTTTTTTTTTAACTAGCCTGTTGGTGTTGTGTCCCACTGCTGGGCAAAGGCCTCCCCCTTTTTCTTCCACTCGTCTCTCTCCATTGCAAGTTCTGGCCACTCAGGTAAAAATTTGTCTATGTCGTCCCGCCATCTCCTTTTTGGTCTACCTCGTCCTCTGCGGCCGTCCGGTAACCAGAAGGTAGCCAATCTCGCCCACCTTTCTGGCCGCATACGACAAACGTGCCCCGCCCAGTCCCACTTCAATCTGGCAGTCTTTGCACCTACATCCGCCACTTTAGTTAAGGAGCGCAGTTTGGTGTTCCTTACTTTGTCTATAAGACGTAAGCCCAATATGCTGCGCTCCATGGCTCTTTGGCAGACCTTGAGTCTGGACTTTTGAGCCTCGGTAAAAGACCATGTCTGGGAGCCGTAGGTTAGAATAGGCAGTATGCACACGTCGAAGAGCCTCCGCTTAAGGGAAAGTGGAAGGGTGCCCTTCAATAGGTCTTTCATGGACCAGAAGCATTTCCAGGCATTGCCAGTACGGCGATCGATTTCCAGGGGCTAACCACAACGTCTTATAGCAGTATTATTATAATATTACATTGAGTTTTCGTACCACAAGGTCTTTAAAACAAACTTGAAACAATATTACTTTTTTCAGCAGTTTTGGTGACGTCACCTCTATTTTGTTCACTCAATTCGTACCATGACGTGCTTTTGGACACTAGCATTATTGTTTTAATGTCAAATTTAGCAATGTTAAAAAAGTTACTCTTTCGCAACTGATACAACATTATTTACTATTATTTGCTCAAAAATATAAAGTAAATCAACTTATTTTCGAAGAATAATTAAATATAAAGTAAACGTGAACGTTATAGTGAGTGACTGCAATTGATTAAATTTGATTCTAAATGGATTTGGACTTGGAAATATTTGAGTACTTGGAAGCCGATATTCTAACTCCGAAGAGTGTACATCAAGAAAAGGCGTCGTATGCGTTTTCATGAGGAGATATTAGTGTATATTACGTAGGTAATAAGTTACTGAAATATATACTTAATTTTCCAAAAACGAGCATTTTAAATCAATTTACACTTCTATTATTATGAACTAGCCTATGCCCGCCACTTCATCTGCGCATATTTCAGGTTCCGCCTAAGCGACATATCAAGATGAACTACGCCAGATTTTAAGTTAGACCTTCTATAATACGACAGTGAAAACCGCATCAAATTTAGTCCAGTAGTTTTTGCGTGATGCGCGTACAAACAAACAGATAGAAAGACAGACAGACAAAAATTCTACAAAAACTGGTTTTGGCTTCTATTAACCCCATATAGACCTCTCATAGTTTTTCTCTTAAAAATCTTCTATGTACAGACACAGACCGTTACAGTTTTATTATATGTAGTGATTATAACCTATAAAATCATGTTACGCGGAACGTCATTGGAAAGAGATGGCGCTTTTATTATAGCACTGTTTCTTCTTATCCATGGAAGTAAACGTAAGTATTTATTACTTCCATGTTCATGTCCTTAACTGGAAATAGACAATGTCATCAAATCATTCGTTCTTTCGCAACACTAAGCAGGAATAAAATAATATTGCTCGGTAGAGGTCATGGTACGAAATCGAGTAATGTTATTATAAGCTTGAAACAAAATTTCCTTGAAATAAGATTATTTTACAAAAGGTTGTGGTTAGGCTCCAGATCTTGCCTATTGTTGAATGATGCTATCTGGCCCAGGTAGAGATACTCCTCGACATATTGCAATGCCTGCCCATCTAACTTGATCGCATGCTTGGTACTGTTGGTCATGACTTTGGTCTTTGACCGGTTTATCGCAAGTCCAGCCTCAAGCCCCGCCGTGCTCAGATCTTGGAGCATTTTTTTGAGATCAGGTGCTGACTGTGAGAACAGAACAATGTCATCAGCATATCGCAGATTAGTTAACCTCTGGCCGCCGACAACAATGCCCATGTTCTCCCAGGGAACTGCCAGTTTTTGGAAGACTTCTTCGAGACAGCTTGTGAAGAGTTGGGGAGACAGCGGGTCGCCTTGTTTAACACCTCGTTCAACACTAAATTCAAGTCCAGGTTTTTGGGTTTGAACTGAAGCTGTGCTATTATGATAGATAATTTGGAGAAGATGAATATATGTGCTGTTAATATTTTGGTTTTCAAGAGATGTAAATATAGATGTATGTTTTAGACTGTCAAAGGCTTTGGAATAATCTATGAAGGCTATATAGAGGGGTTTTCTGAATTCGTTGTATTTCTCTATGACTTGATTTAGTGTGTGAAGGTGGTCAGTGGTGGAGTATTTAGGCCTAAATCCTGCCTGTTCAGGTGGCTGGCATTCGTCTAATTGGGGGGCTATACGGTTTTGAATTATCATATGATTATAAATTAAACTAAAATTTATACATTTTATTATAATGTCATTGTTGGATTAGTTTACCAACATCAGTCCGGTCGCCTATAGAAACACGGATTTGTCGAGTGATAATTCTGTCCAACATCTAGATTTAGTGATGTTACTTTGCTTACATTGTGTGTTGTAGTCCTGTATCGATAAACTGCGATAGGTATAGTTTTAAATTGTTGTATGTTGTAACGTGTATTTTCTTATTTTTTTACAGCTTTCCTAAAAATACCTACTTAGAGATGTGTGTATGGAAAAACTTGTGCAACAACTAGCAAACCTGCATGGGATGCCAAAAAGACAAGTCCCGTTTGTTTAGCTCATTATAAGGCATCTGATTTCCAGGAATGGTGTAAGTCAGCTCGAATGAATAAGACAGTGATGTGTCAGAGAAAATTACTAGAAATAGTTAAGTTAGATTTAGATAATTTAAATTTTATAAGTATTCCTTTCTTGTCTTTGTGGTACTTAACTAATAAACGTGATAACTTTGCAATTCTGATTTTATTTATTACTAGCTTTCGCCCGCGGCTTCGGCCGCGTGGATTTCCCACGGGAACAGTGTTCTTTCCCGGGATGAAAGGTACCCTATGTCTTTCTCCGTATTTCCAGCTATGCGTATGCGAAAATTTAAGAAGATTGTTTCAGTAGATAAAGTGCCAAAAGGAACAAACAAACAAACTCACTTTCGCATTTATAATATATTGTTAGGATTATGCTAATTCTGCAAAGTGCACAGATAGAACCACTAGTATATAAAAAATGCAAATGACTACTTGCTAACTATTTCATTCATAAGAACGTATCCATATTTCCATACCTCCTTAGCAATAAATATTATAAATGCGAAATAATACTGTTATACTCACGGCTAAACCACCCCACAGATTTTATTAAAGCTATTGATTATATAGTTGAAGGCCCGAGAAATTCGATAATTTATAATTCATCGATAATGCAGAATTACATTTTTGCCATTCACTATTGAAAACAAAGACAAAAATATGTTAATGTGTGTTCTGTCTTATATTCGTACACAAAAATCTGACGGGTGGTGACAGATTTGTCAATGTATTGTTTTATTTTTCATATGTGGTGTCGTAATTTGTCGTAATTACAGATTTTCATTATGTATGTGTGTACCGAACAGCGCTTGCGTGAATTTCCCTCCCCCCGCAAAAAATGCCAGAAAGATTTGAATGAAAACATGTCGCTATGGCTTCTCCCTCCGTAAGGAGTCCGTGTTGCTCTATGATCAAAACAGTGTATCTAAAACATAGAAATCAGTAAAATAAGTTTTTCATCACAGACACAGGACAGATGAAGCTAAAAAGTTTCTAAAATGCCTTTCTCGTGATAGCACGAGTCAAAGAGAAACCGCCACAAAGACCACCGCAAACTGTGCGATTTGCGGCACAACCACTGAGGTATGTCAAGGTTCATACAGATTTATTAAACTCGCTTTACTCTTACGCTGATTCGTTCAGAGCATTCACTTGTTCAATCGGACATAGAGTAAGCCGTTATTTAGTAAATTTAAAACTACAAATATTTTCACGATCATTCTAGCGACTATTCAAAAATAGTAAATGCTCGATAGAAACATATTCTATACGATGACGACAGACTTGAAGATCGCGTGTGCTACGAAAATTGTTTGGTTCGACAAAAAGCAAATTTTCTGTCGTTTCGCCAGAACGCTCACGAGAATGCTCGCAAGAATTTGATGCCAATACGTAATAAAAATTCATCAAAGACTTACAAACATGATTCTCGATCCCACTTCTCCAAATGCCGCGTGAAAATTTCAAGAACCCTATTTTGCTCGTGTAAATTTTGTCCTGATATTCACAATCTTGACCAAAAATCAGACTAAGTTGTTTTCAAATCGTGCTCCGTCGTTCTAATCAAAATTTATCTTGATATTAACGTTAGTTTTTATTTTTATTTTTATTTTAACGACGGCGTTCAGTTTTCCAGAGATTTCCGTAAGATTCTAATTAAAATAAAAAAAAATACAAAAATTTAATCTTAATAGAGAAGCAAAGTAGCAACCAGCAGCAAAGAGTAAATCAGGCATTTACCTAGTAATAACATCTCAAGTATTTTCAAAGGAGCTATTTGCGCAACATGTTTGTAATATAATGGGTGAAACTAAACGCAGGCGTTTCCCATTGCTGCCGCCAGAGGGCGTTCGGGGTTCTCACACTGCTAGCGTGGATGGCGTCGGACGGCCGCCGCCATTGCATTGCCCTATGCGATATCGGTTTGATTTTTAATACGCGAGAGGTTCCGCGTTCTTTGATTGCTAATTAGCTTGAGTTGTGTTTGTGAATTTCCTGTTTGTTAAATAACTATTGAACTTTGTGTTTGTGTACCCGTCATGGTGACTTTTTCTTGTGAGAGGTGAAGCGTGGCTGGCTGTTCACATCTGGCTGTTCCCGAGTGAAACTACGGGAAGACATCTATTTATTTGTCCTGGGGAATTGAGATCTCAAGGGTTAGGTAGGGTAATTAGGAATTCCCCCTTCCCGAAGACACTCAAGTTTGGATCCGAAGAGAAAGAAGATTTAATTTGGTAAGTGTTCAATTGTAATTAATTTATAGGTTAGGTTATTGTATAGGGCCCTGTAGCTCCCTTCATAAGCTACGGTGGTAGCAGACTGCGTTAAGTTAGTTAGGTTTTAGTCGGGCAAACGTGGTGCCGCGTGGAGATTTCTTCCCGGTACTTATTTTTTACCGGTGGTTTTTTCCCGGTGAAGTTCCGGTACAGAATTCTTCCCGCCGCTTCGTTTGTCCGGATTCGCTCTGCGCACATTTTCTGGCAGCAGAGCGTAGTTGCTCTGCACATTTTCTGGTAGCAGAGCGTAGTTAATCTACCCTCTATTTGTTTGTTTGTAAAAAATAATTAATTGTTTGTAAAAATTATTAGATTTTTCTTAGTTTGTTTGTATAAGAATATTTGTAACCTTTTTTGTATTTGTTTGCGGTTTGTACCGTGCGTTCCGGGTTTGTGCCATTCTCATACCTACCGCGGTTCTTCGTGTAGTTGTTTGATTTTGTTGTTTTTTATTTACCTTTTGTTATTTTTTGTTTGTGACTTGACGCGATGGCGAAGGTCTCCAATGCTAGGGCGACACTCGCCAACGAATTGAGATGGTTTGTGACGGCCGGAGGACTCCTGTCCCGGAAGGACAGGGAGGGCGCCATACTGCTAAGAGCGGATCACCTCCACTCACGATTGATTAGCGCGGAAGCGGCCATGGTGGTGCTTACCGAAGCCGAACTTGCCCCGGAGGTCTACGCAGGTCACATGGCGGACATGGACCAGATCCTGAGTCTGCACGATGATATCGCGGAGGCGGTGACCGCAATAAGGGCGAGACAGGCTGGCGGACCAGCCCCTCGCACACCTGTTAGACAGGAAGGACCAGCGGTTACTGGTCGGCTCCCCACCCTTCAGCTGTCCCACTTTGGGGGTAGGATGGAGGAGTGGGTAGCATATAAAAATATGTTTGAGTCCCTGGTCGTAGCACGACAGGATTTGTCGAAGGCCCAGAAGATGGCCTACCTCCTCTCCACTCTTGAGGATGAAGCGCGGTCGCTCATCCAGCACCTCCGGGTGGAGGACGACCAGTACGATACGGCTTGGGAGTTATTGAACTCCCGCTACCAAAATTTACGTTTGTTAGCGGATGCGCACGCCGCACAGTTGATGGCCCTGCCCAAGGTGGCCAACAGGGCACAGTTGCGCCTGCAGTTGCTCACGCCCGTTACAGTGGCCTGTAACGCGCTCCGCACACTGGGGCTGCCGGTGGACCAATGGTCCTTTTTGCTGGTGCACATTGTATTGGGCAAATTACCCAATGACATCCGCTCGCGATTTGAGCGCGAGAATGCGGAACGGGATAGCACCACCCTACCAACATTCACTGACTTGGTGAAGTTTTTGGAGTTTGAGGCACGGGCGGCTGAGAATACCATGACGGACTCAGCGCCATCCAGAGCGCCTGAACGTAGGCCCCAACAGGGACGGCAACCGCCACCGCGTGGAGCTGGTGTGCGGGTTGCACACACGGCAGCAGTCGCGGGGGACGCGGACTGCCTGCAATGTGGCCGGATGGGCCACAGCCTGCTGCAATGCAGGGACTGGCAGAGACTGCCAGTACAAGATCGGCGCCGCATGGCAAAGCGGCATGAACTTTGCTTTTATTGTTTGGGCGGTCACTATGCACGTGACTGTCCCAGTGCCATACCATGCAGTGCATGCCGTGGGCGGCACCACGCGATGCTTTGCATGAACCGCAACAGGGATGGCACCCGGATGTTGAGGCAGGGGTCCCCTATGGGTGGGGGCGCTCCTGCGCGAAGCCCTCCACCACCGGACGGAGGACGCGGCTTCGCTCGTCGCACCCCCCCCTCGGGAGGGGGTCGCGTACCTGCGCGGGTCTTGGCGGACCGGGACCACGCGCCCCAAGGTCATGGCCAGTATGTAGCTGGCCAGGCCCCAGATAGGGCCCCCATGGGCGGGGGCCCTAGATCGGACGTGAGAGTGGGGACACCCCCTCCACGCGGGTTACCAATACCCAACACATGCAGCCGCAGCGGTTTTCTCCGCCGCTGCACGAGTACCCACGGCTGGAGTACCACCCGCCGTACCATAGGTATGGCCGGGCCGCGGGTTATGCCCCCTCAGATGGGGATGTGCACTCGCCCGACATATTATCCGGGTCAGTGGCGCCCCCTGGTTTGGAGAGAGTGGGGAGCCCGTAACTAGCTTGCTCCCTTGCTGGGACAGAGCCGCGGACGGTTCTGCTCCCTACCGCGGTGGTCCGCGTATGGGGTCGCAGGGGGAAGCCATGAATTTGAGAGCTCTGTTGGACTCAGGGGCTCAAAGCAGTTTGGTTACCACTCGAGTGGCACGCCAGTTAGGTTTAGTCGTGGAAGACTCGCCTGTGCCACTTCTTGGAGTTGGTGGCATACAAGTGAAGTGTCTGACGGGCCAGACACTTGTCACCTTTCTTCGCTGAAGTCCTCCACAATGAGGATCACGACTTCGGCTATGGTAATGGATACCATTGCGGGTTGGCACCCCTCGACAGACATACCGCCGGGTGTGTTGTCTTTGGTTTCGGGTCTGGATTTGGCCGACCCCTTTGTCTTTCATCCCGGCCCAGTGGACTTGCTCCTGGGCTCGGACGTATTGGGTTGGATTTTGTTGGGTACACAGAAGGCTCTGGGTTCGTCTTCACTGATGGCAGTGTCTACGATTTTTGGTTTTGCCCTGATGGGCCCTGTGTTTGATAATAGCACCGTGGAGGAGCCACCGGTTGTCGCATCTGCGTCCTTGGCCAAGACCATGCAAAGGTTTTGGGAGGTGGAGGAGCCACCTATGAGTTCCAGGATGGATCCGGAACACGCTGAGTGCGAAGCCCTTTTTCGATCGACCACGGAGAGGTTGCCCTCCGGTCGGTTTGTAACTAGGTTACCCTTTGTTGCCTCTCGTCCTAGCCTAGGGCAAAGTAGGGCGCTTGCGGAGAAACGACTGCTGTCCATGGAGCGACGTATGCAGCGTGACCACGTACTTCGCGATAAATATATTGAATTTATGCGCGAGTACGAGGATTTGGGTCACATGTCTCCGGCTCGAGTTGATTGGAGCTCAACTGAGCATTATTTTTTGCCCCACCACGCGGTGGTGAAGGCCTCAACAGGCAAATTGAGGACCGTCTTCGATGGGTCCGCACCCACTTCGAACGGGGTTTCGTTGAATCTGTGTTTGCATTCGGGTCCCAAATTGCATAGGGACATAATTGACATCATCTTGAACTTTAGAAGACATCAAGTGGTTTTGGTGCGGACATCCGGATGATGTTCCGCCAGACAGTCATACATCCTGAGGACAGGCGATTCCAGTTGATACTCTGGCGTGAGCGCCCTGAGGATCCTGTGACGGTGTATGAACTCAACACAAACACGTATGGTTTGAAATCTAGTCCCTATATCGCCATCAGATCATTGCTTGAATTGGCAGAGCGGGAACGGATCCGCTTTCCCCGTGGGGCTTCCGTGCTGTCACGTGACTTGTATGTTGATGACGTGTGCACCGGAGCCCAAAGTATTGAGGAGGCCCTCCTACTGCGGGATGAATTGATCGAAATATTGAAGACAGGTGGCTACGAGCTACGTAAGTGGTTGTCTAATGAGCCTAAAGTTCTAGAAGGGATCCCGGAGGATCACCAACAGAACCCTCACCTGTTTGAGGATGTGGATGATCCCAACAGGATAGCGGTGCTGGGCATGCAGTACCAGCCGCTAACCGATATTTTCACATTCCAAGTGGACTTGGAAATACCAAAGGTCTGGACTAAGAGAACGGTGTTGTCCGTAATAGCCCGTATGTTTGATCCAAGCGGTTGGATCAGTCCAGTGATATTCTCTGCAAAGTGTCTTCTTCAGAGACTTTGGACTTTGGGCGTCTCGTGGGACGAGCCGCTGTTTGGCTCTCCATTGGATGATTGGCTCGAGTTGTTTTCATCGATTAAGGAAGTCAATCGGATTGCCTTGCCTCGTCGAATATTGCCACCCGGGAAATATCGAGCCAGCCTGCATGGCTTTTGTGACGCGTCGGAGCGAGGCTACGCCGCGTCAGTCTATATGCGGACAGTTGACGCCGATGGCCGGGTCAATGTCTCGCTTTTGTTAGGGAAGAGCAAGGTCGCCCCCATCAGGACTAGGCTGACTATTCCCAAGCTTGAGTTGAGTGGAGCTCACCTTCTCTCTAAATTGTTGCATCACGTTGCCAGTGAACTGGCGGCCACGGTCGAGATACGAGACATCTTCGCCTGGTCGGATAGCCAGGTCGCGCTTGCATGGTTGCGCGCGGCCCCACATACCTTGGAGGTTTTTGTGGGAAATCGGGTTTCCCAAATCCAGAATATCGGAATTGATATAACATGGAGACATGTGCCGGGAGAGCTTAACCCAGCGGACTGTGCCTCCCGAGGTTGTACGGCACCAGAATTGGTGTCACACCCGCTCTGGTGGGGTCCAGAGTGGCTGATGGGATCAGAAACATCTTGGCCTGTCTGTCAGACAGATGTTACTTCTTTGAGTTTGACTGGGCTCCGTGTACATGCTGTAGTCGCTGAGACGACGTCGGAGCCGGATTGGCTACTTGCTCGGTATAGCAGCTTGGATAAGCTTCTGGGTGTTACCAGTTGGATTAAGCGTTTCATACATAATTGTAGAAACCCACAGGCAAAGCGGTTGGAGCCGATTGCAGGTGCAGAAGAGCGCCGGAGCGCATTGTTGCATTGGGTCCGTGTCGTGCAGACCGGACGGTTTGAGTCAGAGCTTCGTATTTTGCGCGACGGACGCGCTAAGTTGAAGGGCGCGGTCGCTCGTTTGAACCCGTACATCGACTCGGATGGGCTTCTTCGGGTTGGAGGCAGGCTCCGGAAGGCGGATCTTCCATATGAGACTCGCCATCCTCTGTTGTTGCCCAAGGGCGGACCCTTGGTGCAGCTTTTGGTGTCTGATCGACACATTCGTAACGCCCATGCTGGGTGCAATGCTTTGTTGGCTATTTTGCAACGCGAGTTTTGGATTTTGTCTGCCCGAAGAGCAATCCGTAGCGTTCTGTTTCGATGTATTGCATGTTATAGGTTGAAGGCATCCACGATGCAACCACAGATGGGTGATTTGCCCGCTGATCGAATCCGACCTTCGAGACCGTTTGACGGCGTTGGAACCGATTTTGCCGGTCCCTTTTCGATCAAGGCTTCTCCCTTTCGTAATGCCCGTATTGTGAAGGGCTATTTGTGTGTATTTGTTTGTTTGGCCACCAAGGCTGTCCATTTGGAGGTGGTATCGGCTCTGACTACGGAGGCCTTCGTCGCCGCGTTGGATCGCTTTGTTTCGCGTCGAGGTCTACCTTCCCTTATTAGGTCTGACAATGGCACAAACTATAAAGGAACTGTAAATTATCTTAAGGATGTTTCTGTGTTTATTGATAAAAATTGTACTAGTTTAAGTCAAATTGCTGCCCAAAGGGGAATAACCTGGAAGTTTAGTCCCCAAGTTGCCCCCATTGGGGAGGGATTTTTGAAGCGGCTGTGAAATCCGCAAAGACCCACCTCCGCCGCATTATCGGAGAAACGGCTCTAACTTTTGAAGAGCTGGCCACAGTGTTTTGTAAAGTTGAGGCGGTCCTCAACTCTCGTCCTCTCTGTCCGCTATCTCCAGATCCAAATGACTTGGAAGCTCTCACCCCTGGTCATTTTTTGGTGGGAGGGCCGTTGAATGCCCTGCCCGAATACCCGTGGAAGGATGAACGCGTATATCGGTTGTCGCGTTTTCAAATGTTGCAGCAAATGAGCCAGGACTTTTGGCGTCGCTGGTCGCTTGAATATTTGCATTTGCTGCAGCAAAGAGTGAAGTGGACAGACAGGACTGAGCCTCCCAGGGAGGGTGATTTAGTATTGTTAAAAGAGGCAAATTTGCCCTCATTGCTTTGGCGACGAGCTCGCATATTACGTTTGATTCTTGGCGGAGATGGCACTCCGCGTGTGGCTGAGGTGTTGGTCGACGGTTCGATTTTAAGGAGAGGTGTGACCTCTCTCGCCCGCCTTCCCGTAGAGTAAGCTAGCGGTCTGCTTCTCAGACCGGGACGGGGGGATGTTTGTAATATAATGGGTGAAACTAAACGCAGGCGTTTCCCATTGCTGCCGCCAGAGGGCGTTCGGGGTTCTCACACTGCTAGCGTGGATGGCGTCGGACGGCCGTCGCCATTGCATTGCCCTATGCGATATCGGTTTGATTTTTAATACGCGAGAGGTTCCGCGTTCTTTGATTGCTAATTAGCTTGAGTTGTGTTTGTGAATTTCCTGTTTGTTAAATAACTATTGAACTTTGTGTTTGTGTACCCGTCATGGTGACTTTTTCTTGTGAGAGGTGAAGCGTGGCTGGCTGTTCACATCTGGCTGTTCCCGAGTGAAACTACGGGAAGAAATCTATTTATTTGTCCTGGGGAATTGAGATCTCAAGGGTTAGGTAGGGTAATTAGGAATTCCCCCTTCCCGAAGACACTCAAGTTTGGATCCGAAGAGAAAGAAGATTTAATTTGGTAAGTGTTCAATTGTAATTAATTTATAGGTTAGGTTATCATATAGGGCCCTGTAGCTCCCTTCATAAGCTACGGTGGTAGCAGACTGCGTTAAGTTAGTTAGGTTTTAGTCGGGCAAACGTGGTGCCGCGTGGAGATTTCTTCCCGGTACTTATTTTTTACCGGTGGTTTTTCCCGGTGAAGTTCCGGTACAGAATTCTTCCCGCCGCTTCGTTTGTCCGGATTCGCTCTGCGCACATTTTCTGGCAGCAGAGCGTAGTTGCTCTGCACATTTTCTGCAACTACGCTCTGCTACCAGAAAATGTGCAGAGCAACTACGCTCTGCTGCCAGAAAATGTGCGCAGAGCGAATCCGGACAAACGAAGCGGCGGGAAGAATTCTGTACCGGAACTTCACCGGGAAAAGACCACCGGTAAAAATAAGTACCGGGAAGAAATCTCCACGCGGCACCACGTTTGCCCGACTAAAACCTAATTAACTTAACGCAGTCTGCTACCACCGTAGCTTATGAAGGGAGCTACAGGGCCCTATATGATAACCTAACCTATAAATTAACTACAATTGAACACTTACCAAATTAAATCTTCTTTCTCTTCGGATCCAAACTTGAGTGTCTTCGGGAAGGGGGAATTCCTAATCACCCTACCTAACCCTTGAGATCTCAATTCCCCATAACAACTAAATAGATTTCTTCCCGTAGTTTCACTCGGGAACAGCCAGATGTGAACAGCCAGCCACGTTTCACCTCTCACAAGAAAAAGTCACAATAACAGAGTTTTTCACAAACACAAATTCAATCGTTATTTAACAAACAGGAAAGTCACAATTATCACTCAAACTAAACAATCAAACGACGCGTGACCGCTCCGCGTATTAAAATCAAACCGATATCGCCCTGGACAATGCAATGGCGGACTACACACGACGCCATCCACGCTAGCAGTGTGAGAACCCCAAAACGCCTGGCGGCGATAACAGGAAACGCCTGCGTTTAGTTTTACCCAATATATTACAAACATCCCCCCGTCCCGGTCTGAGAAGCAGACCGCTAGCTTACTCTACGGGAAGGCGGGCGAGAGAGGTCACACCTCTCCTTAAAATCGAACCGTCGACCAACACCTCAGCCACACGCGGAGTGCCATCTCCGCCAAGAATCAAACGTAATATGCGAGCTCGTCGCCAAAGCAATGAGGGCAAATTTGCCTCTTTTAACAATACTAAATCACCCTCCCTGGGAGGCTCAGTCCTGTCTGTCCACTTCACTCTTTGCTGCAGCAAATGCAAATATTCAAGCGACCAGCGACGCCAAAAGTCCTGGCTCATTTGCTGCAACATTTGAAAACGCGACAACCGATATACGCGTTCATCCTTCCACGGGTATTCGGGCAGGGCATTCAACGGCCCTCCCACCAAAAAATGACCAGGGGTGAGAGCTTCCAAGTCATTTGGATCTGGAGATAGCGGACAGAGAGGACGAGAGTTGAGGACCGCCTCAACTTTACAAAACACTGTGGCCAGCTCTTCAAAAGTTAGAGCCGTTTCTCCGATAATGCGGCGGAGGTGGGTCTTTGCGGATTTCACAGCCGCTTCAAAAATCCCTCCCCAATGGGGGCAACTTGGGGGACTAAACTTCCAGGTTATTCCCCTTTGGGCAGCAATTTGACTTAAACTAGTACAATTTTTATCAATAAACACAGAAACATCCTTAAGATAATTTACAGTTCCTTTATAGTTTGTGCCATTGTCAGACCTAATAAGGGAAGGTAGACCTCGACGCGAAACAAAGCGATCCAACGCGGCGACGAAGGCCTCCGTAGTCAGAGCCGATACCACCTCCAAATGGACAGCCTTGGTGGCCAAACAAACAAATACACACAAATAGCCCTTCACAATACGGGCATTACGAAAGGGAGAAGCCTTGATCGAAAAGGGACCGGCAAAATCGGTTCCAACGCCGTCAAACGGTCTCGAAGGTCGGATTCGATCAGCGGGCAAATCACCCATCTGTGGTTGCATCGTGGATGCCTTCAACCTATAACATGCAATACATCGAAACAGGACACTACGGATTGCTCTTCGGGCAGACAAAATCCAAAACTCGCGTTGCAAAATAGCCAACAAAGCATTGCACCCAGCATGGGCGTTACGAATGTGTCGAGCAGACACCAAAAGCTGCACCAAGGGTCCGCCCTTGGGCAACAACAGAGGATGGCGAGTCTCATATGGAAGATCCGCCTTCCGGAGCCTGCCTCCAACCCGAAGAAGCCCATCCGAGTCGATGTACGGGTTCAAACGAGCGACCGCGCCCTTCAACTTAGCGCGTCCGTCGCGCAAAATACGAAGCTCTGACTCAAACCGTCCGGTCTGCACGACACGGACCCAATGCAACAATGCGCTCCGGCGCTCTTCTGCACCTGCAATCGGCTCCAACCGCTTTGCCTGTGGGTTTCTACAATTATGTATGAAACGCTTAATCCAACTGGTGACACCCAGAAGCTTATCCAAGCTGCTATACCGAGCAAGTAGCCAATCCGGCTCCGACGTCGTCTCAGCGACTACAGCATGTACACGGAGCCCAGTCAAACTCAAAGAAGTAACATCTGTCTGACAGACAGGCCAAGAAGTTTCTGATCCCATCAGCCACTCTGGGCCCCACCAGAGCGGGTGTGACACCAATTCTGGTGCCGTACAACCTCGGGAAGCACAGTCCGCTGGGTTAAGCTCTCCCGGCACATGTCTCCATGTTATATCAATTCCGATATTCTGGATTTGGGAAACCCTGTTTCCAACAAAACCTCCAAGGTATGTGGGGCCGCGCGCAACCATGCAAGCGCGACCTGGCTATCCGACCAGGCGAAGATGTCTCGTATCTCGACCGTGGCCGCCAGTTCACTGGCAACGTGATGCAACAATTTAGAGAGAAGGTGAGCTCCACTCAACTCAAGCTTGGGAATAGTCAGCCTAGTCCTGATGGGGGCGACCTTGCTCTTCCCTAACAAAAGCGAGACATTGACCCGGCCATCGGCGTCAACTGTCCGCATATAGACTGACGCGGCGTAGCCTCGCTCCGACGCGTCACAAAAGCCATGCAGGCTGGCTCGATATTTCCCGGGGGCAATATTCGACGAGGCAAGGCAATCCGATTGACTTCCTTAATCGATGAAAACAACTCGAGCCAATCATCCAATGGAGAGCCAAACAGCGGCTCGTCCCACGAGACGCCCAAAGTCCAAAGTCTCTGAAGAAGACACTTTGCAGAGAATATCACTGGACTGATCCAACCGCTTGGATCAAACATACGGGCTATTACGGACAACACCGTTCTCTTAGTCCAGACCTTTGGTATTTCCAAGTCCACTTGGAATGTGAAAATATCGGTTAGCGGCTGGTACTGCATGCCCAGCACCGCTATCCTGTTGGGATCATCCACATCCTCAAACAGGTGAGGGTTCTGTTGGTGATCCTCCGGGATCCCTTCTAGAACTCTAGGCTCATTGGACAACCACTTACGTAGCTCGTAGCCACCTGTCTTCAATATTTCAATCAATTCATCCCGCAGTAGGAGGGCCTCCTCAATACTTTGGGCTCCGGTGCACACGTCATCAACATACAAGTCACGTGACAGCACGGAAGCCCCACGGGGAAAGCGGATCCGTTCCCGCTCTGCCAATTCAAGCAATGATCTGATGGCGATATAGGGACTAGATTTCAAACCATACGTGTTTGTGTTGAGTTCATACACCGTCACAGGATCCTCAGGGCGCTCACGCCAGAGTATCAACTGGAATCGCCTGTCCTCAGGATGTATGACTGTCTGGCGGAACATCATCCGGATGTCCGCACCAAAAACCACTTGATGTCTTCTAAAGTTCAAGATGATGTCAATTATGTCCCTATGCAATTTGGGACCCGAATGCAAACACAGATTCAACGAAACCCCGTTCGAAGTGGGTGCGGACCCATCGAAGACGGTCCTCAATTTGCCTGTTGAGGCCTTCACCACCGCGTGGTGGGGCAAAAAATAATGCTCAGTTGAGCTCCAATCAACTCGAGCCGGAGACATGTGACCCAAATCCTCGTACTCGCGCATAAATTCAATATATTTATCGCGAAGTACGTGGTCACGCTGCATACGTCGCTCCATGGACAGCAGTCGTTTCTCCGCAAGCGCCCTACTTTGCCCTAGGCTAGGACGAGAGGCAACAAAGGGTAACCTAGTTACAAACCGACCGGAGGGCAACCTCTCCGTGGTCGATCGAAAAAGGGCTTCGCACTCAGCGTGTTCCGGATCCATCCTGGAACTCATAGGTGGCTCCTCCACCTCCCAAAACCTTTGCATGGTCTTGGCCAAGGACGCAGATGCGACAACCGGTGGCTCCTCCGCGGTGCCATTATCAAACACAGGGCCCATCAGGGCAAAACCAAAAATCGTAGACACTGCCATCAGTGAAGACGAACCCAGAGCCTTCTGTGTACCCAACAAAATCCAACCCAATACGTCCGAGCCCAGGAGCAAGTCCACTGGGCCGGGATGAAAGACAAAGGGGTCGGCCAAATCCAGACCCGAAACCAAAGACAACACACCCGGCGGTATGTCTGTCGAGGGGTGCCAACCCGCAATGGTATCCATTACCATAGCCGAAGTCGTGATCCTCATTGTGGAGGACTTCAGCGAAGAAAAGGTGACAAGTGTCTGGCCCGTCAGACACTTCACTTGTATGCCACCAACTCCAAGAAGTGGCACAGGCGAGTCTTCCACGACTAAACCTAACTGGTGTGCCACTCGAGTGGTAACCAAACTGCTTTGAGCCCCTGAGTCCAACAGAGCTCTCAAATTAATGGCTTCCCCCTACGACCCCATACGCGGACCACCGCGGTAGGGAGCAGAACCGTCCGCGGCTCTGTCCCAGCAAGGGAGCAAGCTAGTTACGGGCTCCCCACTCTCTCCAAACCAGGGGCGCGCCACTGACCCGGATAATATGGCGGGCGAGTGCACATCCCCATCTGAGGGGGGGCATAACCCGCGGACCGGCCATACATATGGTACGGCGGGTGGTACTCCAGCCGTGGGTACTCGTGCAGCGGCGGAGAAAACCGCTGCGGCTGCATGTGTTGGGCATTGGTAACCCGCGTGGAGGGGGGTGTCCCCACTCTCACGTCCGATCTAGGGCCCCCGCCCATGGGGGCCCTATCCGGGGCCTGGCCAGTCACATACTGGCCACGACCTGGGGGCGCGTGGTCCCGGTCCGCCAAGACCCGCGCCGGTACGCGACCCCCCTCCCGAGGGGGGGTGCGACGAGCGAAGCCGCGTCCTCCGTCCGATGGTGGAGGGCTTCGCGCAGGAGCGCCCCCGCCCATAGGGGACCCCTGCCTCAAGAACCGGGGGCCATCCCCGTTCCGGTTCATGCAGAGCATCACGTGGTGCAGCCCACGGCATGCACTGCATGGTATGGCTCTGGGACAGTCACGTGCATAGTGACTGCCCAAACAGTAAAAGCAAAGTTCATGCCGCCTTGCCATGCGGCGCCGATCTTGTACTGGCAGTCTCTGCCAGTCCCTGCATTGCAGCAGGCTGTGGCCCATCCGGCCACATTGCAGGCAGTCCGCGTCCCCCGCGACTGCTGCCGTGTGTGCAACCCGCACACCAGCTCCACGCGGTGGCGGTTGCCGTCCCTGTTGGGGCTTCCCTCGCCATGAGGGTTCCAAGGGCCTACGTTCAGGCGCTCTGGATGGCGCTGAGTCCGTCATGGTATTCTCAGCAGCCCGTGCCTCAAACTCCACAAACTTCACCAAGTCAGTGAATGTTGGTAGGGTGGTGCTATCCCGTTCCGCATTCTCGCGCTCAAATCGCGAGCGGATGTCATTGGGTAATTTGCCCAATACAATGTGCACCAGCAAAAAGGACCATTGGTCCACCGGCAGCCCCAGTGTGCGGAGCGCGTTACAGGCCACTGTAACGGGCGTGAGCAACTGCAGGCGCAACTGTGCCCTGTTGGCCACCTTGGGCAGGGCCATCAACTGTGCGGCGTGCGCACCTAGTAATTATCCTTTTTCCTGTGCCCTTTCCATTATGGCGGCTAATGCAAACTCTGCCCCCGCCGCGGGCAATGTTGATAATAACTGAACCAGTCAAATTATTGTTCATAGAGCATTTTTTCCAGGTTCCAATTTGTTTATAAGGGGTCTCTATTGTTTCCCCTAATTTTTTGTACTCCTAATGTAGTTTGGTGCACAAACTTTTAGTACAACATTGTTTCGTACATTATTATGAATTCTAATTTAGTTTAGCCTATTTTTGATTCGCCTAAGTTTTTATCGCCGTATATTTACTTTTCAAATAAGTCATTAGGCCAAATAATTGATTATTTCTAATATTCACAAATACTAATTAATATTTCGTACAAAGCAATTAAGCACAAAATTGTAACACCTAATTATTTCTGTTATAATAATTTCTGATAATTATTACAAAGTATTTAAATCTAATAGGGGGGGGGGACTAAAATTAAACATTGATGGATTTGTGTTTGATAAATGTCGAGAAGTAAAAGAAAGTTACATTAGGCATGTGAACTAAATCGTGCAGCATGCAAGC
Source organism: Ephestia elutella (assembly GCA_018467065.1). NCBI lineage: Eukaryota > Metazoa > Arthropoda > Insecta > Lepidoptera > Pyralidae > Ephestia > Ephestia elutella. Next base: position 474,212 of record CM031572.1, read on the forward strand.
AAGCATACAGCATACAAGAAAGCCTGCAGCATGCAAGCAAGCATGCCGCATGCAAGCAAGCATGCAGCATGCAGCATGCAAGCAAGCATGCAGCATGCAAGCAGGCATGCAAGCAGGCATGCAGCAAGCAAGCAAGCATGCAGCATGCAAGTATTTCTGGGTGGAAGGAATCCGCGAAGGAATAACACTCTAGTATAGGGCAAACTTGAGCCACGTGGAGTCGGGGTGCTCTAAGTCGGATCTGTGACTTATCATCATTCTGAAAATGATTGACGACAGACTGGACTGTTCTTATCTCCGGCACTGTTGTGATAGACATGTCACAGTACCCATGCCGGTGAGAAATAGCTAATACTTAGTAATAATTAAATTTACTAATATTCAATTAGTTATAATTATAAGAAGTGATTATTACAGTAAGTAATAATTGTCTCAAACAAATTTATACGAGGATATCGTTACGTGTAAAAAATTAAAAGCCAAACGATTTTAGAACATCTAATAATAGAGACTCAAAAATTGCATCTAATAATTATTAGGCTAAATTTTTATTGTGCAAAACATTAATTAGGCGAGACAATAATTGTGCATAACATGTTTAGGCCAATAAGGTTCGGCGAAGTGAAATTAGAGACAAAAATTTTAAGCGAAACAAAGGGCACCCGTTTATAAGTTTTGCCAAAATTAAATTTATTAGAAAACTAACTTTTGCCTGTGGCTTCGCTCGCGTGAATTTCCTACGTGAACAGTGCATTTTCCCGGGATGAAAGGTAGCCTATGTCCTTCTCTGTACCTACGTGTATGCGAAATTTCAGGAAGATTGCTTTAGTAGATGAGGCGTGAAGATGTAAAAAACAAACCAATAAATAAACAAACAATCTCACTTTCGCTTTTATAATATTAGTTAGGTTAGGATATATTTAACTAAAATTGTTTTACCTAAATAAAGACTTAATACTACCATTAGATCTAAAGGTTTAAGGAATACATTTTCAGGATATCCACATCCAATAAAAGGGAGTCTTTAGCCTGGTAATGAAACCTAAGCATCAAGTATTTTGAACAAAGCTTCCTCTGAGGCTTTAACTAGGTTCCAATCGCGTTAGCGCTATTTTGGGCGACTGTCTTCCTTCCTCTCGCTCGAGGCTCGAGGGTCGCATGTCGATAATGTGTCGAGCTCTCGCCAGCTGGGGATTAGCGCCTCATAGCCTCTTTGATACGTGATACTCCAATTATGAGGCCTTCAAACACACGTGGTGTTTGAAGACAGGTTGTGTCTGAGGAACTACTATCGAATTAGGAAAAATTAGGTAAGTCATTGCAATCTGCTGTGATATTTTGAAAATTCACGTAAACTTTTTACCGCGCCTCGAAAATGGATAATACCTGACATAGGTACTCAATACCTGTTGCATATCAGTACTATTATTATGGGAGAGCTTCAGTAAACAATACATATATAGGCTGCAAAGAAGAATAAATTTTAGTAGTGTTATAATGTGAAAATGAGAAAAAAAATTACTGTTCAATCACTCATCACGAAATCACGGTGAATAATTTCGTGATGAGTCATTTTGTACCCGTTCAGATTTTCTGTACATGGATACACTTAAGTCTATATATACTATGGTATACCTACCTTTCATCTGGAAAAAAAACCAAACAGTATGATAAACTTAAAACAAGGTACCAAGATATCTGATAAAGTAACTGGTTGACGCTGCATTTACTAAATAAAAATGATATTTCAATTTTATCCATATTTGCCCTCACCTTGAGGTATCTACCCTGGGTGCACCCGTAGGTCGTGTTCGACCTCGAAGCTCACGGTCTCTCCGCAAATACGTCTCGGTAATGAAGTTAGCGCCGCTCCGTGGGAATTAGCAGGCAACATCGAAATGCACTCTGATGCGAACCGATGGTAACATCCCTTTATTGAAGACACGGTATACCGATACACAACTGAATTGCAACTGAGATTGTCTTGACTGATTAGTTTGTTCATTGCCCTTAAATTTTTTTTTTAAATGACATTGAGTTTTATTTGCTTACTTATTTACTACTGCGGCGCAGCGACCCAAAGTGGATCTTGGCCTCCGACACGAGATGACGCCATTTTTTGCGGTCTGCCAAAACTGGCGAGAGCTGGTCTGACACCAGCTCTCGCCAGTTATCAGCTCTGAGGCTCTTTAGAAATCATCATCAAACATCATCATCGGAGAGATCAAATCATCCAGACTCCGCTGGCTCGGACATGTGGAGAGAATGGAAGAGGATCGTGCCGTCAAAAGAGCATACGAGGGTCGACCGAGGGGCCGTCGACCAGTCGGGTGCCCTAGGTACCGCTGGAGCGATGAGGTTGGGTTTTATTTAGAAACTATATACAATATAACAGGAATTTCTTCGCCTCACAAGGGATATTTTCAATTAAGTATCTCTGGTTCAATACCACGTTCGCAGCGTCGAGTCACTCGGCGCTGCAGCTATCAGATGACAATAAAACTGTACCGTAGCGTCGGAACCGAGCCCCATCCACTCGCAACGAGCTGATTGAAATATATTGTCCGGTGGGAACGCGATCCAGATGAGTTATTAATAAATCGAGAGATACTTTATTAAAGGAAAAGCCCGTCTCAGTGTAAGCCGTCTTTTGTGCCTTGATTTATAACTAGTTTTATCTCGAGGCGTTAACAGGTTCCCTGTCCATAATCCTAACTAATATTATAAATGTGAAAGTGAGTTTTTTTTGTTTATTTGTTTGTTTGTTACCTATTTGCTCTCTATCTACTGAACCAATCTTCCTGAAATTTCGCATACAGATAGTCAGAAGTACTGAGAAGGACATACCTTTCATCCTGGGAAAACATACTGTTCCCGTGGGAAGGGAAATTCACGCGGGTGAAGCCGCTGGCAAAAGCTAGTTTATAATAATAGTTTTGTTTACACATATGATTCGTGGGACAGAGAAGGGTTTAAAATGATGTTACTGAATTAAATTGTTATCAAAATAAATCTAAATCACGGTAGAGCTAAAATTCGATGAAGACTTTGGAAATATTTATCAATGTTTGTGTTGAGAGCGCTAAATTGAATTTTAAGTATAAAAATCCTGAATCTGGGCAAAATCGTTATTGTCGTTTTTACATAATCATATTATCGACTAGTTGTCGCCCGCGGCTTCGCCCGCGTGAGTTTCGCTTAGATGAAAAATCTCTCTTGGAGCTTTTCATCAGATGTTCCAGATCTTCAATTTTTATACGTCAGCAGAAAATGCTCATCAGGTTGAACTACTTTTTATAAGGCGCCATTTCCATATATGTTATAGTGTAGTTGGTCTCTTGCAGTTCTTCATCAGATGTTCCAGTTCTTTAATTATTATACGTCATCAGAAAATGCTCATCAGGTTGAACGACTTTTGTTAAGGCACCATTTCCATATTTCTTATAGTTTAGCTGTTCTGTTAAGGTTATTCATCAGGTGTTCCAGTTTTCAAAATAAATTCTAGCCTATATGTTGCCCAGGCTTAATAGCTGTACAACAAAAAAAGTTTCATTCAAATCCGTCCAGTAGTTTTTGCGTGAAACGCGTACATACATACAGACAGACAGACAGAAAGACAGACAGACAAGAAATTCCAAAATTTTTTTTTTGCTTTCTATTATTCTTTTTAAGTGTCCCTCTATCCATTTCAGTCAAAAATACTAAATGTACAGACAAAATATTTTTACTGTTTTATTATATGTATAGATAGATTATAGGTATTTTGAACTAGATTTACTTTAAATCAACTCAAGGTCAGTCTGTTACCGAGCAATAAACGTGTTGCATCGATTTCGTGTTTCTCGTCATAGTTTCGCCTAAAACACTATACTTATATCGTTCAAAACTTGACTAAACATGATTAAAGTATGAAACAAATGACAGTTAAAGCTTCATTTTCAGCAAGTATTGTAACAAGAGAGTAAACTGGGGTCGTCGTACCGTAATACAATATTATCGTTACGCTTTACAATTCTCGTCTCGTACGAACAGTGTCCGAGTCGCGCTCTAATGTGAAAGAACGTGGTGATAACTCTGTGATTACAGCGCCGCTGGCTGTGGCGGGTCATAGCGGAACTAAATCGTTTGTAATATAAATTAGGTATATAAAGAATATAAATAGGTTGAGCAGCGGTTTCGTCTCTGCGTTGATATCAGTGACCGTACAATTTATATATTACTAGCTTTGCCACTCGGCTGCGCTCCCGTGCCTGTAGCCTTCCTCATAAATGGTGCCTATCATAAACAATAATAATTTTTCGAATCGGATAGGAAGTTCCACGTTCATACAAACAAACAAATATACAAACTCTTCAGCTTTATTATATTAGTATAGATATGTGTAGTAAGGTGAATGTATCTAAAGATATCTCAAACAAATTAAAAACTTTTATCCGTTTTATAACCGCTGACGTTTCATTAGCGTTACCACACCCGCCATTTTAATGACGTCTCATTAGCTATGTTATACACAGAACTATAATGTGGTATTTACGCTAATTAATGTGAGCTATCATGCAGGTAACAAATTACTATACAACATATTATTATGACTGTGGTTTGGGTTAGCAATGTATCTTATTTGAGTCGGAAACACACACACAGATGTATCAAATCAAATAGAGAATCTAAAAATGCATTTTCATTGCTGGACATGCAAAATGCAAATGCATATAATAATGCAGATGACCGAGTCGACTGAAAACTTGCGAGAAAATGGCAGCGGGCAGCTCGTGTCGTGTCGTAACAAGCGTGACTCTTACAGCATGGTCACTTATTATAATACTATGCTAGTGGTTATAAGGTGTTACTTAAATACATGAAAATAACTTCACCATCACCCATTTTAATGTTCCCATTGCTAGGGCTCTGGCCTTCCCTATGGATAGAGAAGGATGGGTCATGACCCATAAATGGGGGGGTCAATGCGAATTAGTGGGGCTTAACGACTGCAACTTCAGTCAGCTGGAGATACTAAATTTTTGGTCAATTTCACACTTTCATCCTTTTTCATCACCTCAAAAAATAACCTTTTTAATGAATTTATTACATTAATTTGTAAATTAATAAAACCTATTTATTGAGTAGACTAATAACACATACATAAACAGTAACATGTCTTTATCTCTTACGAGGTAGATAGACCCATGAGTATTCTGTATTCAAGCAAAGACTTAAAAAATACTACAGAGAAATTATAGTTTTACATACTGCTTTCACAATACAAAAATGCCACATCGTCTACGATTTTGCTACGATATCAATGACTATATGCTACGAATATGCTACGGTTCCGTAGTACCTCTGTCAGCTTCGCATTGTAGAGAGTATTTGTAGTAGGAGTTATTTTATTAAAGACGACAACGCATTTTATTAAACTCAAAAATGGAAACAAAGTTAGGTCTACGGTCAATAAAGCTGAGAGAATAGTAATTAGATGAGCAGAAAACAGAGCTCGAACCCCGCGGGTCTGTTTTGGATGAAGGCGAAATAATAACCAAATAGCCGCCGCAGCCGAGGATTGGCCGAATTAAATTCGTAAATTTTGGTCAGGCGACAGCGGAGGGGGCTTTATGCGTATTTTGTTAGGGTGAAATGAACTCAAGATTAAATGGATATAAACAGTGTAAAGTTGTAGCATTATAAATTGACTGTGAGAAATCATTTACAGCTAATTTATAAATTCAGTGATTTGTAACTACAAATATTGATAAATGTAGTAAGGGATCTAGTATCTCTACCTCTCTTTCTCTCAGCCGAAAGACGTCCACTGCTGGACAAAGGCCTCCCCCAAGGATTTTCATAACGACCGGTCCTGCGCTGCCCGTATCCATGCGCATCCCGCGACCTTCACCAGGTCGTCGGTCCACCGAGTGGGAGGCCTGCCAACACTACGTTTTCCGGTTCGTGGTCGCCACTCGAGAACTTTTCTGCCCCAACGGCTATCTGTTCTACGAGCTATGTGCCCCGCCCACTGCCACTTAAGTTTCGCGATTCTGCGGGCTATGTCGGTTACTTTAGTTCTCCTACGGATCTCCTCATTTATGATTCGATCACGCAGGGAAACTCCGAGCATAGCGCGCTCCATCGCCCTTTGGGTGACCTTGAGCCTTCTTATGAGACCCATAGTAAGCGACCACGTCTCTGTTCCGTATGTCATTACTGGCAACACACACTGGTCAAAGACCTTAGTCTTGAGACACTGCGGTATATCTCTAGTAGTCTCTCGATAGTATCTCTACCTACATATAATAAATGCATACGTCTGTACATATAGAGTCATTTAAGGAAAAATGTATACGGTCAATAGAAGCCACAATCATAACTTTATACTTAGATAATAGTGAATGACACGCGGACGAAGTCGAATTTATCTACCAGTCATGTTATGTTGTATTATTTATTTGATATATTTAGTATCCTAATCCTATAAATAATTTATTTATTTATTTGTTTGTTCGTTACCTCTTCACGCTTTATCTACTAAACCAATCTTCTTTACACATAGTTAGAAGTACTGAGAAGGACATAGGGTACCTTTCATCCTGGGAAAAAGCACTGTTCCCGTTGGAAATTCACGCGGGCGAAGCCGCAGGTAAAAGCAAGTCAATTAAGTATCCGATGTATAATAACTATCTGTAGTATTTTAAAATTACGAAAGATTTCGAATAAACATGTGAATTTCTGAAAATATTGTTAAAGGGATTTTCATAGACCGAACACAATGAAAATTGTTTCTACAATATGTTAACACAGAACACACGCGACGATTAGAAATTCCGTGCAGCGCATACAGCGAGCCGATCGTTTGCCGAACGCGATGCGATCGTGTGTGTTGTGTACACTGTACACACATGATCGGCAAATTGGTTTTAGGGCTCGGCGCAAATTTCAATTTGCTTATTCGCGGATGTCGATTCTAATCACACCTGAAGCTATTTATGTATTTAAGCCTCGTACAGGCTTTAATATTGGGTTTAGAAGCGGTAGTGGTCCAGTGGTTTGTTATATGAACTCATGAGTTCATATAACAAAGGGCATGTTGCATAGCGGGCTATATCATGAGCAGTTCCTCAAAAATCAGAAATAATATCAAAAACCGATTAAGACTATCATATATTTGTTTTTTCCTGATCTTGTTATGGTACAAAAATACATTTAATTACGCCTAATATCGTATAATGGCGATACTGTGAGAGGGTATTAATTCCCAAAAATACTTTAATGGTTTAGAAAGCATAAATTTGAACGATCCTTTTTTTTATGCGTCTGCCTTCTAAGAATCATGAGTAAAAAAATTAAGAAGTGTTGTCTTAGAAATGAAACTAATTTATTGACGGACCGAGGTTTCGTAGAACTCTTAAAACTCACATCTGTTAACCACTTGTGACCTTGTGTTATCGGACATGGACGCAAAAAACATTGTAAGTTATTACGTAAAATTCCAGAATTGGACAATAAGGATAACTATTCTCTGTTCCTTTCACACATTGCTAAAACAAATATGTTTTGTTTCATGGTTATGAGAGAGACGCCCTTTCGACGGATGAGCCAATGAAATGGACGGTGCGTTGGCGCATAATCGAGGGTTGATCACGGGGATGGAAAATGATGCGATGGTGAAAAGAAGAAAAGGCATTCATCGTATCGCAGTGTGTTCGTTTAGACGTGTTTGCAGTGAGACGTAATAATTACTTTTTGTGGGAGATTTAAATATTTTGCTTTTGTTGGGTCGATATATGCTTAGAATTGAATTGGGGTAGGAGTGTGCTGTATATTGGCAAGTCCTAGAAAATAAGTTTTCAGTTTTGTCAAGGTTTGGCTGTAAATATAAAAAGAAAATAAGTAAATTACAAACCTTTACGAAACACTTAATTTTACCGAACTAAAACTGATCTTGAAGGCTTTGCCTGATTCATGTAAATAATATTCTCAGTTTTAGTTCCATTTTCCCTTTTATTGTTTTGATTTCCTGAAAGCTTTTAAGCTAATTAAAGTATAACTAAAAATATGTGTCTGGTAGGGACTGAATATTCATTCTGAATATTCGGCAGCCCGAGGTCTAAGGGTCCTATTTCAATAGAAATTCGACATTTGCACGCAATCTTAAATTCGGATATCTAATGAAATATAGTGGCGGAGACACAATTAAAACCATAATAATGCTGTGATTTTATTTCAGCTAGAATTAAGATTGTCTGTGTGTATATTTATCGTTTAAGATCTGTTTATTATTTTCCTAAATTGTGTGTGAGAATCAGAATATAAACACCATTTATTTCGCTTGAGTCTTTTAAATCATCATTCCTCTAATTAGGACATCTTCACTATTTAATTGATCAATTAACAATTCCTTTCATAATAAAAATGCTATCATCATCCTAAGCCATAAGGTATGAAATAGTTTCTATTAGTTTGAAATAGGCTAAGACCCTGATAATTATTAAACTAGTATCCTAACTTAAACTATTTGCCATTACTCAAATTTAAATTGTTTTTACCTGTCCATTCAGGACTTAAAGAAATATAATATTAAATCTATTTCCCAGGGCAGAGTTCTACACCGAAAAGGTGAGGATTCTACAAAGAATTTAATTCATTTGCCAATAACATCAATATTTGTATACGGCTCAAACAAAAGAATAATAAAGGTATCAGCCCAAAAGACTAGCTAGCAATCGCTCCATACAATGGAACGTATATACATTTATTGAATACCAACGGTGCGCACCTCCTTATTACTAATAGTACAAAAAAAAAAATAATTATAATAAAGTTGGTATTCAGAGATTATATTATCTCAAAGATCACATATGAATGGGCGGGGCACTATCTGCAGATAAGTGGCCCCATATCATACCTGTTACTCTATCGAGTACAATTTATATGGTCTGAAAACAGTACCAATCAATAGGCTTACAAGCCTTTATTTGAACCTGATTCATTGACAATCCTAACTTCATTATTAGTTCACAATATTACTATTTATCAGATTATTGAGATATTTAAATGTATGAGCAACAGACGTGTCAATCAAAGATAGTCTATTGTCATACGATAAAGGCTGTGTCAATTAATCAGTTGTTCTAGAGCAATATATGAGCATTTATGTTATTGAAGAGGGCTTTGATGTAATTATTTCGTAACGTCTCCAGTACGGGGTTTGGCCAAGCCCCAGGAACACGAGGCGACGTGTTCAAACACCCTAGCTTTGCGAGAAAATATTATCATACCTATTTGGCAAAATAGCATTTTTTAGAAAATAAAATACGGACCCCAGGGGTAACCGTTACACGTGGTGACGTGGTCCAGGATTCAGTATCTGCTACTTCTTTAAATTAGCAACTGGATAAAATTATTTGGTTTACTACTTATATTTAATATTATATAAAAAAAAAAAAAAACACAACGTAGATATTTTTATTTTCAAATTATTATTCAGACGATCACAACAGATGAATAATACTCAGATTAATCAAACGTATTAACTGAGTTTAAGCTTAATATATTAATAAATTTATTGATGATAAATATATTTTCCTTATAGTAGGAAATAGATATAATTTGATTTATATATTACAGTATTCTAACAATTTGAATTAAACAGAATACAAGTAAAGTCCTAATAAACTAGGAGGGATCTTAGTCTTCAATATTAAAATAAATTATAATTGGTGTTTTTATTCGCATTCTCATACAAACATGTCAACATGTCCCAAAACACAAGATCACGAGAACGTAAACGGTGCATTAATGAAAATTTATCAAATCAAGGTCAACCACAAGATGTAGATTTACAGAATTATATTGTTGATACGATTAAGCAGGTATTTCGCGAAAATCTAGGTGACTTTGCTAGAATTTTATTAGCTGAGACAAATAGGCAACGTTCCTTAAGTAATTCACCTTTATTAGCAGATAACGGGTTAGGCCAAAGTGATTCAGTAGGGCGAACCACTCCAGACACCAGTAATCTAGGTAATAGAAGTGTAACCGGCGGAAATATAATTGTTCTAAAGCCTGTGGTAGAAAAGCCTATTTTCAAGGGCAATAATGGGGCTAGTGCAAACCCTATGCGTTTTCTATGTAAGTTAAAAAAGTACATACGAAATATTCGTGGAGAAGATAGAGCTTGCGATATAGCTTTAGATTGTATTAAAGGGTCTGCGTATAATTCCATAGAAATCTATTGCGATAATTGGAATTCATTTGAAGATTTTGAAAAGGATTTTATTAGGATTTTCTGGAGTCAAACACAGCAGGAAGCCGAAAAGTTTAGGTTAATGAATACATATTGGGATAAAGAACAAGGTCTTAAGATGAGTGAGCATTTTTCTCAGCAATTAAGTGACTTAAGGTATTTTACCATTTCGATGAGTGAATCTGAAGTAGTAAATTTTGTTATGCGGCATTATCCTGAACAAGTACAAGGTCTATGGTTTGCAAGACAGGGGCCTCGTACAATCAATATGGGTGCTGAATTTCTTAGAGAAATCGAATCAAATGTAGTAAGTAGGTCTAAAATGGTTGATAACATTTCTTTTAGACGAGGTCGGGGTTTAGGACAGGGTTCATGGAGAGGCAGGAATAACGTTCACACGGAATTTCCTGTTAGCGCTGCAATTCAAGCGAGTACGCGCGGACGCGGGTCATATTTTAATAAAAGTAGAGGTTGCGGTCATGGAAATTTATATCGTGGAGGCTATAATCGAAGCAATAGTGGCTTCAATTTTCCAGCAATTAAATGGGATAAATCTACGCAGGAATTTAACAACTCTGCAGCTGCGAGCAGCAATATAGAGAAAAACCCTAATTTAGAAAACAATCAGTCGGCAAACTCAAAGGTGCCCAACAATTAAGTCCCATTAGTTGGTTGGTTTACATAGGGACATAGGTAAAACAATCGACAGTGGAAAGGTTAGTGAGTCATGACGAAGTACTATCTTATTTAGCCGGTAAAGTTCAGGTAGACACACGTGTTAATTTTAAGAAGTTGCTTAGGTCAGTAATTGTTTTACTTAAGTTAGATTTTTTTTTGAACGAATGAAAGACGTTATTACTTGTGGGTGAAAAAAAAAAAAAATTGAAAGATGAATAAAAGGGGTAAAACATTCAGATTAAAATTAATTTGATTCAATATAACGATGAGTTGAGACAGGCAATTAATTGTTTGATAAGGCATAACATTGCAAGCGAAATACAAGAATGTATACAGTCGATAAATAATCATAATGATAATAAAGTTTTGTTATTCTAAATTTTATGAGATATAAGACAGTATTTTATCATAGCTCCCATCCCATTTAACACCCATTTGTACTATGTTTCAAGCGAATAAATATATTTAATTTCATTTCATTAGCTATTATTTTCGTAAATTTATAGGTAGGAACGGCGAATAAACTAAGTCTTTGTGTCAACTTTTAATAAACAAGACTTATACAGACAAGACAAACAGATAGATAATATAATGTATAATGTAATCGGGTTTGGTAATAAGTAGATAATATCGGAGCAGGAATTGTGGGCCATTATTTTTACAATCTGTCTAAATTCTAAGCGTATGGAGATAGAAAGTCGTAATTGGCACCGATCTTATGAGTCTTATCTTTTTACATTCATGGAATCTTTTCACTCCGAAGGGTACACTATTTTGGACGGTTTGAATATCAGGTACAATAAGTAAAGGAGACAGACAATGCCATATCTGATGTTTTGTCTCGCAACATAAAGGGAGTTAATGTCTTTATTATTTCAAAGGTGGCTTGCCGACAATTACAATTGTTTGAGGCAATAAAAAGGCGGTTGTTTAAAAAAAATTTTTACAAAATTATGAGAATTGCAGATAGACGATAACAGTCTTCGCTCAATCATAAAATGTTTGCTCGGTCAAGGAGGGACGAATAATAATGAAAACGAAATAAGTTTATAGTTTATTATCGAGTTGGAGCAGTTACGCACAATAATGTTTGTACTTAGTGGACTTAAACGGTCATTCGGTTATGCTTATGTGGTTTATTTATCACGTTACTATGGATGAAAATTAGATAATTAACGAGAATTTGTAAATAAACGCAGTAAGTTAGTTGTATGAGGTAGAATAGTTCGTAATTAGGTTAGTTATAAGTTGTTTTAGGAAGATATAGGGTTGTCACTGGGTTCGTAGAAAGTGTTAGGTTATTAGACAGTGTTAGGTTAAATGAGTTAGGTGATTAATTAATTAGGTTATCAGCTTTTAATAGGGTTAGGAAGTTAATTCGTGATAGGTTTAATTTAATAGACAGTTTAATTTAATAGTAAACTAGAGAAAAAAAAAAGGGTAGGTAGGTTTATATATATATACATATAGGTTACTTTTAAGGTTCTCTATCGTAATTGTTATGTTAAAATAAAGGTTCCCAGCTCACATAATATTGACATTCTATATGAGCCGGAAAAGGAGGGAAATGAGAGGGTATTAATTCCCAAAAATACTTTAATGGTTTAGAAAGCATAAATTTGAACGATCCTTTTTTTTTATGCGTCTGCCTTCTAAGAATCATGAGTAAAAAAATTAAGAAGTGTTGTCTTAGAAATGAAACTAATTTATTGACGGACCGAGGTTTCGTAGAACTCTTAAAACTCACATCTGTTAACCACTTGTGACCTTGTGTTATCGGACATGGACGCAAAAAACATTGTAAGTTATTACGTAAAATTCCAGAATTGGACAATAAGGATAACTATTCTCTGTTCCTTTCACACATTGCTAAAACAAATATGTTTTGTTTCATGGTTATGAGAGAGACGCCCTTTCGACGGATGAGCCAATGAAATGGACGGTGCGTTGGCGCATAATCGAGGGTTGATCACGGGGATGGAAAATGATGCGATGGTGAAAAGAAGAAAAGGCATTCATCGTATCGCAGTGTGTTCGTTTAGACGTGTTTGCAGTGAGACGTAATAATTACTTTTTGTGGGAGATTTAAATATTTTGCTTTTGTTGGGTCGATATATGCTTAGAATTGAATTGGGGTAGGAGTGTGCTGTATATTGGCAAGTCCTAGAAAATAAGTTTTCAGTTTTGTCAAGGTTTGGCTGTAAATATAAAAAGAAAATAAGTAAATTACAAACCTTTACGAAACACTTAATTTTACCGAACTAAAACTGATCTTGAAGGCTTTGCCTGATTCATGTAAATAATATTCTCAGTTTTAGTTCCATTTTCCCTTTTATTGTTTTGATTTCCTGAAAGCTTTTAAGCTAATTAAAGTATAACTAAAAATATGTGTCTGGTAGGGACTGAATATTCATTCTGAATATTCGGCAGCCCGAGGTCTAAGGGTCCTATTTCAATAGAAATTCGACATTTGCACGCAATCTTAAATTCGGATATCTAATGAAATATAGTGGCGGAGACACAATTAAAACCATAATAATGCTGTGATTTTATTTCAGCTAGAATTAAGATTGTCTGTGTGTATATTTATCGTTTAAGATCTGTTTATTATTTTCCTAAATTGTGTGTGAGAATCAGAATATAAACACCATTTATTTCGCTTGAGTCTTTTAAATCATCATTCCTCTAATTAGGACATCTTCACTATTTAATTGATCAATTAACAATTCCTTTCATAATAAAAATGCTATCATCATCCTAAGCCATAAGGTATGAAATAGTTTCTATTAGTTTGAAATAGGCTAAGACCCTGATAATTATTAAACTAGTATCCTAACTTAAACTATTTGCCATTACTCAAATTTAAATTGTTTTTACCTGTCCATTCAGGACTTAAAGAAATATAATATTAAATCTATTTCCCAGGGCAGAGTTCTACACCGAAAAGGTGAGGATTCTACAAAGAATTTAATTCATTTGCCAATAACATCAATATTTGTATACGGCTCAAACAAAAGAATAATAAAGGTATCAGCCCAAAAGACTAGCTAGCAATCGCTCCATACAATGGAACGTATATACATTTATTGAATACCAACGGTGCGCACCTCCTTATTACTAATAGTACAAAAAAATAATAATTATAATAAAGTTGGTATTCAGAGATTATATTATCTCAAAGATCACATATGAATGGGCGGGGCACTATCTGCAGATAAGTGGCCCCATATCATACCTGTTACTCTATCGAGTACAATTTATATGGTCTGAAAACAGTACCAATCAATAGGCTTACAAGCCTTTATTTGAACCTGATTCATTGACAATCCTAACTTCATTATTAGTTCACAATATTACTATTTATCAGATTATTGAGATATTTAAATGTATGAGCAACAGACGTGTCAATCAAAGATAGTCTATTGTCATACGATAAAGGCTGTGTCAATTAATCAGTTGTTCTAGAGCAATATATGAGCATTTATGTTATTGAAGAGGGCTTTGATGTAATTATTTCGTAACGTCTCCAGTACGGGGTTTGGCCAAGCCCCAGGAACACGAGGCGACGTGTTCAAACACCCTAGCTTTGCGAGAAAATATTATCATACCTATTTGGCAAAATAGCATTTTTTAGAAAATAAAATACGGACCCCAGGGGTAACCGTTACAACTGACATGGCGCCCGTACTTATGTTCAGAAATTATGATACAGAAAATCAGATACAATGCTCGATATTTTCATTATATTTTAGGAAATTAATTTAAGTAAATGTTCCTAACACATGTTACATGCAATATCACAAAAACATATATGAATTTCACATAAATAGATGAATAATAAACAAAATAAACAATTCTTTCCCGCGGGCAAGTATGTAATAAAAGTACATTTTTGAACGTATCGGAAATCGGAACTGTCAAATGAAGCGCGTCAACGTCAAATCATAATGATGTCGGCCATTATAGCGGAACTCGCCTAACCTTCATTACGATTTTAATGACTAAATGTACCATAGAAAGGCTACGAATTTATCAGATTTACTTATAAGGCATTGATACTGACCCAAAAACGAATAGTTCAGATAGGTGCTTATGATATAGCCAGTTTCCCATACATTTGTGCAACAACCCCTTTCTCTCGACTTAAAGATGGCTCCTTCGCTTTCCTTCTTCAAATCTCAATTGATTGTAATGATGTATTTTTGCGCTTTGCAGTAATATTTAAAGATAGGGTCCACCTAAATCATATACCTAATAAAAATATTAATTGCTTTCTTTCTTTCCAGGTAAGTTGCTACATGAAAAGAAATATCTTTGTATCCTGTTACGTGTGTGAAATAAGGTAAAGTCGAATGTTACTTATTTACTTCGCCGCTTTTCCACAGTAAAATAATTAAAAGTTTAACCACCGAAACCAGAGAGCACCCTTATTCTAATCTCGCGTAGCGCGGGCTTGCGTTGTTTGTAAGATTAGTAGGGAGTAGAAGGAATGTAATGTTTTCTCTCTAAGAATCGAGGTCTCGGAAACTCGAGAGAATTTTACGTGTAAATCCGAAGTTTACACAATATCTCCGAGCAAGAACTAGTAAAGATGTATAAAGAGCGATATTCCAAGAGTGAGCATTTGAAGTGACCATCCTTTTACACAGCTCTCCACTACATTACTCGCTCGGCAAACCTGTCCTCTTAGGTAGTTAAACTTATTTGCTAAGTTACATTCATTCCTTATTCTTTCGCTTTAGTCGTATTTCCTCATGACTGAGGGTCGTGGTCATTAAATGGAATGAAACACACACAACGACTCTCTTGGCAATTTTAATGGAGTGGTTTGCCATTGCCTTCTCCATTTCACACACTAGCTGATAATCATCAACCAGAGTGCTGGTTTTCTCACGAGGTTGTCGATTGTTAAGTGGTGGTCGATAAAAACTAACATAGGTACATGAGTCAGATTGGTATACAAACTCACGTAGCACGGGCATGATTCGAACCTGGAACCTTTGCAGCCACAGCCGGGCGCCCTACCACTCGGCTCACACCTTATTCTTTACTGACATTTTTTTTCTGGGGCTTTGTTTCATAACAATTCTGCATCTAAATCAAAATATATTTCTTAATTCATACACTATACGAACGAAGTCTAGCTCTGAAAATTTATAAAATCTGTATTGCATCGAATATATCAAAGCAGTCCAATAGAAATAGTAACAAAACAAAGTTCCCAGCGGGTTCCAAACTCAGGGCTCTGACGTCACGGCTGGCGGCGCTCAACCAACTTGCATCCAAGACTGAGTGGGGCTTCTCGATCAGATGGGACAGGAACTTAAATCGAGTTTATTTCGATGCAGTCGATGCTACTGCAAACAGAATGCAAATTTACTGCTTAATGCTACTCCAGTACGGAGTTATAAATAAGTTATTTGCGGATTTTATTACCAAAGAAGACGATCTTGGTGATTCTCTTTTTATTTAGTTTACCCATAAAGTTTCGATTGGTCCTTACAGTTTATTTTAGTTGGAGTCGATTTAATAGAAGTTTAAAAAAACCCAACAAAAAGAAACTGTTTTTGTGAGGTTTCAAGTTTTTATAAAAGTATGATTTTTTTAATATGAAAATTAGTGACTATGAGTATCTTTATCCGAAGTCGGTTAAAGCAACTCAAAACGTGTGCTATAGCTACAAAACCGCGCTTCAACTGTGGCGGCCTTTTTCAGTGTCTGTCTACGCTCAAACGATTGAAACATGTTCGGAAATCTATTTGCACTGGCCTGCTGGTTCTAAGCCCCGATGCCCTGTGACGTCACGGGTTGACACAACGAGAGGCCGCGATCTATTTGCTAAAACAGATATGGCGGTGCTTCGGGTTTGTGACGCGAAACTGGCACTCATTTCATAGCCCGCTGGTTTTATTGATATTATTAATCAAGTTGGAGATAGGGACAGATTGCGTTAGTTTTAATATATCTGTCTGAGTTGAGTAATAAATAAGTTGGGAATGATTTAATTGGGAAAATAACTTTTAATTTGTTATTTTTTTAGATCCACATAAGTCCAGATAGCGTCACTGAAATCAGATATATTTATTTCATAGATGGTTATATTTCAATGACGCTTCCTGTGTTTCCATTGACATGGAATGGTATGCCATTGGAGTACGCTCTTTATTATAACGATACCTCATGTAGCATATACGCCGTTCTTTACTTAAACAAAAGGGAAGGAGATGAATCTTTTCCGAGCAAATGAATAAACTGATCATTCCGCTCTAAATTTACGATCGTGATCCGACGTCCGCGCCGTATTTCACGTGCAGATATAAAATTAATTTTAAAACTGTTGAGTTATGTTCCGACGGCGACACATCGGAAATAAGCTGCGGGGTTGCGGGGTAGTGGGGGGGGATTGTCTTTTACATTTTGCCTTTTCCGATTCAGATTATCAGGGATATTTATAACTGCTTCCGACCCGTGTCCATAGTCCTCTTTATCAAACAAGATTTACAGAAAGTAGACTTTGATGCTTCCAGTTACATGCACTTCACCTATTTATTATCACTTTACCTACTACTTATTTTAAGATGCCCACTCATTACACGTACGATTCGGCCACAATTGCCACAACTGATTCTCTTTGCATCTGTTTGCCCATTTAGATAAGCATACAACCCTCGCGACACTCGCTTACACTCACATGAGGTATATTCTCAAAATAAATGACACGATAGCTTTAATTAATTACTCAAACATGTCCACAAACACATACAGCATTAACTGAACGCGGGACAATAAAACATTGTGGGCTATAAACAAAATGATTGATGACCTCGGCCGGGGTCGGGGTTGACTCTTGCCAGGAGTTATTGAGCATCGATAACAATACTTTCGGCCAACGGTTCACTACATATGTCTGCAGATTACAATTGCTATGCTATTATTTTAAACATATATTAGCATATATGCTTATTATATAGTTAATCATAAACAGTTTTTTCCAGGTGTTACTTTTGTTATATGGAAATACTATGATCAAATATGTTTTAAGGCACAATTTTGAAATGCTTTTAAAGTACATATAAGAAACTCGTGGTTTTATGGTATTTACTCAAGAACGCAAAATATCTAGAAACAATGTAAGTACATACTTTACATGAGAATGTTGTTTATATTTTATACATTTCTTACTACTTGTAAATTTGATGAGATTACGGTAAATCGCTGGATCACATTTCACACTAGCAAAGTTATTTATTACTATATTACACTAAAATAAGTCCCCCGTGACCTATTTTATAGCCAAATATTTAGCAGCGAAACAAGCATGGCCATCGCAGACAGAGCAGTTACGTAACTAGTTGCCAAGCAAACAATAGGCTCTGCTGTTTCGCGATAATGAAAGCGGGAAGCGGCGAAACAATCCACTTTATGAAGTGGCAGAATAGTGGATCTGTTAGGTTGACTGTAAGATAACTTCTCCAATTTGTAACTTTTACAAAAAAAGTTGAATAATAACAATAACTGCTTACTCCGTACAGTAACAGTGAGGATTGAAGGACTCCATGTATTATTATTTCTACTCTTATTCGCTCGAAAGACCTTAACGCCTGTGCAAAATTATTTTATTATAGAGACGTATTCCAATCTCATGTTGTCACTATCGTTACAGTTATGTCTAAATAGACACTAAAAAAGGGAGATGTATATCTATCTATCTATATATATATATATATATATATATATATATAACTCAAAGGTGACTGGCTGACATAGTGATCTATCAACGCACAGCCCAAACCACTGGACGGATCGGGCTGAAATTTGGCATGCAGGTAGATGTTATGAAGTAGACATCCGCTAAGAAAGTAATAACGCAAGCGAAGCCGCGGGCAAAAGCTAGTTTTGTACATAATTCTAATCGAAGATTAAAAAGGATTGAGATCCACAAAAAAAATAAAATAAATGACAATTTAATATCTAGTTTTATGAATTTAGATAGTTAATACTCTAATTAACATACATTTGCTCATGGGAACATTTTTTTTAACTCTTGTTATTTCGCTAAAGAGATAATTACAATTAACCCTTTGTTCCCTCTTGTAGAGGTCTGTCTGGCACTCAGAGGGCCCCGGTGCTCAGAGGTGCTCGGAGAGGTGTAATTATCTTGGTATACGGCTGAAGGTTGTAAGGGTAAATCAATTACCCTCGATCTCTGTACTTATAAATGTGTTTTTGGTATATAGCAGTTATGTACACTCGATCATATGTTATGGATTGTAAATTAATAAATATAAATGTTAGTTTATCAAGGAAAACTATTTAATAAATAAAAATCCGACTTTATGTTTAAGTATTTATTGAAATGGACACTTTTCATAATCTAGAAAAATAACTACTAAAGCTACTAAAAACTGAGGATTCACTAATAATAAACATGAAAATATATAAGGACGTTTAATTGTATGATTGTAATGCAAAGTTATGTAAGATATTTTAAAAAAATTATTAAGTGACTGGTACAGAATGCTTTATGGCGTTCCACCATTTGTACATTATTTTTGAAATTATGTACAGTCAACAGCACATCAACCTACTCAAATTCATTGCAAATTCGACTCTGCGGCCGCGGCATAAGAGATCATGCAGGGTAACTTGAGGTGCGGTCGACTGTACAATAAAGTTTAAAATAAATAAATATTTTTTACGTGACCGTAACGTCTTACGTATTATTCGAAAATTGACACAAAATTTACATTATCTGAACATTTGTGATTATGAGAACCATGACTAATAAATAGGTCAAGCTAGCTTTGTGAGACTGTTTGATTAAACAGAGCTTACATGGGTCACAAAAGCATTCCGGGCTGTAACTCAAGCGAGCTTATGGAAGCAACTTATTACTTTGAACAATATGGCAACTGCTTAGCTGTAGAACTCGTTTCGAATTGATAACATGTGCCGAAGCAGATCAAAGAAAGAAAGTCAAAGGATTGCTTAACATGACATACTACACCTTTTAATGAAGACCGCGGGCACTGACAAAGTGTGAATCAACCGGTAAGTAATTTAGAGCGAAATATTTCGAATCTCTGAACCGAAAAAAGGTCTTTATAATCCTTCTTTGTCGACGCAATGAATGTCTAATGTACACAAAATGTACATAAAAATCGAATGTACACAATACCTAGCCAACCAACAAACGCCATTCATAGACATTATAATTTTAAATACAAAGCCAATAAACTAGTCTGCGATACCGACTTGTACACACAAGTAAGTTTTTACCCATGTAATTCATAGTTTTATAAATATACAATTACTAGTTCCAAGTTTCATATATTTCTAAGTTTTCCACCAAAGCGCAATTGGAGTAGATGTAATTAATTAACCATGGAACCTTAAACGCAAGACATAATTATTTATACAAAGTTAAAATCTCTTGGCGTATCAGAACAAATGTTTCTCAAAGCACCCGGGTCTTGTCCGAACAAGTTCGTAATTTCATTAAGTCGCAATAAGTTCCGAACTTGGCAATTTCCAGCCTCCCCCGTGCCGGGAAAAATGGTCGCCGCGCACTTGTTGAGCAAGGCTTGAGATTGCTTGACTCCCAAGAGGAAACAGTACCTGCGTTTCTGTGGTCAGCGTTTTTACACGACTCACCAAAAAAGGAGCGTTATGTATTCAGGGTTTTTATGTATGTTTGTATGTAAGTTTCATTATTCCACAGTCAGATTTTGTTGTATCAGTTTTCGATGTGACAGGTATTTTTAGATTCGTTGCAGTTTTTTTGTTAATAATCAGCTTGTTTCGCGGCATTGTGCAACGCTTCAAAAAAAATATTGTCTTGCCTTAAAGATTATTTTGCCTTGCACTTATGAAGCATACCGTACATACAATTAAAAAAATCATGCATTTAATATTTGCGCATCGCGTCGCGTCATGCTAGCTTTCGACATTTTTTTTTTTCACCTAGGACAACGCGTAAATAATAAGTAACGAATCAAAACACAAATACAAATATTGTGTTATATGATAAGGTAGACTTGTTTTGGGAGACGATTTAAAAGTTTTTAAAAAGTTAATTAAATTTATTCGAAGTTAGGTACTTAAACTATTTAAAATTGTTAAGATTAAGTGTTGAACGCAACCCCATTATTTATTTGGTGTAACGAAACGCACCCTATGTAGTTTTGCCGCCTTTATATCTGTCAGCTGTCACTTCATTCCATTCTGTTCGCTTCGTTGTTACTATTTTTGGGAACCCATCACTTTATCGCAATTTACTTCAACGATTTTCATGTCCCATAAAACCATTCGCAGATATTTTAATACAATATGTAACAAATCCTTAAATCTGTTTACATCGAAATTTCATTTACACGATTATTCATTACGTACAAACACACTCTATCGTTATTTCTTTTCATATTTTATGTATTTCATCGAAATAATGAAACATCAAAGTTTTGTTACCCATAATTTTATTTCCACGTAACTTTCAGTTTGCAATATATTTGAAACATCAAATATTACATTATTATGTTACCTACCTATATAGATAGATTAATCTGGTAGTATTGTATTGATCAACAGTAAATTTATAGCTAGTCCACTAATTATAAATGGATCACAAATCCGACTCAGAGCACCCCGACTCCACGTGGCTCAACTTTGTCATATACTAGAGTGTTATTCCTTCGCGCGGAACCAGAAGGCTCGCGAAGGAGGTCCTGAGAAAATGAGGGCACGAGGCCGAAGCGAAGCGAGGGGGGGAGGTGGCGAGCGAAGCGAGCCGGCGACCTCTCGAGCGGAGCGAGGTTAAGTGCCCGAATGAATCGAAGGGCCGACGGAGCGAGTCTTCTGGTGGAGCCACCCAGAAATACTTGCTTGCTGCATGCTTGCTGCATGCCTGCTTGCATGCTTGCTGCATGTTTGCATGCTTGCTGCATGTTTGCATGCTTGCTGCATGCCTGCTTGCATGCTTGCATGTTTGCTGCATGCTTGCTGAATGCTTGCTGCATGCCTGCTGCATGCTTGCTGTATGCCTGCTGCATGCTTGCTGCATGCTTGTTGTGCTTGCTGCATGCATGCTTGCTGTATGCCTCAATCTTGCTATGCCATTTTGCATGTTTTAAGCAACAACAAGCGAATGCAGCGTTCGATGAAACGTTACTGCGATTAAAAGTTATGATACGCATCGTTACATATTGAAACATGTTATTATAAATGGTTACATCGATATCTTAATACATGTGTGAAATGTTAGTTTGATATATCGTTTTTCTTGGAATAGTAGAAATCTTATAACGTTTTTTTTAATAAATGTTGTTCGATATTATGAAACTGCGATAATAAGTTTTTCGATGTTTTAAGAAAAAAATATATTAAAAAACGTTGTGGCTAAATTGATTCGATAAGTAGAAATTAGAGTACACTATCAATCACCACATTGGATCGAATACTTATTGAAAGCATTCGCCGTTAATAAGCGTTGCTACAGACGATTTAGACAATAGGAACAATGCACAAACCACTTACCATGTAGGCAGGCTTCGAGCACGATTCCTCACGAATAGTTCTTCCTTTAGACACCTAGCCGGCCAGCCACACACGATTATAAAGTTCCAAAAACACTGTTGAGCACTTGAAGTTTTATTAAGAATAATTGAGTAAAATGTAATGTTTGATGCGCGCGCGCCTTCGCTTTCACGTACAGACACGGAGAGGTTTTTACTGGTTCTGCCACCAGCCTTCTGCTACCAGCCTATGGCGTTGATCTCTCAGACACCGGTAGGATCTGCGCATGCGCCAGCGGAAGTCCGGGCGCCCCATTGGCTAAATAGAACTGCAGCACAGCGAATTGTGATGATTGATAAGTGTATCGGTAAGGCGCGCGAAATTCAAATTGAAAGGTAAACAAGATTTGCGTTGAAAACGGAACATTCCGCCCACCAAAATACCAATAGGATTTTCCCAGAGTAAGAATAAGAAACGGTAATTAACGATAAATATGTTTAAGTTATTATTCTAAACTTAAAAGCTAACAAATGATAAGTTGAAACGATTATACGGAGGGTAGAGGACATAGTTTGACCAAAGGTCTCTTAAGCGAGTGATCCCTGGCTGTTCTAACGGTTGCGACTCGAACTACCCCATCAGGGCCAGGATGCAAGGAAACAACTCGTCCTAATGCCCATTGAAGAGGAGGCCGATTGTCCTCTTTTATAAGTACGATTGAGTTTACAATTAACGGTGTTGAGTCCGTGGTCCATTTTGCTCGCTGAGTTAACCCATGTAAATATTCATTTTTCCAGCGTTTCCAAAATTGTTGTTGAAAAGATTGGATAAGTTGCCATCGATTTAGTCGATTGATTTTTACGTCCTTGTAGTCGAAGTCAGGAACTGCTGTAAGAGGTTCCAGCGTTAAAAAATGACCGGGCGTAAGAACGTTCAAATCGTTAGGATCCGAGCTCAATGGACACAAAGGCCGCGAATTTAAAATTGATTCGATCTGAGCGAAGAGTGTGGTAAGCTCTTCAAACGTTAAGACCTGATCGCCAACAATACGGTACAAATGACTCTTTGCGGCTTTGATTTGGATTTCCCACACCCCTCCAAAGTGGGGAGCAGAAGGTACGTTACGTTTAAAATCTATTTTTTCCGCATGAGAGGCTTGTTCGATACATGACGCTAGTTGTGAACTTGCACCAACGAAATTCGTACCGCAGTCAGAGTGAATAACATTGCAGCGGCCGCGACGAGAAACGAAGCGACGCAATGCCGCGATGAAGCCGTCAGTCGATAAAGTAGAAACCACCTCAAGGTGCACTGCTTTTGTGCTCAAGCATACGAATAAACACAAGTACGCTTTATCGATTTTAGCACCACGATGAAGCCCGAGCTTAATTCGAAAAGGCCCTCCTAGATCGACACCTACGACAGAGAAGGGTTTTGCCTGATTGACACGAAAGGCCGGAAGGTCGCTCATAAAGGGTTGCAAAGGTTTCGGTTTAAGACGGTAGCATCTTATGCATCTTGAAAGATGATGACGTACAGCATGCTTTGCCGCAAGTATCCAAAACTGTTGTAAAATCAGATAGTTGGTTGTGTTCAGACCGGGATGAAAATTGTTTCGATGAATAGATTCGATTACAGCTGATGTAAGAACACTCTTTTTGGGCAATAATGCGGGATACTTATGTTCGAAGTCAAGATCGGAGCGCGATAGGCGCCCGCCTACTCTGAGTATACCCTGCTCGTCCAAAAACGGGTTTAGTTTACGAAAACTGCGAGGTAACTGTATCTTTGATTGTAATTTGGATATGACATCCAAAAAACAACGCTGTTGGAAATGTTTGACGATAATTAGTAACGCACGATGACGCTCAGCGTCCGTTACGAAAAGATTATCTGATCGCGGAACAGTGTTACGCATGTTATTACAAAACCTGCGAACGTAAGCGATAATGCGACAGATTTTATCTAAAGAAGAATATTTTTCGAATAGCCGATCAATTATAGACGTGTGATTAACGCTTTCGATTTGATCCGAAACGAGAACCGTGGTGCGACGCTGCTCAGAGAGCACCGCATTGTCATCGTTTGAACGATTTTTCGATGTATCGATTGGCCACTCAGACTGTGGTTGAGACAACCATTCTGGGCCCGCCCACCATAGGGCATTGTTTAGCAAATCGTGAGGCAATTGCCCACGCGAACAAACATCTGCAGGATTTGTGACAGATGGTACGTGCCTCCAGCACTCGGTTGGTACGATATCTTGAATGTGACTTACGCGGTTTGCAACGAATGTCACCCAGCGAGAAGAAGGAGCTCGCAACCAGGATAAGGTAACGGTGGAATCACACCACAGATAAGTGTCATGGACAGGAATCCGCAGCGTGTCCTTGACAAATTTGATAAGGTCTGTAAGCAAAACTGCACCACACAGCTCTAAGCGAGGTAACGATTGACGTTTTAAAGGAGCTACACGAGCCTTTGCACATACGAGAAAGACGCGAACGGAGCCGTCAGACTCGATAACACGCAGGTATATAACGGCGCCATATGCTGCTTCGGAGCTGTCACAAAATCCATGCAGTTGATATGATTGAGCGCTATCGGTAGCGTATTTACGTGGAATTTTAAGATTCCTAACTTGAGGAAGCTGTTCAGAGAACTTTTCCCATTGAGAGATAATTTCCGGTGGGGGCTTATCATCCCATGAAAGACCTAGAATCCAAAGCTTTTGAATAAGACATTTGGCATGAATTGTCAAAGGAGATAGAAAACCCAGAGGATCGAAAATTCTGGCAACCTCACTCAAAATCGTTCGCTTGGTGCACGGTTGATTAGATGGATTAACGGTAAAGACGAACGAATCCGAAGCAGGCTCCCACTTAAGGCCCAGAACCTTGATAGTTGTGTCTTCAGTTTCGGTAAAAGTGATTGCTTCTGAAAGACACGCCTCCGCGGGAAGATCGCTAAGTAGCTCGGGTCGGTTACTCACCCATTTTCGGAGCTCAAACGAGCCAAGACCGAAAAGAGCGATGAGTTGAGTTTTGATTTCTCTGGCGTCCTTCAGCGATGAGCTTCCGGATATGACGTCATCAACGTATATGTCGGAAGTTAAAACGGTTTTGGCCTTTGGGTACTTGTGACCCTCATCGTTGGCCAGTTGCTGAATAGAGCGGCACGCCAGGAATGGAGCGGAAGACACTCCGTACGTTACGGTATTTAATACGTACTCTTGAAGAGGCTCATCTGGGTGAGCTCGCCAGAGAATACGTTGATAATCACGATGTTGAGGAGCTAGGTTGATTTGACGGTACATTTGGCGCACGTCTGCCATGAAGACAATTGCGTGCTCACGGAAATGAAGAAGGATCTCTACGATATTTGATTGTAGCTTCGGTCCCGTCAGCAGCGAGTCGTTTAGCGATTTGGAAGTTGCATCTTTAGCCGAGGCGTCGAATACAACGCGAAGCTTCGTTGTAGCGCTGTCGGGACGTAGCACACAATGGTGCGGTATATAATACTTGCCTTGACCCATTTGCTTGGCAGGTACCAGAGTCATGTGACCACTGTCGATATAGTCAGTCATGAACTCCACGTATTGTTGGTTTAAATTGTGATCGCGATACAGACGCCTTTCAATGGCATGAAAGCGTCGTAAGGCTATCTCTCGAGAACCTTCAAAGACTGGCTCCTCGTCGTTTTTGAAGGGGAGACAAACTACATATCTACCTGTCTCGTCACGGTAGTGATTACTGAGAAAACTATTTTCACAGCGTTGCTCTTCTGGGGTCAATCGGGAAGATTGTGGAACGTTATCGATTTCCCAGGAACGTTGAACAATTTTGTTTAAACTATCGTCTACGGTAGAAGGGGCTACTCCTAGTAGACTGGACGATGCGAGTCTGGACTTCCCAAGAAGAAGCCAGCCGAAGACTGAGTTGAAAGCTCGCGGTTGAGAGGCGTTACCCTTCAGACGTTGTTCGAGAAGTGACTCAGCAAAGACGTCGGCACCTAACAAGACGTCGATCGGACCGGGGATGTCAAAACCAGGATCAGCTAGCGGTAGTGTTTTGACCTCCTCCCATCCTTTCGTATTTAGCCTTGCTATCGGTTGATCTCCGCAAATGCTCGGTATGACGAGCATTCCCAGACGAAACTTTACGTTACAGTTGGTGCCAATGTCGCATGTAACAAAGCCACTGACTGAGGCAGGGCTGCCCCCTAACCCATAAACGTTGATATTACCAGTTATAGGTTTTAGATTTAATCGTTGAGCGGCGTGAGCCGTGAGAAAATTGTTTTGACTGCCGGTGTCAAATAACGCGCGAAATGTATGAAATTCACCAGAAGCATCACGAATCTGGACTAGAGCTGTTGCCAGTAACACGGTTGTGGTTACGGTTGGATCAGACTGAGTTAACGAATCCTTAGCCACTAAGGTCGCCGAGCTTGCCGCCGGCTCCTTATGTAGCAAAGTGTGGTGTTTACGTCTACATTGTCGACATGAAAACATTGATGTGCACTCTCGCACTGAATGGGATGCGTTAAGACAATTGTAGCACCATTTCTTTTCAGTGGCCACAGCCATGCGCTCATCTATTGATTTTGCCAAAAAATCACTACAGGCCGAGATGTGATGTTCATTACGACAGTAGGCACATTTACGAATCGGAGTGCTCGAATTGTGAGCAGGTTTCGCTTGTTGTTTATCACCAACATTTTTATGAGTAGTGACGGTGGGAGCGACAAGCGAATGCGTGACGTTATGTCGCTTGAACTTCTGTGAAGTTCCCGGTGTGTCCTTTGAAACGTTAGCGGTTTTATTGGTAACAGTCGAAAAGTGCGTGTCGCGAATTAATGCTTCACCTTTAGAGTGTAAGAATGCCCTTAAATGATTATACTGTGGAAGCTCAATATCGGTATGTTTTTCCTCAAACTCGCGTCTTAATTTGGTATCGAGTTTGGCCAGAACATTATAACAAAGAACAAAATCCCATTTATCGGTAGGTAATTTTAAAGTTTTTAAAATTGTTAAGTTCTCATCGATCGTGTCTAAGGCGCGTCGAAAATCTTGAGCGTTCGAAGTCTTTAAACTAACGTCCAAGATATCACGCCAGCACGTAAACGCTAATTCGCGTTTATCTTCATAACGGGACTTGAGAGCCTCGTACGCACTTAAATAATGTTCACTTGCAACAGGAAAAGTTCTAATGAACGATAAAGCATCACCACTTAAAACTGACACGAGATAGTGAAATTTCTCAATATTACATAAGGAGGTAGAATCATGTATCAACGCGTTATAAGTTGCAATGAACTCAGGCCATTCCTTGATAGCACCGGAAAAAGTTGGCAACGAAATTTTTGGTAACCGCATATTTCCACTGTGCGAACCGGTCAATGAATTATGTTTCGAAGTGTCAGCTTGTTGAGATGAACGTTGTTCAAATTTTCGTTGAATTGCCAACACTTGAAAATACAATTCGTCAAATCGATCCTGAAGTTCATCGTCCTCCTCATCGGCATCATCCTTAAGAAGGTCCAAAATAATAAAATGGGAGTCATGAAAACTATCAGCAATCGTTTTTATTTCATGACAATATGAAAGAAATAACCCTACTTGTGATTCATCGGTATTGGCTAAGGTACCTACTTCCAAAGCCTTCGTTAAGCGATTATATGCTATAGTTCGTTTACGTCGCAAACTGGGCAAATTATTAATAGTGTACGTATTTTCGATACCCTTTTTAATAGTAGGTTTAGATTTACGCCTTGATAGTAAAGACATAATTAATATCAAAACAATAAAAACTGATAGCAACAAATATTCGGATTCGATAAAAAAGTTTAGTTGCGAACGTCTTCAGCGAGACCGCGTTCACAAGAATCGACGAGAATCACTGGGGCGGTATTACACGACAACAGATAATATTGTCACCTCGGTCACCTGAGTTTTAAATTGAAATAAATTAAATCGATAAGGATGAATTAAATGAGCATTAGAAACACTAAAAACGGTTTGCGATATTCGTTAATGTACGGTAAATAAAAAATAAAATAAAAATCAGTTTTTGTAAAAACAAAAAACTATGATTTTTAACCTAAAACAGTAATAATGAAAATGTGAACGCACCAAAATTCGTTGAAAATATGATACGATAAACGATACAACGTCACGATAAAAAATATTTCGTAATTTGAAACGAAATAAATTTTCGATAAATAAATATCAAGAGGAAACGTTGAGCGGTTGGAAAAAAGTAGTCGAGTTATAACGAACTATCAACATAAAATTATGAGAAGGTGGATTTGCAATATTGTTTATTGCGAACGGTAAAACGGTAGATAATTTTATGCTAATAAGTATAAAACGACAAAAGAATTTATTTTCAACAAATATTCTAGAAACTGATGGAAGCCATCTTAAATCGATAATCGGTAGGTAAGGTACTCAACAAAACAAAATGGAACAAAGACTTGTTTTCCGATTAGTAATTGAAACAAAATGTTATGTTTATTCGTTTTAGCTGTACTAGTAAGTATAATAAGCGTGGAATACGGTAAATGAAGTAGCAATTACTAAATCGAATTGGTATTTGGCGGCAGACTGAAGGTAGGTATCCAAAGTTCCCGGGTTTCGGCACCAAAAAATGTGGCTAAATTGATTCGATAAGTAGAAATTAGAGTACACTATCAATCACCACATTGGATCGAATACTTATTGAAAGCATTCGCCGTTAATAAGCGTTGCTACAGACGATTTAGACAATAGGAACAATGCACAAACCACTTACCATGTAGGCAGGCTTCGAGCACGATTCCTCACGAATAGTTCTTCCTTTAGACACCTAGCCGGCCAGCCACACACGATTATAAAGTTCCAAAAACACTGTTGAGCACTTGAAGTTTTATTAAGAATAATTGAGTAAAATGTAATGTTTGATGCGCGCGCGCCTTCGCTTTCACGTACAGACACGGAGAGGTTTTTACTGGTTCTGCCACCAGCCTTCTGCTACCAGCCTATGGCGTTGATCTCTCAGACACCGGTAGGATCTGCGCATGCGCCAGCGGAAGTCCGGGCGCCCCATTGGCTAAATAGAACTGCAGCACAGCGAATTGTGATGATTGATAAGTGTATCGGTAAGGCGCGCGAAATTCAAATTGAAAGGTAAACAAGATTTGCGTTGAAAACGGAACAAACGTGGAATAGTTTTCTGGGACATGATAATCGATGTGATAAAAATCTGTATTTTAATAGACACCCACTATTTTTGCATTGCAATAAACCAAGTTTATTAAATAATTAAGTTGTTTGTTCTCAAATCCAACATGGTAGCAGAGCGTAGTTGGCAGAAGAGAGAACACTGTTTATAATTGAGTCGAGGACATCGAGGTTTACCGGCAACCGGCAAAATAGTTTTGAGGTTAAAACGAGGTCAGAAGAGATTCATCAAGATGGGCTCAAATATGTTTCAAATAGATAAGCTCTCCGGTCGCGACAACTTTGCGACTTGGAAGTTTAGCATGAAAACGTATCTGGAGCATGAAGGGCTATGGCAATGTATTGAACCAGGCGAGGAGGGAAAACCGGTCGATGCAGTCAAAGACGTTAAAGCCAAAGCAAAGTTAATTTTACTTATGGATCCCCAGATATATGTGCACATTCAAGAGTGCACTACAGCAAAGCAGGTGTGGAAAAGCCTGCAAAAATCTTTTGACGACAATGGATTGACCCGCAAAGTTGGTCTACTGAGGGATCTTGTGAACACATCCCTGGAAAGCTCAAATAATATTGAAGAATATGTTAGCAAAATCATGACCACAGCGCACAAGCTGCGAAATATCGGGTTCGAAGTCAATGATGAGTGGTTGGGAACACTAATGTTGTCAGGACTTCCAGAAGCATACCAACCTATGATAATGGGCCTGGAGAGTTCGGGAGCCAACATAAGTGCTGATTTAGTGAAGACAAAATTGTTACAAGAGGTCAAATCAGAAACTGCTAGTTCGGCTTTATACACAAAGTCAAAGAAAAACACATCAAATGTTGTTCAGAAGACAGGAAAGCCATTTAGACCCCGTTGTTACAATTATAATCGCATTGGACACTATGCAAAATTCTGTAAGTCTCCGAAGAAAGCTCAACAGAAAGAAGAAAAGAAGGCTGAAGAAAAGAAGACAGAATCTTCCAGCTTTGTTGCAGCTTTTTCTGCTTCCACTGATGAAGAAAATTCAAATTGGTTTGTAGACAGCGGAGCATCTTTGCATATGACGTGTAGGAAGGACTGGCTATACAATGTTAAGGAGCCAACAGTGAAGAAAATTACAGTGGCTAATAAAGAACCACTTTCAGTGAAAGGAGTTGGTAGTGTTGATATTGAACTACCACAGGGCAAGATTCAGGTACAAAATGTTTTATATGTCCCGGGCTTAGCAGCCAATCTGCTTTCAGTTAGTACTATAGTCAAAGCAGGTTATAAAGTTAGTTTCAATACTGAAGGTTGTGCTATTTATGATAAAAATGCTAAATTACTCTGTACAGCAATGTTAAGAAAGAATTTATATATATTACAAGCAAAATGTAGTTCAGAGATTGCTCACTTGACATCTGATACTGAGGTTTTTAATGATACTTACTTATGGCATTTGCGTATGGCACATTTAAATGTTTTAGATGTAAGGAAGCTGCCCAGTTGTACAGAAGGTGCTAAGCTGACTCGGGGAGACCTCAACATCCCCACATGTGTTCACTGTTTAGAAGGTAAACAAACCAGGCAACCATTTAAAAATGCTGGCACCAGAGCTACTCAGCCGCTACAAGTAATACATTCAGATCTTTGTGGAATGATGGAAAATGTGTCATACGGAGGTACTATGAAATATTTTATTACTTTCATAGATGATTTCACCAGATTGGTACATGTCTATTTTTTGAAAGATAAGTCAAGTGTCTTAGAAGTATTTATTGATTTCCAAAAGAAAGTTGAGAATAGCCTCGGTTTGAAAATACAAATTCTGAGGACAGATAATGGCCTAGAGTATTGTAGCAGTAAATTTGATAAGTACCTTGCCAGTTGTGGTATAACTCACCAAACCACCACCCCATATACCCCTCAGCAAAACGGGCTGGCTGAGAGGATGAACAGAACTTTAGTTGAGCGGGCACGCTGCATGTTATTTTATGCTGGATTAGAGAAGCGTTTATGGGCCGAAGCTATAGCTACAGCTGCTTATGTCATTAATCGTTCTCCCACCAAGTCACTGGGAGGTAGAACACCTTATGAATTGTGGATGGGAAAGAAACCTAATTTGTCTCACATGAGAATTTTTGGCTCTGATGCTATGGTGCATGTTCCAAAGGAAAAGTGCCAAAAATGGGATAAAAGGTCCGTTAAAATGATATTTGTAGGTTATTGCGATAATACTAAGGGCTACAGACTATTTGACCCAAAGACTCATAAAATACTAAAAAGCAGAGATGTCGTTTTTATAGAAAAGTATTCTTCTAATATGCCCAATATTAATATTTCAGTACCTGTCACCGGTGAAAATTTATCGCAGGATGAGAGTGCAGCTTCAGACCCTGTGCAGTTGCAAGATGATTCAACAGAGTCTGTATTACCTTCACCTCCAGGTAAAGACATTTATGAAAGCCCTGACTCGGATAATGGATCATTCTATGAACCAGAATCAAGTGATGTTGATAAGCTTTCTTCGCCTGAACTGACACAAAACATTCGGTCGAAGATGACATTGAGACCACGTACGAAGGTGAATATACCCGATAAGAACAATGAAAATAGCTTGTTCTGTATGTTTACAGATTTTTCAGAACCAGAGACTGTAAGTGAAGCATTATCATCCCCGAAAGCTTCAGAGTGGAAACAAGCTATGGATGAAGAATATAATTCTCTGATTAAGAATAAAACGTGGAGTCTTACAGATTTACCCCTTGGCAAGCAGGCTTTACCTTGCAAGTGGGTATTTAAAACTAAGCGAGATCAGAAGGGCAATGTCATACGTTTTAAAGCAAGAATGGTGATAAAGGGCTATGCACAAAGAAAGGGTACTGATTACGAAGAGATCTACTCACCGGTGGCAAGGTATACTACTTTGCGGTATTTATTTGCTCTAGCAGCTAAGTTCAGCTTTGAAATAGATCAGATGGATGCTGTATCTGCATTTCTACAAGGAGAGATTGATACTGATATTTATATGAGGCAGCCAGAAATGTACGAGGATGGAAACCAGGTCTGTCATTTACATAAATCTATTTATGGGCTGAAACAGGCTAGTAGGCTCTGGAATATTAAATTGAAAAATGTTTTGCATGAAATAGGAATGATTCAATCAAAAACAGACCCATGTGTATATTATAATGCTGATAAAAATACCTACATAGCTGTCTGGGTTGATGATTTAATAATATTCACTTCTCAACAGAAAGTGAAAGACATGTTGAAAGAAAAACTGATGTTTCATTTTGAGATGAAAGATTTAGGAAAAGCTAGCCAGTGTGTTGGCTTAAATATAACAAGAGGAGAAAACAAAGTAATGTTAGATCAGGAAGCTTATATAAAGCAAATACTCGCAAGATTTGATATGTCAAACTGTAAAGCGGCAAAGACACCAATAGAAGTTGGATTAAAATTTAATGAAAATGAAGATGTTCTGCATGACTGTCCATACCAGCAAGCTATAGGATCTTTGTTATATCTGGCGATGTGCACAAGACCAGATATATCTTATTCAGTTAATATGCTCAGTCGATTCAATAAAGAACCTAAGATGGAGCACTGGACAGCAGTTAAGCGAATATTAAGATACTTACAAGGAACAAAAGATCTTAAACTGACATATACAAAAGGTCAGGATGTTGATATAACTGGATACTGTGATGCTGACTGGGCAGGAGACATCGCTACGAGACGATCTTGCTCGGGTAACATATTTCTGTTTCAAGGTGGAGCTATATCATGGAGTTCACGTAAACAGCAAACTGTGGCTTTGTCAACGGCAGAAGCCGAATACATGTCGATGGCGTCAGCTACTCAAGAGGCGCTATGGCTGAGGCAATTGCATATAGAGCTCGGACAGCAGCAATCTAACACTGTTTTGGTCTACTGTGATAACCAAAGCGCTATCAAGCTCACTTCAAATGATTGTTATTTACCACGGTCTAAGCACATTGATATAAGATACCATTTTCTTAAAGAACATGTACTAAAGTGTAATGTAAAATTTTGTTATTGTAGTGGTCAGAAAATGGTAGCTGATATTCTTACTAAGGGTACAACTTTAGATAAGCATTTGTTTTGTATAACTGCAATGGGATTGCGTTCAGGGGAGGATGTTAAGATTAAGTGTTGAACGCAACCCCATTATTTATTTGGTGTAACGAAACGCACCCTATGTAGTTTTGCCGCCTTTATATCTGTCAGCTGTCACTTCATTCCATTCTGTTCGCTTCGTTGTTACTATTTTTGCATTGCAATAAACCAAGTTTATTAAATAATTAAGTTGTTTGTTCTCAAATCCAACAAAAATTATTTTACAAAAGTTATATTGTAAATGACATACGTCCCGCGGAGTTGCACGCAAGGAACGAAGTGTGGAGACGGGGGTCTGCTCTCCTTACATTGATTCATAAGCAAACCCCTAATATGCTGAACCAGCAATAAGATGATGCAATGGTTCAGGGGTTTACGTATGTAACCCCAGAGGGTGGTTGCATGACTCCTCCCTCATCAAGAGCGAAATTATCCGAAGGACGATTTTCAGAGTTCGGATGATTTCGCATAACGAAGTTAAGGCACTTGAGCTTATATTTAAGAATTACAAATACTGACAGGCTTATAACTATGCTTATATATAACACAACTGTATATACGCTCACTGATTTCACCAAAATGCCCTTTTTATTCACTTCACTAACACTGAATTTCAGCCTCTCGTTTAACCTCTCCAGGTCACTGAAGTCGGTTCCTTCCAGATTTACAGGTGAAGTTTGCAGAACATCGGTGGTTGATATCTCTGGTAGAGCTATTACCGGTATCTGTTCGTAAGTAATAGAGCTCTCGCTGCGATGAAACTTAAAGTGTATATCGCCCACGATGACGTCACACCCATCTGTTATAGTTAGAATGTGGGTGCCCTGTATATATTTTCTTGTAACTTCATTTTCGCAATTTTCAGTTATCAGTGTATCATATCTAGTATACAGGATGTAGCGGTTAACTTTAATCATTTCGGCTTTTATTTCTTCTAATTGAATCGGGATCTGTGTGCAAGTCGTGGGATTTGCAGTGAATTTCATCAATTCCTGGATACAAGTGTCTGCAATCAATTGGAACGTATCCTTTTCCTGAC
This sequence comes from Ephestia elutella, assembly GCA_018467065.1. Lineage (NCBI taxonomy): Eukaryota > Metazoa > Arthropoda > Insecta > Lepidoptera > Pyralidae > Ephestia > Ephestia elutella. The sequence continues at coordinate 509,010 of CM031572.1, forward strand.
AAAGGAAATATGTCTCATCTATCTCTAAGCATGGCTGGGCGAGCGACCTGAACTTCAAACTCTTTGAAAGGATATAAGGGTATTTAGGAACGATGATGAGGGTTTGTTTATGATAAGGATTATATATAGGTAAAGGATACAATTTATAGTATGTATACTGTTCAACACTAACGAGTGGTACTTCTAATAAAAATACTATCTTATCTAATTTTATGTATGATTTTACAGTTATAGAACGCTCTATTTTAATTAAATTATATGAAGTAGGTGTAAACACTAAGTTATTCGTTCTATTTATTATTTCTAGAAATTTTAGTAATTCATGTGACTCTATTACAGATTGATGTAAAATACCTAATTTACTTAAAGATAGAGCTGTCTCTATTTCATTCAATTTACTATATATCAACTGAAAGTTATGCAAATACATGTGATATATATTAGTAATCTGTGACTGTACTAAATATCTATTTTCTTTTGTCTGAAGTACCTTAAATTCACGTTCTATTTCCTTTAATTTACTAACTAATCGTACAAAATTATTATTTACTAATTTAGAAGAATTCACAAAGGTATCAATAACTTCAGAAATTATTATTATCTTATTATTTACTTTATTTTGATTTAAAGTTAAGTCATTTAAAATAGTATCGTACCTATGTGCATCCTCGTTATCCAGATTTCCTGTGATTGCTTTAATCACGGTACCAATTGGATTCAATAGACCTCTTCTTACTCTACTATTAGGAACTATTTGCCTATACTTTCTTATAGTTACATTTTTTATAAAAATTACCTGATCTCTTAAATTGTAAAAATCTTGGCTAAAATTTTTATAAAATTGAGTAGAAATCAATTTGTTAACATTTTCAAAACCAATAACATTTTCATTTAAATCCTTATATACTAAACTTAAATTCTGGGTCTTAGCAATTATCCACTTATCATATTCGATTACAGCTGTTCCTTCCTTAAGGGTAAGTAAACCTGGATTTCTCTCAACCTTTTGGAGCAGAAGGCCCTGGCTGGTTTTCATCAGGGTCATCAGCATCACAACGTATCTGTGGGGGACGTTTAACGTTCTTAATTGGAGTTTTAGTTAATCGTGAACCAATTGCAATAGGTAATATATTACGTTCGGGTTTTCCTTTTACTACTGCTTTTTTGAAACGAGGCTTATCCTTTGATTTTCTTATATTTATATCTTTAACAAATACTGTATTTCCTTCATAAAAATCTTTATCTGATTCTCCTCCTCTCTTCTTTCTTTCCTTTTCTTTTATCTCTATCATTTTACTAGAAATGTATTTATATAAATATTTAGTACGTTTAGCATGATCTTTAAGTAATTCACCCATATATTGTTTTTCAAAATCTATATTAAATATACTATTAGATGAGGTATGACCGAACACTACTTCGAATGGGGTAAGACCTGTAGTAGTATGAATTGTGTGATTATAGGACATTATAGAGTAGGTCATAATAGAAGCAGCGTCTGTACACTTCTGCTCGTACTTAGCTAAACGGTATATTTCAATTAAAGTTGAATGAAACCTCTCTACAATTCCAGTCGAATTAGGATTATTAGGGGTAGTTATGTGTAGATCTATTTTATATAAGGACATTAGCTCTCTCATGAGACTATTGTTAAATTCTAGACCAGGGTCGCTAGTTATTTTACGAGGTGTACCATATAAGGAAAAGTATTGAATTAATGCGCGTATTAATTCGGGTGTAGAGCGATTCTCTATTTTAATCGCCTGGCCTAATTTGCTGAAGGCATCAACTATAGTTAGGTAATATACACTATCTATAGTAAAGAGATCTATAAAAAGTTCCTGAAATGGAGAATCCTGAGTTTGAGTTAACTGCAAAATGGGTTTAATGGGTTTTCTGTCATATTTCATTTTACGGCAGGCTTCGCAAGAATTTATGACAGCTGATACTGTAGTTTGCATATTATGCCAAAAATAAGTCCTACGTATTCTAACCATGGTTTCTTTTATACCTCGATGGCAAGTCTTGCCTTCGTGGTGTTGTAATATAATGGACTTCTGTTCTTTTTCATCTTCTACGAAGACTACTCTTTCGGTACATTCATAGAAGTTAACAGTATCTTTTTTAAACAGGCTATTTATTATATAGGAAAAATCTTTTCTATGCTGTTCATTTTCAAAATATATGAAATATTTAATATTAGGTCTAATGTATTCTTTTAAAAATGATTTAATAAGTTCTAAGTTGTTAATAGGAATAAATACTTCTAAAATCTTTTGCTTTTCCCTTGAAATATCTTTAACATTCATTTCGTAGCCACGTAAAAATAAGTATTTGGTTAGGCTTAGTATCTATAGCTTCACGTAAGATTGATATTCCAAAGGATTCTAGATCATCTGCTGAATGAGCAGTTTCTGTACTGCTGGAAGCAGGTCGAAGAGGGTAATTTTCTTCAATAGAATTAGTTGATGAGTCAGATATAAGTATAGTCTCTTGGTCAGATTTGTTAGTAGATAGTTTTGTAATTTGTTCTGTAACCTCGTCTAGGTATTCCTGTAATCTATGTTCTTTGTCATCTATATTTACTCTCATAGAAGTTGAGTCATCGTCAGGGTCTAGAGCGTTAACTTTAATTCGTGATAGAGCATCTGAAATTTGATTTAGTTTTTCTTCGTTAGTTTGATTTAATTTTATATCACCTGAGTATTGGTCAGTGGGTAATTCTACACGTTGTTCAGTAAGTGGTGCTAGAGTCCTAACTAATTTTTGGCAACAGTGCACTATAGGTATATATGTAGTCGTAGTCTTCAGTATATTATTTTTAAAATCAATTACTGCACCTAATTGTTGTAATAAATCGTTACCTACTAGTCCATCGTAACGTGAATCTACACTGTAAATATAAAATTTATGTATAGCTCTTGTATTGAATGTGGGAAATAAGGGAATTTGCATTGCCTGATCATGAGCGCTAGTAGCATGTGTGCTAATGACCTCAAAGGGTTCATAATAAATGTATGCTGAAAAATACTGATTTGCTTTAGCTGGACTTATAAATGAACGGGTACTACCAGTGTCTATCATGAGTTTAGCATCAATTTCCGGTATATATATGTATGGTAAGCCAATATTTCTATCACAATTTAATATTATGGTTTCTTTATTGTTTTTTAAAGCTATGTAAAAATTTTCAGATTGTTGAGGCGATTGCTCCATATCGGAATTGGAGTAAAAAGTAGAGTCATGTATGATCTCAGAATAATTGTTTTCCTCGGGGTTGGTTTCATTAAATTCTAACATATGTTCATTATTATAATCATAATACGAATCATAAGTATCAGGGAATTGGTTGTCGTAATATTCTTCAAGAGTCAGCTCATTAATTCCAAATTTTTGCTGCGGCTTAGGAGGCAACGTACGCATCGTAACATCCGTCGATGTATTAGGATGGGGTTTTAGGGGTGCATTCCCTTTAGGGATGAATCCGAACTGCTGATTTTGTGCATTGGGTAGTTGGGGTTTATAACCAAACTGAGAAGTTGGCAATTGGGGTCGGTAACCAAACTGAGAAGTTGGCAATTGGGGTCTATAACCAAACTGAGAAGTTGGCAGTTGGGGTCTGTAACCAAACTGCTGGGGTTTAAAAGAAGGCAGCTGAGGTCTGTAACCGAACTGCTGGGGTTGAAAACCAGATAACTGTGGTTTGTATCCGAAAGGTTGGGGTACTCTAAATTGTTGTTGGTTATGAGGTATACCGAAGTTAAGTTTTGGAGGAAAATTATTTTTCTGTGCTAAACCAGATGAAGGGGTTAGTATTGACGTATTTAATTTATTACCAAAATTAAAATTTTGCTTATTAAGCGGATTATTATTATATAATTTATTTCGCGAATTATACTGTTCAAGAAAGTTCACTTCCTCTAAAACAATACTTAACGCATCCTCTAAAGACTGAGGCGCTTTTAATCGCACTATTCTTACTAAATTTTCGGGTAAATTGTAGAGAAAAACATTTAAAGATGTGTTATCATAAATAGTTTTTTTACGTTGTTTTAACTGTACGTCCTGAATTTTATTTACTTTCGACATTAATATAGATCTTACTGACTGAATTCTATTACAAAAGTCTAAATAGTTTTCCCTGTTTTAATTTTAAGTGATTCTAACTCTATAGAAATACATTCCTCACTACGAGGGTCTCCGAAATGCTGCTCTAACAATTCCTTGAATTCTATCCAAGTCATAACATCCTCGCGCTCGCTGATAAGCGCGGCAGCGTCGTCCGCTAACCTACTGGTAATCGTATGTATGATGTAAACATTTTGAATCTCGGACCCTTTATATCTATTAATAATATATTCACATTTTCTTAAAAATAACCCTAACTGTCTTTTATCACCCTTAAAAATAGGAATAAGTTTAATCATTTCATTAGGAATAATATTAATTTGCTCCATTTTATTTAATTATTACAATTATATACTTAATTTTATATAAAAATAACTCAGAATTTTATGAGTAACTAATTAACTAGTGGTTCTGTGAGAACAGTAGACCTCGCGAGCCATTCCACGGAATAACCGATAATTTTTCGAGTCCCTGGCTTAGAAGAGTTTTGAAACCAACCTACCAATGTTTGAAAGAAAGTAAAAAGTCTCATACTTTACCCATAAGCCCAAACATGTTCTTGTGGTTGGTCAATACCACTAAAAAAATGACTGAAACCTGCCTATTTTGCCTCGAAATAATATAAATAATAATAATAAATAAATACGGACAAATCACACAGATAGAGTTAGCCCCAACGTAAATCCATGACTTTACGGTATGCTAATTTAACAATACTTAATTATAAAACAAATACATTAGATAAATATCTAAAACCCACGTCAATCTGAAAATGATTATTATTCATCTTGACCGGACTGGGGATCGAACCCGGGACCTCTGGTGTGGCCGTCCGGCGTGATGACCGTTAGGCCACGGAGGTCGTCAGTCATCTGATGACCTGCATTGATCCTGATCATCAAATGCATTTGTATGTAATTTGCGCAACAAAATTAAAGTAAAAAAAAGAAAGTTCAATTTGAAATCGAATCTCTCAGATTAGTAGGTATTATATATATATATATTACTTTTTTATAATAGGATTCTAATCATACAATGAAGTTTTTTGAAATCAGATTTATTTCAAGTGTTCAAACAATTAATCCACAATACGATACGCAATAGCGAATTTGCGACTATTAAAAGCTTTGCTGCGCCATCTATTGATTTTTTTGTGAACGAGTATAAGAATTTAAAATATGTATATGGATTTATAGCGGTTTTATTGAATTTCACTATGTTGTTCAGACAAAAAAGTTGCGTAATAATAAGAATAACAAAAAAGTCAACTGACATTTTTGATTTTTTTTTTAAATAGCTGAGATATGAGGTTTTTTTCATATATTTCCGCCATTTTTTTAAATTTCGAAAAACTGGCTCGACTAAAAAATTCTATAAAATTACTGAACCCGCTCACAAAATTTCATGAGAATCGGTTCAGAAATGCGACCTGTAGGCGATAACATCCGGACAGACAAAAGAATTTTCGGCTAGTGAAAACTGAGACGCTTCGCTCGCTGCGCTCGCTCGGTCGATTAACTTGCAATATTTTTTTATGTTATTTAATTTATATATTTACTTTTATTTAATATTTTTAAACACTTTCACTTATTCTACACTTAACTATGCAAGATTTAATTGCTCGTTTTACTTTAAAAACCACTCGAAATTACACAAGTTTTAGGAATTGGAAAAGATAGGAAAATGAGGGAAAGTAAAGAGTTCTACTTACAAGCCACTCGACACCATCTCTTGCCGTTTTTGTGAAGACACTATTCACTCACTCCCGTAAGCCGTATTTATTTGTTTGGTTCGAAAGATCATTTACCGCTTTTTATGACCATAAATCTACGCTGGTACAAATTTGAGTCCAAATGTAGAGGTCTCGGATTTATGATCCACACCGGGCTGCGCCAGACTTGTTTTGGGAGACGATTTAAAAGTTTTTAAAAAGTTAATTAAATTTATTCGAAGTTAGGTACTTAAACTATTTAAAATTATTTTACAAAAGTTATATTGTAAATGACATACGTCCCGCGGAGTTGCACGCAAGGAACGAAGTGTGGAGACGGGGGTCTGCTCTCCTTACATTGATTCATAAGCAAACCCCTAATATGCTGAACCAGCAATAAGATGATGCAATGGTTCAGGGGTTTACGTATGTAACCCCAGAGGGTGGTTGCATGACTAGGTTCATAACGAGTCATACCATTTATACATTTTCAGTAGTTGTGTCTAGAAAGAGATAGAAGAAGTAGAGTTGAGGACGGTAAAAAGGACTCGAGAAAATTCAGGTAGTAGCCAATTATATAAACGGATAATTACCTAAGGGTAATCCATAGTCTAAAATATAAATTAAAGTATGATTAATATAAGCCCATGTATTTATTACATTATGGTCTCAAAAAGGTTAACAATGAAACTTATAACATTTCAATATCGACCTGCTTATTGGAAACTCTTTGTAGCACTCCACAGCCATCCAATTTTCCAAGAAATTTCGATTTTCATTTGCCAACATTTTGTTTTATTCTGCGCGCTACAAAACTTTATTAACACTGTGAACTATTGTTGTTTTACAGACCTATGATATTTTACTCCATCGTAGTTCTAGATTTCTTTTGGAAATTGGTATATGAAAACCGGTATTTAGTGATAAAAACTAAATCATACTTAGCTTCATTTACCTTGCGTTACGAAATCTTTTGCATGTCGTAGCAATTTTCGTAGCACGCTACGATGTCGTAGCTGTGCTACGAAGCGTAACGTCTACTGCTAGTATATGCTATTTCAGTCAACTAATCGTTTTGTTATAAAGTTGACCTTACTTGGAAAATCCGAATTTGAACGTCCATTTACCTGGCATTCCAGGGAAACTTATACATACATAACTTGAACGGCCATTGCTGTTCAAGTTATGTAACTTGAACGGCCATATCCCTGAACGGTCATTTTCTTTGAACGACTATATACATACATAAAACTTGCAAGACTTGAAATCTTATTAGTTTGAGTCTTTATTATAGTGCTTTTTTACAAAATATACAGTACAATATTTACATGAAAATATTGTGAACATTATTATTACGTTATTATATATTTACGCTTATCAACAAACGAGGGCTCAAAAGGAGTTGTTACGTTGGCATAATGTTGGCCAAATTATACGCGAGCTAATTTGGGACATTTTAATTAAGTATACAAATGCGAGCTGAGATTATTAAAGTATTTATGTCGGGTTTGTAATTACTGGGAGTTAGGTTAATAAATTAAAAATAAACAACATTGGGGTGTGTTAAACTTTAAATATTTGTATGTATGTTAATTAAAAGTAAATATCCAGTATTTCTGTACAAAATAAAATTATTGTACTTTGCCAGATTAGTTTTTAAAACTAAATAAATAAGATGAATTTTTAGTTTAGAAAAATAAAAAAATAATCTCGCAAACTAAAAAACAAATTGGACAAACAAAAATGTTAGTATAGGAATTGTACTAACGACCACTTAATGAATAATGCTCATTCAATTTACCGACTGAGATTTTCCGGATTAATCGTAAAAGTCGATCAAGATCGTTATCAGATTTCTCAGTAAGCACACACCAAAAGTACTCCAAGACGACGTGTGCTATAAACTTCAAACGTACGCGTAGAATTGAGTCACGAACTACGATTCATCTTTGAAAGCGCTCACTTGTTTCAAAAGAAAAATACTTACTTACTTCGATGGCTCGACGACCCAAAGAGGATCTTGGCCTCCGATACTAGAAGCTTCCATTCCCTCCTGTTCTGCACTACTTCCTGCCAGTCGGCTCTTTGGAGGGCCTCCAGATCTTTTAGGACCTCATCCCTCCAGCGGTATCTGGGCCGGCCGACAGGTCGTTTCCCGCTTGGTCGTCCCTTATACGCTCTTTTAGCAGCGCGATCCTCTCCCATCCTCTCCACGTGGCCGAGCAATGGAAGCCTTGCTGCTTTCGTTTCGCCCAAGAAACTGAAATATTATTTTCTTAGGGCATATCATCATAATATTAGCCCACAGCTGGGCAAAGGCCTTCTTCTTTACCCTCTATTTATCTCTATCTTGAGCTGTTGTAAACCAGTTTGCATAGTATATAATATGTCTAAATCATTATATAGCAGTAATAATTTACGGCGTATTGACAAAAAACAGTAAGATAAAGTTTCCAAAAATTATCTGTACTTAAAATGGACTTGTGACAGTGTTAGTAACTTTTAACCTCATTAAGTGTCCCAAAACCACCTAACTGTATTATTGCGAAAGTGTGATCGGAATCTAAAATTAAATCAAATTATAAGAGGCCCCAAGCAGCATCGTATTGCAAGAAGGCATACTATTTTATATTATGTCCTAAGAAATCTTAAAAAATTATCATAATTATTCCATTTAGTGGCGAAGTTTCCAAAAATGTATAAACATGAAAGTTTAATCAACTAAGTTAGGGCGGTTAGCAATGCAAAACGAACAGAGGTATATAGCTAGGGGTGTACTTTGATATAGTGTTGCTTCTTGGTAGTATTTATGCCTTGATATAGCAGACAGGGAAGTATAACGTAGCGCTAGTTTATTACACTACATTTAGTATTTACTAGCCTGTGCCCGCGACTTCGTCCGCGCGTAAATTACTATTGTTGATATCTCAGGTTTTAAGCAGGGTATCAAGATGAAACCAACGCCAGATTTTAAATTAAACCTTTAACAATACAACAGAGAAACCCGGATCAAATTTGGTCCAGTAGTTTTTATGTGATACGCTTACACATATACAGACAGAAGGACAGACAGAAAGACTGTCTGTCTTTCTGTCTGTCCTTCTGTCTGTACTAAAAATGGTTTTGGCTTCTATTAGTCTTATGAAAATCCCTCATAGTTTTTTTTCTGAAATAATTATCTTTTATGTACATACACAGACCAGTAACAGTTTAACTATATGTATTGATAAATCAAAGCACTCCCTCACTCTACCAGACTTATTTATTTATTAAATTATTTCTATCCTATAATTTGAACTTATGTGGGAAATAGTCGTAATGACTATTTTTCGGGCTTTCACGAGTACATCTAATGGTATTTTTTATTGCCGCAAACATGATTTTATAAATACTTTTAATTTATTACGCGATAGGGTGAAACGTCTCGAAACGGAGTGCTATAAAAAATACATAAATAATGTTGAAAATTCTATTTCGCGTAATCCTAAATATTTCTGGTCATATATAAAATCAAAATTTAAGACTAACACTATCCCTAGTAGCCTACATTTTAATGGTACTCAGGTAAATTCGGGAGAGGATATTTGTAACGCCTTTTCCTCATATTTTTATTCAAATTTTTCTAATACCGCGCCAACTCCGAGTATGGGTACTTCTCGCATGGATCCTCCTTGCGAAACGAGTGTTGATATTTCTTCTGTGGAAATATCAGTGGGGCAAGTAAGTAAATTGATAAAAGCACTGGACCCTCTCAAGTCAGCCGGTCCAGATGATCTGCCTGCATCTTTTCTTATCGCGACTGCCGAAACCATTTCTATACCTATCTCCTCTCCTCAGTGATCATCAATATGGTTTCCGCCAGGGACGATCTACTGGGGATCTTCTTGTGTACGTGACACACTGTTGGAGCGAGGCCATCGAGAAACACGGTGAAGCACTTGGTGTTTCTCTTGATATCTCGAAGGCTTTTGACAGGGTTTGGCACTCTAGTCTGCTGAGCAAGCTTCCAGCTTACGGCATTCCCGCTGGCCTCTGTAGCTGGATAGCTGACTTCCTGAGTGAACGATCGATCAAAGTGGTCATTGATGGCTGCTCGTCTGATCCAATGGATATTGACGCCGGTGTTCCTCAGGGATCTGTCCTCTCCGCAACGCTTTTCCTGCTGCACATCAATGACCTCCTTACACCCGGTATTGTTGGGTATGCAGATGACAGTACTGTTGTGGAGAGGTACTTGTCCAGTGCAGGGATTGACGGGAATCAGTTAAAACTGGAAAGAAGGGCCATGGTTGAGCGAACTGACCTGACGCTAGACTACGTATCCCAGTGGGGAGAGAGTAATCTGGTCACTTTTAACGCTTCTAAGACACAGGCATGTCTATTCACCGCAAAAAGGAGCCCTTTCACCCTGGCTCCTACTTTTCGGGGTACATCGGTTCCTATAACTGGCAAGCTTGAACTCCTTGGCATGGAGTTGACTAAAAGTCTCAACTTCGACACCACCATCGAGTCCAAATCCCAAACAGCTGCCAAAAAGCTGGGCATTCTCAATAGAGTTAAGCGCTACTTCACACCTGAACAGCTTCTTACTCTTTATAAAGCTCAAGTCCGTTCTTGCATGGAGTACTGCAGTCACCTTTGGGACGGCTCAGCGAAGTATCAACTGGCCACTTTGGATTCGGTGGAACGCAGAGCCAGGCGAATAATCGGCGATGAAAAATTGACGAAATCTAAGCTCCACAGCCTAGCTCATCGTCGAAAAGTTGCCTGCTTGTCGGTTTTCTACCGATTGTACTTCGGCGAGTGTGCTCACGAGCTGCATGAGCTCATACCACCTGCCCCTTTCTTCAATCGGACAACCAGACGCACTGCGGGCTATCATCCGTTCTTGGTTAATATTCCCCCCGCACGCACCAAGCGCTTTTCGTCGTCGTTTTTAATGCGCACAGCGAAGCAGTGGAACTCCCTGCCTGCGTCTGTGTTCCCGAGCACATACAACCTGACTCTCTTCAAAACCAGAGTGAATAGGCTGCTTCTGGGTAAGCTCGCCACATCGTAGACCTCATCTCTGTCCTCGGACAAGATTGTGGTCAAGAGCAAACCCATCTTTAATAAAAAAAAAACCTATTGTTTTACTATTTCAACGCTCAATGCGTGAGCAATGTGAGCATACCGTGCCAGCTATTGAAAGAGAGCATTTATTACACCTGTACATAAATCAGGATCTAAGACTGATATAAAGAACTTTAGGCCCATATCAAAACTATGTATAATTTTCAAAATTTTTGAAGGATTGATTCGTGATCAACTTTATCCAGCACTTAAAGGAGCACTATGTTCCAGTCAACATGGGTTTGTGAGTGGTAAATCTACTGTATCCAATCTGGTTATCTTAAACGACTATGTTACGGAGGCTATGGATAATGGTCAGCAGGTCGACGTTGTCTACACTGACTTTAGTAAATGTTTTGATCGTATCAATCATGACCGGCTAATTTTAAAATTGAACAACATTGGGGTACGGGGTGATCTCTTGCGATGGTTTGCATCATACATAGACAATAGATCTCAGGCAGTTGTAGTCAATAACTATATATCAAGTTGGGTGGATATACCCAGCGGAATACCGCAGGGTTCGCTTTTGGGCCCATTATTATTTACCGTGTTTATCAATGACATTAGCAGTTGCCTGAGGTCTTCTCAGGTATTGTGTTTCGCCGATGATATGAAAATATTTTCAGCTATATCATCCCACGACGATGTGTTGGCTTTGCAATCTGATCTGTCTCGGTTGGAAAGTTACTGTTCGGACAATTGCTTGGAACTAAATCCGTCTAAATGCTGTGTTGTTACGTTCACCAGGAAAAGGAACTTAATTTCCTTTTCGTACACTCTCAAAGGCGAGCCATTGCAGCGAAATACATGTGTAAGGGATCTGGGCGTTTATCACGACGATAAATTATTATTTGAGGACCACGTTGACAAGGTGGTGGCAAAAGCATCCAAAGCACTTGGTTTCGTATTGCGCTGCGCTTCTTCTTTTCGCTCTGTTAAAACCCTAAAAATACTGTACTGCGCTTTTGTGAGAAGTAACGTTGAGTACGCCTCACAGGTTTGGAATCCTAGGTACCAAGTTTATATTGATCGAATTGAAAGGATCCAAATGAAATTTATTAAACATTTGTGTTACCGTCTTAAGATTAATTATAATTTATTAGATTATGTTCCATTGTGTAAGCAGCATCATCTCGTTCCCCTAAATTTACGCCATGAAGTTGCGGATATCACCTATCTGTTAAAGTTGACGACTGGATTGGTAGATTCCCCAGAGCTATTGTCTAAGCTTAATTTCTCAGTTCCCGCCAAATCTCTTCGGCATTATTCCCCTATCAGTCTTTCGGTGGTGTCGACCAATTATAGACAAAACTCATTCCTTTGGCGAGCAGGTAGACTGTTCAACACTGTTTCCAAAACCTTAGATTTTGATATTTTTAATACAACTCCAGCCAGGGCTAAACGTTTATTGTATGGCAAATTCTTTGAACATTAGTTTTTTTTTTTTATTTTTATTGAACTTATTTTTCTTGAGGTTTTATTAAGTTTGTATAGTATTCTGCAGTCAAATCCAGGACCTTTGTTTATAATGTTCATTTCAAGTCATTTAATATTTTCATGTTATATATATGTTACTTGTAGAATGTAAATACTTATATAGGCATTCCTGATGATGTTCTGCGATTATCTGAATGTGTTGTTGGCGTTCCCGAAAATTCAAAATTTCTAGTGTGCTATTATTTGTGAAGACCTATAATTGGCTTTGAAACTTGTATTTTATCATTATCATATTAATCTAGCTGTTGGTTTTCCGAATGTATAAAATAAAATAAATAAATAATAAATAAATCATGCACAATGTAGGAACTACAAGTTTGTACCAACGATGTATTTTTGGCACAACGTTGCAGAAATTGAATTGTAAATATAGCAATTTTGGGTCACACAACCGACCATGCGTGAATGTATAATTAAATTTTTAACTTAACAGCGCGTGTATTCTTGATTTATTGTATTAATATTGACTGTTAATATAAATGTGCGTGAATAATATTGGTTGACGTAAATAGAATTAAATGAGTGATAAACGGTGACCATAACAACAATATTTTATTACTAATCAAAGAGATAATACAAACATTAACAAAACATAAAATTAAAATTATTCATGTAGTTAAAATTTATGAAACACGTAAATATTATGTAATCATTTCTGTATTTATTTATTTATGCTTTATTAGACAAAATGTAAAAGTACAATGGTATGTTTCCTTTCGCACTCTTTCTTGTATAATTTGTTACGCCTATATTTACAACCAAGATTATGGAAAACGTTGAAAAACGTGATATTAACACGTAGGAGTGGTTTAACCAATTTTTTTCGTAACAATAAACTACAGATAATGAAACTATGCTGGAGAGACGAACAATATGAACGAACATCCCAAGTATTTATATTGGAGCGAGAAAAGTATTCAGTTTATTAAAAATTCTCTTAAATGAAATTAACTCAAAGTTTCAATGTTTTGATTGCTATAAAATCCAATTATTTTATAAGTTTGGTCTTTATAATAATTTGGTTGTAAAGTTTAACTGATTAATGTCTATAATTTAATCACATAATTTCTCAGTTAGGGATATATTGGACGTGATAGGGTTAATATAATTCCAATATTTATCTCGAAAATCCTATACAATAGAAGCCCCGGAACGCAGCTAGTATACGTATTAGTGATAATATACGTTATGTAAAATCCTTTCTCGAAATGTGACTAAGATATAACGTCGCATCTCGGAGACATATTTTATTTTTTCAGTAAAGGCATGGCCATTTTCATTAGCAAAATTGTACATCATAAGAAGCTTATTGGCTGGGTACAGTCGTTGACAAATTATACCGAATTTAAATATGTATGTAAATTTTGCGAGAGCAAGTGGCGTGTTGTTCAGTTTCTTATTTAAATTCAATTGAATTTAATTATACTAAGTGTTAATACTAAAGCATTAATCAACTTAGTAAAAAAATATATAGGAGATTTTTAAAAATTGGTTTTTAATTGCGTAACTGATGAATTAAGATTTAATTATTCGTTTCTGAGAAAAGATTAGTGCGAATATTTTAACTAGTTCTATTTCAGTGTATTAGATTTTGAGCATTTATTAAATGTGCCTCTTGTATATAAAATAAAAAAAAATAAAATAAAAATCATTTATTTCATTAACAACGATGTGTTTACAATCATGTTGTGAGGACTGCCTAGTAAGCAAATAATGCTTGTGTCAGACAGACCTGCTCTTTCATAGCTTACATTTTACATAACACACTTTAAGATAGAAAATATAATTTGTTTACAATTTGAGTACTACAATTTATAGATGATTAGATTTAAGAAAAATAGAATTAAATTTTTCTCTTGTATATAAAATCCAATTTTGAATTTCATTTGACATTTAGTATTTTTTTTATTATTGACAATGTGGTCATTTCCTACGCCTTAGCTGGCAAAATATGTTTGACACTATGTTTTTATTGACTATCCTGTAAACACATATTTTAAAGGAATAAATGATTATGAAAAAAAAAGTTAATGTCTTATCCTGTTTCCGATTTAGGTAAAATATTTTTTTAAATAGTTAATCAGCTCATGTGATTTGTTTTAACATGGACATTACTTCGATAAGCCCAATCAAATCAATAAAAGCTTGCATCGAAAAGTTATTTATGAAAACCCTTACTAATCGAAGTTATTCGTTTGATTGACACTGTGAGTGACTGTACAAGCCGATCGGCAGGATCGGAAACGCAATCGGCTCGTTTTAATTTCCCGAGGGAGTCGCCGTTGTTTTTAATGCCTCTCACAATCATCCCGCATTATTGCGACCGTCAAAATCATAGCTTTCTTTTTTAGGTTTAGGTAATAGATATTGTAAGACAATTACAACTTATTACAGATATTTCAATTCACCTTCGCGTGACGTTCAAAGTATGCATGTGCTTGAAACAGGGAATATTACGCAAAGCTCGACGTAGATGGCGGCATCAGTACGTGCAGTTAACAAACCACCAGTCAAAATATTCTGTACTTTACGTCTATACAAGAGCTGTCCACTGGCGTATTATTCTCTTGGATACGTTTATAAACTATGCAGAATTTATTTGTTTAGTCCACGTCACTGTACAGAGCACACATTCTCACAAAAATGACGCTCTAAATACTTCTCGAAATATCTATATGCAGTTGGGATATTTCCCAGTAAGACTTCAAAAAATGTTAGCTTAAAAAAATATTTGTTACTAGCCGCGCCCTGGGGCTTCAGCCAATATAAATTTGGGATAAAAAGAACGTTAAGTACTATTTCCTGTATTTATCTACTAGTGTTATAAATTTCGTAAAAATCGCTCGAGTAGATTTTGTGTGATTAAGTAGGTAACAAACATCCAAATTCACAAACATCTAAACTTTTGCATCATGCATATTGTGAGTCAATTTGCATACAAAAACTGGATATTTTGTAATTCCCTTCTTAGTATTTTATATATTTTCAGATTTATTTGCATAAACCGTAGCAAGGAAATCATACTTAGCGCGGATCACATTAATTTGATTTAGTGGCGAAGTCGTTAAAACGCGGCTTTAACTTGGTTATGAAGCGGCTTTAGCTACTAACTACTCTAACAGGATTGGATATTTCGCCAAATGCCAAATTTTTGGGCTATCAATACTTTACCGTCATATATTGGTCATATATTTTTGTTACAACCATATCAATCAAAATTTGACTTTTTAATTTTTTTAATTTTTATTTATTTAGCCTGTAGGTGTTGTGTCCTACTGCTGGACAAAGGCCTCCCCCTTTTTCTTCCACTCGTCTCTCTTTATTGCAAGTTGTGGCCACTCAAGGTAAGAATTTAACTTATCTAAAAAATATTTTTTCTTATCTACTCCATATTGTTCAGAAATATTGAAATCTCATGTAAATATTATGAATTCATTTCAACAATCACAACGTAGGCTGTTATTTATATCAAAGGTTGGAAATTATATTCGTCTCGGGTCAAAATAAGATATCTTTTATTTTTTCAAGTCGGACGACCAAATTGGGTTATTTGTCATTTTTCACAAGTTGACTAACTTTTGAGGGATTACTGTCATTTATCATATAAGTATCTTACCTTTTACACAGGTAGAAGGTTCTCTAGAACGATAGACAAATTTTAGAAATGAAATGACTTCTATATAATTAATTAGCATACTTACATAAAATCAAAGACCCGCTTGCCGCTCCCCTATTCTTACTATTGCGCATCCGACAGGGTTCATATTGTACCGAAATGATAACAGTAAGAGAACTGCTGTTGTATAATGTGAATTGCAATAAATGAATTGAATTGAACAAAATAAACTATAATTACTTAGAAGTTGTATTTAGATGTCCAACATATCCTGCCCCTTTAATAGGGGACCGGCCAAGGTATGAGAATTGTGAAAAATATGTTATTTTATGATAGAATACATATAATTAAACACATTTTGCGACTTTTCAGCACAAATTTATTCTCCTGAGCGGATTTATTAGAGTTCAAACTTTTAGGGAAAGTCCATTTTCTACGCGTGACGTCATATGAATGCACGATTAGTTAGGGGCGTTTTGGTATCGCCCAAAAATCGCTTAAAAATGTGAATTGTTTTTTGCTATATCTTGGGAAATACTTTGGTTATGGATGTGATTCTTTTGCGGATAATTCTATTAATGTGAGATATTTCAAAGAAGCGTCAAAAAAAAAAGTTGTCCGGTCCCCTATTCGTTACATTATCTGTGTGATTTTACGGTTACTAATAAAATCTAGAGCAAGCGTGTTAAGTTTAACTGATAAGTTTTGGCGGGGTTATGCATCATAAAGTTGAACTCGCAGCAGTCGTCACCTGCGTCTCATAAACTGCCATCAGAATCTCATTTCCCGCTGATTTACTCCCCTCCTAAAGGGGGGTTACAGTCGTCACGTGGCCCGAATGTCTCCTACGTGTTGTTAACCGACATTTTAAGGCAACTGTAGAGTTTATTTATTGCTGAATAATTTTACCCAAAATGTAATTATATTGTCTTAGTTCTGACTGTAATCAAATCTAGAAAATTGTCTTAAAAATTAACCCTAGTTGAATTTTTACTTTAATTTTCAAACATAAAGGTAATTTTCAAATGCCTAATTAAATTTTATAGGCTAATTTAGTTACATCATATTTCATAGTTAAAATAAGCAAGAGATGCTAATCTGTCACTTTTGATACATAAATTATTAAATCGTTTTTTTTTATCCATGGTTCAAAAATGTATGGAAACTATTATCATCTTAATTTCCTTACTTTGGTCCATTATCTGGGGTCGATGTAATGTCTTAACCATCCATAATCGTCTAATTCCTATCATACTCCTTCCTCACGCGATCTATCCATCTCTTGTAAGGAAAAAGTATGTAAACATGATCAACAAAAAATAAGTTCGTAGTAATTGTCACCAGACATCAGCTGACGATGTATGTCTGGTTATTGACACCACGAAACATAGTTAATGTACAGAAGTAAAACTCTTAAAATTTTCACCGATGGTAGACACGTAATTTTTTTTAAATATTGTAAATATTAGTAATTGTAGAACTTGCAACCTATAAACAATTAGAGCTATCAGTGGCGAAGCCTTCTTAGAACACGATTCCTACCGGCTTCCCTTAGCAGATTCAAATATATGTACAAATATTATTTTTACTCTTGCACAAAAATCTATACCCATATACCTACACTATATGACACTGTCTTACTATAAGCCGAGGATCGCCGGCATTACACATTAAGGTAATTTTATATGGGAGCGTGATTAATAAAGCGCACATAATTACATTGCGCGCTTTGAAAATATATTCTTCAATATGCTGGACACACAATACGCAATGTATTTGAAACCGCGCAAACGCACACATACACGATTTCACTATCGTAGGACGCAAGCCGCGGTATCGCGGCTGGGGAAGCCGCTTATAATATTAGGAATTCGAATTTTAAAAATGTATGCAACTCACGCACACATACACATTACTACTACATACAACCACACGTCGATATGTCAGCGATATTAAGCCGATCTCAGATAGCTTACCAAAAGTTTTTGTCCAATCAGAGCAATTTATTCGCGCTGCCGATTGCCTCTGTCAGGTCAGTCACCCTACCTTGCCATCGTTTCGCGCGCATTCGTATCCTAATTTATAATTGTGATCAGTGATTAGCTTGATTGTGGTATATTACCTATATTGTTTATGTAGTGTTTGTTTGATTCTTGTCGTCACGTAGGCTGTTAGGTGAGAAATAGCGGCATTATTACAAATAGGTTATAGTCTACCTACACACTTAATTTATGGTAGGCATGTAATTTATTGCATGTTTTTTTACACGTTACAAATTAAGATAGATATGACCCGGCTTTACCTTTATTTTTATTCACCCTACGCCACTGAGAGCTATTATGCCTATCTGCCTGACGTCGTTTGCGTTATGGCAACCACCTTATGGCAATGAGGATGCATGCAGTGCTTCCCACTGTTTTGGCCGCTTTTGAAAGGAAAAAATGGAAACTATTTTCGAAAACATTTGATTTGCGGTAATCGACGCGCATTATAACAAGTGGAATCTTCTGGGATTCGAACCTATGCTACGTTAGCCTACGCTTTACTTTTGCATTATATCTGTTTTGTGCTACCAAGCATCCTCTTGTTCCGAATCCGACCTTGGTCCGGTCTGACCGGTCCTCCCCCCACCTACCCTCCCCGTAACCCCTCCGCCCCCCGCACACCCCGCACTCCTGCGCCGAACAAAAACCTTCGCGGCCGCGACAGCGCAGCCTGTTTGTTTCGCTAATGCCAAAATTATACGATCAATGGAATTAAAATAATTACAATTAAAAATCGTCAATTTTTTATAATCACTTAATGTTTATAATTGTGTGTAATGTGAAAGCTTCTTTTGTGTGTATTTGTAATGGTATGTGTGTATTATAGCGGTTAAATGTTTTCAGTGCCATAATGAGTGTTGTGTTAGTGTGTGAGTGATGTAGAAGATGAGCGGACAACGACATGTCTCCGAGATCCAGGTGGCGGCACGACCTGCCAAGGTATGGTTTTATTGCATCATATAATTCTATTATCAAACAAAATATAACAAGCTAATTATTAAAAACAAAAAACACGACTGACAATTCACAACAGTTATGTCACTCGGAGGAATGCAAGGAATCTAAAAATACCTAACTCATCAATATCTGTTCAGCCGTTCAGGACTTATGGCGGAATAAAGAAACTTACATACATACATGAACTCTGAAAACATAACACTCCTTTTTTGGTCAGTCGTCGTGTAAAATAAAGTTGACCTCATCAATTTATATACATAATATTAAATTGGATGATGTGTGATTGACTGATTGGGAGATCATAAATGCAGAGAATCTCTGAACGTTAAATCAAATTGCAGAGGGATTCATAATATAGATTGGTCACGTAAAATAGCTGGACGGATTTCTATTAAATTTCTTTCACGGGTAAAAAATGTATGTTTTATTCAAGGTTGATACCTTGGATAACACATACATTAACAACCCTAAATTCCCACAGGAGCGGAGTCCTGGAGTGCAGATAGTTTAAAATAAATCTTAAAGCTTTTGATAAAATTTCCTTTAAATACGTTTCGATATAGTGAAGCATAAGTTATAACTGAGAGCTTTCCAAGTTTCACTTTGCTACCTGGAGAGCTTACAGAGCCAGACATCAAAGCTCACAACAACGGTAAGAGAGCTTACAGGCACTATAGAAAATTGAAAAAGCTCAGATATACCCGACACAATAGAGTTCAATAAAGAGCTAGGGCAGATTTTTATCCCGAACGGTCAAAAGTCATTAAATCAGTTTCAGTTAATTAGTCATTTTGATACCACTTCAGGAAAAAAAGTAATAAAATAAAAATAGCTATTGTGATAGTAGATTTCCGTAGCGGCCATTTGTTGTAGTTACAATGTTGCCAGTCTAAATAATTATTTTTCCTAATATAAAATCAGGATTGTTTTTCTTGATATAGTGATTTAATATCTTTACAATATAAACAATACTAATTGGTTTTGCTTTTTATAACTTTATATATGGCTTTTAAACAAAATACAGACAAAGACGCCGCCGCCGCCGACATTTGAGAGGAAGCTGGCTAAAACACTGCCACTCAGAGCTGTCAAATTAATAAAAAATATGACGTTTGACGTTGACGTTTCTTTCCAATTTGATTTATTTGCTGACGTTTAGATCTACCCATAGACCCACACAACGCGCTTGCTTACGCCCGCGCTCCGTTATGCTTTGTGTGTTTTTGCTGCTTTCCTCCTGATTTATTTACTCTGGGGTTACTTAACCCCAGAGTAAATAAATCAGGTAATCTAAGGTAAATCCCCAGAGTAAATAAATAAAAATAATATAATCATCAATTCAAACAAATCATTCATTTTTTCATTTCATCAGTGACGCGCGAGCGACCTTGACGTGCGGTCGTGTCAGGTGTGCGTAAATATGAAGGTCAAGTGCAGTAGTTGCAACATTGTAATTAGTGAGCTGTTAGCTTATGTGACGCATAAACATGATAGTATGGACAATGTGTCCCTTATTAAAATATGTGTCTCCACGTTTAGTGAGAAGGAAGTATCGTGTGCAAAAGATCTGCTGTTTGAATCAGTTCCCACCGAGCAACGGAAGAAAATAAATCGGCGTCGGAACGTACGGAAGGATGGAAAAAAGGAGAAAGATTTGGAGGATATTATCAGTTTCATAAAGGAGGTAGAACCCAACACCATCCCTATTTTCGTGGCTGCGGATCTTCAAAAATTACCTCCCATTTCGGAAGATCATATAGACGCAGTGACCTTGTGGAAAGATGTGATTAGATTGAAAAACGAATTACAGATTGTCAAGAAAAACTATGCTACTCGGGAGCAAGTTGATAAGCTGGAGCAAAAAGTGTATGATCAAGGACGCTACGAGTCTGTGGCTTCAACCAGGGTGAACATGAATAAACGTGGAGCATATTGTTCGGATAGCGGGCCGATGGCCATTTCATCTTTTAATATTGATGAATCATCAGTGCAAATGCAAACTGCTAATCACGGCGGAAATCAAACCATCATTCATAGGCATGATGAGCTGTCCTTTTCACATCAATCTGCGTCTGCGTGTGAGCAAAAGAGTGCGACAGAATGTCCAGGTGCCGCGGTGAGTGGGAGCGAGAAAGCTATGCAAGTGAGTGAAAGTGAAAACGAGATAGTCGCACAGGCCGCCGCCGTGCGAATGAATGATATTAGAGAGGATTGCGTTGAAGACGTCACTGTCACTGTCACAGTGCCAATGTCACCAACTTCATCACCGTTGAAAAATAAACAAACCTTTGCTCAATGTTTATCTAAAATGAATAATAAGGAAGAAAATGTAAATGCGGGGAGTTGGACAAAAGTGAAGCCCAGGGGTCGTCGCTATAAGTTCATCGGCAATAAGGGGAATGCCAATATACATCCAAGTAGTAAATTTAGAGCGGCCGAAACTAAGATCCCCTTATTTATATCGAACGTACACAAGGATGTATCAGAGGAGGACATCAAGGATTATATTTATGAGAAGACTCAGGAGGAAGTTAACCTGGTAAAGATTAATATGAGGGTTGAGAAGGGTTACAATTCCTACAAATTGTACGTGACTAAACAGCGATTAGATACATTTCTCGATAACAGTTTGTGGCCCTCTGGAATTTCGTTTAGGCGATTTGTGAACTTGAAAGAGAGAGCTAATGTTTTAGCGGGTGAGCCAGGAATAACAAGAGTGGTTAAATAATGGATGTACAGCCATATACCAATATAGTTTCTTTTAATTGCCAATCGGTCAAGCGAGCGATTGATGGTGTCAGGTGTCTGTGTGAGACAGCTGATATTGTACTACTTCAAGAAACATGGCTTATGCCCCATGATTTGCCGTACTTAAGCACTGTTCATGATGATTTCAATTATACTGGGACCTCAGCTGTAGACACAACAGAAGTTCTGACGGGTAGGCCTTATGGAGGTCTGGCTATTCTATGGCGAAAAAGTGCGTTTGGAAATGTGAAAGTAATTGATTGTGGCAGTGTACGCCTTTCGGCAGTGCGGTTAAGTGCGTTTAACAAGTCAATATTAGTGATAAATGTTTATATGCCATGCAGTGATACCAAAAACTTGCCAATGTTTACGGAGTGTATGAGCAAAATAAGTTCTATCATAGAAAGTGAGTGTAATGCAGATGGTGTATACATAGTTGGTGACTTTAATGCACACCCTGGTGAATTGTTTGGCAAAGAAATGTTAAGTTTTTGTGAAGAGCAGAAGTGGATATGCGCTGATCTGAGTATCCTGGGGGTAAGTTCTGGAACTATTACCTATATTAGTAACATTCACCCTGGTAGCACGAGTTGGTTAGATCATTGCCTTGTAACTGAAGCTACCCGGGAACTATTAAGGATGTGTGGGTACAGAGTGACGTTACCTGGTCTGACCATTTCCCACTTTGGGTGCAATGTGATATTAGCAGCTTAAAAGCTAAGCAAGCAGCAGCTCCAGTTAATACTAATGTGGGTGTAGTGTGGGGGAGCGTACTCAGGATCAGATCAGTGCATATCATGATTTCTGTCATATGAACCTTAGAAATATACATTTCCCTAGTGAATTTAGCGATTGTGCAAATAAGTTTTGTAATAACAAAGAACATAACATATTGTTAGAAAATATGTATGACAAGATTGTAAATATACTTAAACAAGGCTCTTTAAATAGCTGTAAGCCTAGAGTTCCTCCACGTAAAAAGGGGGATATGTAATGGGTTGGAACAAGTTTGTTGCGGAATCTCACAGGGAAGCCCGTAGTAGATTTCAGATGTGGGTGCAAGATGGGAAACCTAGACAGGGTAGATCTTACATTGAGATGTGTGAAAGTAGAAATAAATTTAAACGCAAGTTAAAAGAGTGTCAAGACCGTCAGCAACAGATTAAGATGGACAGATTAGCATCCGCACACGCGGCTAAAAATTTTCAGAGTTTTTGGAAACAAACAAATAGCCTTGGTGCTAGACCTGGCTTTCCTGGGAGTGTTGGTGGTGCTGGTGACCCAGTTGCTATTGCCAATATGTTTAAGACGCATTTTAAGGTACAACCGGCACAGTGTGATATGGGCGGGAGTACAAATGATGTTGCTGAGGCCACCATGCCCAGATTGCCCAGGGAGCTTAGTGGTAGTTTTTCAGCATCTGAGATAAGGAAGATCATTGGGGCTATGCAAAGAGGGAAGTCTCCTGGGCATGATGGTCTTAGTATAGAACATTTAAGGTTTGCCGGTGTTCATTTACCACGTGTCCTTTCTATGTTTTTTACTCTATGCTTGGGCCATGGTTATCTTCCGAGGGCTATGATGAAAACGTTAGTTGTACCAATCTTAAAAAATAAAACTGGGGATGTAACTGATGAGGGAAACTACCGTCCTATCTCTCTTGCTACCATAATGGCAAAGGTGCTTGACAGTATGATCAATAGTCGCCTCCTTAAGCACGTACACCTGCATGATGCCCAATTTGGCTTCAAGGCAGGGGTGTCAACAGAGAGTGCCATATTATGTTTGAAAAATACTGTCAAGTACTATACGCAAAGGAATACTCCGGTGTACGCGTGTTTTCTGGACTTGTCCAGGGCCTTTGATATGGTGCTGTATGAAAGGCTCTGGCGGAAACTGGCTGGCACGGGTTTGCCGGAAGAATATGTGTCGATATTGCGTTTTTGGTATTCCAACCAAACTAACCAGGTGAAGTGGAACGGTGGTTTCTCTGATGAGTACATTTTGGAATGTGGTGTTAGACAGGGCGGAATCTCCTCGCCTGTACTATTTAACCTCTACATCAATGAGCTTATTGTTGAGCTCAGCAGAGACCATGTCGGGTGTCACATTGACGGTATCTGTGTTAATAACTTAAGTTTTGCCGATGACATGGTTCTGCTGAGTCCATCAATCAGTGGATTAAGGAAACTATTGTCTATATGTGAAGCCTATGCTAAGGATCATGGCTTGGTATATAATTGTAAGAAGAGTGAAATATTGGTGTTTAAGACTGGTACAAAGGAACCACAGTTTGTGCCTCCTCTCACTTTGTATGGAAATGCATTGAAGAGGGTCACTAGCTTCAAATACTTGGGGCATATTGTTAATTCAGCACTAACTGACAATGATGATGTTAAGAGGGAGCGCAGGGCTTTGGCGGTCAGGGGAAATATGGTGGCACGTCGTTTTAACCGGTGTACCACTCCGGTTAAAATAACCATTTTCAAAGCCTTCTGCCAAAGCTTCTACACCAGCAGTCTGTGGGTACATTATAACCGTGGGACCATTAAAACTCTGCGCATCCAGTACAATAACATCTTTAGGATGCTGCTGAGGTTGCCACGTAGATGCAGTGCATCTGGCATGTTCGCAGAAGCACGTACAGATGACTTTTATGCAATAATGCGGAAAAAG
The DNA here is from genome assembly GCA_018467065.1 of Ephestia elutella. Lineage (NCBI taxonomy): Eukaryota > Metazoa > Arthropoda > Insecta > Lepidoptera > Pyralidae > Ephestia > Ephestia elutella. The sequence continues at coordinate 533,503 of CM031572.1, forward strand.
GCTGCCTCTTTGCTGCAACGCGTGCGAAACAGCAACAACAGCATCCTAAGGATGATATCCTCACGTCCCGACTGCCCTACACTGAGGAACTGCATGTTGATGGCCATAGGGGGTCGCATTTAAAAATTTTTCAGTGATTTAATTATAATTTAATATTAATTTAATTATAATCAAATATTAATAATTGTTATAAATGTAAAATGTAATTTAATTTTCTATGGAATTATTTCTGAAATAAAGATATTATTATTAACATGCGTAATCGTTATTATTGTGGCCATTGAGCAGAGTTGAGGTGGATTGATTTTCCTAAGATAGGTATTTGATACAACAAAAACTAAATATCTAAATTATGATGGTCGTTGGTGATATAACCTAACAAAACTTCAAAGCAGGATAATTCAACAACCAGCAGTCTTATGTTTATGATTATTTTAGCATTAAGATCTAGAAAAAAAGCTCTATCAAACAAGATATATTTCATTCAAAGACGCTAACTTTGAACATGACCTAAAATGGTGTATGGGAAGTCGCCCTAGCTCTTTAATATGAATCGTTTATTTTCGTAGATTGAAAAGTTTACAATCGGGGCCTTTAATCAAATTAATTTATTTACTTACATACTTATGGAGCTGTATATTTTATTTCGTTATTCATGATCAATTTGGTCATGTCTGTTTTCATTTTAATGAACCACATTATCTGGATGTATTGGCGCTATAAATAGCTTCATGTCATACTATAATTGCATTTCATTCTATTTACACAATTATCTAGGAAAACAGACAAAATTGGTAAAATTTCAATTCAAATAATATACAGATGACATAAAAAAAATCTTATGAAACGTCCAGGAATAACCTCACGTTTATAATAGAATAGTGTTGAAATATCACGAAACGCCCAACAATTCACTCGTACAAGCTATAAATTTGTATGCTTCAGCTTTATTGTTCCAAAGTTAGGACTGACAGCTTGCAGCTATTCCGCCTTAACGAACAGCTTGTTTGGCCGACTTCTGACGACAATAAACACGGACTTTATAAGCTTTCCGCTCTGCTTCATAAGCTCGGCGATTCGGTCGTCACTTGCGAGCCCCTGTTCACACACACTATATAATATGAATGACGCTTTGGAGGCGGTATTAACCTTAGCTTTAAGTAATTTTCTGACTTCAACTAACTAAAAAACAAGTATACGACGATTCAAAAGTACTATTATTTTGACCATATCAATAAAATCTTTTTCATTTAATTTCACTAAGCGAGTACTCGCATCACATAAATTTACTGTTTTTTCTGTAATTGGAAGTGTAAGAGTTTGCTAAGTTAAGGCTTGTAGAGTTGGAGCGTCTAGAGTCAAATGTTTTTGGCTCTACACGAGATCTGTTCACGCACATATTCTATTTACTTAGCGTTCATCGGAACATACGCGCACTGACACCTGTCAGTGCGATGAATAATCAAATTTGAATTGCATTAACTACCAAATCTTACCAACGACGACTCTGTTCGATCTTCTGTTATTCTATTCTATTTTATAATTCTATATTTTAAATCTATCAAGTTTCGCTAAAGCCAAGTTCCTGGCAGTTTTGTATTTATTTACATTACGAAGTAAATAACGTCATCAAGCAAAACAAGTGTTTCAATCAAGATCCAGTCTTCGCACCTCACCTGAGCAACTTCTGAAGAGTGGCTGCTAGCACAGGCGGCCACATAGTTTGGTCCTTCGTCCTTAGCAAAATCAGCACCTAAAACTACACAGAAGACTGCCTTTTTGGGACTAAACAGCTTGGCGAACTACCTACAACGCGCAACGGGCGGAGATCAAAGTCCACAACTACGCGTCGTCGTCGGATTGCAGTGAAAATCATCTTTTGGTTAAGGATAAGACGATCTGAGTGAGTTCGTTCCAATCACAAAGTGATTGGTTTCCTTATTCCTATCTTTTTTCTAAATCTATCACAATTTTTCACTTCACTTTCACGAAAATCCACTTTTCGCTTCATTGAAATAGCACTAGTTAATTTCACTCGTATGTTTAAATAGCAAGGCACGACGTGCATACGTAATTATTGCATCCGTATCACTGATTTGATTCAAGTATGCAAAGTCTATCCCGCTCAGCTGACTGCCGTCGTACGGTCAAGGTCATTGAGTTCCCGCTACCTGCTTGCATTATCACATCAGTATAAATCTATTAAAATTACGTAAGCTTAGCTTTTGTTTATTTAGCATTGAAATCTTCACTTAAATTTTTTTCTATACATTTTACCCTTTTCTTTTCAATTATTTATATACATATTTACATTTTTTACTATGCCTGAGACATCAGCTAGTGTCGTTAAACAGTCTACAGAGGAAGTTAAATTACAAAGAAAGATCAGTGCTATGAAAGGCAAATTGACTATTTTTAGCAATTACATAACCAAATTTAACGACTCAAAATCATTAACTGACCTCCTTCGCATAGAATTGGAAAGTCGATTGTCCAAATTTGATGCTTTATATGCCACTTATGACGATTTACAGACCGAGGTCGAGATGTTGTCCGAGACCCCGGCAGAGGCATACTCTGCGCGAGCCCAATTTGAGGACGAGTACTACACCCTCGCGTCTCGCGCGCGGTTACTGCTGGGTGCCGGCGCCGCCGCCGCTGCTGGCGACAGGTTCCTCGACTGTGCAGGTGGTGTAGCGAGCTCAGCGGACTCAATACCAGGTGGTACCAGATTTAATAATTTTGTACGCTTACCTAAAATCGATTTACTAAGATTCGATGGTGCATATCAGACCTGGCTCGAGTTCAGAGACACTTTCCTATCACTAATTCACGATAACGACAGTATTGACGACATTAACAAATTCCATTACCTACGCGCTTCGTTAAAGGGTACCGCAGCCGAAATAATTAAAAATCTTGATTTTACTAGTAAGAACTATCAGTCGGCGTGGAATTTGTTATGTAATAGGTACAATAACAGTCGTTTACTCGTGAATAATCATGTTCAGGCTTTATTTAACGTCGAATGCGTAACTACGGATTCAAGTAAATCGTTGAGACGTCTCATTGACGTTTGTAATAAAAATATCCGTGCATTAAAGACGTTAAATGAACCCACAGAGCATTGGGATACACTTCTCATATACATGTTATCCACTAAATTGGATCCCACTTCAAACATGAAATGGGAAGAGTATCGCAACACCCTCACCTCATCTCCCACTATGACACAATTCAGTACATTTGTTAGTAACAGAGCTGACTTACTCGAAACAATTGAAAATAATCCACAAAATATTACACAACAATCAAATATTACAAACAAACAAAACATAAACAATACACAAAAATCCAAAAGTTTTATTGTTGCTACAAACACAAATCAATTAAATACAAATCTATCAAACACAAATACAAACTACAAATCAAATACAAACTTCAAATCTAACTTTTTATGTCCAATGTGCACAAAGGATCATTTTCTTTACATTTGTGACAAATTTAGAAGTCTTCCAATTGAAACACGTATTCAAAAAGCTACAGAATTCAAGGTGTGCTTAAATTGTTTACGTTCAGGTCATTCTGAACAGGTATGCAAACTTTCGCACTGTAAGTATTGTAATAATAAGCATAACACGTTGTTACATTTTGAACCTACTGAGTCTACTCTTCAAAACACACCAGATACCGTTGCTTTATCTGCAAATATAGAAGCTAGTGTGTTTTTACTTTCCACAGCTTGGATGCGAGCGGTGAGCCACGACGGTAAGCAGCTCCGCGTCCGCGTCTTACTGGATAACGGTAGCACCGCCAATTTTATTACTAAAAATATTTGCGATCGACTGGGTTTGTCGCGACATGGCACTACCTCCACAGTCACAGGTATCAACAATCAGACTTCTTTCAGTACACAATCTTGTAACATTACGCTTCAGTCTTTGCATAGTGACTATAAGGTTGATATTGGGTGTTCAGTGCTACCGGAAATAACAAAGCTTTTGCCGGCTTCACCGGTCGACATTGGTGATATTTCGCTTCCCGTAGGAATACAGTTAGCTGACCCAACCTTTTATATTCCTTCGGCTATTGATATTTTAGTCGGAGCTGAAATATTTTGGCAGGTTTTAGGTCAGTCACAAATTAAGTTTGGAAAAAATCAACCAAATCTTTATGAAACGAAATTAGGGTGGATTGTTTCCGGTCCCATACCTCATATTCGTAACTCATATTCTTCAAATTTTTGCAATTCTTTTTTTACTAAAACTAATCCAGATCTTACACTGGACACTGTATCTTCACAGCATGATCAATCCCTTGAGGAGCGTGCATGTGAAAAATCATTTGTATCTAATGGAGTAAATGAAATTCAAGAAAGTACGTCTGAGTGTACATGGAGTTATGTGCCATCGTCGGAAAACCCAGCCGATATTGTGTCTCGCGACTCTAAGGTCGATTTGCTTCAAAATTGCTCCTTATGGTGGACGGGACCTTCTTTTTTGAAATCAAATGAAAATCAATGGTCTAAATTTCCGAATAATACTACTAAATCAGATTTACCTGAAGTTGTGTGTCATTTCACTGACAACAATATTGAAAACGGTCAAAATTCTTCAATAAAAAAAATAATTCAAAAATATTATAACCTATCTAAATTACAAAAAATTATAGCCTATTTACAAAGATTTATTTACAATTTAAAAAATAAAAATAACAAAATGAAAGGTCCTCTAACTGTACAGGAGTTAGATAATTCTTTGAAATGTATATTACATAGCTCTCAGATGGAAATGTTTCCTACCGAGTTTAAAATCTTAAATTCAGGAAAATTATTTACAAAAAACAATAGGTTAATTTCTTTTACTCCATTTTTGGAAGATAATAAACTCATCCGAGTGGGCGGAAGGCTTGATAATTCGCCTTACGACTTCAATATCAAGCACCCAATTTTGCTATGTAGTACACATCACCTAACTAAAATATTGTTTCGTTTTCAGCCTAATAAAGCTGCAAATGTACAATCCATAATGGGTCAACTCCCTCTTTTTAGGACCGCTCTATTCCTTTTCCTCAATTTTAGTGTCGACTACGGACCAGAGCTGATTGCAGACCGAAAGGGTAAGGGCTGCAAACTTATTGAATCTTACCTCTGTATCTTCGTCTGTCTTACAGTGCAGGCAGTCCATTTAGAGCTCGTTGCAGACCTCACACAGGAGGGTTACCTCGCAGCCATGACTCTGTTTATTTCACGTCGAGGCAATCCGCAGAGTATTCTATCCGACAACGGGACTAATTTCGTGGGCGCTTGTAACGAATTACAGGTATTCTTACACAAGGAGAATGAAAATATCTCCTCTTATATGATACATGAAGGCATCAAATTTGAATTTTCACCGGTCTGGTCACGTAGTACAAAAACTATTTTGATAAAACTTTTAAATCTAACCCATTTTACATACGAGGAAATGGCTACGTATTTATCCTCAATTGAAGCAGTACTCAATTCGCGTCCTCTCACTCCTCGATCCATGCGACCTCACTGTCCTGTCCCCCTCTCACTTTTTGATCGGGCAACCACTCACGTCAGTTCCATCGCCACAGATGATTAACGCTAACATCCCTCGGCTCGAGCGCTGCCGTCGAGTCCAATGCATCCAGAAACACTTTTGGCAGCGTTTTAATCTGGAATATATTTTCCTGCTCCAACAGAAAACCAAGTGGAGTAGTTCCACCGCAACTCTAGAAGAGGGAACACTGGTGCTGGTGCGGGAGAAGTCTCAGCCTCCGCTCTTGTGGCTGCTTGGACGTGTGGTGAAGACGTATCCCGGAGCAGACGGCGTCGCCAGAGTCGCCGACATCAAGACAAGCCAGGCACTGTCCGGAGAGCCTTCAACAACTTGTGCCCTCTCCCAATAGTTTGAATAATCCCATGGGATCTTCAACGCGCGGGAGGATGTTCACGCACATATTCTATTTACTTAGCGTTCATCGGAACATACGCGCACTGACACCTGTCAGTGCGATGAATAATCAAATTTGAATTGCATTAACTACCAAATCTTACCAACGACGACTCGTTTTGATCTTCTTCTGTTTTTTAATTCTATTTTTATATTCATTTTAAATCTACAAGTATTCGCTGTAGCCAGGTCCTGGCAGTTTAGTATTTGTATATATTACAAGCATATAAATAACTTCATCGAGAAACAAAGTGTTTCAATAAAGATCCAGTCTTCGCACCTCACCTGAGCATCTTCTGAAGAGTGGCTGCTAGCACAGGCGGCCACAAGATCTGCTAACTTCTTTTTTGACAGTGCGAGCTATATGATCTCGGCAACATTTACATGAAAATATTGTTCGAGTTAGAAGACTAAATAAGTTCTAAAACAAATCCTAACTAATATTATAAATGTGAAAGTGTTTGTATAAATGCGAGTTTGTTTAGTTATTTGTTTGTTTGTTTGTTACCTCTTCACGGTTTATTTACTAAACCAACCTTCCTGAAACTTCGCATACACATGGTTATAAGTGCTTTCATCCGCATAGTTATAAGTGTTTTTAAAAAGCACTGTTCTTTTGGGAAAATTACGCGAGCGAAGCTAGTAATTAATAAATATTTCTTACTCGATTAAAATAAATTAATTGAGTTTCCCGTGACGGATGAAAAGGGGCTAAGAGAGGCTATTCACCGAGGATGTCCGCTCAAGCTGCCGATAGTAAAAACTTTGTTAGATCAACACCTACCAACTTTATCTACTCAGCATTTCAACATATCGTTAATGGCTATTTAAATAATGCTTCTTAGTTGCTTTAACATTTTTTTTGTACGTTGAATTTCATTATAATCCATTTAAGTATTACATATGATCGAATGCAAGCTACTACTACTTTATTTACCAAAATTGGAATATACAATATTTTAGTAAAATAAAATCAACTTGACTTGATTATCCTATAAGATTTAAATATTTTCTCTTAATTTCAACGCAATGAATGCTGGTCTCAAAGATATTAAAAAGGTATCATTTGAAAGCAATCAGATTTAAAATGTATCCCAGGGATTAATTAAATGAAGCAATTTGTTTGATTGATCGAATAGATATGAATGTCGTTCGTCATTCGTTTGAAATTTCGATTAAATTTGATATAACTGAAATGAGTATTTGTTGTCATTATGTCATTGTAAATTATGCATATGATGTTACTAAATTATGTTGGATGATATATTTATTTTTATACCATTACTTGCATGTGAAATTTCGGATACATGTGAATGTTTGGTTGTTTGTTCTCAATCACTCCAGTATAATTAAGCTCTAAAGCAACGGAATTTTCGCGTAGTTGTTTATTCGAATCTGAGTATAACGCTACTATAAAATATTTCCCTTTTTTATTATAGATACATTTGTTTTACACACAACATAGAAGATGTCGGAAATCATGCAATGATTTATTTGGGTTATTTTATAGTCATATGATGATGATTGTACACTTTATTATTCTCATCATGAGCAAAAGACATCAACGAGCCTGCATTACCAGGCAAAAGCTAGAAACTTAAGCAGACTCGATACATATATAACAACGTAGACATACTTGCTCTGTCTTTCTTTGTGCGTGCTGCAAACCTTTGGAACAAGCTTCCTCTTAACATAAAGATGGCTCCTTCACTTTCCTCCTTCAAATCTCAACTCAAAAGTTTCTATAAAGATTCTTTAGACATTTGAGTGTGTATGTATATATATTGTATATACATATATATTTTTTGTATGTATTTATGTATTCTTTGGTGTATGTATTTTCGTGTTCTTCTATTCTTTTTCTGATTTTTCCCTTACGCTTCCCATCTTATTACATTCAAATATTCCTTTCAAACAATTGGTTGACTGGTATAAGTCCGCCATTGTACGCCTGTTTCACTATGTTTTGTATTTTTCTTGTGTGTATGTGCAATAAAGAGTTTACAAACAAACAAACTTGACTTACAGTTGTATTGTTTTGACGTTTTTTTGATTGTTTTGATGTGTAATGATGTATGTATGATTTGTTAGTTTGTATCTTGACATAACTAGGATACTTGCTTACACAAGCAAGCAAACCAAAAATACCATAATAAAACCTATCTATGTAATTCTATTCGTCTCTGTGAAATGTGGTCTGAACTTCATAAGAACATCTTGGAAGGAACAACTAAAAGTTTGTTGAAGTAAAGGAACAATTGCGATTGCGTTGAATACAACAAGTAGCAGCAAAACTTACATTAAGTTGATTAACGGCACCTCGCCGGGGGGACATTATCTAATTCATTGCTCACATATCTGTATACCTGAAACTTTCGAATAATTACTAAATTATACGAGTTATCTGTAGAATATAAGGAGTAAAATAAAATTTGACAGAGACGAACTGTCATTTGGTGTGTAATGAATATTCAAACACCTATTCTCACAATACATGTTAACAACATTAGTAGGAAGTAGGATGTTGTAACTAAGGTTTCGTGAGACGCCGTGACGTGTCGCCATGGTCGCAACTACGGCAAGACTGTAACGTCGCACGAAACATCAGTTAAATAATGGTTTATAAATATAAGATTACCTGATTAATAAGTTGTTTCAAAGTCAAAGTCAATTTTTTTTATTGAAACTTGGCCTTCAAAGAAGGCTCTTTTTCACGTCGATAACTAATTATTTAATAATGTTTTAAAGCTACAAACTACTGGCATTTCGGAACGACCACTGCTGAGAAGAAATGCCGAAAGAAACTCATGAAAAAAATAAAATAAAATAAAATATAAGAAAAAATAATAATAATATAATAAAACATGTTATGTTTGTGATCAAGTAACCACAATGAATTGGTTAAGAACAAAAAATAAAAATAAAATTCGAATCAGGATCGAATCAGGATCCCCCTGGCAACACCCGTTCACGAGTTGACGCGAGTGTCAGCCATCGCAAAGCTCAACCATAATAGAGGAAACCTTATGACCCGGCCCACGACGCCGTCAACAGTTTGAACATTTTAGAAAAATAAATACTTTCAGTCACTTGAAGATCACAATACACGTACATGTTTAACAATTAAATGTCGATGTAATTAAATTTAAAAAAGAAAGGAAAGGTTATTTAATAACAATAACAAAAGAATGTAATCAAGTGTGGAGTGGCGAAGTTGTAGGGCACCAAGCTTTTTTATCGTTCAAATAATCACTTATTGTGTAATACGCTTTATTCATCAAAGTATTTTTAAGATATGTTTTAAATTTTTGCATCGGTAAATTTATAGCCTCATCGTCAGGGAGCTTGTTGAACATTTTTACACTTTGACCCACGAAAGACCGCCGAACCTTTTTAAGCCTAAAGCAGGGCGTATAAAGTTTATTCTTATTGCGGGTGTTTATACTATGTATGTACTTATTACCATATTCTTTGGAATAAATGATTTCTATTCTATCGTTGGAATGGCATCGAGGGACCAAGAAGAAGAAGTACCTATTACAAAAATAACTTATGAGACATACGGAAGGGTCGCGTGACTCGATAAGTTTTTTTGTATTGAAAACAATACAAAAAAACAGTGGCTTCTCAAGTGTCTTAATAACGCTGTCTATTCGAAAAGGTGAATAGCCGCACCGATTTCTCGGAAACAGAATAATGAGTCGTCAAGTACCCTCCTTCGGAAATTGTCGAGTGTCGCCAAGTGTCGGAGAGTGTCGGGAAGTGTCGGAGAGTAGTGTCGCGACGTTGAACTTCTTTGATTAAAACTTATGCAAATCGGAGTTGAGTGGCATCGACTTAACGCTCAGCGAATGGTCAGATTCTTAAAATTTGCTTAATTGATTTTAGACTAATATTCCACCAGATGTAATGGAGATATTCCATTTTGGCTCAAAATTGCGAAAGTGCCGTCCAAAAAAGATTCTGTTTAGTTTAATGGAATTTGATTTCAATAGTTCGTTTATTTCTCACAGCAGCACAACCCCACACGCAGTTTTAAAATTAAATTAGTCAATTTTTGTTTGATTTTCTCAAAACTGGTAAAAATATGAAATTGTTTTTATAAATTGAATATCAACTGTGGTTCAACGGTCTGCGCTCAGCGGGGGTGGATGAATTTCTAATGGGAATCAATAAAGTATTGCGGTTCCAGTGTATAACACCGCCAAATTTGTATGCTAATCGCAATATTGGACCGTTCCGTGACATCACTTTTTTATTTTTAGAGATCCGTACCTCAAAATGTAACCCTTCTGGGATCACTTTGTTGTCCGTCTGACCATCTATTTATCAAGACCCCTTTTTTTGCAAGTGTAGAAGTGGCAAGATACCATTATCTGATATCATCAAGTCTACCAGTTATGATTAAATTCATATCATAAGTCAACGCTATCAAAACATGGCCGCTAATACAGCATCGCATATTTTGCAATTTTAGAAATGAAATTTGGCAATAACCAATGTCTTGCGGCATTTGTAATGGAATAAATCCGAAAACTAAAAACTAGGTTAAAAGACAAATAAATCTTTACCTTAGGGGGCAAACAAACAACATAAAATCTTGAAGTTTAAAACTATAACTTAATAGTACAGAACAAAACAAGTGTGCAAAGTTGGTCATTACGCACAAGAGGCGATATTGGCGCGCGAGCCGAAGGCGAGCGCGCTAATAAAGCCGAGTGTGCGTAATGACTAAATGCACACGTGTATCGTACGACGTTTTTCAACACACTTGTGAGTAAAAAATAATGATGTGGTCCTAACATCTAATTATCGGAAAACGATTGCGCCCTTTTGTCATTCCTCCACTTTATAAAACATTCGTATGCCGCCAAATACTTACGTTTGATTTTGGAGGCAATAAACTATTCTTGCATTACGCGCCTCGTTAATGATTTCAGGTGGAGTTAAATTTGCATATTCTTCCATACTAGTCGACATTTTATTAAATATTTAATATGCTAACACGGCGAAAATCGGAAAATGTACCTAACAAACACAACATAATAAAAATATAGTCTTGTATTTTATTCTTGTGCCGCCGCCCGCCGCCCCGCGCCGTGCGCAGGGAGCGCGCGGTGACCGCTGTGGATGGTATATCCCCAATGATTTTTATACAGCCAAGCATTTTTATACAGCCAATGCTTGGCTGTATAAAAATCATTATCTTTGCTTATTTAAAAATTGTTGTTATTTTCCCTATTTGATCTTATATGTATTATGCGGCTAAATTAAAAATGCTTTGTGGAATTCATAACACGCGTTAGTTTTCTATCTTTTGTATAGCGCAGTATGGTAATTTTTATTTCCAAACACCTCCGTAATATATTCGTAATACCTTCGTAATATATGGCATTATGGGCCTAAATTCGATGTAATAAGACCCACTTTACGAGCAAGTGTGTTGAAAATTTTATAAAACTACCTAAAAAATCCCAAAAGAATTTTTTTATATTAATTCCTTCATCCATATCAAACAAACTTAAATCATAATGCTCCTGACTCATTTTACAATTACTAAAACTCTGTATTTAAATTTCAGTTGAAATCTGTTCATTTTGCACGTTAAAATTTTAATTTATTTTGTATATTTTTCAGCCCACTCTTAAAGTAATCTGATTAATTAGAGTTAAGATTTGTTTACTTTTGTTGACTTACAAATATCCTGAAGTATTTCAGTCATTCGATAAGCATGGCTTTTGTCTACAGATAACTTTTTCTAACTTTATGATTCCACTGTAGAGATTGTTCTCATTTATATCGATGAGTACTTTTATCGCTTTTGTTTCACGCCTCCTTGTATCTTCGCTGTAAAACTCAGTAATATTGATCTGAACAAGCAAGTTATGGAGACGCGCGATATTGGTCCCAGATTGACGACAAGTTATACGCTACAGCTGTGGCTCCGAAACTTCTCTACCAAACTAAATTGAAACTAAAACGCATAGAAATAGAGTCTAATTTTATGTGGACTCTCTGCCAAAAAGGAGGTTACGAGCCATTTGACGCGGTAGTTTTGGGAATGTTTTGATTCATATCGCAAAACATTGTTGTCTGTTTGTAATGAAACAAACGTATCGCTGGGTTACGATGCTGCGTAATAAACAATGCTATAAATTATGTTTAACACAGACTTAAATAAAGTGTTGTAAGGAAATTAATAACAGCGAACCTTGCTCAGTGGTGCTCAAATTTGAAACACTTAAATTTATTTTAATCGAAAACGTAAATAAAAACGAAAATATTTTTTTGTGTATTTCATTTGCTCTTCTTTCTTGGAAAAATATGTTAATGTAATGTAATATTTGTTACAGTTCAATAACATGTGAACTCTAGTTGATAATTTATCATCTAGTGCGTGGAATCGAGAAGGCTTATATCCGTTCCAATCACCACATAATGACTTTGATCCTCAGCCATGGAAACCGCTCTATAATCGCAAAAGAGAGAGATAGAATTAATTTTGAATTTTTTTCGACTCTTCTACCGAAACAATTTGAATTATTAACATATTTTTTCAGTTTTCCGATCAGTATTAATATTACACTCTTGTGATACCCCTGATGTTGCAGTAATCCATGGGCGGGCAGCGGTGATCGCTTACCATCAGGTGACCCGCTTGCTCGTTTGCCGCCCGATGTCATTATAAACGAACGAGGTAGGTCGACCAATTGGCAGTGGTAGCTAATCACGCTCTCAACCAGTCTAATTGCGTCCACAATGGTGATCGATGCCACGCTCCATGGCGCGTAGGTTTCCTGTCATATTGTCCTACATGCGTCGGTGCAACCCACTGGCTATGGTGAGAGGATGTAAAAATAGCCATCCTGAATAATGTGTGCATGCGCTCTAGTTGATAAAACCAACTAGTGTATGAAATGGAGAAGGCTATTGTAAAGCACTCCACTAATATTGCCAAGAAAGTCGATGTCGTGAATTTAATTCCATGTAGCCCCATGTCTAATAAACTGATTATGTGCATGTGAAATAAATATTATTATTTCCATGCACACAAACATAGTAAAACTAGTAGTAGTTAACTTGCAAGATTATAGACATAGGATAGACATCACGGAAATATAACTTATTTATATTTCCGTGATAGACATGGATAGGGTAAATTCAATAAAAGCTCAGCAAAATAAAAGCTTCAAAAAGATCTTCCAAATATAAGTTTATAGATGAACTCATGAATTCACAATTTGTTGCAGCCTGCTTGCAATTCCCCATGAAGCAGCCATAAACCCTACTTTTTCACATCTACCCACATTGTCAATACGCGTTGATGATTTATGACAAATATGCACATAATCCTGCCATTATCGGTCGGCGGCGTGTCCCGGACACAAATCACGGCTGTTACACATTATATGTGTTATATTACATATGCGGGACAGGGTACAACACTATCGTCTACGGGCAAATGATGATATATCACGCTTTGGGATTAACCTAACTCTTTTTATAATCCTACTAGCTGCGCACCGGGGATTCGCTCTTGTAGGGATTTTGGGATAAACACTATCCTGTGTGCTATTCCCGGTATTTTTCTACCCGTCTACTAAATTTTATCAAAATCTGTCTCGTAGATTTTGCGCGATTGCTACTCAATGCGGATAACGAATGCCCCGGGCAAAAGATAGTCATTCATAAAATATTTTCTAACCCTATATAAAACAAATTACTTACCTTTAAATTTAATTTGGACCAGTAATACCTGACCAGTAGTAACTGGGACCAGTTAGGGGGGAGGATGGCAGCTGGAGGCTAAGAAAGAACAAAGAGGTAGAAGAACTAGTGGCGGAGCCCAATATCATTGGCGAAACGAAAGCAGCAAGGCTTCGATGGCTCGGCCACGTGGAGAGGATGGGAGAGGATCGCGCAGCTAAAAGAGCGTATAAGGGACGACCAAGCGGGAAACGACCTGTCGGCCGGCCCAGATACCGCTGGAGGGATGAGGTCCTAAAAGATCTGGTGGCCCTCCAAAGAGCCGACTGGCAGGAAGTAGCGCAGAACAGGAAGGAATGGAAGCTTTTAGTATCGGAGGCCAAGATCCTCTTTGGGTCGTCGAGCCATCGAAGTAAGTAAGTAAGTAAATTTAATTTACTATATTGCTCGTTCATTGTCCAATATATAAGACAGAAACGTGGTAGGTAGTCCATTAATTGTACTGTTCCACAAATGCATAGGTTGTTGTTACAAAAACGTCTACCTAGCTCGCTGTGCCTGTACGTTGAACATGAAAAAAATAATCTTATTAGTTCCACGAAGTTGAAGTATTTAAGTAACCTCTAAATTAAAAAAAAGGCCAATCAAGAAAATTATCAATTAGCGTTAGCTTTCAGTGCGGTACTTCAAGGTTCGTTCCGAAGCTGTAAGTACTCATAACATAAGTCTAATATTTAACGATCATGTTCCTAAGTAATTAGATAAAATATTTTTTATGCCAGCGCGCCGGCGGCTTCGTCCTTATACAAAGTTTTCCGGAAATAAGCTAAGAAAACGAACGACGTTTTTTTAAGATGAAGGGCCTTTGACATGGCACCATGCAAAGTAAATTAAAGATTTTTAGATTCTTCTTTTTTTGAATTTATATTGGTACGAGTTCTATATTTTGAAAATAAATTAAAATATTATGTATCTACATAAAAAGGTGTTTTTTTACCAAATCTATTGAAACAAAATAACATGTTTTGAATTTCACGCCCAATAACGCAAAGCGAAGTATTGTGCACTACTCTCATCTGATGAAGATCGAGTAACTTTTCTCTATTTTTTTTAATAGGATTTTTGTCTATAGGTGCCCTCGGCGAACGTTTTTACCACTTGACTACTATCGCTACAAAATGAATAAATACGAAAAAATAATGTATGTAGGTAGATGTTTGTAGAGGAGAGGACACCTCGCTCGTGTGCAATTGGGTCAAGGGGCGACAATTATCGACTACCAAATTAACGAAGGATTGAAAAGAATGTCCGCAGTTTTGGACGCTGTTCAAAAGCGAACATTTTTTCTCGTTGTTTTCATGACGATGTAACCGTTTCGACTTGACTCGGTGAAGATTTTTATTCTGTTTGAAATAAAGATAATCGGGTTTCCGATTTCATTCACAAATTCAAGCAATTGGAAAAAAACAAAATGCAAAATTTTATTTTGTAGTAATTTCTTCGAAAGACGTCTTTGTTCTAAATTTCTTTGACGAATTTTACCTTAACTTCAAATTCTGTTTTTAATAACTTTACTCGGGACAAGGTCTTTGTTTTACAACGTGTTACTGATTGAATGGAATATGTACTTAAATATCACATTTGCAATTTATACATCGACATGAGGATACATGAAAAGCTTGTTTTTAAATAGCTACCAAACCAGAGCTTGAATTTGAAACACCTTTCGATTAATACTGCGTGAAAACATCGCGGATCTCCCGCCAAAACGATTCCGAGCGCTCGCATTTACATGTGATTGGCTGGCTCGAATGGAAAACAGAGCTCAGTCTGTTTGCACAGTCGTAATAATCCCCTGATGCGTTTCCATTAAGTATAGGAGTACATGTGGGTCTATTGATTAGGTACTTCTTTACTGAGTAAGTATTTCTTTACTTCACGTATCCAAATTCATTGAAAGTTTACCGCTATTGTGTCCATGCATGTACAGTACATGTGCAATATGGCTGTTGTAGGCTGACAAATAAAAAAAAAAAATTTGTTATATTCAAATTGGTTTAGTTTTTGCAGGCTGAATCACTTTATTAATCGTAGGAATGATTATTTCAGTGCTTTCATCCGCAATTTATTGACAGTAGGATGAGTTGATTGACCTTATAACTCTACTCGATATATAGAACTGCTTAATTCAATGTTAATAATTCGCCTCAAATATTGTTTTTCGACAAAGGTAATTTTGAAAAAGAATGTAATTTTACAAAGCTTAAAACTATAAATATAATAAAATATACAAATAAAATTTTACAGTAAAATTAATACAGTAAAAGTTGCGGTTTAATCAAGCCGAGCGACAACATAAAAGGTAAATTTTAATACAAAGACACACGACCAAAACAACAACACTGCAATAATACCCTCGCTACAAAACAAATGAACAAACTCTGACGTCATCCATACAGAGCTCATCAGTCGAGATCTAGGCCGGGGCACAACATATTGAGATTATTTCTATGAACTTTATGTGAAACTGCAACTTTGATCAGTCATTCGTTTTATTATATTATCAGTACTATCAAAAATACTATCAAAAGTAGGTCAAAATAACTCGCAAGTGATTACAGACAGACAGGATTAAGGCAACGTGGATTTGGATCAAAGATATGGGATCAGGGTAGATCTATATCTGTGCCGTGGACTGACGAGGCGTGAGTGGCAACTTAGATCACAGCAATGAGGGGAGATAATTTAAAACAAATTGACGATTTTTATGTGCTTATTAACCTTTCTAGTACCCACATTGGACCAAACTGCATATAAACCCGAAAAGAATAGCTCGTGTTTGTAATTTTAATTTGTTTACGTACATTATTTAAGCTCTTTTTACCAACCATACAGAGCTTTTTACTGCAGAACTTTTTTTACGCGCAGCTTTTTACTGCTCTGTACTAAATTGTGGAATAATCATCCCTCAGCGGTGTTCCCGAATAGGTTCGACATTGGAGCCTTCAAGAAAAGAGCCTATCGCTTTTTCAAAAAGTCGGCAACGCATCAGTGACCTTCTTGGGTCGTTGGTGTCTATGGACTGCGGTGTTTGCTTACCATCAGGCAACCCGCATGCTCGTTTGCCTACTATTCTATTAAAAAAAAACAAAATATGAATGTATTTTGTTTGTTTTTTGCAAAGTTTTACCCTCGCAAAATGTCAGTTTCTTAAGGATTAATATTTACTATCCGGGCTCAGTTACCCAAAATGTGTCTTGGCCTACAACACAAGAGGGTTGATTGTTTTTAAAATTGTCCTATATTTGATCTTCCAGTTTTTAACTTTCTTCATGCCGTATTTTTTATTAATATCATTTCATCGGTTTAGCTATGATAGTGCCAGAGACAGACTTTTGCGTTCATAATGTTTATATGGATGCATTAATGTCATAAATTACAATATTCAAGCTTTCTCTCTTAACACTACATACCTGGTTTTGAAATTAATATTCTAATTGCCATAATAAAATCAGTTAATATATCCAATTGATTACGCGTCCATATCTAACCACCTCTCTTCCACTCTGTGACCTGCGTGATCCTCGTAACTAGAATTCCAACCCTTCAGGTGACATCTCGGTCCTTGGAAATGGAAAGGTTACGTCGGGCACCATTTACCCGTATCCATTTTAATGTGTCGGGTATTTTAGGGGAAAGTGCATTTTTACACGTTATTTGGGTTTTGTTTGTGAGCTCCGAGAATTTATTTTGGTGGGGACATTCCACTGTGTTGGCACAGCTCCTAGATCCCTACCCTTAAAAGGATGCTCTAATTGTTTATACTATTTAAGTAAGGTTTAAATTTTTAATAGCCGGATAATTTTTGATATACCTAATTATATATTTTTTGGCATGATTGACTCAATTTACTTTTTTTATTTATTTTTTTAGTTAAATTCACTTCACCCCACTTTTTTGTTTTATAGCTCGATTGATCAGTCAAGAGAGAAAAAAAACACTACGTTAATCACCGGATTAACGTAGTGTTTTTTTTCTCTCTGGCGGTGATATCAAGATTGTGAAAGACTTTCAAGACTTTGATATATTCCACAAGTTTTTAAATTTTGGAGGCATTTTCCATCCGTATGCTTGTGTCAAAAAAAAATATTTTCATTTAGGTACCACTGGTGCCATCTATTGGAGACTTGTTGAACGCAGTTGTTAGACAAGCTTAACAGCAGCGCCACTGAAATGAGCGTTTTCCGAATTTTCACAAACCCGGCTCTATGATGAAGTTTGCGCCCCACCCGATAGATGGCATAACCTGTACTACAGTTCCTTCTCTGTCGATTCGTTGAAACGTCGTCGCGTCCGACGACGCAACGCATTGATGAGGCATGTTATAAATATATGTACCTATGTAAATTGCAGTTTAGCAAAATGTTTTTAAGAACATTTGTCATCACTCTCCTCAAATGTCATCGTCGCGCACTCGTATCAAATGTATAAACTATAGCTCGTAGACATTCTAGTTTTAATTTTTATTCTTGTAGATTAAACTTATTAGGTAAAATTATAAACTCTGACTACAACAGATTTTTTTATTACGAAGTGTAAGATTTTTGCACTGTAATTGTTACATATGTATGTGTGTAAAACTATGTGTGCGTATGTATTTGTGCAAAAGCTAATCCTCGTCGTCGCGCCTGCGGTCGCGCCGTCCTAAGTTTTCTCCGACCGCGACCGGATCCAATTTTCAGAGTTTTATTTCGTTCTAAAGCTATTTGACACTCTCTTTTTATTTTTATTTATTACTATATTCGCTTACTATTTATGCGTTTGATTTAAAATAGAAATAATGGCAAAATAAAATAAGTTCTATGATGTAGAAGCGCAGACATATGCAGACTCAATTCTTTACGTAGGTAAAAACTTTTATGCTATTAGTGAGATAGTTATCAAATACATAAATAATTAGTGCTCTTAAAAAGTAGTAGTTCACATGTAGCCGTTTTTTAACATTGTGTTATGTCGTGTCTAGTTGTATGGAACAAAAATAATACACCAATCATAGAATTAATACTAGCTGTTGCCCGCGGCTTCGCCCGCTTGAGTTTCGCTTAGATGAAAAATTTTTTTGTGTTCCAACTATAGTAACCTAAACTCTAGTACTCAAAATATTAGCCATTTGGTTATCCCTTGTCCCGCGGGAATATATAAGGTACTCGTAGTACAGTCGCGGTGTTAAAATGAATCAAAAGTGATATTTCATTCAATAACCGATCTTCGTCTGCTCGTTATCTACAATTTCCCGTGTACCACCACTCCCACCCCGAGTCCCTCTTTGTCCTATCCCGTGTCCTGTCTATTTATACCTACGTCAGTGGAAAATGCTCGTCAGGTTGAACGACTTTTGCTAAGGCCCCATTTCCATTTATTTTATAGAGTAGCTGGTCCCTTGGAGTTCTTCATCAGATGTTCCATAATCTTCAATTTTTATATGTCAGCAGAAAATGCTAATCAGGTTGAACGACTTTTGCTAAGGCGCCATTTCCATATATGTAATTGTGTAGCTGGTCGCTTGGGACGTGTCACCAGCGGCAAACCTAGGCCTATCTTGATTAAGTTCCGGAGTCTTTCCATCCGTGACAAGATTTGGTTTGGTAAGACGGGCCTCAAGGGCAGCGGGGTCACAGTTTCTGAGTTCCTGACAAAACCTCGCCATGAGGTGTTTATGTCGGCACGACTACAGTTCGGGGTTACTAATTGCTGGACTAGAAATGGGTCCATTCATATTAACACCCCAGATGGGTCTAAGCATCAAATATGTAGCTTGGCTGAGCTGAATCGTCTTTGCGATCGCAGTGAGGTGAGTGAGGCACCAGCCAACAAGGCGAAGCCTGCAACCTCAGCAACTGCAGCTGGGCGTACTCGACGCAATAATAAGAAATGAGCTGATTGCCGGGGTACCTATTCTAGGTACCATGTACAGTAGTCGTCTGCTGTATAGCCTGTGTTTTGTACTTATCTTTTTCTCTATCATTTTTGATTGCGTCTACCCTCCCCGGTTTTGTTAGTTTTTTTTCTTCTGTGCTCCAAATAATATTACTTTTTCGAACGGTCGGTACATGTTTATTTATTTTTGTAAGAAATAAAATGTTATCACTTGTCAGTTGTCATTGTCACTGACATTGACGTTAGTACTGTATGACACTGACAGCTTTTTATTTTGTTCGGATGTACAGTATGTCTTTTTTACAGTATTTTTTCTGTGTGCGTTCGAACTTAGCATGATATTATTTGTTTTAGTTTAGTCTTACTTCTATGTTGTTTCTATTCTATCCACAGAAATAAAATCTATTATTATATGTCTGTGATTCTATCAGATTTGTACATAGACTGATAACTATTTAAAAACATCTCTGTGGATTTGTAATTTATTTTACTGACAGGTAGAGTTGTTGATGTTTTTGTTGAGTAGTTTAACATTCTACTGTAGATATACTTAATATTTTACTTACGTATTTATTTTATTTTTTATAAGTATACTTATTATTTTACCTATTATATTATATTTATATAAATACATATTTAAACATACGCACGATGTGTAATAATGATAGCGATAATGAGCAAGATACATTCCACTCCTTATCATCTAACTCTGATTTTTATAGTCTACCTACACCTCTGGACGAAGTCTTGCAGTCTCATTTTTCCGATTGTTCCAAAAACTTTAATGTCATTCATATAAATGCACAAAGCATTCCTGCACATTTTCCTGATATGTTAACATCATTTGATGTCAAGAACATACATGCTATCCTTTGTGTCGGAATCATGGTTCCAACCATGTCTCCCTCCACTTCCTATGCGTTGCCAGGCTTTCAATTGATTCGTAATGATCGTGTCGGAACGAGTGGTGGTGGCGTTGCCATTTATCTCCGTTCCTACATACCTTTTACCATTGTTTCTCAATCGAAATCTTGTAACCCTACCAATGAACCCGAATATCTATTCCTTGAGCTCGCTCTGTCACACAAAAAGACTCTTCTCGGTGTTTTCTATAGCCCATCTTCTAAAATCAACTATTTTTCCACTTTAGAAAATATTCTCGATTCCATTGTCCCCTCATACGATCATACAATCATCTTGGGAGATCTTAATACTTGCCTTTTGAAAAATGATTCTCGAACCTTCAAGCTAAAAAATCTGATCGACAGTTACAATCTCGATATTCTACCACTTCAAGCTACCCATTTCTTTCCAAAATGTATTCCTTCCTTAATAGACCTGATTATTGTATCTTCCTCGGACCTTGTTGTTAAACATGGACAGCATCCTGCAGAAGCATTTTCATACCATGATCTTCTATTTCTATCTTACAAAATCCGTCCTCCTAAAGCTAAACCTAAAATTGTAATGCAGCGTAACTTTGGTTCGATCGACATTGATGGTTTGCGTGAAGATGCTAGAAGTTGTGATTGGAATGCACTGATACACACGGAGTCCGTTAATGACCAGGTGGATCTCTTTAATAGGTGGGTACTCAACCTTTATGATAAACATGCTCCTTTAAGACCAGTGCGACTTAGGCATCTGCCTGCCCCTTGGTTGTCTGAAGATATAAAAGTACTGCAAGCCAAGAAAAACCAGGCTAAAGTTAAGTACAGGAATGATCCAGATCGTTATCGTGACTCATTTGTTAATGCAAGAAATAAGTGCAATAGGGCGTGCAGGGACGCACAGAGGCACCATATCCATAACTCAGTTCAAAACGGTGATCCGGCTAGGGTCTGGAAATTTCTGCGATCTTTAGGAGTTGGTAAAAATAAAAACACCAGTCCAAATAATATTGACATCGAAAATCTCAACAAGGCCTTCTCCTCTTCTACTTCTGTTGATATAAATGTCAAGAATAATACGATTAATTCCATTGCTCAATTACCAATCCCTAACACTACCCCATTTATTTTTAATCAGATTGCCGATCGTGATGTTGAGAAGACCATATTATCTATTTCATCAAATGCTACGGGCAGTGATAGCGTTAGTCGTGCTATGATCCTACCGATTCTTGATATCCTTCTCCCTTCTATTACTGCTATAATTAATAACTCCTTAACCTCCGGTGTTTTCCCCACAGCATGGAAACATGCTCATATTACTCCCATTCCTAAGAAAACAAATCCTTCTTCTCTAACTGATTTCCGCCCTATCTCCATTCTTCCTTTTCTCTCAAAAATCCTTGAACGCATTGTTCAGCATCAGCTCCAACTCTTCCTATTTCACAACAATCTACTTAATCCTTTGCAATCTGGTTTTAGTCAGGGACATAGCACGACTACTGCTCTAATTAAAATTACTGATGATATACGATATGGGATGGATAATCAATTAGTTACTGTTCTTACACTTTTAGATTTTAGCAATGCGTTTAACACTGTGGACTATGACATTTTATTAGCTATAATGCGTTCTCTCAACATATCTCCGATGGCTATTGACTGGTTTCATTCTTACTTGTATGGGCGTCGGCAGCGGGTTCATGTCGATGAGAAGTTTTCTTCCTGGTGTGATACTATTGCAGGCGTTCCTCAGGGTGGTGTACTGTCCCCTCTTTTGTTTGCTCTTTTCATAAACTCCATCACTTCAAGTTTGCAATGTTCATACCACCTCTACGCAGATGACCTCCAAATTTACACTCAAGCTCAAATTGATAATTTTTCATCTGCCATTAACACCACTAATGCTGATTTGAATGCGATTTCGGTTTGGAGTAAATCGCATGGCCTTGTAATCAATCCACTTAAAACGCAAGTTATTATTATTGGTAGCTCAAGACAAACTCCTAAAATAAACACTGCTGACTTGCCCAAAATTGCGTTTGATGGTACCGTAATTCCATTTAGCGATCGTGTCAGAAACCTTGGCATTTTCATGGATAAGTCTCTCTCTTGGTGTCCCCAAATTGCTGAGGTTAGTCGCAAAATCTTTGCAGCTGCATGGTCACTAAAACGACTGCGCAATTTTCTGCCGTTTCAGACCAAAATTACGCTTGCTCAGTCCCTTTTATTTCCCATTCTTGATTACGCTGACACCTGTTACCTTGATCTGACTGAGGAGCAACTTAACAAGCTTGAGCGTCTCCAAAATTTATGCATCAGATTTATCTATGGACTCCGTAAATATGATCACGTCTCTCAATTTAGGAATGAACTCAAGTGGCTTCCAATTCGACGTCGCCGTGATTGGCATACACTTTCCATGCTTTACTGTATCCTTTTTAACCCTGACTACCCTCAATACCTTAGAGAAAGATTCACGTTCATTAGTGAAGAGCAAAATCGAACTCGTAGCGTTTATAACCTCCGTCTCAAAATTCCCATCCATTCCACTACATTCTACTCTCATTCCTTTACTGTCCAAGCTGTCCGCCTCTGGAACTCTCTTCCTGTTTCTATTCGACACGCACAAACTCTTTCCAGCTTCAAATCCCAAGTTAAAGCACATTTCCTTTCCATTTAATTGCCTAACCTAACCCTCTTTTCGATACCTCCTACGTAAAGTATCTTAACCAACAATTTGCGGTTTTTTACTTTTCTTCATTTTCGTACTTCTAAACATAAGAACTATCGTCTGCAAAAATAAAAAATGTGATATTTTTATTAGAAGGTCTAGATATTCAGACCACAAAATATCGTATACTAAATGTTGTCCGTGTATAAAATCGTATACTATACTACCAATAGAATACGCGGGGGTGCGGGTACGCACGGCACGCGCGGGCGTATCGTATATATCAGTTACCATAGAGAACGCGGGGGGGAGCGCAGCAGAGAGAAATGAAGGTATGTAATGGTTCTGTTTCTAGTTATGTAATTTTGTGTATTTTTAAATATTATTAAAAAAAAAATATTTTTGCCGATGTAAAATATAATATCTCATACTCACTATATTTTACGTCGTTTTTACTTAGAAAATAAATATCGTATGTATAAAATAAGATATTTTACACCGTAAAATAAAAAATATATATATCGGTACATGTACATACGATGTTTTACGTCGGCGTTTAATTTTGTTTTTTTATCGTATGTACTACTTCCTATAGATTACTTCGGTAAGTTATGTAACTTACCACATTATACGTGTCATAAAATCGTCAAATTTAACAGATATTTTTGTTTTTTTTTAGAATCACGTTTGCCTTTAAATATTAATTTAGATGCCATTGAGCAGATGATTAGTTTTTGGTCCGATTCAGAGATAGAGATAGAAAACAACGTCCAAGATTGTAGTATTACTACATCGCGGAATAGTAATGATTTTTGGTATACTTATAATTTTTTACTATTTTCTTGCGGTTCGTGAATTGTTCTTAGAATATATAACGAAGATTTTTATTAAGTTATTTATTTTTAGGTCCGATATCGGAAATCCATGAAAATTTTGATGCAAACCCTGACGATGCACTTAATTTTATTAATTTAGAAGCAAATGGTACACAAGAAGGTGAACTGTGTCAATTCCTTGGTAATGCATAGTAAATTATATTATTCACTAGCTTTTGCCCGCGGCTTCGCCCGCGTGAATTTCCCACGGGAACAGTGCTTTTTCCCGGGATAAAAGTAGCCTATGTGCTATTCCAGGTCATTATCTACCTCTGTACCAAATTTCATCGAAATCCGTCCAGTAGATTTTGCGTGATTGAGTAACAAACATCCTCACAAACTCACAAATTCACAAACTCACATCCAAACATTCGCATTTATAATATTATATTAGTATGGATGTACATAATATTAATTTAACAATTTATTGTTATAGAATCATCCGAGAATAATACTAACCGGTCATGAACATAGTAATATTACATCTATTCCTTCCCCAAAGTGTGATACAAACCATTTAGACTACGATTGTGAAAATTACTTCTGACCTTGGTATATTGAGAAAACTTTACAGGAACCGTTATCAGTCATTTCATCCACTACCGATCTACTAACAACACCACAAGCAAACACTCCGTTAAATCAATGCCAAGTTGTGCTAGAAAAAGAAAGAAGATTTCTCGAAAGGATGTCGGTATGTTGCAGATTGGATTGATAATAAGAGGAAGACGCTTAAAAATTTAGGCCAAGAATATAACAGTCGAGATGGTACCACTAGAACAATAAAACCGATGTGTTTGAAGAAGTGTAGACAAACATGTTCTTCGAAAATTAGTAACGATAAGAGAATTGCCGTTTTTAATAAATTTTGGAGAGGTAACAGAGAAAAACAATGGGCTTATGTAGCTTACTTAGTGCAGAAACGGAATTAATCGTAGGGTTTTCATGGATACAACATCAAGGCGTAATTTTACTTTAATTTATAGACTTGTTAATGAAATGATTAATATGTTCTATCGGTAAAAAAATGTTCAACGCGGCAAAGTTCAACAAATTCTTTATTATCAGTTGAATCGTGGTAACCAAGTAAGCTTCCAATTGCAAGAGCCAAAAAAGACGTTTTAATTAATATGTGTAATTCTGGAATTATTCCCATTGGTTGTCATGATTTTTTTATAAATCTCCAATCAGTTGGATCATGATCTCCCCTAGATAAGGAACTTCATTTACATATTGATGACATTTGCTAATAATTTTTTTAATTTTAATTTTACTGTTTTTTATAAATTTGTTCCATCATGAGTTAGTTCTTTATGCAGTTCAGTTCAAATCTGTAATGATATTTTAAACTTACGATTATGAGTAATGATACAAGGTTTAAGAAAACCAATGATAATGTTTTTCCTACATCTTAAAGAATTTACTGATTGGCACTTGCCTATTTCCTAACTCAAATGTATAAGTCTGATTCATAATAGTTGTTATTATTTTTGTCCCAAGAAGGGATGTTCTTGTTTTTTTTTTTAAATTATAATTAGTTATGTTTAAGGATCTCAACGTAAGAGATTACCAAAATTACTAATATAAGTAAGAAAAACAATGATAATGTTTTTCCTGCATCTTAAAAATTTACTAATTATTAGGTAGGTACTTGCCTACTTCCTAACTCAAATGTATAAGACTGATTCATATTAGTTGTTATTATTTTTGTCCCAAGAAGGGATTTATTTCGTTTTTTTCAAAGTTTATAATTAAGTTCAATCAAAGTTATTTAAAACAAGTTATGTTGAATCTAATTTTATAGTACTTTTGTTATCTAATTTTATAGTAGGTACTTTAGGTATCTACTAAAATTATTATGATACACATGATAAAAAATCATGGTAGTAACAATAAAAATTTTGATTTCATCATGTTTTTATTATTTTCCTATTATTGCAATGAAATTGCTAAATTTAAGATATTATTATTCACAGATTAAACGGAGTAGAATATATTATCTATTACTTACTATATTTTTTTACTAATTTTTACTACGTAGAATATAGTATCTATGACATAAGTTAAATAGTTTTGTTAACCGTCCAAAGTAAATCATAGTAAGTACGACATACTATACTTTACTTCATAGGATTATCCACGTAAAATATCTTAAATGACTTTTCTCAAAAACTAGAACAAATATTATTTAACCTAGTACACTTAATTATTACGTACCTATTTCTAAATTCACTTGCAAATTTGTAAAAATTTAGGGATTTAATTTTTCAGAATAATCATCAATAAACTAGAAGCGGAACTTTAAACGGCTGTGCTGTAAAGTTAACGAAATGCAGTTACGATACTTTACGTAGGAGGTATCGTTTTATTAGTTAAATCGTTGTCAATATTGCAGTCTTGTGTTGTTGTGTATTTATGTATATGTTTGTATATATTGTATGTATATATTAATATATGTATTACTATATCTTTTATTTAGCCTAGTGTACCTATGTAAGTAGTTTTTATTTTATTTTTTATTTATTTACCTATATTTTTATATTGTAACTATTAGTTTTTTACGTTATTGTATTTGTTAATCCTAGTTCTGTCTGCGCCGTACCTGCTGATCTATGATCTATAAGTCCTACCTGTCGGTTGCCTGTAAGAAATTGCTGTAGCGATAAGGCCGCCATTGTACATTAGCCGTTAAGACACAATGTACTCCTTTTTCTTTTTCATGGTGCAATAAAGAGTTATTATTATTATTATCTTCTCTATGTTTTTTCTTCTCAGCCAGAGCTGGTATTTTTATACCATTTACGGGTGTGCACCAAGTAAATGGTATATGCTTATTTTATGATTTTATGGTCCTAAGTTTGTCTGTCCGTTTTCGTCAATTTGTAAAAATTTCCTAACAATGCGGCAGGTATTTAAAATTGCTGCCTTTTGCATGGGTATGTATATAGAGGGTTTCAGATCAAGGATTTTAATACTGTGATGTAAATATTTAGGGATTATTCCAGTAGTTGAGAGAACTATTGGCACAATAGACACTTTCTCCTGTCTCCAGTATTATTATTATTTCAGTCAAAAATACTAAATGTACAGACAAAATACTTTTACTGTTTTATTACATGTATGGATATGGATATAGATAATTCCAATGCCTTTTCTTAACTGGCATTGAAAGTAAATCTGTTTTTCCTAGAGAAAATGTTGTGTAACCTCATTTCCGTGTTCCGTTCTGTGAGCCACCCCGAGAGGACTCCGCCTCATTTCCCTGGCGAATGCACAAGAGGACTTGTTTCAACATGATGTGTTTACATTTTTGTTGGATGTATTATTGTGGCTGTATTTATTTGCTTGCTATAATGTAATACTTTTCGTGCTGGTCTGGAAGCGAAAGAAAACATTATATGTGCCAACTGCTACTCTTGCCGCGCTGATTGTAAAGGTCAATAAAGGGAAAAGGCTATCTAGGGTTGTTGCAAAAGTCAAACAAAGAAAAGGGCTATTGGGGATTCTTCTCATGGACGATGGGGTGTCACTATTTCTGATTCTTCATTCATCCAAATAGTTAAGTAATTTCGTAACTTACTAAGCAATGGTTTTACATTATTAAATTTATATTTAATGTTATATTTTTTATTAAGTTACAATGTTTCATATATTCCAATTGCAAATTGAACCAATTAATTTGAACAGATAAATTCACACAGCACACATAAATATGCAATTTCTAATTAACCACTACACGGGATAGAGTGCTCCCACACAACTCAGCCCACGTTACATTATTATGTAGGTAGGATGTTGTCTGTCTATATTGATATAACCATCTTGATCATTTAATCCTAACTAATAGTATAAATGTTTGTGTGTTACATTTTCACGCTTTATCTCCCAATCTTCCTAAAATTTCGTTTTGCATACACATAGTAAGAAGTACTGACAAGGACATGACATACCTTTCATTCCGGGAAAAAGCACTATTCCCATGGGAAATCCAAGCGGGCGAAGTCGCGAGTAAATACTAAATGGTTATTTATAAAATTGTTTGTAATATATTGGGTAAAACTAAACGCAGGCGTTTCGCATTGCTGCCGCCAGAGGGCGTTCGGGTTTTTCACACTGCTAGCGTGGATGGCGTCGGACGGTGTCCGCCATTGCATTGTCCAGGGCGATATCGGTTTGATTTTAATACGCGGAGCGGTCTCGCGTCTTTTGCTTGTTGTTTAGTTTGAGTGATAATTGTGAATTTCCTGTTTGTTAAATAACTATTGAATTTGTGTTTGTGAAAAACTCTGTTATTGTGACTTTTTCTTGTGAGAGGTGAAACGTGGCTGGCTGTTCACATCTGGCTGTTCCCGAGTGAAACTACGGGAAGAAATCTATTTAGTTGTTATGGGGAATTGAGATCTCAAGGGTTAGGTAGGGTAATTAGGAATTCCCCCTTCCCGAAGACACTCAAGTTTGGATCCGAAGAGAAAGAAGATTTAGTTTGGTAAGTGTTCAATTCTAGTTAATTTATAGGTTAGGTTATCATATAGGGCCCTGTAGCTCCCTTCATAAGCTACGGTGGTAGCAGACTGCGTATAGCTTAAGTTAGATTCTAGTCGGACAAGCGTGGTGTCGCGTGGAGATTTTTTCCCGGTACTTAATTTTACTGGTAGATTTTTTCCCGGTAAAGTTCCGGTACAGAATTCTTCCCGCCGCTTCGTTTGCCCGGATTCGCTCTGCGCACATTTTCTGGCAGCAGAGCGTAGTTGCTCTGCACATTTTCTGGTAGCAGAGCGTAGTTTATCTACCCTCTATTTGTTCGTTTGTAAAAAATAATTAATTGTTTGTAAAAATTATTAGATTTTTCTTAGTTTGTTTGTATAAGAATATTTGTAACCCTTTTTGTATTTGTTTGCGGTTTGTACCGTGCGTTCCGGGTTTGTGCCATTCTCATACCTACCGCGGTTCTTCGTGTAGTTGCTTGATTTTGTTGTTTTTTATTTACCTTTTGTTATTTTTTGTTTGTGACTTGACGCGATGGCGAAGGCCTCCAATGCTAGGGCGACACTCGCCAACGAATTGAGATGGTTTGTGACGGCCGGAGGACTCCTGTCCCGGAAGGACAGGGAGGGCGCCATACTGCTAAGAGCGGATCACCTCCACTCACGATTGATTAGCGCGGAAGCGGCCATGGCGGCGCTTACCGAAGCCGATCTTACCCCGGAGGCCTACGCAGGTCACATGGCGGACATGGACCAGATCCTGAGTCTGCACGATGATATCGCGGAGGCGGTGACCGCAATAAGGGCGAGACAGGCTGGCGGACCAGCCCCTCGCACACCTGTTAGACAGGAAGGACCAGCGGTTACTGGTCGGCTCCCCACCCTTCAGCTGTCCCACTTTGGGGGTAGGATGGAGGAGTGGGTAGCATATAAAAATATGTTTGAGTCCCTGGTCGTAGCACGACAGGATTTGTCGAAGGCCCAGAAGATGGCCTACCTCCTCTCCACTCTTGAGGGTGAAGCGCGGTCGCTCATCCAGCACCTCCGGGTGGAGGACGACCAGTACGACACGGCTTGGGAGTTATTGAACTCCCGCTACCAAAACTTACGTTTGTTAGCGGATGCGCACGCCGCACAGTTGATGGCCCTGCCCAAGGTGGCCAACAGGGCACAGTTGCGCCTGCAGTTGCTCACGCCCGTTACAGTGGCCTGTAACGCGCTCCGCACACTGGGGCTGCCGGTGGACCAATGGTCCTTTTTGCTGGTGCACATTGTATTGGGCAAATTACCCAATGACATCCGCTCGCGATTTGAGCGCGAGAATGCGGAACGGGATAGCACCACCCTACCAACATTCACTGACTTGGTGAAGTTTTTGGAGTTTGAGGCACGGGCTGCTGAGAATACCATGACGGACTCAGCGCCATCCAGAGCGCCTGAACGTAGGCCCTTGGAACCCTCATGGCGAGGGAAGCCCCAACAGGGACGGCAACCGCCACCGCGTGGAGCTGGTGTGCGGGTTGCACACACGGCAGCAGTCGCGAGGGACGCGGACTGCCTGCAATGTGGCCGGATGGGCCACAGCCTGCTGCAATGCAGGGACTGGCAGAGACTGCCAGTGCAAGATCGGCGCCGCATGGCAAAGCGGCATGAACTTTGCTTTTATTGTTTGGGCAGTCACTATGCACGTGACTGTCCCAGTGCCATACCATGCAGTGCATGCCGTGGGCGGCACCACGCGATGCTCTGCATGAACCGGAACGGGGATGGCCCCCGGTTGTTGAGGCAGGGGTCCCCTATGGGCGGGGGCGCTCCTGCGCGAAGCCCTCCACCACCGGACGGAGGACGCGGCTTCGCTCGTCGCACCCCCCCTCGGGAGGGGGGTCGCGTACCTGCGCGGGTCTTGGCGGACCGGGACCACGCGCCCCAAGGTCATGGCCAGTATGTAGCTGGCCAGGCCCCGGATAGGGCCCCCATGGGCGGGGGCCCTAGATCGGACGTGAGAGTGGGGACACCCCCTCCACGCGGGTTACCAATGCCCAACACATGCAGCCGCAGCGGTTTTCTCCGCCGCTGCACGAGTACCCACGGCTGGAGTACCACCCGCCGTACCATATGTATGGCCGGGCCGCGGGTTCTGCCCCCCCTCAGATGGGGATGTGCACTCGCCCGCCATATTATCCGGGTCAGTGGCGCGCCCCTGGTTTGGAGAGAGTGGGGAGCCCGTAACTAGCTTGCTCCCTTGCTGGGACAGAGCCGCGGACGGTTCTGCTCCCTACCGCGGTGGTCCGCGTATGGGGTCGTGGGGGAAGCCATTAATTTGAGAGCTCTGTTGGACTCAGGGGCTCAAAGCAGTTTGGTTACCACTCGAGTGGCACGCCAGTTAGGTTTAGTCGTGGAAGACTCGCCTGTGCCACTTCTTGGAGTTGGTGGCATACAAGTGAAGTGTCTGACGGGCCAGACACTTGTCACCTTTTCTTCGCTGAAGTCCTCCACAATGAGGATCACGACTTCGGCTATGGTAATGGATACCATTGCGGGTTGGCACCCCTCGACAGACATACCGCCGGGTGTGTTGTCTTTGGTTTCGGGTCTGGATTTGGCCGACCCCTTTGTCTTTCATCCCGGCCCAGTGGACTTGCTCCTGGGCTCGGACGTATTGGGTTGGATTTTGTTGGGTACACAGAAGGCTCTGGGTTCGTCTTCACTGATGGCAGTGTCTACGATTTTTGGTTTTGCCCTGATGGGCCCTGTGTTTGATAATGGCACCGCGGAGGAGCCACCGGTTGTCGCATCTGCGTCCTTGGCCAAGACCATGCAAAGGTTTTGGGAGGTGGAGGAGCCACCTATGAGTTCCAGGATGGATCCGGAACACGCTGAGTGCGAAGCCCTTTTTCGATCAACCACGGAGAGGTTGCCCTCCGGTCGGTTTGTAACTAGGTTACCTTTTGTTGCCTCTCGTCCTAGCCTAGGGCAAAGTAGGGCGCTTGCGGAGAAACGACTGCTGTCCATGGAGCGACGCATGCAGCGTGACCAATATATTGAATTTATGCGCGAGTACGAGGATTTGGGTCACATGTCTCCGGCTCGAGTTGATTGGAGCTCAACTGAGCATTATTTTTTGCCCCACCACGCGGTGGTGAAGGCCTCAACAGGCAAATTGAGGACCGTCTTCGATGGGTCCGCACCCACTTCGAACGGAGTTTCGTTGAATCTATGTTTGCATTCAGGTCCCAAATTGCATAGGGACATAATTGACATCATCTTGAACTTTAGAAGACATCAAGTGGTCTTTGGCGCGGACATCCGGATGATGTTCCGCCAGACAGTCATACATCCTGAGGACAGGCGATTCCAGTTGATACTCTGGCGTGAGCGCCCTGAGGATCCTGTGACGGTGTATGAACTCAATACAAACACCTATGGTTTGAAATCTAGTCCCTATATCGCCATCAGATCATTGCTTGAATTGGCAGAGCGGGAACGGATCCGCTTTCCCCGTGGGGCTTCCGTGCTGTCACGTGACTTGTATGTTGATGACGTGTGCACCGGAGCCCAAAGTATTGAGGAGGCCCTCCTACTGCGGGATGAATTGATTGAAATATTGAAGACAGGTGGCTACGAGCTACGTAAGTGGTTGTCTAATGAGCCTAAAGTTCTAGAAGGGATCCCGGAGGATCACCAACAGAACCCTCACCTGTTTGAGGATGTGGATGATCCCAACAGGATAGCGGTGCTGGGCATGCAGTACCAGCCGCTAACCGATATTTTCACATTCCAAGTGGACTTGGAAATACCAAAAGTCTGGACTAAGAGAACGGTGTTGTCCGTAATAGCCCGTATGTTTGATCCAAGCGGTTGGATCAGTCCAGTGATATTCTCTGCAAAGTGTCTTCTTCAGAGACTTTGGACTTTGGGCGTCTCGTGGGACGAGCCGCTGTTTGGCCCTCCATTGGATGATTGGCTCGAGTTGTTTTCATCGATTAAGGAAGTCAATCGGATTGCCTTGCCTCGTCGAATATTGCCCCCCGGGAAATGTCGAGCCAGCCTGCATGGCTTTTGTGACGCGTCGGAGCGAGGCTACGCCGCGTCAGTCTATATGCGGACAGTTGACGCCGATGGCCGGGTCAATGTCTCGCTTTTGTTAGGGAAGAGCAAGGTCGCCCCCATCAGGACTAGGCTGACTATTCCCAAGCTTGAGTTGAGTGGAGCTCACCTTCTCTCTAAATTGTTGCATCACGTTGCCAGTGAGCTGGCGGCCACGGTCGAGATACGAGACATCTTCGCCTGGTCGGATAGCCAGGTCGCGCTTGCATGGTTGCGCGCGGCCCCACATACCTTGGAGGTTTTTGTTGGAAACAGGGTTTCCCAAATCCAGAATATCGGAATTGATATAACATGGAGACATGTGCCGGGAGAGCTTAACCCAGCGGACTGTGCTTCCCGAGGTTGTACGGCACCAGAATTGGTGTCACACCCGCTCTGGTGGAGTCCAGAGTGGCTGATGGGATCAGAAACATCTTGGCCTGTCTGTCAGACAGATGTTACTTCTTTGAGTTTGACTGGGCTCCGTGTACATGCTGTAGTCGCTGAGACGACGTCGGAGCCGGATTGGCTACTTGCTCGGTATAGCAGCTTGGATAAGCTTCTGGGTGTCACCAGTTGGATTAAGCGTTTCATACATAATTGTAGAAACCCACAGGCAAAGCGGTTGGAGCCGATTGCAGGTGCAGAAGAGCGCCGGAGCGCATTGTTGCATTGGGTCCGTGTCGTGCAGACCGGACGGTTTGAGTCAGAGCTTCGTATTTTGCGCGACGGACGCGCTAAGTTGAAGGGCGCGGTCGCTCGTTTGAACCCGTACATCGACTCGGATGGGCTTCTTCGGGTTGGAGGCAGGCTCCGGAAGGCGGATCTTCCATATGAGACTCGCCATCCTCTGTTGTTGCCCAAGGGCGGACCCTTGGTGCAGCTTTTGGTGTCTGATCGACACATTCGTAACGCCCATGCTGGGTGCAATGCTTTGTTGGCTATTTTGCAACGCGAATTTTGGATTTTGTCTGCCCGAAGAGCAATCCGTAGTGTCCTGTTTCGATGCATTGCATGTTATAGGTTGAAGGCATCCACGATGCAGCCACAGATGGGTGATTTGCCCGCTGATCGAATCCGACCTTCGAGACCGTTTGACGGCGTTGGAACCGATTTTGCCGGTCCCTTTTCGATCAAGGCTTCTCCCTTTCGTAATGCCCGTATTGTGAAGGGCTATTTGTGTGTATTTGTTTGTTTGGCCACCAAGGCTGTCCATTTGGAGGTGGTATCGGCTCTGACTACGGAGGCCTTCGTCGCCGCGTTGGATCGCTTTGTTTCGCGTCGAGGTCTACCTTCCCTTATTAGGTCTGATAATGGCACAAACTATAAAGGAACTGTAAATTATCTTAAGGATGTTTCCGTGTTTATTGATAAAAATTGTACTAGTTTAAGTCAAATTGCTGCCCAAAGGGGAATAACCTGGAAATTTAGTCCCCCAAGTTGCCCCCATTGGGGAGGGATTTTTGAAGCGGCTGTGAAATCCGCAAAGACCCACCTCCGCCGCATTATCGGAGAAACGGCTCTAACTTTTGAAGAGCTGGCCACAGTGTTTTGTAAAGTTGAGGCGGTCCTCAACTCTCGTCCTCTCTGTCCGCTATCTCCAGATCCAAATGACTTGGAAGCTCTCACCCCTGGTCATTTTTTGGTGGGAGGGCCGTTGAATGCCCTGCCCGAATACCCGTGGAAGGATGAACGCGTATATCGGTTGTCGCGTTTTCAAATGTTGCAGCAAATGAGCCAGGACTTTTGGCGTCGCTGGTCGCTTGAATATTTGCATTTGCTGCAGCAAAGAGTGAAGTGGACAGACAGGACTGAGCCTCCCAGGGAGGGTGATTTAGTATTGTTAAAAGAGGCAAATTTGCCCTCATTGCTTTGGCGACGAGCTCGCATATTACGTTTGATTCTTGGCGGAGATGGCACTCCGCGTGTGGCTGAGGTGTTGGTCGACGGTTCGATTTTAAGGAGAGGTGTGACCTCTCTCGCCCGCCTTCCCGTAGAGTAAGCTAGCGGTCTGCTTCTCAGACCGGGACGGGGGGATGTTTGTAATATATTGGGTAAAACTAAACGCAGGCGTTTCGCATTGCTGCCGCCAGAGGGCGTTCGGGTTTTTCACACTGCTAGCGTGGATGGCGTCGGACGGTGTCCGCCATTGCATTGTCCAGGGCGATATCGGTTTGATTTTAATACGCGGAGCGGTCTCGCGTCTTTTGCTTGTTGTTTAGTTTGAGTGATAATTGTGAATTTCCTGTTTGTTAAATAACTATTGAATTTGTGTTTGTGAAAAACTCTGTTATTGTGACTTTTTCTTGTGAGAGGTGAAACGTGGCTGGCTGTTCACATCTGGCTGTTCCCGAGTGAAACTACGGGAAGAAATCTATTTAGTTGTTATGGGGAATTGAGATCTCAAGGGTTAGGTAGGGTAATTAGGAATTCCCCCTTCCCGAAGACACTCAAGTTTGGATCCGAAGAGAAAGAAGATTTAGTTTGGTAAGTGTTCAATTCTAGTTAATTTATAGGTTAGGTTATCATATAGGGCCCTGTAGCTCCCTTCATAAGCTACGGTGGTAGCAGACTGCGTATAGCTTAAGTTAGATTCTAGTCGGACAAGCGTGGTGTCGCGTGGAGATTTTTTCCCGGTACTTAATTTTACTGGTAGATTTTTTCCCGGTAAAGTTCCGGTACAGAATTCTTCCCGCCGCTTCGTTTGCCCGGATTCGCTCTGCGCACATTTTCTGGCAGCAGAGCGTAGTTGCTCTGCACAAAAATATTTATTTATTTATTTTTTAATTATTATTTTTTAAAATTTGTTAATTGAATAATTATCATAATGAGAATTTGTAGTTTGTTTAATTTTATTTAATTGCAAGAGGTAAAATGTACAATATAGGTAAGACCTTTCTATACCTACATTTAGTGCAAATAAATGTATTGATTGATTAAATAACCATAACCAACCCTACCCATACCCATTGGTGAAAGCCATGAGAGCATGTAATCCATTCAGTAGTTATCTAACGGTATTTATAATTTTCCGGTGACATATACATACTATATTAGTAGTGTGTACTACTATTCAACTAAGCGTGGTCTTCGAGTCTCACGACTCGTGGCTCTGTCTACCCCGTAAAGGATAAAGACATGATTCTGTGTGTTGTCCGCAGTACCTGGGCTCGTTCGCGGTGGACGGCGAGGCGGAGACGCGGGCGGAGGCTCTCTCCGAGCGGGTGCAGCTTATGAAGGTCAGTTCCTTTGGTTATTTATTTCACTAGATTTCTGCCCGCGACTTCGACCGTGCGGAAATTACCTCGAA
The DNA here is from genome assembly GCA_018467065.1 of Ephestia elutella. NCBI lineage: Eukaryota > Metazoa > Arthropoda > Insecta > Lepidoptera > Pyralidae > Ephestia > Ephestia elutella. The sequence continues at coordinate 569,426 of CM031572.1, forward strand.
CTTATAATATCCCTGCGTTCAGTTTTGATTCATTCATTTAAATTTAAGAACATTGTTCTTGCCGGTGGAGCTTTTTTTATCTCTTCATCGTTTTGACCTCCTTGTACGACACAACTTTTGCCTTCTTCTTTATTTGGTCTATATAAGCCCTTCTTCTTTAGATGGCATTTCATAATTGTTTGACAAATTAAAAAACTGCAAAGAAGTCCCTTTCTTCCGTCCATCTCGACCGGTCGCAGTGACCCGAATCACGCGCCCCAGAAATGTGCTTTTGAGCGGGCGCGCTTTGTGTGCTACGCCGTAGACAGCTTGTAGCCTCGTAGCAAGCTCATTATTTTCGTAGCACTCAAATATTCACGAATTGTACTTTTGTAGCATAAAAAAGAACACATATCTATAACAAGATTTTTTATCCGACTTCAAAAGAATCCCCAAAGGTGCCCGTAATGCTGTAGCTTCTTCCCTTTCTTCAGATATAAAAAAGGTTTGTAATGAAAACACCCCCGAGGCTTGGACGCACCTACTCACCTTCCCTTATCGGATTCTCCACGTATCAAATCATACACCCACATCTGCTAATCTTACCACCAAAATCAAAATAAATTGTTCAGAGCCACCTCATATTCCTTTAAATAATGAGGCCGCACTTTTAAAAAATAGAAATACATTACAATACGTGGAGTCTAAGATAAGTGATGGTGATATTAAAGGAGCAGCCAGAATGTTGTTTTCTGATGATGCGGTTGCGCCGAACAACCAGGACACCCTCTCTGCTCTGCGAGACAAGCATCCACCTTCGACCGGATTTGACAACTTTCCTACTCCCCCCGATGATTCAACAGCTTCCCTAGTGGCCACTGTAGAGAGTGTTCGCACTGCAGTGATGTCCTTTAGGAGTGGTTCCGCCAGTGGTCTTGATGGCTTATCCCCTCAACATTTAAAAGATCTTGTTGGGAGTCAGCTTGGGGTAGCTGGCGGGGCCCTCCTGGTGGACCTTACTGCTTTGGTGAACCTCATGCTGTCTGAAGCGGTTAATAGGGAGGTATGTGATGTTTTGTACGGAGCGAATCTGTACGCACTTAAAAAAAAGGATGGCGGCATTAGGCCAATAGCAGTTGGGGCATTCTACAGCCGCCTAACGTCCAAAATATGCTGCAAAAAAATCTCATCCACCCTTGGCGACTACTTTCAACCTATTCAGTTAGGTTTTGGTTCTAAGGGTGGTTGTGAAGCCGCCGTTCATTCGCTCCGTACTTTCTTGGATCATCAGGAAGGTGAAGTTCTGTTGAAGGTGGACATCAAGAACGCCTTTAATTCAGTGGATAGAGCCGCTTCCCTTTATTTACAATTATATTTGGCAGTGTTACAGTATAAATTCTAAATTAATGTTTAAAGAAAATCTCTTACTTTCCTGTGTAGGCTGCCAGCAAGGCGATCCTCTAGGGCCTGCTATTTTCAGCTTAGCCATCCACCCAATTTTAGAAAAACTAAATTCAAAATTCAACGCTTGGTATTTAGATGACGGTACCCTAGGAGGCCAAGCAGACACCGTTTTTCAAGATTTCCAAACTTTGAAAGAAGACTTTAAAAATATTGGCCTAGATTTTAATTACCAAAAATGTGAATTATTTTTTTCAGACACCTTAACTTTTACTCAACGCGAAGAAATCTTATCTAAATTCAATATTTTTGCTCCTAATATTAAAATTTTAGACCGTTCATCTCTTCGCCTTCTAGGGTCACCTATTTTTGCAGATTCTTTTTCAAATCTTATACAGGAAAAAAAAAAAAAATTTGACTTTGCTTTGGAACGCCTGTCCAAAATTCACACTCACTTCGCTTTTTCTATACTACGTTTCTGTCTATTTGTTCCCAATTTTACATATAACCTAAGATGCAGCCATTTTTGGAAGTACCCTTTTTTGCTTCAAAATTTAGACGCTTCTATCAAAAATTCCCTTTCGACCATCTTGAACATAAGTTTTGATGATCGCTCTTTTGCCCAAGCCTCCTTGCCCATTAAGTTCGGAGGTTTGGGTATTCGCAAAATTTCTAGTGTCGCCTTGCCGGCATTCTTGTCCTCTGTACATAGTATTGAAAATCTGTCTAAAAAAATTTTTAAAAACCCATCATATGACATCAGCTATGTTTCAGAGGCCAAAAATGAATGGCTGGGCCAATGTCCAAATTCAGAAATTCCTAGTTTTCCGGCATCGCAGAAGCTCTGGGATGGGCCGCTTTGCAGACTAGCACAGATGAATTTGTTAGAATCATCTGGCAATTCTGCGGAGCGCGCTCGCCTCCTAGCCGTCGCGGAGTGGGAATCCGGACTTTGGTTACAGGCGCTGCCTTCTTTGAACCTCGGCACGTTCCTCGATGACGAGACCTTCCGTCTGGCGGCATCACTTCGTTTAGGTGCCATATGCACAGTCCCACATCGTTGTCCTGGTGGTGATGGCGTCGATGGACTAGGTCATCACGGCCTTTCATGTCGTAGAAGCGCTGGCCGATTAGGGCGCCATGCTGCCCTAAATAATATAATTCACCGGGCTCTTGCCTCCGTCCATATGCCTGCAGTTTTAGAACCAAGCGGGCTGGCTAGAGACGATGGCAAGAGACCGGATGGAATGACCCTTGTGCCCTGGAGGTTGGGACGGCCCCTAGTATGGGATGCCACATGTGTAGATACCTTGGCGCTGTCCCACCTCCCGGCTACGGGGTCCAAGGCCGGCGCTGCAGCGGCTGCTGCCGAAAGCCTCAAACGGCGCAAATATGCAGGAATCGGTGACTTCTACATTTTTGAGCCGTTTGGGGTCGAGACATTAGGACCATGGGGACCTTCAGCCCACAAACTTTATGACGCCATCTCCCAAAAATTAATTGAGGTTTCTCGTGACCAGAGGGCTGGTATTTATCTCGCACAGAGATTAAGCATTGCCATTCAACGTGGCAATGCTGCCAGCCTTCTGGGCACTTTACCTCAGGGCAACGACCTGTCGGGGCTGGCATTTTTGTAAATATATTTAATTTTAGTTTTAGTTTTATTATTATTATTTTTAATTAATTTGTAAATATGTTTTCTATTTAGTGTTTAAATGTATATATAAAAAAGTATATAAGAATAATATTCAACTTCAGTAAAAAAAAAAAAAAGATTTTTTTATAAATTATCATAAACTAGCGGCTCCCGACTTCGCACCTGGAAGTTTAATAAATAGCGTATATATTCTTCTCTTCTTCTCTCAGCCGAAAGACGTCCACTGCTGGACAAAGGCCTCCCCCAAGGATTTCCACAACGACCGGTCCTGCGCTTCCCGCATCCATGCGCATCCCGCGATCTTCACCAGGTCGTCGGTCCACCGAGTGGGAGGCCTGCCAACACTACGTTTTCCGGTTCGTGGTCGCCACTCGAGAACTTTTCTGTGCTCCGCCCACTGCCACTTAAGTTTCGCGATTTTGCGGGCTATGTCGGTTACTTTAGTTCTCCTACGGATCTCCTCATTTCTGATTCGATCACGCAGGGAAACTCCGAGCATAGCGCGCTCCATCGCCCTTTGGGTGACCTTGAGCCTTCTTATGAGGCCCATAGTAAGCGACCACGTCTCAGTTCCGTATGTCATTACTGGCAACACACACTGGTCAAAGACCTTAGTCTTGAGACACTGCGGTATTTTGGACGAGAAGATATCGCGAAGCTTCCCGAACGCTGCCCAGCCGAGTTGGATTCGACGGTTGACCTCTTTCTCGAAGTTGGACTTACCTAACTGAACTGTTTGTCCCAGGTATACATAATTGTCAACAACTTCGAGTGTAGAGTCTCCAACCTTCAGAGGAGTGGGTGCGACACGGATATTAAACATAATTTTCGTCTTGTCCATGTTCATTTTTAGACCCACTTGTTGAGAGGCTCTACAGAGGCCATCGAGCATTGTGCCTAGGTCTTCCAAGGTCTCAGCCATGACTACGATGTCGTCAGCGAATCGAAGGTGAGTGATGTACTCGCCGTTGATATTGATACCGAGTCCGCTCCAGTCCAGAATCTTGAAAACATCTTCCAGGGCGGCAGTGAACAGTTTCGGAGATATCACGTCTCCCTGTCTTACCCCTCGCTGCAACTGGATAGGTTTGGAGCCTTGATCCTGGAGACGGACCGACATGGTGGCGTTGTCGTACAAACACTTCAGCGCTTCGATATATCGATAGTCAATTTGGCACCGTTGGAGAGACTGTAGCACAGCCCAGGTCTCGATCGAATCGAAGGCTTTCTCGTAGTCCACAAACGCCAAGCATAATGGCAGATTATACTCCTCAGTCTTCTGTATAATCTGCCGCAGCGTATGTAAGTGGTCTACGGTACTAAAGCCTTTTCGGAAACCGGCTTGTTCGGGAGGCTGGAAGTCGTCAAACATGCGAGCGAGACGATTCGTAATGACTCTCGAAAACAGTTTGTAGACATGGCTCAGAAGTGAGATAGGCCTATAATTCTTCAATAAGGTTTTGTCGCCTTTTTTGAAGAAAAGTACCACCACACTTCTGTGCCATGCCGTAGACGTTTGTCCCTCGAGTATGACGGAATCGAATAGCTTCTGAAGAGCTTTTAATACCGGTGTTCCACCTGCTTTCAGAAGCTCAGCCGTGATTCCATCATCACCCGGTGTCTTATTGTTTTTTAACTGTTTGAGAGCCATTCTAATCTCGTATAGGCTGACGTCCGGAATATCTTCGGTGTAGTGTTGGGTCAATCTGGCTCTTGGATCTTTGGCCAGATTACTGACAGGTGCGCGTACGCTGGTGTCTAATTGTCCGTAGAACTTCTCAACCTCTTCCAACAGCTCTGGCTTCGACGAAATGATTCTGCCATCCTTAGTCTTCAGCTTGGTCAGTTGACTTTGACCAACAGACAGATCCCTTGCAAACACTTTTGAGGCCTTATTTCGCTTAATCGCCTCTTCAATACGGTCAGTATTGAATTGGCGTAAATCGCGAGTTAGGGACTTGGAGATCTGTCTGTTTAGGCGTCAAAGTCAAAGTCAAAGTCAAATTTTTTTATTGAAACTTGGCCTTCAAAGAAGGCTCTTTTTCACGTCGATAACTAATTATTTAATCATAATATTTTATGTCTCAAAGCTACAAACTACTAGCATTTCGGAACGACCACTGCTGAGAAGAAATGCCGAAAGAAACTCATGAAACAGTCTTGGTCGCCTAGCATGCCAGAGGGGCTATTCATTAACTTTATACGTATACATTACTCAGAGATAATGTCGTAGTACTAAGATACTTTAGAACTAATGTACTGTACATCGCACTCGCATACTTTAGAACTTACGTACATAGACGTTTAGTACTTAGACATTCCGTAATGGAGTCGTAGCATTCATATTGTAAAATAATTTTTGAAATCGGTCCAATACCGAGTTTTTAAGTTTATTCGTTACAAAAATTCGAAAATACAATTCTTTCCGCTAGAATTGTGTATGTGTTGCTATGAGTATACAAATCAATTGTTTATCTACATTTTAGTGTAATTAATCTTGGGTCCCTATGTAATACATAGCTTTTTTATCCAGAAATTCCCATTGTATTCTTATATGGATTTGTAAGCAAACAAAATTATGAATTTATGAACAATCAGCGATATTCAACAAAAATTACAAAAGATGAAAAAGGTACTAAACTAAAGATCTAAAACTAACTAAAAGCTAAATAAAAACCTAAAATAAAACAAAACTTCAAAACTAAATTACCTTATTATTTCAAGTTGTCCTCAAGAAATAAACATTCCATATCACGTTCGTAACATTCATTAAGGCAAACTTCATATCCAACATAAGCCCCATCGTCCACTAGCAGACCTACTTCTGAGGCCCGAGAGAGGTTACATATATTATATGTTTATGTATTGTAGTATGTTGTCATGAGATTCCCACAGGATAGCGGTGCCGCCTTGCTACGATGAATTCGAAATGTGACGATAATATTGTTTTTTTAGAACTAGCTGCACATCTATCCAAGGGTGCCTTTACTCCAGCCTGCTAAAACCCTTTTTTTAAATCAGCTGATAAGTCCCATTGCTGGGCAAAAGTCTCCAACTAGATCTATCACGCGCCAGCTGTTACCACCGCTTATCGAAGGTTGACAATTCATTAGGCTACCTCATTTTCTGCTAAAATCTTATGTTACTAATAATTTCGAAATGTGACTGTTTTATATGTTTATAACAAGATTTTAATAAAAAATATATACTACACTCCTTATGGTGGAAACCGGCTCTAAACCGTAATTTAATAATCGAATGAATTTAAAGTTGATAAAGAGTAACATACCTAATAGCTTCAGGTATAATTTGCAATGTGAGTCTAGGGAGCATCGTATTTAATATTATTTATGTGTTCGTCAAATAGTTAGTAGTAACAGTTACATTGACTCCCATATGACTTCAAATAGGAGTATAACGCGTTTATTTAAATTATTTGAGGTCGCGCCTAATGGCTCTCTGGTGGGCCATTATGAACTAATAGGGCCTTTGTTTTAAATAGTTGCGTAAATACACATGTATTAAAAACTTTTTGTTCTCACTTACTCTATGTATCTCGCAGCCACGAAAAATATACTGCTGGTCAGAGGCCAATATAAAGTGCTATTAGTAATGAATTGTTTGTTATTCAAATTTCTCCACAATATTCGACGTAGATAAGCGGCACTCTGGGGCGTCGTCGTTTTCCTGCAGATTTCCTTCCAGGCAGTGCAGTGTGGAAATTTATTCATTGGCCCAAGTGTGGCCGCAATGGCTTCAGTACTCCTTCGTCACTAAGCATGAGGCACTATGCCTGGTTGACACTGCGCCAGTTCAAAGTTTAAGTATAAAAAATGTTCGGCCAACTTTTACCAATTTGAAATCGTCACGATTATTTTTGCAAAATAAAGATTATGTTGTATGAAAATCAGTTAATGCAGTCAGACAATTCATAAAAAAAAATTGAGTTGTATACTTCATATATGTATACTTAAGTAAAGATAAATCCGAAACTCATTCTTTACCTTTAAAAAAGTTTCATATATTTTTAGATTCAAATAATTAGAGAATATAATATCATATGTATTTAAATTAAATGTTTCGTTATCCTGTTAAAAATAACTTTCTCTCGCTCCTATCAGCTAGGCATCATCCAAGCATCTTTCAGAAATGGCCCTCACACAACAAACCTCAGTGCAATCAAGTTTCTTTCGCTGCGTAGGCTCGTTGCGAACTTCGTCGGTTTAGAGAGCTTCCCTCTTTGCACTTATCGCTTAAGTTCCTCCGAGAAAAATGCATCTTTTAAGTTTAAGCCGCTAAAAGCAAAGTTGTAGCTAAAAGTTAGTAGGTATTATGACCATAATTAACAACACGTAGTTATTATGAATTACTATTTTTTGCCTGAAAAAAAAATCGACTCCGACCCGTTTACTTAGGTTTGTTGGTTTTTGGCGTCTGTGAAAAAATATAGATTTTGAGTTTTAAAACGGTACTCAGCATTGAAATACAAAATTAGCCTCTCGAGGTTTCACGCTCGGCTGGTCAAAAACTACTGCAAAGAGAAAGGGGCATACAATTAGTTTTGCGGCCTTAAGTACACTGCAGGGTAGGTTTGAGAGTTGACATAAAAGTAACAAGGGCCGTATGAAGTTCGACAATGCGTAAAAATGCGTGCAACTTGCATTGAGTGCGATAAAGGTGCTTTTAGATATTGGAAATAATTTACGTATTTTAAAAATAGTAAATAATTGCTTTCGTATAGTTAACAATGGACAAAACAAAATGGAAATGACGGGGAAATGGATGAAGAAGGGGAAAAATGTATGGCCACCTTATACGGTACAACTTCATGAAATTCCTGATTAAAGGAAAAGTAGAAGTTAGGATTGGGAAAGAAAAGCCAGAAATGAACCCATTCCTGATGTTTTGACTTTTTGGGGGAGAACTGATCAATAAGAAATAAGGCATAGACAATATAAGACATTTTTATATCACCTAAAGTTGTATGTAATCCTTATAATATGTATATATTTTCCTTTCCTGTATGTTTTCACGTAACAAACGAGTTGCGTAGTCGGTAAATGTGAACAGAGCTTTAGATCCTCTCTCGGTCTGAGCTGCTCATTCTAAAGCCCAGACTATTGTGCCGTTCGAGTATTTTTATTTGAACAAACCTCCCCTAGTCCTTGATGCTTGATGTGTTCCTCTTACGAGAAGTCGTGTGCACCCCTTTTCACCTACAAATACAGAATTAAGGAAACTTTATTAAAATTACAGAACTTACGCGAACTTATTCGTTGCGGCTGAAGTTTTAAAGTTTATTTTTTTATCATCCCATATTCAAATATGGGTTACTTAATGCGCCTTGCGACTCCGTTATAGGTGGGATTTTCAGGATAAATCATTTGTTTAAAATTGGACTCTGCCGGTATTCCTAATATGTATCTTCAAAACCGGCTCAGCAGTTGCGATGCACTTCAGTAATACTTATATGTATACTAGCTTTTGCCCGCGGCTTCGCCCGCGTGAATTTCCCACGGGAACAGTGCTTTTTCCCGGGATAAAAAGTAGCCTATGTGCTATTCCAGGTCATTATCTACCTCTGTACCAAATTTCATCGAAATCCGTCCAGTAGATTTTGCGTGATTGAGTAACAAACATCCTCACAAACTCACAAACTCACAAATTCACAAACTCACAAACTCACAAACTCACATCCAAACTTTCGCATTTATAATATTAGTATGGATAACGGTTTGACTAGTTCTTATAGTAAAATTAGTAATTCCAACTTATTTTCCTTTAGGGAGGTTTCCCTATGGTTATAGCGGGAGCTGGGCCCGGCGGCTACATCGAGATTAATCCAGGGCCTCCAGACGACCACTGGGCGCGTGCCACAGCACAAACTGTCCAGTACTCGAAGTGACTATTCCTTGGTGCTTCTTTCGAAGAATTTATATTAATCATAAAATTTCCAATTATGTATAACAAAATGATCCTAAAAACAATTGTATTTCTTTTTAATCATTAAATATTTCGCCGAAATGTGTGAGGGGATTTTAATGAGCTGAATTTAATGCCCTGGCCTGATAAAAATACACGATTTTAATAAAAATCGAGGAAGCTTTAGCTATACTAGCTCCAGGACACGAAGCTATTCAACCTCTTACTTTTAGGTTAGCCATAATAAACAAGGAAAATCAATTCTTCTTCTTCTCATGCAGTCGTTCACTCTTGTCAGAGTGGTCATGGTTGTGCAGATGGTGCCGGCCTGGGATCTTCTGTACTGCCCGTTCCCTGGGCGAAGGTTGCTGCTTTTGCAATGGCTCTCCACTTCTCTCTATTACTGGCATTCCGAGCGCACTGGACTATTGAATGGGTTGCCTTAAGAAGAAAATCAATTAATCGCTTATAAAATAGGCTTTTATACCCGTAAGTGTTTCTTCGAAGTTAACCTTCTCGTGTCACCCCGAGCCCGCCGAACGACTCACAATCAAAGCGTTTTTGCGAACGCCACAATGCGCGCCCGCGGGACAATGTCTTTGTTTAAATGGATAGCTCATTTCGAGTTCGCTGTCATTGTGCCATTTGTCTACTATCATTTGAATAATTGGGAATACAAAGCCTCCATGTTTACAAATACATTAACTGTTTGCCTACCATAATTCTCTGGATAAAATGCAAAATGATTTTGATCCCATGTATTTTGGCTTCCAAATCTAAATAGTGTCGGAGCGTTATATAAACATTTTATAGTATGATCTGCACGTAAATGTATGAATGTGGACCTTTTTCCAGCCCCATTGTACCCTTTCGACATTCGCTTTATGAAAATCTTTGACTTACAAAATAAATGACTTTATCCTGGGGTACGTCTGCTTATTCTAAGCTAGTCCGAACACTCAACTGATTACTCGAGATTGATGTCCGCGTCGTCCGAGTGTTTACCCAGTAAACCGGCTAAACAGGCCCCCGAGATTCGCACACATCGTCCAAAGTAGCAATAGTAACAGATTGGACGCGTGACGTGAATGCTTTGCCATAAACCGCCCTTTTGCGTGACATTGGGTCAAGTACATTTTTATCTGCAATATACTAGAACAGAAAATATTTAACGAGTCGCATGTATTCGTATTTTCTGATAATATTCTTTGTACCGGGGCTATATGCTTTGGTGGGAAATTTGAGACAAGATAGCTTATACTCTACTTTATAAATCTGGCTATAGCAAACAACTTGATTGAGTTCTATTTATTGGAAACATTTTAAGATCCCACGTTTGTTCTCTTTGTAGTGAAAACATTACATTATACTTTTGCACGTTGAAGCTTAAATCTTTCAAAATACTCTGGCTTGGGTTTCCTTCAAACCAATTGTAGGCAATGACATACCAGGCTCGAGCCTAGCCTCTCGGCCCTCACCCACCAGCCGTTAAAAGCCTCATTGTAGATTTAATGGCCGTCAGAGCCCATGTTTAATCTCCGTAATGACACGTCAATGAAATTGGTTTTCAAGCATCGAGGGGAGGGATCAGAACTGCCAGTAATAAAATGACACTTTTATTGCGATTTTATATTAATTCTATGGGGGAAATGCTTTAATTTTCCACTAATTCTTATAGAAGATTGTAAACTTTAAAATTTCTTCTTGCAAAAATCTTACTTTTATTTCAACAGTAAATAAATTTCAGATTTTGAATTCTTTCACATTTTGGTACCATATTTTTTTTTATTTTTAAAGTAACTACAGCGCCCGTTTTTTTTACCATAGAATAACATAGGTAGGTACTCGAAAGTCGAGCTGTCAATTATGTAGAAACTTCCTTTTTCTTATTTCCTATTTTTGATTATCACTGCATCTTCGTTCTTACGTAAATAGTGTATCTGAAAACCTAACCTGTTTCTTATGACTCCGGAAGCCGTGGGTAGTTCCCACCCAGCTGATGTCTAGACATTACTATCTCACGTCATTTGTCTGGGAACTACAACTGTGCAGTCTTCATTCACTACAGTGCGACACGGTGCAACTACTTCATATCTCCGCATCCGTAGGATGGACTTGATGAGGTGCGCTTTATATTCTAGTATGTTTTAGAAGCTTTCGATAGTTTTACCAAATTTACATAAATTCTGGCTGTAAAGATTTGCTGTGAATATACAGCCATAGATACAGACAAGGAGAGTAACTTTTTCAAAATGTGATTAGTATGTTTGTCTGGGAACTACAAATGTGCAGTCTTCATTCACTACAGTGCGACACGGTGCAACTACTTCATATCTCCGCAACTGTAGGACGGACTTGATGAGGTGCGCTTTATATTCTAGTATGTTTTAGAAGCTTTCGATAGTTTTACCAAATTTACATAAATTCTGGCTGTAAAGATTTGCTGTGAATATACAGCCATAGATACAGACAAGGAGAGTAACTTTTTCAAAATGTGATTAGTATGTTTGTCTGGGAACTACAAATGTGCAGTCTTCATTCACTACAGTGCGACACGGTGCAACTACTTCATATCTCCGCAACCGTAGGACGGACTTGATGAGGTGCGCTTTATATTCTAGTATGTTTTAGAAGCTTTCGATAATTTTACCAAAACATAAATTCTGGCTGTAAAGATTGGTTGTAAATATATATAGCCATAGATTTGAAAAAGATTTTGATTGAAAGATTGATTTTGAAAAAGTTACAACAAAAATACATAAGCTCTCCTTGTCTCCACAAGGAGAGTAACTTTTTTAAAATTTAATTAGTATACAACATTTTGGGTATATCAAATTCTTATGCGAAAAAATGTAATGTACGAGTAGGAAGCAAATATCTAGGTTATTCTCCTACAAGTATTAATATATAAGAAACGATCATACCATAAAACACTCTCAATACTAATAATATTTTTTTAAATCTTTGCAGCAAGAACATATGCTGCCCTATACCAATACGCATTTCGTGAAGACATCATTTTTCCCAGACCATCTTTGATGGCCCATCAGCCTCTCTGGAAACAAATCAAGCCCATATTTCTAGACCTTCGGGGATCGAGGCGATTGAGATGTAGGTCGGCTCTGTTATTCTGTTCGATGACCGACGATCATTTGGAAAATGTAACTGGAGTGATCCAATCTGGGTTTTATAGAGATTACTAGAGCCAGTATTACTTTTGTATGTGTAACTTAACTCTTGTATTTGTATTTAACAAATGTATGGTTCCAATTATTTTTTTTATAAAAATTCAAAATTGACCAGTAACAAGCTAATTATTAAAAAATAAAAAACACGATTAAAAATTCACATAGCCTGTATACTCGGAGGAATGCAAGAAACCTAAAAATACGTCTCACATCAAAATCCGTTAAACCGTTCAGGACTTATTGTGGAATAAAGAAACTTACATACATTAGTCAGTCATGCAAAAACAATATAATGCAAGTACGTACATAAGTTCTCTTTTTAAAGCACTTACATTAGTGCTAAGAGCTGCAAGCGCACTAGACTCATCGACGGACGTGGCGCGCGACCGCAGTCTGTCCAACAAGTTTTAATGACTCATCTCAGTTCCATGTGTGTGTGTATGTGTGTGCGTGTGTGTGTGTAACTTCAGTACTTGTTCTTGGGGATTGATAGATCGGCATTCATTATTCTCGTACCTATGTATTTCTTTATCTATTCAGCTAAGCATGGCTTTCGAGTCTCACGACTCTTGGTTCTGTCTACCCCGTAAGGTAAAAGACGTGATTATATGTATGTATTTCTTGCGCTCAGATTAAGTTATATGTGCACGCATCCTTTGGTTTAAAATTGTGGTGATTGTGCGATGCAGTTTTGAAATTGAAATATGTATTTGCAAAATACTTTCAGAAAGATTTTTACCCGACTACCGTGAAGAGAAAAGAAGGGTTATGATTTTAATCTTATGAGTGCAAATACTTCTTTTAACTTCATAAACACAACCCGAAGTTAGAAATATCTTGAAACAAGATTCGGTAATGAGGTCTCAGAAGCGCGCGCCAATTGTCTCGAGCTGATTACTGGAGCAGCTGTACCAGTGTTGCGGAATTCTAGTGTAGGACATACGAATATAAAACGATTTTCATCCATTTGTTAATCTTTACCCATTTGTTTATAGACGAAATCTATTTTATGTCAAACTAGCTTTTTCCCGCGGCTTCGCCCGCTTGAATTTCCCCCAAGAACAGCGCTTTTTCCCGAGATGAAAGGTACCCTATGTCGTTTTCAATACTTCTACCTATATGAATGCGAAATTTCAGGATGATTGGTTCCGTAGTTAAAGCGTGAAGAGGTAACAAACGAACAAATAAATAAGCAAACTCAGATTAGCATTTAAAATATTAGTCAGAATTAGGATTATGTATGTTAAAAAAAAATCCCCTGTAGTAGATAGGGACTCGTTGTTACTGGTGAATTTCAGGTAGGTAATTTGAACTACAACCTACGAAACAAACCATCTAACCACATCTCATTACGAGTCTAAACACTCAATTACCTCCGTAATTACCCAGGGTACAGCGCGAAACGTGTTTCTGACGACAAAGCGATCTGTGCGACTGTACAATTAGTGTCGCAAGTACCGACAAAGGCACAACTACTGATGCAAATTTTAAAATTGCATGGAGAACCTTTTTTTTTTCAAGTTTTTTTTTGTTTGTGTGTTTGTAGTCTATTCAGCTACTGCTACTTCGATTTTGATGGTCGCTGTATCACTGGAGGTTTAAGAAAGTTACATCTAGGGTAAACGGTTTATTCCCCAGAAATATTTATTTAGGGATCTTTTGTAAAAATTAAAAAAAAAAAAAATTAAATCAACGCGGGCAAAAGCTAGTAAAGGATATAACTGAACATGTTGACGGTACTGCTCATTACTGCGAGAGTTCCCAAATGAGCGCGTTGCTGCTTGATGGACGCTGATTATGCAGAATTCAAGCACTAAACTATAACGAAAGTGGATAGAAGAGGGGACATTGTTACGGAAATTATTGTTTTGGCACAAATACAGTTGGTGCATGTCTCTATATACGTATTCCTCACGGTTGAGGGTTGTGGTCTTTACGTGGAATGTCTGACATGCACAACGCACTTAAAGTGGTTTGCCATTAACTTCTCCAAAAGAGAGTTAGGTTAAGCAATTAAATGGAAATGAAATGTGCTTTAACTTGGGATTTGAAGCTGGAAAGAGTTTGTGCGTGTCGAATAGAAACAGGAAGAGAGTTCCAGAGGCGGACAGCTTGGAAAGTAAAGGAATGAGAGTAGAATGTAGTGGAATGGATGGGAATTTTGAGACGGAGGTTATAAACGCTATTTCCCTCTGTAAGCTAGTTTAAATATGACAAATGGTTATTTTAAGAATAAACTTTCATTCTTTAATGCCAATTGCATTATTGAGATAAGGGTTACGAAAAAACACAACTTTTTTAGATAAAAAAAATACAAGATGTCCTTCCGTCACGGAAACTTTCAAAATCTCCTAAAGTTTTGTTTATTACGGATTCGGTGACCAAATCCCGTAAAGCGTCGTCGCGTGGATTCGCTTTTGCGTTTCACTTGCTTTTGTTTTCACGTTCTTTACGAAAAAAGTTTTCACACAATTTTTATTTATGTTTTTGACAATCTTTTATAAAGCCGGTAACAAAAGTTTTTATCTTTTACAAAAGTCACACAAAATCTACTGAGAATTGTAACCGTTTAAATGAACTGCGAGCTTTAAGCTTCGACGACTGTAGAAATGAAGGAAACTTTCCGCATAACGTCATAAGCAAGCAAAAGTTGGTCGACTGTATGGAGCTTTCCTCCTTTCTCAGGAACTGTGCCAAAGAGTAATAGAATTGAAACTGTCGAATATTATCAGTAATATCGTATCGAAATCTTTATAGGTTAAAGAGATCTTAAAAAAATCTAAATAAAGTGATGTATTCTAAATATGGATTTCAACTCTACTATAGGATAAAGTTATACTATGTCCCTGTATAAAATGCTATTTTTGGTATTTATTACAAACAAATCTTTTCTCTTTATAATTCTAGTTTAGATGAATTCAAATAAAATGAGTTCAAAGCTGAGAAAATGTAACTAAGTATTACTCGTATAATTAAAACTTAAAACATTTTGCCTCGAAATACGTAGTCAAGCTTCTAAAATTTAATGCTTTTGCTACTTAGAACTTTTTCACTAACTCGGAGTTTTACCTAAGAAAATACCAATATTAACTTTATCTCACAGAAGTTTAAGGTTTTAGAGCATCAAAGAGTCTCGGTAGACGTCCGTAAGAAAGGTTTTAAGGACGCGTTAGTAATGAAAAACAGACTTTGGGAACAAAAGTACTGACTGTTAAATTGTAATAAAGTTGGCTACAATTAGTTCTTTGTCCAAGAATCGTTTTAAATCCCGACAAGACAGACGCAAGGCAACAAAACTTTTATTAATCAGGAAAACGTACTTACTTCTCTAAATTTTCATGACCCGCTTTGAGAGACTTATATAAAATTTGTTTGCGTAAATCTCAGATTGATTTAGCGTTACAAAACGTAAAAAATCGCCAAAGTATTTCCTTCATTTTCTCATCCGGCGTCGACAAATTACGGCCGCGGGAAATAGAAAATGGCTTGAACCCGAGACGGCCGGTATCTGACGGCCATCGGATCTCTTATCGCGGCTCCGGCGTAATGCCTTATCTTGTTACCCGACCGCGCGACACAAAGGAGGGTAATATTTGCCCGACTGCCCATTGCAAAAGACGGTTCATCGTGTGCTCTCCAATAAAGAGATGTCAATAAAAAAAAATCGGTAGATCCAGACACCACCTCATCTAATTTCAAGGATGCCATGAAAGCCGAAGATAAAAATAAGTCTAAATACCATAGAGAGTACTATCCATTGAGAGATCTTATTGCAAATACATTTAAATGTTACATGTCAATCGCTATTAACAAAACCCCACTTTAATTTATTCTAAATTGGCCTCTGTTAATGGGCAATAGTGACTATATTGCAATAGCACAATAAATTGATGTGACGTAGTGTGCACAAGGCAGCGTTTGAGTAAGTACCCGCAATCTCTTTTTAATGACGTTTGCTGTTCTGCTCACCGCACACTGATCCCCAGATTCTCGTTTCATACATTCTAGCCAGCTTTGTAGCATACTTTATTTCAGCAGCTATTCTACCCTCGCTTTCTTGGTGTGGGTGTAAATGACACTTATTACTTTTTTAGAAGTTCTGAAACTTTTGTGATATTTCTGTTATGACAAGTTTCGTAGGTCAACATGGAAAATTCTGTAAAGATTTATTTTAAAGCCTCATTTACATAGTTATATAAAACCAAATGCAAATGATAGTATTGGATAAGACTTGGAAAATCAGTGTTTATATTATACTCGTAAAGCTATAGAAAAAAAATTGTCATTATATTTTTTCTTTGTCTATAGTTCATATAAAGTCATCTAATATTCTAACCTAACTTCTTTCACGATACCTTTCTTTAGCGTTAATTAAAACAAGTAGCAAGTACAACACGGAATGGCAACATAATTAATTTCTTTGTTAATTAAATCAGAGCGTCGCTCAGCGTTCTGAGTGGAGGCACCGCAAGCTGGCGCGCTCTGTGGTGAGCTCGCTACTTTGTTCAACTTCTTTGAAGAACATTTTATTGACTTCGTAATGATTGCGTACAGCTCTCTGACTGAAGGGGTTAGATTTAGCCCCGCCCGGTAACAATAGAAAATAATCTTATTTTGATTAGTGTATTTTGTTTATACAGGATGATTTGTAAAACACTAACAACCTTCCTGGGGGTGAAAGTACTCATGAATACTCGTATGTATAGGATCGACTCTGAAATTAAAAAAAAAAAATATCTGTTCCATTTTGGGCGAGTAGGCATTGTAAAATGTATGGAACAGCTGATTTATTTTGAACACTTGTGTAATTAAGTTAGTATCACATGTCCCATTAATACTTTAGGGCGGCTCAATTCATGTGATTTTCTAATATTTTGTTTGTAGCCTAAATATAGATATGGGATTCTGAAATTTTGAATGTGTTAGAAATTAACAAGCTCATAGATAGCCCATTAAACTTTACAACAGTAGGATAAACAACAGGAACACACAACAACAACAACAACAACAACAACAGTAACAGTAGGGTAGTAGCAGGATTAGCGATTGACTGCATATTCGAATGAATGAATTCCATGCTGGCCTGGGAGCGAAAAAAAAAAAACATAGAATCGAGGGAAATGGCTTTAAACTGGGGATTCCTCCACTCATAGGCGATGGGCTAGCAACCTGTCACTATACCTGAATCTCCATTCCATCAGAGAGCCCACTATTCAGCTAAGCGTGGCCTTAGAGTCTCACGACTCTTGGCTCTGTCTACCCCGTAAGGGATAAAGACGTGATTATATGTATGTATGTATGAATTTAAAAGATGGGAAATTCGCATTTTCAAAATAACTCGTGTATATTAAAAAATATTAAATTCAATAGTTTTTTGGGCGTTTGTGTGTCTCTCTCTCTCTCTCTCAGCCTAAAGACGTCCACTGCTGGACAAAGGCCTCCCGCAAGGATGTTATCCGTGGGGGGTTTTGCCGTAATCGCCACGCTTGGCAGGCGGGTTGGCGATCGCAGTGTTGTGTGTCACTTACATACAATTAAGCCATGTGTAGGAATGTTTTGAAAGCTAATTTTCATGAAGTTAATTAGTATTCCCATTGATCGTTAGATTTAAATAATGCATGAGTAGGTCAGACGCCGATATTTTGTTATTTATATGTTAATTCTAACGAGATAATGCCGTCTTTTGTACCGCCTTGCGGTCAGAGGGCAGCGCATAATTTGATCAAAAAATATGCAAAATAGAATAAATAATATAATAAAATATTAACATTGTAAAAAGCGTATTAGTCTTGTTTTTATCCAGTAAAAAAATACGACGTTTAGCTGACTTCTGGTACCTACATAACAAAATGTTTTTGTACCAGTTGTTTCTAACATGTCCATTATTATGTTTCTAATGGCTTTTGGGACCTGAGACTCGAGTAAATCTCGAAGGAATAAAGAAATTGCTATTTTTAATTTTTGTAAAAAAAAACAAATAGCTTAAGTAATTTATACATTTCGCCCAGACATGCAGATGTTTACACAATTTTCTAGGTTGTCTTAATTTCTATAAGACAAATTAATTTAATTTTGACGACCTCCGTGGCCCAACGGTGATCATGACTGTCACAACGGAGGTCCAGGGTTCGATTCCCGGTCGGGTCAAGATGGAAAATGATCTTTTTCAGATTGGCCCGGGTCTTGGATGTTTATGTAAGTATCCCATAACACGAGTCTCGAACTTACTTTGGGGCTAACTCAATCTGTGTGATTTGTCCGTATACATTGTATTTAATAGTAAATAAATTATTTGACTGAAAAACATATCGCAGTTGACATAAGGCGTGATATTATTTCTCTTTAATCTTCACTTCTTGACTAAAAGAAACAATAGCAGTTAATCCTTTGTTAGCCCTGATAAAGCGACGAGGTAAACCGGGAATTAACAAGTAATTCGTTAGTGGAGCTGTCCTGATAACAGAGACAGAGACGGCTGATATCTAGAAATAGTAGAGTCCTGATAAGTATGACGTGGGAAGAAATGCCGTAAATTAACTCATTTATAAGAGTTTTATGCAGGTATTTCTTTTTCTTAGAACTTTAATGCTCTTGTCGGAGCGGATTATTGTAAATTCGTCCCTAGAGTTAATTCGGTACCTAATTAATATTCCATACATTCAAAGTAAATTCGGTACTTCTATAAAAATCAGTCGGTGCGACCCGTCTTTGGTATTTTAGTTCTGTAATATGTGGCGCAACGGATTGTTATTAATAAAACTCAATACTTGTAGGAGCTGGTTTCCCAGCTAAGACGAACTGCAAAGAACTCCTTTATTGTACAATTTTCATGGCTTATATACTAGTTTTCCTAGAGCCGCTATACGTAGCGTATACGTAACATAACCTTGATATTTAAGATAAGAAAATAGAAATTAATTATTTATCGAGGTTGCGTGACGTAGGGCATTGTCATAGGTTACGTAGAGAGATTAGGGCTATTACATACTGAAGCGTATTAGACTGGTATACACCACACCTTCCCCCTTTTTTTTTTTTTTTTTGAGACAAAAATTAACAATTTTTTGGCTTAGAATAGTTATACAATTCAAAATAATTTCAGATTTCAAAATTAACTAATGTATGTCATGTTACTTTAACTGGGGTCTGTTTACATCTTTTTACAAGTACATATTTGGTGTTAACCAGTTCTCTTTTTTACAGTTTTTTTATTTTTTTATTTCTATTTCTAGGATACTAAATGAAGCGTTAGCTCAAGCATAAGCATAAAATTATATCTAATTTGATTATACATTATTCTTAAAAAATATCTATTTATCTACACAATAATTGATTACAAAATACAAAATATTACCTATTATTTGTTTACATTGATTACATTTATAATTAAAAAGTAAAAAAAAAAAACATAAAAGTGTTCATATATTTTTGTTTACATATGTATTGTTGTTACGACTACGGTATTATGTTACAAATGTCAATCAGAGGAATGCTTCGGTATGAAGCGTCATAGCTTCCAATATCAGTTCATTGCAAATGTTTTATGAAGATGTACTCTCATATTTGGGATAGCTTCTTAATTTATCTTATCTTTCTTATGCACTACCTGTGCTAAATTGGTGTAGTAAATTTGCGTAACAATTTGTTTTTTTTTTTGCTTAGTCAAAATCCCCAATCCAAAATATCATATATTTTGGTTATTCATTATCTTTATTCATGTAAAGTTAATAATAGTGATAGATGTCAGATGTCACTATCTTATTGTAGATCTTATCGTGTCTTATTCGTCATCGTATGTACGTCTACGTAAGTATTTATACCTTCTGGCCATATAGGTATAGAATTTATTTAATATGACTCGTCTGTTCTGATGATGCATAAACGAGGTCCGGATCGATTTACATATTTTTATTTACCGAGTACTTTTACTTTATAGTATTGACATGTCTTTTGTCACCTTATAGTGATTTATGAAGTCATTAACCAACTTCTAATTCATAAGATTCACAATATTTATTTTTAGGGCTTTTACTGCAACCTATACTTTTGCAAGATACAAGATATGCATTTATATGCATTTGCGTATAACCATACGTCTTTTACACATTTACAGTGTTACACATTTATATGTGTCATAACAGGCAGTTCATTTAACATTTATATTTTAACAATTAAAGGGTACTTATAATAATCCCTTGTATCCAAGCTTTCTTCACGAATGGTGCTCGACCGAGTCATGATCAGAAATAAGGATTTCGTGCCTGCTCTGTATATTGGTGTATCTTGATACAATAAGCTTAAATAGCGCAGCTCGTGCAACTACTGCCCTTCGAGTAAAAATATTGTAACTTATCATTCATTTATTTTTATCAATAACTAAAGTATGGATTTTAATGGCCTTTTTTATGTTTTTACTTTTTTTTTTTTTTTTTTACCGAAGGATATATTATAATCCTACTAATATAGTGATATGTCACATCCGTGTAAAGTTTAGTCCGAGTATGAACATTGTTTAAAATACGTAGGTACTTCCAGTAGGTATTTATACTTGTTTTGTTCTTATCACATAAATTGTAAGTTCATAATATCCATCACTGCAAATTCTGCAGAGCGTGTAACATACTATCAACCCTATAAGCTTGTTGTGACTTCATATAAAATCTTTTTGTTTGGTATTACGTTTGTTTTGCCACATCAGGTGTACTACTCATATTTATTTGCTTATTTATGTAAACTCTATTTTTTTTAAACATTCCATTTTAAAATTATTTCAAAAAAAACTTTGGCTAAGAATTTGTATCCTGAACTAGGGTTGACACCTGTTATTAATTATTTAGGTAATTAAATGTTTTTTATTTTATTTATTGTTTCTTAAAATTACAGCAAAAAGCACGACAGTTTTACATCTACATGAACTTATATAAAATATTCACATATCTAAGTTACACCGACTGATCGTCTGTCATACAATTTAATTAATTTATAAAAATATCTGTCTAAATCAACAGCATAGTGAGTTGTATCGTCATTATCCATGAATTTAAAAATACATTTCTTACTTTTCTTATATTTCAACTTATTTTTCTTTCCATTACTTTTATTTTTAGACCTCTTTACCATTTTTCTCATAAAAGTATTTCGTAACTTATTTCTTCCTCTTTTTATAACTTCATTACCTTTTATTTTATAATTATACAGTATTTGTCTCATTAATATAATTTTTTCTCGTATAATTCTTAATCTTACATTATTTCTTACTTTCTTTTTACTTTTACTCACTTTATTAAATTTAATCGTCTTTTAGAGGATTTATTTTTACTTTTAATCAAGTCCTGTTTATTTTTCTTCTTATTTATTTTTAATCGTTTTCTTTTGGGTTTATCTAATTTTAAATTATTTGTCTTCTTTTTATAATCGTATTTACTCTTTTCTATATTTCCATAAGGCAATTCTAATAATTTAGTATTTTCCGTTGAGCTATTCTTAATTTCATCTAAATGTTCTGTGTCAAATAAATTTTGTAATTCTAAATTTAGATAATCCAAAATATCATAACTATTATCGTGCATTGATTCCTCGAACTGCAGTGTTTGCTGACTTCGCGGAACGTAGTCGATGCACGAGTATGACTCATCTATGAATGTCGTCATACTTCGGTCACTTTCTGATGCGTATTTTTCATTAGGCATAAATCTATTTATAGAATTCAAATTGATTTGATTATTTTTTGAATAATATTTCCTTTTAATAAGGAAAGTTTGATGATTTGAACACATAATAATATTTTGATCGATTGCGGATTGAATACACTGAGATAAAGAATTAAATTTTTGTGATGAAATGATGACATATAATCGAAAATTATTAAGACCTTTACAAAAACAATCTATAGCAAGTTTTTCGTTAATTGGACGAAGGATATTTATTTTGAATTTATCATTATC
This sequence comes from Ephestia elutella, assembly GCA_018467065.1. Taxonomy (NCBI): domain Eukaryota; kingdom Metazoa; phylum Arthropoda; class Insecta; order Lepidoptera; family Pyralidae; genus Ephestia; species Ephestia elutella. The sequence goes on from CM031572.1 coordinate 591,517, forward strand.
TGATTGAGCTATTGTCAATTCTACAAAAGTTTTTCTATCTCTTTCCCATAAGCTTTAATAGATCGGAAACCCTGTCTACAATTTATTAATTTAATTTGCAAATATATTGGACATTTTTTCTGAAGTAAAACCTTTTTCATATCATTTAATAAATTATTTATATCGCTATATTTTGGCTATAATAAAAATTTTGCATTCCGCGTTAATCGTGATTTTAAAATAAAATTAATTAACAACTTTTGGGAATCGTTACTTAAAATGCTACTGTAATATTCTGCATTGTCAATTAAAGATTTAGTAATATTTTCATCTTCATTCATAATAGGTAAAAGTGCTATGGCAGTTTCTAAATCGAATTGTCCTGACATCTTAATAGAATAAAATATAATAACTAATCAGTAAATCTTGTAAAATACTAATGTGAAAAAATTATCTAAAATTACTCAAACCTTGTAAAAGTATAAAGGATACTTAAGTCTTGTCCGGGTTTTGCGCGTGTCCTTGACCACGACGCATTTTTTTTTTTCTTCTTCACCGTCGAGCAACTGCTGGATCTGGGTTGGCCGGGTTATCTCTGGATACGATCCTTGTCCCGTACGCTTCTTTCTTCTTAGTAAAAATTCTTCTCAAACTTTTTATTTCGTTATATAAGTAAACTTCGTTTTCAAACTTCTCTATAAAATAAGAATTTTTCTTAGCATATTTATTTTTCTTCGTATTTTAACGTTATATCTTCATATTTTCTTCTTCATAACAATTAACTTCATAAATATTGGTTTTTCTTCATATTCTTATTTCTTGATAAGTTTACTTTCTTCATTCTTCATATTATTTTGAGATATTAATTTTAGTTAAAAATTCTTCTTTCTTGAAGTTTTCATTCTTCAATCTTGAATCGCGTCTTCTTCAATAAATCTTTTTAATTTTTAAAAGTACGGTTTTTTTTCTTTTTATTCTTTAAAATATTTTTCTTATTAACACGGAAGACTTGACTCGCGGTACTTCGTTACCAATGCCGACGAGGCACGGCACTGGCAGGGTCGCCATGTAATATGTGGCGCAACGGATTGTTATTAATAAAACTCAATACTTGTAGGAGCTGGTTTCCCAGCTAAGACGAACTGCAAAGAACTCCTTTATTGTACAATTTTCATGGCTTATATACTAGTTTTCCTAGAGCCGCTATACGTAGCGTATACGTAACATAACCTTGATATTTAAGATAAGAAAATAGAAATTAATTATTTATCGAGGTTGCGTGACGTAGGGCATTGTCATAGGTTACGTAGAGAGATTAGGGCTATTACATACTGAAGCGTATTAGACTGGTATACACCACAGTTCCTTGGACATATTTGTGTATAGTGTATTCATTTTAAATTACTTCTCTGTTTTGTGAGTGTGTAAGGCAATATTGATTTTATTTATTGCTTTACTTCAGTTCTGTTTATTAAGCTATCTAAAATACACATCATTTTTAATACATCCTGGTAATACGTATCTAAAATAGTTCTATATTGCTTCTGGGTAAGCTTGCTACACTTTAGACCTCATCTCTGTCCTCGGGCTAGATTGTGGTCAAGAGCCATATTTCATAAAAATAAAAAAGTAGTGGTTACTGATATGCGTCATAAGGAGAGTAGGTACCATTTTTCATAAGCAGTAATAAGTATAATTAGTAGTATAAAATATAAATTCACGTATTTCCACATTTTTAAAAATAGCTGTTGGCAATTTAGCTAGAGCTTCAATATCGAAATGAAACAAACCCCACGCGGCCGTCGCGCCCCGGTCGTAAAACCTAACAGGCACAGCGCACGACAACTGGAACTCAGGTACAGTCGGCGGCACTAATCATTTGTATTCCTAATTAATTCAAAATTTAACTCATTAAATGTGACCATGATTTAACTATACTAGCAATAATATTAATTAAAAAAAAATGTAATAATAATTTACATTTATTTACTTAAATAGAAATTGAATTATATATTTTCTCATAAGTATGGATATTTTTGTATTGGAAAATGTCTGCCGTGTCCTGCTCTCCGCAGTTAGCACATTTCTAGCACTTTGCTGGTCATATCAAAGTGAATGTAATCACTATGTTATAAGAGACGGGATTCCCATACAAAAAGTATTCGATACATATTTCTAAACGGAGGTACCGATGCAAATTTTTAATTTTTAATTTTAAGCGAGGAACTGCAGGTACGAATGAGATGGAAATAGTCGCCCATCAAAACGCTACTCCGTTTCATACATCAGTTTTTTCCTTTTAAGGTTGCCAGTTGACCACCTAGGTCACATGATTGGTGAAATCCAATATAATCCCATTGACTGTACCGGTGAAGGTCGCGACATATTTATCGTCGTACTCTTAATTCCCAGCTAACTACATTACACGCCTCGTTAGCGGCGACCTCTGGGCTCAAACTGTGATGGAGTCGACCCATTAAATATAAGTTATTGGTGATGTCAACGAGAGTAATAATCGCACCCTATATAGGAAAAATCAAAACTTAATCCACTGAAATGATTGATTTTTTTTTTTTATTATTTAACCTTTATTGTACAAAAATACAAAGTAAACGTACAATAGGAGGGCTTAATTAATATTTTGTGGCGTCATCAAACAAAAACACCTTTAGAATAAAAAAAGAAGTAAGTATTGAAGATCACTACATTCCTTTATTTTTCAAAAAAAACAAGAACTCCTACATAAATGCTTAGATAAATTAAGACTACAATTTTCTGATAGAATACCGTATCAGCTACAAAAATAATGGCCAAAATCAGTTTGAATTGCTTTAAAATTAAACACTACCTACGTTAAAAAAAGTTAACACTGACGAAAGCTGCGTAGGTACCGGGCGGACTAGGCCTAGGGCGGGCGGCAAGCTCGGTTGGAGCTTTCAGTCTGGCTTCAGACGCCGGCCACTCTGCGCGCCGCGTATAGCTTTCCGTGAGCTTTCGGCAACTTTCGACCCGCTCGCGTATTGTTTTGAAGACTTTTATCAGGTTTTATTTTTTTTATAAAATTAGAAAAACACATTTTTCCAGGCTTCAGATTTTTAGGTAAGTTATTAGTGTTAAATAGTAAGCATAAGTATAGATATCCTGAATGCCAAGCCTTTGTGGCAATATTCTGCAGGGATTGTATTGTAAATGTTTTTCTATGTAGCTGTTTAGTTAAATTAGGAGTTTATTTTTTTATTATGATTTTAAAGTTACCTTCTAGAAAGTAATTTTATTATTCAAAATATGTCTGTTGTTTAAAGCTTTTTAGAATGTTTCTTGGCATCGAGATATTTCGATGTTTCTTGGTTTTTTTTTTATAATTCTGATTCGCAAATTTTTCTCAAAAAGGTTTTTCGTTTCATTTTAGGGTTCCGTGCCTCAAAGGCAAAAACGGAACCCTCATAAAATCACTTAGACGTCAGTTTGTCAATTTTTTATTATCAGGAACGCATAAACACGGATCCACGGTCTCTTTCAGCTGTAAAATAATAAAAATTATACGTCAACGCGATATTAGCGTAAATGTTACGAATTTTCGCATATTTCGCGATTTCAGACGGAAATCAAAACAAATGGGGTAGGTACTTCCCGTTGACCTAGATTTATGAAATTTGGCAAGAAGTATGGTCTAATAGTACTTGTACAGAAATCTGAAAATTGTAAATATGTTGTTGGAAATTTGAAAAAAACTTATTTTTGTTTCAAACTTATTTTTGCGATCGATGCAGTATGAATCTGTAAGAACATGTTTAGGGATCGAACTGCAAAGTTACGTTTGTTTTTAAAGTAGTTAATCTTTGAATTAGAGCAATAATTTGAGATGCTTTTCATGTACGGATCCTTCGGTGAGCGTGTTTGACTCGCACTTGGCTGGTTTTTTAATCACTTCAATTGCGTCCAAACACGAAAAAACTATAACAAAAATATATTCACCGCTTCAAAGTGGAAAGACCCAAATATATATTCTAATCAAAGAGACTGTTGAACGTGCATATTATTCCAAATACAAAACTGTCAAGGCTACGACCATAAATATTCTGCCCAATCAAAACTCGTCCTTATTTTCCCGATTACTTTCCAACCGCGATAAAACATAACCTACTATTTATTCGCATAAATCTGCGATAACGCCCGAAACAAAGTTCTTGCCAACCCACCAGGACCTTGATGTATTGTCTCAAGGGTCATATTTGCATGTCCTGATGGCGCAGATAATATTGTGCGTTAGAAGTTACTCTGTTAGAACAACTTTCCCCATCGTAACGTGTCACATCAGGGCTGACAAAAGTTTCCTTTGGACAATTTAAGATCCATATCGAAACGAAAGTATTTTCCTGTAATAATGTTTACTGCGCTTGATCATACTACTGTTTGTGAGGATTTGATGTATGGATTGATATTTGTTACTCCGTTACGCACACGTACTTCATATTAATTCATATTAAAATACATAATTTGGTACACGAGCAACTAGGTTACCTTGGATAATAGAATAACATAAAGAGAAAGTTTCCAGTAGACACTACTGCACAGTCAGACTACAAAAAATACTTAGGAAGCATTTTATATTTTCAGATCGTTCAGTATTGATTCTTTTTTTCATTAAAATAACCATGAACACTCACAGCGTTAAAATTATTCCATTATAAAACACCTTTTCCGGAAGCTTTGGCAACCCTAGCTCCTCCCCGGACATCCACCATCAGCCGCTTTAATTATCCCGGCCGGAGGCGGCAGGTGACACGAGGTTTCGGTAATTTACGAAAAATAACACCCCCCCCCCCCCCGCGCCTTCTTCCCACTCGAGACCCTCTTAGAACGTACTTTGTTATCTATGCGTTAAGATCTATTTAAAGTCAATTTTCGATGTGATAAAATTGGGAGACGCGACGGCGTAACATAGATATCTTTGATATTGCACTTATTTCCCCTATTAAACTAATACATAGTGGTAGCATAGTGGTTTGTACTAATCTCTATAACTACAAGTTGGATTTAAAAAAAAAAAACTGTGTCTGAAAGCCACATTTATGAGAATATCCAGAATCCCAAAATTCCCACGGGAGCGAAACCACAAGGTATAGCTAGTAAGATATAGCCATTATCTTCCGCGGCATGCCCCCGGCTCCCCGGCTATCATCCGCATTGGTTTGACAAACTTTGTCTGCACACCCTTTTGTTGCTTTCAAAAGAACTGAGGTTTTAATTATTACCTTTGGTAGTCTCATCTTCGTGTGCTGTCATTGTATTCGGCAAAATAAAGAGGTTTTTGAAGGACAAAAAGAATATTTTAATTTCAAGCCTCGATTGTTATTTTTTTAATTTTTAAGGTCAGAGGTGCATTGAAAATTTTCATTTAAGAAAATATTCTTGATAATCATTAATTTTAGGTAACAAATAGATTGCTACTTAGTTATAAAGTCAGTCAAAACCCAACGATATAACAAAATCTTGCAAAAGACAAGGAGGAAAACAGTCTGGGCTTCCACTGCGAGAAGAAAGTAAACATTTTTTTTTCTGTCTTATGGAATAGGGTTAATATCTCATCTCTGCATCCTCTGTTCTTTATGCCCAATCTCCAGGTCACTTTCGGGGCACGTGACATGTACCTACATAATTCAGGCCGCAGATTTATTTTGCATGCCGTCTCCGCACGTTCTGAATAAAAAACAAATTATGCAAATTCGGGCCTCGCCGGTGCCGACCTCTCTTATATCATTGTTGTGCTGTTTTCCAAAAGTAGTGCTTGTGTTTAGCGCGCGGTAAACACGTGTTTAATGGGTATAGCGTTTGGGTCTTGGTTATTTAAGTATACCCAGGTATAACCAAAGCCATTTTAATGAGGTATTCCTCTTAGAGCACCGATTTCAATAGCAAAGTCAAAGTCAATTGTTTTTATTTAAATAGGTTTAAAAATAGCACTTTTAAATCGTCATATTCTTGATTGTTTTTTAGTTAGTTGACGTCATAAAATACCTAAAGCTAAGGCTACCACCGCCTTCAAAGCGCAAGTGGAGAAGAGGCAATCTTATTCTCTGTTTGTGGTTCTAAACAGTTTTTTTAAAGAGTTAAGTTAAATTTATTGAAATAATAAAAATTAATCATGAAATTATCATTAGAGAGAATATCCATCAAAGTCCACTTTCTTTCTATTTCTTTTTCGATATTTCAATAAGTTTACACTAAGTTAATGTTAAATGGTCAAACCCTACAATCATTTGAAACTTGCTTATTTTTTGTTTAATATGTACATTGATATGATCAATCAAATCAATGGTATTAGAGTTTGCTTCTTGATCAAGCGATTAATTGATGTGTTTTTTCATTCATTAATTTATTTTTTATTTAACCTTCTTCTTCTCTCAGCCGAAAGACGTCCACTGCTGGACAAAGGCCTCCCCCAAGGATTTCCACAACCGGTCCTGCGCTGCCCGCATCCATGCGCATCCCATGAGGAGATCCGCAGGAGAACTAAAGTAACCGACATAGCCCGCAAAATCGCGAAACTTAAGTGGCAGTGGGCGGGGCACATAGCTCGTAGAACCGATAGCCGTTGGGGCAGAAAAGTTCTCGAGTGGCGACCACGAACCGGAAAACGTAGTGTTGGCAGGCCTCCCACTCGGTGGACCGACGACCTGGTGAAGGTCGCGGGATTTAACCTTAATTAGTAATAATTTTAGGTGGGTGTATAATAAAGGTAATTTAATCTCATAAAATAACAGAGTAAATAATCTCAATAAAATGAAACGAGAATAAATACACATTTTCATATGCAATAAATATCGAATACTCGAGTCGTGCCGTACCGAGCGCACTCATATCCGTGCATTTAATGTGCAGAGCGATTAATGAGTGTATTCGATTCTAAATATTGCCGATTCGAGCGATCATTTGTTGAAATTGCGAGTATAAGCGTTCGCGGATATTAGCTGTATCAATAAATATGAAGTACTCTCCATATTGGATTGCAGTATGCTACTCTTTTAGATTTGTTTTATCTTCTGATATGGGTTTTTGTGTTATTAGTGATGAATTTTTATTTGCAGACTAATATGCTCAAGTTATCATGAGTGAGAAAGTAATGTAAATATTTAACCAAACTGACCCATGCATTGTTTCTTCAAAAATATCCATCTATTGAGAGAAGCTATTCAATTTGAAAATAAGTATTTACTTAGCTGCATACTACTGACGAAATTATTTAAGTAGAAGCAAAATGTTTCAAAGATATTAAAAAATAAAAGAAGTACACTTTTACAGAACAACTGAAGTAATTAACATCGAAATTTAAATACCACTAGTGGTTCGCCGCGAACGTAGACCTCGCGGTTGTTATTTATTAAAAATATGAGAACGTAAATTTAATGAACCAATTAGAATTTTCAGTAAAATACGGGATTCTGTTAAAACAAAAATGTAAGGCGCAACGCATTACATTATTCAGTTATTGCGCGGTTGAGTAGAACAGATTTTCTTCATCTATTCTGAGCTGCAACAACTTCATTTTTTTAATTTTTTCCAAGCGGATATAATCAAAACCTGGATCAAATATAATATCTGTAAACCGTTTAGATCACGAAAGAGCTACGATGTACATCCGGCTGCCAACTCTTTTACGCCAATGTCCACGACTACTTTATCCAAAGTAAGTGATTTATAATCGAGTATACATCCCCGAGCTTCATCTAAGGAGAATATAACTGTTTTTGAAATCATTACAGTAATTTTTCGTCACGTTTCAGGTTTCAGCTGAATATCACGGAAACTGTTTTAAAAATTTTGATATACATATAATAAAACAGTAAAAATATTTTGTCTGTACATTTAGTATTTTGATCTGAAATGGATAGAGGGACACTTAAAAAGAATAATAGAAAGCAAAAATATTTTTTTGGAATTTCTTGTCTGTTTGTCTGTCTATCAGTCTGTATGTATGTACGCGTTTCACGCAAAAACTACTGGACAGATTTGAATGAAACTTTTATTGTTGTATAGCTATTAAGCCTGGGAAACATAAAGGCTTTAATTGATTTTGAAAACTGGAACACCTGATGAAGAACCATAACAGAACAGCTGAACTATAAGAAATATGGAAATGGTACCTGAGCAAAAGTTAATCAATCTGACGAGCATTTTCTGTTGACGATAAAAATCGAAGATCAGGAACATCTGATGAAGAACTCCAAGAGACCATCTACACTATAATATACATGGAAATGGGTCCTTAGCAAAAGTCGTTCAACCTGATGAGCATTTTCTGCTGACGTATAAAAATTGAAGATCTGGAATATCTGATGAAGAACTCCAAGAGTTCAGCTACTTTATAAGATATATATATATATATATTTTTTTTTTAAGATTTGCGCTTTGGAAGTGGTCGAACCTCTATATCTGATCTTTAATCATTCTCTCACAACCGGAGTTTTCCCCTCAAAGTGGAAGATCGCTAACGTCACACCTGTTCACAAAAAGGGAGACTTAGCTAACGTAGCAAATTTTAGGCCAATTTCAATTTTATCTTATATAGGCATGTTGTTTGAATCGTTGGTACAGAGTCATCTTTTCTTTCATCTTAAACCACTTTTCAATAATCAGCAACATGGCTTTCTTCCTGGCCGGTCGACAACGTCAAACCTCGTGGGATATGTGGATGATATAACTGAGGCTTTGGAAAATAATGAGGAGGTCCATGCTGTATACACCGACTTTTCTAAAGCGTTTGACGTGGTCAACCATGGTAAACTTATACAGAAGCTTGCACATGCTGGAATATGTGGTTCTCTGCTGAGATGGTGCGAATCATATTTGAGAAATCGCTCACAGTTGGTTGTTGTTCGTGGCTTTAGGTCCCAACCTAAGGATGTCCCCTCTGGCGTTCCACAGGGCTCTCATCTTGGCCCTCTTTTCTTTTTAGTTTTTATTAACGACTTAAGCTCTAGCATAAGTTCAAAACATAAACTTTTTGCCGACGATTTAAAAGTCTATCGTGAAATTCGGTCTGACCAAGATATTGCCTTGTTACAAAATGATCTTAACAAAATCAGTCAATGGTGCCAAGAAAACTATATGATCTTAAATGCTGCTAAATGTTTTTTCATAAATTTCTCACGTAAAATATACCCACGTAATCTAGTGTATACAATCAATGGAACTCCACTCCAAGAACTTGATAACGTTCGTGATCTTGGTATCATAATGGATAAAAAGTTAGACTTCAGGGACCACATTAACAACATAGTCAAGAAGGCTTCGAAATTAGCTGGCTTCGTTATTCGCCAAACAAAAGTTTTTAAGGAACCTGAAATCCCAATAGTATTATTTAACTGATACGTACGAAGTATCCTTGAATATTGCGGCCCTGTATGGAATCCATCTTACGCGGTGCATGTCTCCAGAATTGAAAGCATCCAGAAGAAATTTCTGTATCATCTAACATACTTTAATAATAGCTGTCACGATTTGCCATCCTACCATTCTAGGCTAGAACATTTTTGTATTAACTCTCTTGAACAGCGTCGTTTGGCTTTGGATGTAATATTTCTACATAAAATTATTATAGGTTCAATTGATTGTCCTGATATTTTACATAAACTTAGTTTCTATATTCCTAGATCTGGTAGTCGACTACACAATCGCGTTACTTTCAGACAAGCTCTTTGTCGTACAAATTACCGCCAACATTCACCTATAATACGCATGTGCTCTAACTGCAACAAAATTTGCCATGACATTGACATCTTCAGTGCATCGACCAAAACCATAAAACGATCTTTGTTATCTTAGTAAAAATTACTTTTTATTCTAAATTTCTTTTTTGTTTATTACAAATTTAATGAACGTGATTTTATTAACTTATTAATATTAATTGTAGGTATTCTGCGAGCTACATATTATGTGCATGCCGTGTTCGCTCGTAGTAGGTTGTTATAATTGTTTGAAATTGTATCTTTGTTTATTGTGTACCTGGTAGCAACCAGTTTGCGAACCAATAAATAAAAAAAAAAAAAATAAAATATATGGAAATGGCGCCTTAGTGAAAATCGTTCAACATGATGAGCATTTTCTGCTGAACTACAGTTTGGAACACAATTTTTTTTTTATCTAAGCTAAACTCACGCAGGCGAAGCCGCGGGCAACAGCTAGTCTACTAATAACTACTAACAAACTAATATTATAAACGGGAAAGTGAGTTTGTTTGTTTGTTTGTTCGTTTATTTGTTTGTTTGTTACCTCTTCACGCTTTATCTACTAAACCAATCTTCCTGAAATTTCGCATACACATAGTTAGAAGTACGGAGAAGGACATAGCTTACCTTTCATCCCGGGAAAAGGCATGGTTCCCGTGGAAAATTTACGCGGGCAAAGCCGCGGGCGAAAGCTAGTTCAATATAAATGAGAAATATAGCAATACTCATCTCAAAAAAATGTTAAGTTTCATCCAAATCTCTTTACCGGTTACAAAATTATAGAGAAATATTTATTTTTACTAAAATACCTACGTATAACGGCTAGATGAATCTACCCCGTAAGGGAAAATGTCGTGATACTGTATCCTAATCCAATACTAACGAATATTATAAATGCGAAAGTGAGTTTGTTTGTTTTTTACCTCTTCACGCTTTATCTACTGAACCAATCTTCTATAGTGGATTGTATTTCAGGTGCAGCGGTCTCAGGTTTTCTATGTGGCCCACCGTACCTTTCATACCGGGAAAAAGCACTGTTCCCGTGGGAAATTCACGCGGGCGAAGTCGCGGGCAAAATACTTAACTTAACGAAATTAATTTAACGTTTTGATAAGTTATCGTGGAAAATAAATACATGTACAAAAATCTCACTAGATGTCGCTGATACGAAAATGAACGATTCATGTTTTAACTTAATATATCTGTAATAAAAGATGCGCAAAGAACTTAAAAATTCTAGGAATATTTTCTACACGCATTCCTAATATCAACGAAATTAATTCAACGTTTTGATAATTATCACGGAACATAAATACATGTACAAAAATGTCACTAGATGTCGCTGATACGAAAATGAACGATTCAGGTTTTAACTCAATATCTCTAAAACTGGTGAAACAATTTTGATATACAATATACATGAAAAAAATAGTGATAATATCTCGTGATTTGTGAAGTTTCATCCCAATCTGAATAACGGTTCAAAAGTTATAGAGCAATATTTATTTTCATAAAAATACGTATTTCTCTAAAACGGCTGAACCGATTTTGTTGAGCAACGAACTTAAAAATTCTATGGATAGTTGCTACACGTATTCTGAATATCATCGAAATTAATTCAACGGTTCGAGAGTTATCGCGGAACAAACATACATACATACAAACAATGTGTTTTCGCCCCAACTTAAATTATAGCCCTCGCTCGCTTCGCTCGCTCGGTCAAATAGTGCTTTGAGCATTGAATTTGGCTAGTTTTTTCACGCCAGACCTTCCACCGCTATATTCAAGGCTAGTTCGTGACCTAACTTTAAACTGAATTAAAAAGCAACGTCTGATAAAGTATGCAACGGCAGAAAGTGAAACGCTTTACTCCGACCGCAGCACTACACAACTGGGGCACTTTTAGTGCCGGCAGTTTTCGCGAGCGGGATTAAAAATGGTCCAAGCGACTGACTGAATCTTAACTAGGTAGGTACTTTATATGTTTTCCAAATCGTAGTACATGGAAAGAAAAGGCCAAAGATACGTGGAGGAAGTTAGGGGAGGCATTTGCGGAGCAGTGAGACACACATAGCTAGGAAAAAAAAAGTACATTGCTTGGTGTTGGTTTATGTCAAAACATGGCTCTCATTAAAACTAAGCAGTGAAGTGAAGTCGAAGTTTGGCAAGCATGTAAAAAACATAGCAAAGAAATTTGCGTGGATTGAGTCAGTTTTAAGTAATATTTACTACTACTAATATTTTGGACCAGTATTGACAAACTAAACTCACGGACTTGACAGAGAATGGAATGAAAAGACCAAAGATAGAGAGAGATACGTGGAGGAAGTAAGGGGAGGCTTTTGCCCAGTAGTAGAACACAAATAGCTAGGAAAAAAAACATATACCTTCGATATAAATAAATGTTAGTTCACATTTTCCCGTTATACTCGTAGTTAGGAATGAGAATTATAACGACCTTAAATATTTTTCCTATTTGAGAACTGATAGTTTTGATTGCTGTTTTCTTTGGTTTAAGACGTACCGACAAGTCTGCTCTAATTGACGGTTTGACGAGAATGCGGGTCTTGTATGTCGCGAAAATTCCTTCACTCCTAAACTAGTTATATTCATTAAACAACCCGTAGTAGGTTATTTGAAAAGGTTTCAAAATAGCAAAATTATTATCATTAAAACTAAAATATTTAATTTATCCTACTGCCTACTAATATTATAAATGCGACAGTTTGGATGCGAGTTTGTGAATTTGTGATGATATTTGTTACTCAATCATGCGAAGTCTACTGGACGTATTTCGATGAAATTTGGTACACGGGTAGTAAAATACCGGGAATAGCACATACAAGTTCTTATCCCGAAATTCCTACGGGAGCGAAGCACCGGGGCGCAGCTAGTATCAAATAAGGCCGTTTTTTTAAAGATTCGTTTAAAAATAAGCGAAATGATTGTATATCCAGGTTTCTAATTATTGTGGTGTTTTTGCCAGCCTAATTTAACTGCTGAATACAATCGCTACTGCTCCTGCCTCGCACTCCATATCGCTGTGAGAATCCATTAGTGCTAGCACGTGCTCCAGAGAACGAACACATTGGTTTGGCGACGAACGGTTGTTGAAATCTCATATTTTTACTCTTTATTTTTTTTGTGACAAAATGACTCCTTTGATCTACTGTGTTAGTCTGTATTCTACAAATTAGGGAATGAATGTTACATATCTGCTGCGTTATGAAACTATAGTATTTTGAAGCTTAACAATATTACGTATAACAGTAAGTACCTATAAGTAATAGCTTAGATACTGACAAAACGTTTCATTATTCATATTATGTATAAGAAAACTCTAGAGAATATTTGAATCACATTTCCTCATTACAAGAACATATGCGCCGCAGTAACTTACGCGATAACTCACAGACTGTTCGCAACTTACATTCTATTCTCCTGTTGCCGCGAGTGATTGTCAAGCCCCCCCACTTTCCTCCCTTTCCCCCCTCTCACCTCCCCTTCAACCCTCGCAATCGTCCCGGCGAGCTTTGGCGGAATTCATTTAATTAACCTTGAAACTTACTAATGTATTTCACTGACTTTCCGTAACAATGAGGACTCGTAAATCTGGTATAATGCTTTTGAACGATCCTATATTTCAGCCATAGTTACACTAGTGGTTCTGTCAGAACAGTAGACCTCGCGAGCCCTTCCACGAAATAACCGATATTTTACCGTGTCCCTGGCTAAAAAGAGTTTTAAAACCAAACCTACCAATGCTGGAAAGAAAGTAAAAAATTCTCATATTTTACCCATAAGCCCAAACATGTTCTTGTGGTTGGTCAATACCACTAAAAAAATTAGAGAAACCTGCCTTTTTTGCCTCAAATATTATAAATAATAATATAATAATAAATATAGACGGACAAATCACACAGATTGAGTTAGCCCCAACGTAAGTTCAAGACTTTACGGGATGATAATTTAACAATACTATATTTTATAACAAATACATATAGATAAATATCCAAAACCCACGTCAATCTGAAAAAGATTATTTTCCATCTTGACCCGACCGGGGATCGAACCCGGGACCTCTGGTGTAGCCGTCCGGGGCGTGATGACCGTGAGGCCACGGAGGTCGTCAGTCATCAGAAATGCATGGTACCTATTGGCTATATGTATGTATATGTTATTTGCGCAACAAAATTAATGTTCAAAAAAGAAAGTTCAATTTGAAATCGAATCTCTCTGATTAGTAGGTATGTAAGTATTATATATATTACTTTTTTTATAATAGGATTCTAATCATACAATAAAGTTTTTTGATATCAGAATTGTTTCAAGTGTTCAAGATAATTCTACCATGCAAAGCAATCCACAATACAATACCATTAACCAAATAAATACACACAATTCAAAGCCAAGCAAGACAAAAAAAAGCCATATTATTTTTAAGAACCATTTAATTTTATTTAATAAATAAATCAAGTCACTCTTGTAAACGTATTAGCGATTTTGCGAGTATTAAAAGCTTTGCTGCGCCATCTATTGATTTTTTTGTGAACTATCGTATGAGAATTTATAACATGGATTTATAGTGGTTTTATTGAATTTTACTATGTTGTTCAAACAAAAAAAATGCGTCTTAATAAGAATAACAAAAATGTCTAATGACATTTTTTATTTATTTTTTAAATAGCTGAGATATGAGGTTTTTTTTATATATTTCGGCCATTTTATAAAATTTCAAAAAACTGGCTCGACTAAAAAATTCTATAAAATTACCGAACCTGCTTACAAAATTTCATGAGAATCGGTTCAGAAATGCGACCTGTAGGCGATAACATCCGGACAGACAAAAGAATTTTCGGCTAGTGGAAACTGAGACGCTTCGCTCGCTGCGCTCGCTCGGTCGATAAGATAATTGTTACTGCTTGTTATCTCAATATTATTATATAAAAAGCTGTGCTCTACCGTTCTCGTTTAATTCCCGTGAGACAAAACCCAGTGTGTATGTTAAAATTATTTATTGAAAATTTATGTCCCTACGCAAGAAACTTTTTTTTAATCTAATTTTTTTTTATATATTTTTATTTTAAAATAATAAAAATGTAAATCTTGATCATATCAAGTTTTAACTTAGTTGGCTTTGTTTAGACGACATTCTGTAGGTACGTCAAGTTTCCATCAAAAATACTTTGTTAGTAGGTACCAAAAGTAATAAAAATTTGATAATAAGGCATATTTCTTTCTACATACCCCTCGTAAGTCTCCATTACTTCGTTTACGATACAAAACGTCATACAATCGCTGCATAAATAGGAGATGGAAGGATGTCACCCTAAGGTCGAGTGGGTATGACAGTTTGTATGCAAATATTCATACATTTCCGACCTTGTTGGAAGGCCACGCAGCCACGGAGATACCTCGATTATTACTCAAGTGATAAAGTTTATTATCGCGTGTCAAAGAACGATAGTTTGCTACAGCACGTGCAGGTAAATTGATAAAAGGGTCTAAAGTGGTGGTTATCAAAGGGTGATATAGTAGCCAAGCCTCGCAGAATGTCAAAGGGCGAAGGTAGAGTCGTCAATCTAATGATATTCTATTGATAGAGGTGGGTCTATTGCGATGTAGGTAGGTATTTAGATATTTTATGGTGGTGGCTATAAATAAATTAATGTTTCTTGTTGCCTGAAAAAAAAATAGGTGCATAAAAATAACTAAGACTGCATAGAGCCAAGCTTGGTTATAGTTTTTTTGAATTTTACGTTTTACTGTGTTTCAAACTTTATTTTTTACTATTGTTAGATTACTATTAAATATTTATTGTGTTAATTAAATTTAAGGTATGCCCGCCTATATTTATGTTAGTGGAGTTAAACGATAGAAAGAACAAAATGAAGTAAACTAACATTTAGTGCCGACCCCAAACAAAAAATAGGTATCAAATAGTAAAGAATAAGTAGACTGTAAGTTTTGAGCACAATCCTCAAGTCATCAGCTTATGATAAAAAGCAACGACGCAATCGATTCATGTGAATTACTAAATTTTTAATCTGAAGTGTCAGACATACAGGAGCGCTATGAATCTGCACTCTAAGCTATTAAATTAATCTGCAATGAAAGCAAAGTACCTATCCATAAAGTTAATCTGGACTTTGAGGTAATTTGAACGAAGAGATTATTTTACGAGCACCTTTCGAGTTGGACTTAAATAATTGCTTTCGTTGAAACAATACTCGGAACAGATTAACGGTGATTGCGATTCAACGAGGTTCTGCCGACGATGGAGAAATTCTTTTTTTTCCGGTTAGTGGCGCTTCTGTTACACTTTAATTATTTTAGTTAAATAAAACAATACAAAATGAACTAAAATCTTACGAATGGTAGGTACATATTGAACTCATTATTGATTGATTGAAGATGGGATGAATGTTTATCTGATTGCCAGGTCCGAAGAAGGTATTATTTTTGAAAAATATGTTGAATGATTTTTTAGATTATAAAATGTCTGTAAAGGTCTAATTTCCAAATAAAAAAATTGAATTTACATCCATTAAACAGATGGATCTCTATGAGTTTATCAACTACAGTTGCTATTTTATAATTACCCCGTTTCTTTGAAGTATAATGTAAATATTAAAGTAAGAAATTATTATTTAAAACTGCTAAACTGGCGGTGGCTCAAGTGCGAGCAACGCAGGGCGCAGACGCATGATTTATGGCACTTTGAGCACAATTTTAATCATAAAGTTAGGGAATAGTTAAACTTGGCCTCTTTGTAAAAACTGTCATTTTAACTTTATAACTTCTTTGTATATTAACGTTGTACATTCAAATTTCGTAGACTTGCAATAGTTTAAGTAAATAGATTAATTGTAAGTAATTTTATGACGTCAAATAACTAAAACACAAGAATATGACAATTTAAAAGTGCTATTTTTAAGCCTATTTAAATAAAAACAATTGAATTTGACATGGAGTATTTTTTGGAAATAAAAAACAAACGCGGCGTAACTAGAGATGGGCGCTTGGATAAATTTCCGGAAGGTAAAAATGGGAAAGAATGGGTAGAATGGGTAAAAATTAATTTATACCCATTTATACCCGATATTTTTTATTTATACCGGGTAGAAATTATAATGAAAGTAAATTATCCTTATTTACTTTAAACTGTTAAAATAATAATTAAAGTATAAATATTAGGTATGTTTTGATGATAAGGAAGATAAATAACTAGTTGTTTTCGGTTCAAATTAAAAAAAAACGAAAACAACAGATTTAAAATCATATGTATTCAAATAATATTTTGAAAATAATGATGCATATTCAGTATATGGATGTTTCAAGTAGAATTAACAAAAAAGTAGACTAACATTTGCCCGCGGGTTCGCCCGCGTGAATTTCCCACGGGAACAGTGCTTTTTCCGAGATGAAAAGTATCCCATGTCCTTCTCAGTACTTCCAACTATGTTTATGTGAAACAGGAAGATTGGCTGAGTAGATAAAACGTGAAAAGGTAACAAACAAACTCACTTTCGCATTTATAATATTAGTTAGGATTAGGATTTGAACTTCGCAATATTTTTCTAACGAGAAAGTGTTATGCAATCCTGTTTTTGAGAGAGTTAGTAATTAAGTTTGCTGCATTTTAATTTCAAATTCAGTTTTTCATTATTACTGATATTACAGACATTTGTAATAATCTGGCCTAGTACGGCGGGCCATACGATTCGATGATCGCCTAGCCGTTCAATAGAATTTCGGCATTTGGCAAACTTGTTCGTCGCCTCGGCATAACATTCATTGCCTAAAACCAGTTGGCTGCGTGTTTGTAATATATTTGCGTGAAACGAAACGCACGCGTTTCCTATTGTCGCCACCAGGCGTTCGGGGTTCTCACATTGCTCGTGCAAATGGCATGGCGGACGGCCGCCATTGTCCTGTGCGATTTCGGTTTGTTTAATACGCGAGAGGTCCCGCGTCCCTTTGTCTAAAACCACGTTGATTGTTGGTTAGTTCAAACTCAAAGTTGTTGGTTAGATCTCAACCCCCAGAAAAAATACCTGATCCGTCTAGCAGTTCCACTCGGCAACAGGTTTCGGCGTCTCCAGGCAGCCACAGGTCACGTCGGTCACAACAAACAGTCCAAGTAAAAGGTTTCACAAACACACACGTTCCATAGTTATTTAACAAAAGGGAAACTCACAATTATAGTTCAAACTAACCAACAATCAACGTGGTTTTAGACAAAGGGACGCGGGACCTCTCGCGTATTAAACAAACCGAAATCGCACAGGACAATGGCGGCCGTCCGCCATGCCATTTGCACGAGCAATGTGAGAACCCCGAACGCCTGGTGGCGACAATAGGAAACGCGTGCGTTTCGTTTCACGCAAATATATTACAAACATCCCCCCGTCCCGGTCTGAGAAGCAGACCGCTAGCTTACTCTACGGGAAGGCGGGCGAGAGAGGTCACACCTCTCCTTAAAATCGAACCGTCGACCAACACCTCAGCCACACGCGGAGTGCCATCTCCGCCAAGAATCAAACGTAATATGCGAGCTCGTCGCCAAAGCAATGAGGGCAAATTTGCCTCTTTTAACCCAAAATCACCCTCCCTGGGAGGCTCAGTCCTGTCTGTCCACTTCACTCTTTGCTGCAGCAAATGCAAATATTCAAGCGACCAGCGACGCCAAAAGTCCTGGCTCATTTGCTGCAACATTTGAAAACGCGACAACCGATATACGCGTTCGTCCTTCCACGGGTATTCGGGCAGGGCATTCAAAGGCCCTCCCACCAAAAAATGACCAGGGGTGAGAGCTTCCAAGTCATTTGGATCTGGAGATAGCGGACAGAGAGGACGAGAGTTGAGGACCGCCTCAACTTTACAAAACACCGTGGCCAGCTCTTCAAAAGTTAGAGCCGTTTCTCCGATAATGCGGCGGAGGTGGGTCTTTGCGGATTTCACAGCCGCTTCAAAAATCCCTCCCCAATGGGGGCAACTTCGGGGACTAAACTTCCAGGTTATTCCCCTTTGGGCAGCAATTTGACTTAAACTAGTACAATTTTTATCAATAAACACAGAAACATCCTTAAGATAATTTACAGTTCCCTTATAGTTTGTGCCATTATCAGACCTAATAAGGGAAGGTAGACCTCGACGCGAAACAAAGCGATCCAACGCGGCGACGAAGGCCTCCGTAGTCAGAGCCGATACCACCTCCAAATGGACAGCCTTGGTGGCCAAACAAACAAATACACACAAATAGCCCTTCACAATACGGGCATTACGAAAGGGAGAAGCCTTGATCGAAAAGGGACCGGCAAAATCGGTTCCAACGCCGTCAAACGGTCTCGAAGGTCGGATTCGATCAGCGGGCAAATCACCCATCTGTGGTTGCATCGTGGATGCCTTCAACCTATAACAGGCAATACATCGAAACAGAACACTACGGATTGCTCTTCGGGCAGACAAAATCCAAAATTCGCGTTGCAAAATAGCCAGCAAAGCATTGCACCCAGCATGGGCGTTACGAATGTGTCGATCAGACACCAAAAGCTGCACCAAGGGTCCGCCCTTGGGCAACAACAGAGGATGGCGAGTCTCATATGGAAGATCCGCCTTCCGGAGCCTGCCTCCAACCCGAAGAAGCCCATCCGAGTCGATGTACGGGTTCAAACGAGCGACCGCGCCCTTCAACTTAGCGCGTGCGTCGCGCAAAATACGAAGCTCTGACTCAAACCGTCCGGTCTGCACGACACGGACCCAATGCAACAATGCGCTCCGGCGCTCTTCTGCACCTGCAATCGGCTCCAACCGCTTTGCCTGTGGGTTTCTACAATTATGTATGAAACGCTTAATCCAACTGGTAACACCCAGAAGCTTATCCAAGCTGCTATACCGAGCAAGTAGCCAATCCGGCTCCGACGTCGTCTCAGCGACTACAGCATGTACACGGAGCCCAGTCAAACTCAAAGAAGTAACATCTGTCTGACAGACAGGCCAAGAAGTTTCTGATCCCATCAGCCACTCTGGGCCCCACCAGAGCGGGTGTGACACCAATTCTGGTGCCGTACAACCTCGGGAAGCACAGTCCGCTGGGTTAAGCTCTCCCGGCACATGTCTCCATGTTATATCAATTCCAATATTTTGAATTTGGGAAACCCTGTTTCCAACAAAAACCTCCAAGGTATGTGGGGCCGCGCGCAACCATGCAAGCGCGACCTGGCTATCCGACCAGGCGAAGATGTCTCGTATCTCGACCGTGGCCGCCAGCTCACTGGCAACGTGATGCAACAATTTAGAGAGAAGGTGAGCTCCACTCAACTCAAGCTTGGGAATAGTCAGCCTAGTCCTGATGGGGGCGACCTTGCTCTTCCCTAACAAAAGCGAGACATTGACCCGGCCATCGGCGTCAACTGTCCGCATATAGACTGACGCGGCGTAGCCTCGCTCCGACGCGTCACAAAAGCCATGCAGGCTGGCTCGATATTTCCCGGGTGGCAATATTCGACGAGGCAAGGCAATCCGATTGACTTCCTTAATCGATGAAAAAACTCGAGCCAATCATCCAATGGAGAACCAAACAGCGGCTCGTCCCACGAGACGCCCAAAGTCCAAAGTCTCTGAAGAAGACACTTTGCAGAGAATATCACTGGACTGATCCAACCGCTTGGATCAAACATACGGGCTATTACGGACAACACCGTTCTCTTAGTCCAGACCTTTGGTATTTCCAAGTCCACTTGGAATGTAAAAATATCGGTTAGCGGCTGGTACTGCATGCCCAGCACCGCTATCCTGTTGGGATCATCCACATCCTCAAACAGGTGAGGGTTCTGTTGGTGATCCTCCGGGATCCCTTCTAGAACTTTAGGCTCATTGGACAACCACTTACGTAGCTCGTAGCCACCCGTTTTCAATATTTCAATCAATTCATCCCGCAGTAGGAGGGCCTCCTCAATACTTTGGGCTCCGGTGCACACGTCATCGACATACAAGTCACGTGACAGCACGGAAGCCCCACGGGGAAAGCGGATCCGTTCCCGCTCTGCCAATTCAAGCAATGATCTGATGGCGATATAGGGACTAGATTTCAAACCATACGTGTTTGTGTTGAGTTCATACACCGTCACAGGATCCTCAGGGCGCTCACGCCAGAGTATCAACTGGAATCGCCTGTCCTCAGGATGTATGACTGTCTGGCGGAACATCATCCGGATGTCCGCACCAAAAACCACTTGATGTCTTCTAAAGTTCAAGATGATGTCAATTATGTCCCTATGCAATTTGGGACCTGAATGCAAACATAGATTCAACGAAACTCCGTTCGAAGTGGGGGCGGACCCATCAAAGACAGTCCGCAACTTGCCCGTTGAGGCCTTCACCACCGCGTGGTGGGGCAAAAAATGATGCTCGGTTGAGCTCCAATCAACTCGAGCCGGAGACATGTGACCCAAATCCTCGTACTCGCGCATAAATTCAATATATTTATCGCGAAGTACGTGGTCACGCTGCATACGTCGCTCCATGGACAGCAGTCGTTTCTCCGCAAGCGCCCTACTTTGCCCTAGGCTAGGACGAGAGGCAACAAAGGGTAACCTAGTTACAAACCGACCGGAGGGCAACCTCTCCGTGGTCGATCGAAAAAGGGCTTCGCACTCAGCGTGTTCCGGATCCATCCTGGAACTCATAGGTGGCTCCTCCACCTCCCAAAACCTTTGCATGGTCTTGGCCAAGGACGCTGATGCGACGACCGGTGGCTCCTCCACGGTGCTATTATCAAACACAGGGCCCATCAGGGCGAAACCAAAGATAGTAGACACTGCCATCAGTGAAGACGAACCCAGAGCTCTCTGGGTACCCAACAAAATCCAACCCAATACGTCCGAGCCCAGGAGCAAGTCCACTGGGCCGGGATGAAAGACAAAGGGGTCGGCCAAATCCAGACCCGAAACCAAAGACAACACCCCCGGCGGTATGTCTGTCGAGGGGTGCCAACCCGCAATGGTATCCATTACCATAGCCGAAGTCGTGATCCTCATTGTGGAGGACTTCAGCGAAGAAAAGGTGACAAGTGTCTGGCCCGTCAGACACTTCACTTGTATGCCACCAACTCCAAGAAGTGGCACAGGCGAGTCTTCCACGACTAAACCTAACTGGCGTGCCACTCGAGTGGTAACCAAACTGCTTTGAGCCCCTGAGTCCAACAGAGCTCTCAAATTAATGGCGTCCCCCCTACGACCCCATACGCGGACCACCGCGGTAGGGAGCAGAACCGTCCGCGGCTCTGTCCCAGCAAGGGAGCAAGCTAGTTACGGGCTCCCCACTCTCTCCAAACCAGGGGGGCGCCACTGACCCGGATAGTATGGCGGGCGAGTGCACATCCCTACCTGAGGGGGGGCATAGCCCGCGGCCCTGCCATACATATGGTACGGCGGGTGGTACTCCAGCCGTGGGTACTCGTGCAGCGGCGGAGAAAACCGCTGCGGCTGCATGTGTTGGGTATTGGTAACCCGCGTGGAGGGGGGTGTCCCCACTCTCACGTCCGATCTAGGGCCCCCGCCCATGGGGGCCCTATCCGGGGCCTGGCCAGCCACATACTGGCCATGACCTTGAGGCGCGTGGTCCCGGTCCGCCAAGACCCGCGTAGGTACGCGACCCCCCTCCCGAGGGGGGGTGCGACGAGCGAAGCCGCGTCCTTCTTCCAAAGGTGGAGGGCTTCGCGCAGGAGCGCCCCCGCCCATAGGGGACCCCTGCCTCAACATCCGGGTGCCATCCCCGTTCCGGTTCATGCAGAGCATCGCGTGGTGCAGCCCACGGCATGCACTGCATGGTATGGCCCTGGGACAGTCACGTGCATAGTGACTGCCCAAACAGTAAAAGCAAAGTTCATGCCGCTTTGCCATGCGGCGCCTATCTTGTACTGGCAGTCTCTGCCAGTCCCTGCATTGCAGCAGGCTGTGGCCCATCCGACCACATTGCAGGCAGTCCGCGTCCCTCGCGACTGCTGCCGTGTGTGCAACCCGCGCACCAGCTCCACGCGGTGGCGGTTGCCGTCCCTGTTGGGGCTTCCCTCGCCATGAGGGTTCCAAGGGCCTACGTTCAGGCGCTCTGGATGGCGCTGAGTCCGTCATGGTATTCTCAGCAGCCCGTGCCTCAAACTCCAAAAACTTCACCAAGTCAGTGAATGTTGGTAGGGTGGTGCTATCCCGCTCCGCATTTTCGCGCTCAAACCGCGAGCGGATGTCATTGGGCAATTTGCCCAATACAATGTGCATCAACAAAAAAGACCATTGGTCCACCGGCAGCCCCAGTGTGCGGAGCGCGTTACAGGCCACTGTAACGGGCGTGAGCAACTGCAGGCGCAACTGTGCCCTGTTGGCCACCTTGGGCAGGGCCATCAACTGTGCGGCGTGCGCATCCGCTAACAAACGTAAGTTTTGGTAGCGGGAGTTCAATAACTCCCAAGCCGTATCGTACTGGTCGTCCTCCACCCGGAGGTGCTGGATGAGCGACCGCGCTTCATCCTCCAGAGTGGAGAGGAGGTAGGCCATCTTCTGGGCCTTCGACAAATCCTGTCGTGCTACGACCAGGGACTCAAACATATTTTTATATGCCACCCACTCCTCCATCCTACCCCCAAAGTGGGACAGCTGAAGGGTGGGGAGCCGACCAGTAACCGCTGGTCCTTCCTGTCTAACAGGGGTGCGAGGGGCTGGTCCGCCAGCCTGTCTCGCCCTTATTGCGGTCGCCGCCTCCGCGATATCATCGTGCAGACTCAGGATCTGGTCCATGTCCGCCATGTGACCTGCGTAGACCTCCGGGGCAAGTTCGGCTTCGGTAAGCACCACCATGGCCGCTTCCGCGCTAATCAATCGTGAGTGGAGGTGATCCGCTCTTAGCAGTATGGCGCCCTCCCTGTCCTTCCGGGACAGGAGTCCTCCGGCCGTCACAAACCATCTCAATTCGTTGGCGAGTGTCGCCCTAGCATTGGAGACCTTCGCCATCGCGTCAAGTCACAAACAAAAAATAACAAAAGGTAAATAAAAAACAACAAAATCAAGCAACTACACGAAGAACCGCGGTAGGTATGAGAATGGCACAAACCCGGAACGCACGGTACAAACCGCAAACAAATACAAAAAAGGTTACAAATATTCTTATACAAACAAACTAAGAAAAATCTAATAATTTTTACAAACAATTAATTATTTTTTACAAACGAACAAATAGAGGGTAGATAAACTACGCTCTGCTACCAGAAAATGTGCGCAGAGAATCCGGACAAACGAAGCGGCGGGAAGAATTCTGTACCGGAACTTTACCGGGATAAAACCACCGGTAAAAATAAGTACCGGGAAAAAATCTACACGCGGCACCACGTTTGCCCGACTAGAACCTAACTTAAGCTATACGCAGACTGCTACCACCGTAGCTTATAAAGGGAGCTACAGGGCCCTATATAATAACCTAACCTATAAATTAACTAAACTAAAAACTATAAATTTAATCTTCAACTCACCAAGTTGACTTTTCTTTCGATCCAAGTTGGGGTGTCTTCGGAGAAGGTGGTGGTCCCTAAATCACCCAACCTACCCCGAAGACACCCCAACTTGGACTTTTCATGTTCTTATATAATGTCAAGAAAAACTTAAGTGTGGCGATCATAATTTCCCACGGTACCTTAAAGTACTTTACGATGGTAGAATATATAGCGATTTCGTAGGTATATGATTTACTAATCAGTCAGCGTCCAACTTTTTATACTAGAGGTATTCCTCGAAGCGCACCAAATAAAGCGCACCGAAACCTTTATTTAGGACCTATTCGATTTCATTAGCGCATCCGAGATGCGCTTTCTCTGGTGCGCTTGAAAATGAATGCGCGTAGTCTTCGACGCGTATTCGGCGAGTATTCTTATACTACCTATAGAAGATTTGCCAACGTCAAAAAAACTGCTACCAATAACTTTGAGTCCAATTCTTTTTGAGAAAATTTTTTCTCTTCACACTAAAAATTTTTAAATGCCAAGCATAAAACTCTTGGTCAGAATATTCTAAATGAATATCCGAATGGGATCCATGTGCAGTGCCCGCTGTACCCCTACCCACCCACGCCCTCTTGCGGCCAGGTCAAGATTTACGAGTTGCTACCTGTTGCTCGTTATCGCATGGTTTAATTGTGTTTTGTTTTAATTGTTGGCATTAAAGAAAATAACCTTCTTTAATGCCAACAATTAAAATAAAACACACGAGTCTGATGTGAAGTTATCGGTTACTTCATGGATGATTAACTTATGATAGATTTTTGCAACGTTTTACATGTTCCGTTTTATCTATATCTACATTTGTCTGTAGTTCCTTCGTATTTTAATTAACATTACCCAAGTATGTCTAATCTTATATTTGATTACAGACAAATGTAGATAGATTTAATTGTTCGGATATTATTTATTCAGTTTGCAAGTTAAATTGGTCCAAAGGGTTTATTTATAAAATATCTTTCCTGAGCACGTAACTTTTCAAACAAAAAATTGTTTAGCTCCAGTTAGTATACCCACTGTTAGGTACAAGCTTTTGCTCTGATAAATACGCATCTGTTTCATATTCAATAGTGGTTAAAGTCTTATATTTGGTTGTCGACAGGAGAGCACCGACGCGGCCCCTGTGTTGCTGGTGGTGTCTCCTCACGGGGTCAAGGTATGCGACCCCGCGGATCAGGTAACTATTTGCTTAAATGTTTTTTATCAATTCATCATCCATCATCATCATCCACAGCCTTCCGTGATCCACTGCTGGGTATAAGCCTCCTTCTGTCTACGCCAACCTTCCCTGTCCTGGGCCATCCTACTCCATTTGTTGCCAGTAATATTTTTAACATCGTTGACCTTCGTTTATTAATTAGGATTAAGGAACTGAAGTTTGTCTATTACATAAAGTTGGACTATATTATATAAGTGTGTTTTTCAACTCTACTACTCTTTATTAATTGTATGCTCATTTTATGTAAGTATGTATATAGAATAAAATAATTTACAATTAAATTAAATCTTCCTAAAACATTATGAATTCCTAAAAATACAATATAATTATTTATCAAAAATTACAAATATTGTCAAATACTTAACTAAGAGAAAAAATACAATTATTTTATTAAAAATATTAATTATGTCGTTTGTATGTAAACTTTATTTTTACCGTAAATAAGTATTCGTCTTGTAAAACAAGGTTTTTTTTTAACCTTTTCGCTATAAATGTTTAATATCTCCCACGCTGCGTGTGACGCATTGTGTGTGTGTGCTGTTCTAGCGAATAAGTTCTGACACTACGCATTATTAATTATCCAAGCAAGCTGACCTGTCTCTACGCAGAGTGCGCGCATAACACCCGCGTTGCGGCGCATCTCGTACACCGCGTGTGACGCGTTGTGTGTGTGCTGTTCTAGCGAATAAGTTCTGACACTACGCATTATATTCCAAGCTGACCCGTCTCTACGCAGAGTGCGCGCATGACGCACGCGTTGCGGCGCATCTCGTACGCCGCGTGTGACGCACCGCGCGCGCTGTTTGCGTTCGTGGCGCGTGCGCCGCACCCCGACCCCGACCGCTACTGCTACGCGTTTCAGACTGACACGCCTGAACAGGTAAGACTTGATAGCCTTTGTAACACTCGATTTTTAATATATATCTTATTCTCTTTATTGCATTCATTTGTTGTTATACATTAGGTCTTTTCACATAGGTGCACAAATGAGCCCTTCAATGGCGTTGCAATTAAATTCATTACCTACTTAATATTAAATATTCATAATTTTAAATAACTTCACTACATGAACGAAACTTTGCATGTTATTTGTTAGAAACTCTTGTTTCTGTATTTTAAAATAATAAATTGAAAATGAATAACTTCTTCTGATATAAAGAGAACAGCCAAAGTTTATTCCATTAACCGTTCTTTCACAAAATAATCACCCGGCGACCCAGCACTAAATAATACGAACAAACCCTACCTTCCAATAACATTATTTTTAAGTTACTTTTATGGCGCTTGCAATGTCAACTCGGCGTTCTTTGTGGAGGTAATAAAAGGTGAAAGATGCACTTTAAATGCGATAGCAGTGAGACTTTTACCACGTGTCTGGAGCAAAGGAATTGAAGCGATATTGTCGCCCAGAGGGGAGCTGTGGACAGGATAAGGATGTGGTTGTACAAACTAGAATGGGGAATAGGAACTTTGTAAGATATTCTTAACGCTTGAACTTTAATATTTAGATAGTTTGTTTATTTTTGGTCTAAATAAGCTTTATAAATCTTTGTCCGCTTCGTCGGAGCTTGAGTCCATTCATCTCCTTATAACACTTACAAAGTTAAGACCAATGTATTCCTAAACTAATTAACGACGATGTACTCCGCACGGATACAACAGCAAATATGCAAATCAAAACGGTAGTGTTTCATTCTGTCTGGCGTCCCCGAGGGTGCTATTGACCTGTCGTGTGCGAGGGTATCGACACCTCGGCTGCTGCATTACCTCCTTATTGCCTATTGTTTAGCTGAACTAGAGTCCGGTAGCTGATCGCAAGTGTCTAAATTACGCACAAGTTTGCAGTCACTTATAAATAGGTCTTACCAGGAAGTTGCTTTTCAACTATTACTATATTACTACCATACACAGTTTTTAAATTCTGCTAATAGTGACTCAATGGTTTTCGAAAAGTTGTAATTTTTGCTTACTATGTACCATTGAAGTTTGAGACGCAATTGTGATTTAACGTAAGCATAATTTACAAACATGTCTTCGTGGTTCATGAATGTGAGTTTCCATGTTCATAGCTACTGATATTGATGCGTAGATATATTGTAGGAATCCTTACGGTATCTCGGATAACATAGGCTTAGCTGCAGTTTAGATTTAGCTTTGTAACTCTATTTTTTTAAATAACTTAGAAACAACAAAAAATATTTTAGTTCTTTAAATTTGTACATTAGATTGAGTGTTTTCTCTTGGTATATCGATGATTTAGCTATAGCTGAGACTTAGACAGGCTTGCCACGCCTCGTGAAGTTAGATTGTTGTGTTAAACTTGGTCTGCCGGCGCATTCACTTAGCGGGTATTATCTCGGCTGCCTACAGAACTACTCGAGACTTCCTCTCCTCGTTATGAACAAGCTATATGTATCAGTTGTTTTATAAATACACTGCAATACTGTTTCATTGAAAATAACAGTTCATGTCACACACAGTCAACTCAAACTAAAGACCCAAATAGTGGATAACATGAGGTTTTTTTTTTATTCATAAAAGTTATAACAATTCTAGAAATAGATTCTTATATAGACAATTTATTTCCTTTCACAATGTTCGGTAGCACTGTAAACTAAACGAAACTTGGCTCTGGGTAAGTTCATACTTCGTAGAGACTAGTATATACAGCCCATTTTATATCCCACATGCACCGTTATTTATTTTAACTTTACCGCCATATTTCAGCCGCATGCAAACACATAATAAACCGTTATTAACGCAGCTCCTTCGAGCCATATTTCACGGCATAACACTGTAATTTGCTAGACTTCCGAACGTTTGCGGCAACGTAAACGTAAAGGCCGTGATAGGAATGATAGCTCTAATTGATTTCGATGGATGGTTGTTTGTATTAACCACCACTGAATGAGAATTATTACATGTTTCTAGCAACTATTCTTCGACTGAATATATACTCAACAAAAGTATTTTTTAAAGTTCCAAGTACCTAAGTCACGAGAGTCACAGATCGTCGAGTGACTCTCGTAAACGAAGAATTCGTCATGGCAAATCAGAAAGTGCTAACTCATCTTTTTTATTCTTACTATCAGGACACGAGTTGTAATTTTTTCATACAACTATTAGTTTCAAAATACAATCAACAAAGATTTCAAACGAATTCGTTTATTGCGTCAAGCACATGCTTTATAGCCATTGCAAGCCTTACCACGTTAGTCAAATTATTGTACGAAATATTTCAAAACAAATCTTTCAAACTTAAAAAACTTTTCAAGACAATAGCCTCATGTTGAATGAAACCAAGATCTAAAAATAGCTTCATTGATGGAGAGATGAAGACACAACACGTGTCCAGAGAATTTACCGAGCCCATTCGCGCCGCGTGACCGTTTAAATTAATCTTAAAATAACAAGTCATCTGTTGTTAAGGCGATTACTGTCACATTTACGAGAAATAATTCGTGTGACGACAAAAGAGATGTGACAGAGACACAAAACATTTGTAATTTTTATTTGCTTAAAAATGGTGAATGAAATTTTACAAAAGGACAGTTTTCACGTCCTTTCAACATAGTAGCGTCTGGCTATTAAATGAAGTTTAAGTTAAATTGCACTTAATGTGAGCTGAGTCTGCGTTTTCCTTCGAGCAACACGGACTTCCGTGCCCAGTCCGCGTGCAGAAATCCTTGTTGCTCGTATGCGCTTTTTCATTGTATTAAACATAAATAAAATAAATTATTGTTGTAAAGCATGCCGACTCCGGTGATGAAAAATAATGTGCTTATATTAAAAATGGTAAATTTTGTCATATGCAGCCTATTTAGTCAAGTCAGTTGAAAGCTATTAACTTATAGTAACTTGGATTGAAAGTCCATTGACTATCATGTTACAAGTAAAATGATAAAAATGTTATTTTTCAATAATTCTATCCATCCGTTCCTTGCTCTCTCATATTGTACTAACGTACGTTAGTACAATATCTCGATGCTCTGCTCACTGTTTATTTTGCCGGTTGTTGAAGACTAGCGCGCGCGCATACCTCCAGCACGACCGACCTTGCGGCCGCGACCAACGCCACCGCGGGAGCGCATTCCAAAGCGACTGCCTTCATAATACACAACTAGAATACTTTCAACCGTCAACTATCATTCGCTTTTAATTCCTTTTGCTAACCATAACTCAAGTCCTGTCCCGTCAGCCCCATTCATACGTCGACGAGTTAAAAATACACTGATGAATTACCGACCATTATGTTAATCTCTTTCAATTGAAACCGACCTGCCGATTGCCGACTATTAGTATAGAACATAAATTGACTCGTCTCGGACAGGCAGGCAGGAGGACTCATTAAATTATCGTTAATCGCCGCAGAGGTCATCAACCGTGCGGAAAGATTGCAAAAGAAATAAATAAAAAAAATATATGACGACACAGGTGCGCGGGCGCTCGCATTTCCCATTGTACTCGCGCCACTTACCATGAAGGTTTTACTAGTCCCGAACGGGTTCTTTGGCTGTATGTGATGGTGTTCTTTCCCCCGTACGTATCGCGTACCGGCCACCGGCTCAGTCGACGTTGAGCTTTCGACCGGCGCACACGCCTTTGCGCGTCGTCTCAGTGTTTTCGGGAACTCACGTGTCATCAGTGACGTGGTTATACTATAGTGATTGATTATCTACGTGGAAGTGTTACGTTGAGTTCTGTGAGGTGTGACTGACCCGGGATCGTCCAGTTTATTGTTTAATAAATCGTGGGATCACCGCTGGTATGCAACGCTTGCTTTGTATAAATGACCTGAGTTATGTCGAGAGAAATTCCTGTTTGATTGTCCGGTTAATAATCTTTCGTTTGCCATAAATTATTTATGGTAATACTAGTTTTTGCAATGGTGTGACAGGTTACAAGAGGCTTATCTGTGACTTGATTCCAGTTATTGATCGCGGGGAGAGTTGGCTCGTCAAAAGCGGCGGGTGGTCTACAAAATATAGACTACCTGATCTTATAATTACTCCCTTTGGAGTTTTTGCATTCGCTCCCCTTTGTTCCAGAGTCCATTGTATCTGTCTGACAAAGCAGTTTATAGAGAATACTAAGTTGCACGTTTACTCTGTAAACATCAGTCTATTATTGTGTAGTAAATCGGTTTACTACACAATAATACTTTTATTGAAATTGCCTCAAAACGTGGTCCTTTACGTTTGCAGCATCTTTCTTATAACAGTCGGCATCATTGTAAAACGTAATTATAATTAGATGAAATGTAAAATACAAACAACAAAATATGTATATTCATTGTTAATAATTTAACTAAAAGTCACAAGGAGATTAAAGAGCCTCTTTATTTGGTTTCGTTCGAACTAATCTTGCAATAGGACAAGTGATAAGTAAATGGAAATTTAATCAAAAGTAAATTAAATATATAAATTCCAATCTTGGCGAATACTAAGAGAATACTTACAACTAACATTTGATACTTTATGTGAACTTGAGTTGAAATATACTGCGAATAAACCCAGCAGGATGGGTCTCCCGCGTCGGGCGCTGAAACCTGACACCTCGAGCCGTCGGCGTTTCTACTAAACTATGACTTGCTAAAGGCAATGTATTTGAATCACAAAGCGTATTGATGTGGTAACAACAGCTAGGCCTTTGACAAACACATAGGAAATCTTCTATTTCACACATGAATTTCACACCGTGAAATGGCTTTCGTTTAACTCTGAAGGCGATGAGTTTTTCATTTTAATGTTCAAGATATTTGATGCTTGTACAAAAATCAAAAGTGCAACCAAGTCCAAAAGTCACATTCAGTTTTTCAAATTTAACATTTTCTCCTCTTTCTAATCTAGTTCTGTTCCGGTCATCGCGTCGATGATTAGATAAATTAAATGCAATGAGAACATTTCAAATTAAAAAGTGAAAGTCTTCCTCATTATAAAGATAGGGCACAGTATCTTATTAAAAGGGATCTGTTAATAATAATTGATTATTCATAAGTACTGAAAAATGATATAATATTTAACTAAATTACTGTCATATAGAAATTAGATATGGTGAAAAAATTCCATGCGAACAGGACTTTAACCCGATGCAGATTTGATTTTTGATGTGCAGGATTGAAATGCGATAGCTCAGTTGGAAGAGCAAGGTCGTATAAAGACCTGGTCGCGGGTTCAAGTCCTGCTCGCATGGAATTTTTTCACCATATCTAATTTCTATATAAGAGTACTTTAGTACTAACTGCATCTGAGATGCATAAAAGATCCAAAAATAAATACTTAACTTAAAGAAGAAAGTCTAAGCGCTGAAGATCTCTTGTCATTTTTAACAAGTTGTTTATCCGCTGGCGAAAAGCTCCTTTCTTTTTGTGGTTACGAATGACTGACTGGTTATGAATGAATTTTAAACATAAAGTTTACAATCCCATCTGTTGGACTACCTATTGTTTTCTAACACGTACATCCTTTTGTTATGTTAACTTTTGTTTATCCTTTGCTGTATGTTTTCATTCATATTTTTTTGTACAGCCACAATGTGTTTTCATTCACGATTGTCAATCGACTCAACTTTTTCACCAGACTCAGTTTGACTTCACTTCACTTCTTTAGAAATTTGCAAAAATAAAGTATAACATAACTTACCTATATGTTGGTTGTGTTGGTTAAATCCTTTTCATAATTTACTGAGAGTGTGTCATCTATCTGTGGTAGTACAGGTAGTTGTATGTAATGAGACTGGAAGAGAATTTAAGAATACGCAAACATTGTATATTTATTTAAACATGTATATTTATTTGCCTATTTCATACCACTAAATTTCCAACTTAAGAGTATAAAATATATCGTGCATTTGCCTGGATTATAAGTTCTGTAAAACACTGTTCTGTTCTGTGTTCTGTACATTACCGAAAACTTCATTTCCAGTCTGTCTATATTAGGAATGCTATCTACGTGCAAGTTAGCCTTTATTTGCCGTCACAAATAAATGATACTGATACTACAGACAGTAACATCCAAACCCACATTACGAGTAATCCATGTCAATATTGCTTGTATTCGGATATTAGTGATGCTATTCCCATCACGTTCCGGGAACATCGGTTATTTACGACGCTCCGTTGATCTGCATTACGTGGTTAGTGAATATCTCATTATTGTCGTTCAGACGTGAGCTGGCTGGTTACTGCGGATTTCACACGTCTGTTATATGATGTTTTGTTACTGCTGTGATACTGTACTGGGGTTTGTTGTATTGTAATGTGTTATTGACTTTATTGAGTTGTACAATACAAATATTCTTTATTCATTCTTACTATTTGTTTATTTAGGCATACACAATACATTTGTTATAAAACATCAATAACCTAGTTGCAAAAAGTAGTTTTATTCCCAACTTCTTGTTGTCAGCATAAAAATCACAAAGTGATTTCATACAACAACAAAATTGGTTCATCAATAAGGATCAACAACGGTTCCTCTTTCTGTAACAATAACAACTTCTCAGCGGAGGAGTTGTCTCAGAAAGACACGCATATAATAAGTATCCTTTTTGCGTTATCTTATTACTGTATTAGCAACGTAGTTACTAAATAGAATTCCATATGTGTGTGGATATGTTCTGTTCATGTCTGCACAAGTCATCAGGAAAGCTTGTCGTCTCGTCACGGCCTCGTTAGCTTTAATTAGCGAGTACCGATACATCGTCCAGCAACGATACGAGTATCGATACTTCGGCAATTACCGCGAATAATCGCCAATAATTCGTGAACATGGGCGCGCGGTCAATAAATTGCGAATGATACCATCGTGTTCGGATAAATTGTTTTTAGGTTCTCTCGAGCGAAGAATGTGATCAGTGTGGGATGACCCGTTATTCGAACGATTTGTATTTCATATGCTAATGCTTTTGAAATCATCATCGTGTTGTTAATATTATGAGTAAATGGTCGTGAGGATACTGGATTGCTTTTTCACGTTACAACTCCTGAGAAATTTAGCACACGTCTGAAGTTAAACAAGGAAAATTGGACAGTTTACACAAATATTATGCCGTTGAGTAAAATTTTAGATAGATAAATAACCCTTTATAATGTACAATTAGAACAGCAGTAAATTAAAGAAACACAAGTACGTAGATTACATTGCAATATTATGCGTTTCAGCGTTTGGATGACATGTTCAAACATTTTTAGATTGTTTAATTTATTGATTTTTGAGTCCATATCGCCGGCATTAGAATTATCTGATAGATTGCCAGTAAATTTACGAGGAACAACTAAATATGCACAAAATGATTTACACGAGTCATTATAATTGTCCTATTCAATATTCCCTCGGTTATGTCCATAATTTTAGTATTGGCCAATTATAACGACTCGTGTAAATGATTGTGTGCATATTTAGTTGTTCCTCGCCAATTTCCTGGCAGTCCATCAGATAATTCTGATACCGGCGGCACGGAGTCATGACTACAACATTGTTGCATGAGCGCTTCTAGGAAGCAGCAGGCTTAATTGGTGAAGAAAGGGAATACTGGAACGCCCGAAGGAATGATCGCTTTTATGATAAAAATATGAATTTCTTTAAAAATGGCGTGAAATCATTTATTCTGAGGCGGCAACGCGCGCCCCAGGCTGCGGTGACTGCTTTCTATCAAGTGGGCCGCATGCCTGTTTACATGTACATATATAGTATAAAACAAAAATTTAAAATTTGAAGCACTTTAATATTTCTGGCTTTTAATTTACTTCATATCATTGCGATTATAGAAGTATAGAAGATTGTAGACCTCTGTCCTCGGGAAGAATTGTGGTCAAGAGCAAACCTATTTTGTAAAGAAGTATGAAGGGCAGCGCGCGTGCTTCCTACTTTTATGATTGCGATAGAATGATTGTCTGTGATAATATTGTGCGTAATTTTAGCTCAAGCAAGACCTAGGCTAGTGTTGGGTAGAGCAATACAAACAGGGAAATAGGTAAACTGATTGAACTGGTGCATCTACATACAAGCTTTTATTTTACATAACTTATTTACGTTACACAGATAAAGACTGTCACAGTATGTTGCGACATTATTTTGAAAACAATTCAGTATGTTATTTCTTAACAAAATTTATAATACCCGCCAAGTGAGACTAGAGATAGTGTCCGTTTGTAAGAGAGTTGGAAGGAAGATATCAATAAACGCGGGATCAAAGCGGTAAAAATAACTTTATTACTTATTCATATCCGCCGGGATGAGACAAAATAATAAAGAACAGATATAGTGCCTCTTATAATCTGCTCTTAGAAAGGCGCTGAAAAACGTAAAATGGTCGAAAATGTGGTACGGTGGCCGTTCGTCTTTTCAGTTAGAGCAAAATTGTATACTATGCAAAATCATGAGATGTATGCAGCATATTCCTATTTCATTTTATTTAAATACTGCCTACTACATGTTTTGCCCTGTAGATTAATATATGTTAAATTGTCATAACTATCATCTATTAGATCATTTTTGCAGCTTTTAAAAGGTAGATTAGATATATTTATTAGACACTAATTTTGCCTTCGGCTTTTCCTGCGTGAATTTTATTTTTCACCTATTTCACCCCCTTAGGGTTTGCGATTTCCAAAATTGTTTTTATTTTCGCTACATGAAGAACCATATTGTAAATTAGGTTTAGCGGGTTCGTCTCTACCTTAACTCTATCAGTGAGTAAGTGCCCAATATTGTTGAATCGCAAGAACACAACAAATTGCGAAGTATGAAAACTTAAGTCTTTAACTTCTGTGCTCACTGTTATTGTACCTGGATGAGACCAGATACGAGCCAGTTTCATGTCTGATTACGCTAATTGAGCCAATTAATTTGTTTACTAATGTATGTGAATGAGGGCGATTAATCATTTAGATGACTACGCTTGTATATGGTGGCGCTAATATTTAAAAAAAATGTATCAAAGTATGCATTACGTAAGAATCTGGTTACCTACGCCACGGAGCTTGGCTTCTGTGGGAATTTCACTATAACTAGATAGGTCATTTCGGGATACCTACTATTATTCTTTATCTGATTATATTGTAGCCGGACCGGCTCTCTCATACTACCAGTCGAATTGAAAAGGAACTTTCAATAGTGGGTTTTAAATTATAGATTTTTTAAAATGTATGAATTAATATTATATGATAAATAAGATCGATATCTATCATATAATTTTATAACAATAATCATAATTTGATAAAAAATAAATAGCAATAATCTCCCCAAGAAAAAAACAGAAAAGCTACCTAACTACTACGAATAAACTGTGTTCTAATTTATAAGTTAAACAACAAAGCCTTACAACAAACATTCCCCTAATAAAGTGATTGAAAAATGAATATAGTTCACACATGGACCACCAATTTGTCCGCATTTAGCGACTAAAGACGGTGATTACGACCCACTCAATCAAGCGATCGACTAAACTATAACAAACAATTTGGCCCGATTCGGAAGCAATTTGTTGGCCGTGTGTGGGCTGGAAGACTCCATGAATTAACGCTGTAATAAGACACCGTTTAGTAAAAGGTTTTGATAAAAAGTGTTTTGAGAACAGTACTAAAGGTCGGTGGGCTACGCAGATTATGTGGAAAGACATAAGCAAGAAATAAGTACTTAAAAAAATAATAATTAAAAAGTCTTTAATTATAAGTAAGCCATATTGATTGATGTTTGTCGGCCTTAATACAAGAATTTAATTAAGGGGATATACTGCACCAAAGACAGGAACACCCACTATATCAAGCGATCAATGTAATCAATTTAGATTAGGATCCATTTGTCAGTGAGGGGCGTTAGAATCAATAAGAGTACTGTCCTTGCCTATTTGAAAGAAAATCTGCTATTTGTCTTCGATTTCCTTAAACGGAGCGAAAATTATGTGATGGAAATTTAAGCTATATTCTTCACATTCATTTTGAATATAGTCTACATTGACAGAAGCACAGTGCCGTTAAAACCCAATTCATAATCAAAGAGTTCCTCTCATAACATTTTTACCTTCCTTCTTTCTTTTTTCTAGACTTCTCGATTACAATCTGTAAGAATGTAGGTAGAGTCTTTTCGAGCGTACATTTCGATTTAATCAGAAATGATTTGAATATCGACTAAAATGTAGGAATATTTTCAGGCGTAGACCTTCTATATCTATGAATATTAGATAAAATTACTAAGACAGATACAATGATGCAATACTTACTTGTAACCCGCATTCACGGGTGCGTAGTTCAGTAGCGCTTTCAATTTTAAAATAAACCTTCACCCGAAAATGTTAAAAAGTATAAATTTTGAGTGATACAGGAAACAAATCGTTACTTGGGTCGGATGCGGGCCAGTCATTAAAATAGTAGTTTGTGTGTGTGTTACACTTGTGTGTGTGTGTGTAATAAAGGTGTGTAGAGGGGAAGGGACACGTGGTATGGAGTCTCGTTTGTAATCGCCCTGTGTAAACATCCGCCCAGCTCAATAAATACTTTAGGGGTAATATTGGTTTTCGTCTAATTGAGTTGTTATCATGTTTATTTTATTTTAATATTGAATCACAGACTGTAAAATGTTATTAAAATTTCAATTATAAGATTATGGAACAAATAAAGAAATTTTGAAAGAATTATAATATACTATTAGATACTTCAGAAAAATACAAGAAAACAATTACAACTTTAATATTTATCAAGCACATTAGTATTTTTCTCCAAATATTAAAACATCGCTTGCATCTTTCTTCCCGCTCCAAATCTAACGTCAAGAACCCCAGCTGTCATTGTCGCTCTGTGACGTCACCGAAGTGTTGCAAGCCTATCAATCCATAATAGTACCATCTTAGTGTTGCCAGCGAACATATCCTTAATAGTCGACCATCCTGATGTAACCATACGGCCTCGTATGACCTGTAATAAGTTCATGTTATTTCACCTGGGTTAGGGCCTCAATTAAGTCGGCGCTGGTCCAACTACTCCAACGAACTGTACTATAGTTGATTGAACCAGCTCCGACTGGACTTCAACCTTGCGCTTTAGAGGCGGTGGCAAACCTAGCTTCAACCGTAACTTCAAAAGCAACCCTTCTGATTCTGACGTCAACCAACTAGAAAACAAGTATACGACGATTTAAAAGTGCCTTCTTTTAGCCCATTTAAATAAAATCATTCATCATCATCATCATTTCTCATTGCATTTTTTTTTTTATTTCTCATTTCGTTTCATTTCTAATTTCATTTCTTATTTTGTTTCATTTCGTTCCATTTCTCTTTTCGTTCCATTTCTCATATCGTTCCACTTCTATTATCGTTCCATTTCTCATATCGCTTCATTTCTCATATAACTTCATTTCTCATATAGCTTCAATTCTCATATCGCTTCGTTTCTCATATCGCTTTGTTTCTCATATCCTTTATTTTCTCATATCGTTTCATTTCTCATATGGTTCCATATCTATAATCGTCCCATTTCTCATATGGTTCTATTTCTCATATCGATCCATTTCTATAATCTTTTCATATCAATTCGGTTCATACTGTCTGAACTGGTTGTGACTGACGCGGTTCTGGCTGAACTAGCCCTGACTGAACCTTTGGGAGCTAAAGCTGAACTAGCTTTGACTCATGCGGTTCGAGCTGAACCAGCTGTGACTGACGAGGTTCTGGCTGAACTAGCCCTAAGCCTGTGCGAACTGCACTAGCTCTAAGCCTGTGCGAACTGCACTAGCTCTAAGCCTGTGCGAACTGCACTAGCTCTAAGCCTGTGCGAACTGCACTAGCTCTAAGCCTGTGCGAACTGCACTAGCTCTAAACCTGTGCGAACTGCACTAACTCTTAGCCTGTGCGAACTGCACTAGCTCTAAGCCTGTGCGAACTGCACTAGCTCTTAGCCTGTGCGAACTGCACTAGCTCTAAGCCTGTGCGAACTGCACTAGCTCTAAGCCTGTGCGAACTGCACTAGCTCTAAGCCTGTGCGAACTGCACTAGCTCTAAACCTGTGCGAACTGCACTAGCTCTTAGCCTGTGCGAACTGCACTAGCTCTAAGCCTGTGCGAACTGCACTAGCTCTAAGCCTGTGCGAACTGCACTATCTCTGACTGAATCTGTGCTGTGAACATTAAAATTATACTAAATCGCAATTACTGTTTTAACAAAATTATAAAGTGACACAATAGTAATGAATATTCTTATCATTATAATCAATCAGATTTATCAATTACATTATCAATACCAGAAATTTGAGCTGTGTGGTTTCATTTTATCATCTGCTATGAAATTTTTACATTTTCCACCTTGTAATATTATGTTGAACCTGAGACATGTAATCTTCCCACATATTATGCCTATCACCCATTATTTTATTTTATTTTATACATTCGGAATACCAAATAACCGAAATACCTATTATTATACCTTCCCATTTGATAGCATTCATAAAATGTTTGATGTTTCTGCTAAACAATAATCTGCCATTATGTTGATTTGTAACAAATTTACCATGATGATGTGAAGTTTTCATAAAAAACAGTTCCTGATTCTAAACTTTTCTCATAGGTACTCTGAGATTATCACTACAACTCGATTAAGTCCACAATAAGAATAATGTCAGAAATTACAGACAATTTCAATACTTTATTTTCGACTGAGATCCGTTCTCCGATAGGGTATCATTGTTCAGGTCAACACATAAATTTTCAAGAAGCAACAAGTTCAACAAATTCAATAATGTCACTACCTACAACTTTTATATATTTTTTTTTCTCTTTTGACATTCACTAGCAACATCCATGTACTGTACTGTGCTCCTTTCTTTAAATTTATTACATACAAGTTTTACTCTAAGTTTGAGTTTTTATTCAAGCATCTGTCCACTGTGAGACAATTATTTTTATCATTTCGGGTAATTTATGTATCAGAGCATTATGCAACTCAAACCCCCTTAACAATGTGCAAACCTTATTTAGAAAATTAAAATTATTAACTGTCCCATGGCTGTATATTTTCAAAATATGTGTATTTCTCAAAAACTGTTACAACTAAACGAAGTGACATAAATTAGTTAGTTGTAGACATCCAAACAGACTTCAGTCACTTTCATCAACCACGGTAGTTAATAGCGGGGACAGCTTTTAAATGGCTGGTTAAACATTCAATTATGATATGTCTCCTCTTTCGTTGAACTGAAACTAACTGAAAGATTGGTTGATTAATTTTATTTTGATCAATTAATTAATTTAAGAACCTCGTTCTTGTCAGTGGAGTTATTTCCATGTATGCCTCCCCTCTGCCATTGATTTGACCATTGTTTTGATAATACCTACCTCATAAATAATCACTTTTGTAATAGCAAAACTTTCAAACGTTATTAGACATTCAACAAATAACTGGAGTAACCCATTTATGGTGAGCACCAAATGTTTTTAATACAATTTATATGATTTAGTGAGATTTCTATGATCTTGTTTTATTTGCATCTAGTATTCAATAATGCATGGTGTGATACTTTCACATGAACTTTTAATTTCTGCTATGATAAGAAAATCTGTTTTCTCCTGTTCTATTTCTCCTACTAGTTTTATAATTATTATATTTTTTTTTTTATTTTTTTTTTTATTTTAGTTTATAACTTCTGGCTATTGGGACACTTTGTTTGGTTGAGTTTTTAATTTCTTACTTTTTTTATCTGGCTGTATTTTTTTTTTTTTTTTGGCTTCGGTTTCTTACTTACACTATCTCTTGTTACATCTTATTTTGTAAATCTTCCTAAATCTATTAAACAAATATTTTTTTTATTTTTTTTTTATTTGCATTACTTTTGTTGGCATGTCTGGTTAAATGCAAGAAACTATAAAATATGGCAGCAAATTGTACACATGTGGTGTAATTAAATCAAAATAAAGAATTTGTATTAATAATTCTCAACATTTCTAATAAATAATACTTTGCATTTTTTTTTTTTTTAAAACAAACACAAGAGGTAAGTTCTTCTGTTGTTCAATCTGTATTTGACTTTTAACACAGAGGAAAGTAGTGAAGTATGGTCCAATGCCAGTGTTTAATTCTCCAACAAGAGTAATAAGACTACTACCATAGGCTCAAGTAAACAAGAAGATGCCGACTGTATTCTAAGGCAGTCAGTGATATAGCACTTAGTAAGAGTATTACAGGCACTATGCTATTAGCTGAATACCATTGACAATAACAACTGTTTATGATATTTCTTGTCATTTCCTTTTTAACACGCTTAACTCTCTATCACAATAAATAACTTGGATTGTGTACTCTGAGATGATTCTTTTTTTTTTTTTTTAACAACTATATATTTTACTTGTATGGCCCATTCTATGAAATATATTACAGCTTTCTTCTTTGTAATCTGATATACCTAGTACGTCTAAATTTACTACTTGATCACATTTTCATTGCTCAATGGAACAAAATTATACCATTTTGAGGCTTTCCTGTGCCTCATGCCTCTGGGAAAATTAACAATTAATGTTTTACATTGACACCAACTAAACTATGTCTTGTTGATAATTGATGATAGCCATGCATTCCCTAAAAGTAGTAGTCATATGATAAATAAGGAGATGTTCATTAAATCTGAATCTAACGATTCTAAACAAAATAAACAATAACAAAATAACCAATTTTGACCTGTCGTTTGATCATTACTATAGTTCCCACTAGACACAGGATCATTGTCTGAACTGAATAATAATTAATTCATCTGACCTTAACTTGGTGAACAAACCATGATGGAGCTTTGGTCGTGGTCGGCGAACGTGAGATATCGCAGAGGCTTTGCGCTACCAGCTCTGCTGCTTATTGACAGTGCTCACATCGGTCCCACGAGCGACACCGGCAGAACTACTATCATCGTTTCCCGCCTCCTGGCAGCTACGTTCTGGGGACTCCTCTCTGACACCAAAACTGCAAGCAGATCCAACAGCATGCAGCAAGGCAAAGTTGCAGACACAACATAGCTGGGGACACGCCATCATGCTTTCCGTGGTTTACAGATTCAAAACTTTAACAATAGGATTTCCATATAATCTAGTCTAGATTTTAACGCTCTTTTCTTGCATTTTGGTGATCATTCATTACGAGCGACCGGGAATGTTTTTCCATTGTATTGTTGTACTTCTTCACTTTTATAGGCGAGAGTCACAATTATCCCGCTTTCTGATCTATTAGATACTTCAGAAAAATACAAGAAAACAATTACAACTTTAATATTTATCAAGCACATTAGTATTTTTCTCCAAATATTAAAACATCGCTTGCATCTTTCTTCCCGCTCCAAATCTAACGTCAAGAACCCCAGCTGTCATTGTCGCTCTGTGACGTCACCGAAGTGTTGCAAGCCTATCAATCCATAATAGTACCATCTTAGTGTTGCCAGCGAACATATCCTTAATAATACCTATACCTGCAGAAAGCACTCATAATATTCGCGAAAATGATGAGAAATAGTAAAGACTATTCAGCTTGT
The DNA here is from genome assembly GCA_018467065.1 of Ephestia elutella. Lineage (NCBI taxonomy): Eukaryota > Metazoa > Arthropoda > Insecta > Lepidoptera > Pyralidae > Ephestia > Ephestia elutella. The sequence goes on from CM031572.1 coordinate 633,480, forward strand.
TCAAACTAAACTAACTATAGCAAAATAAATATTGCTTCCAGACACTTATTTTAAAAATTGATTTTATATATGTAAATTCTTTCTAAGAATTGTACAAAATGCAACGTTACACGGTGAATGTATAAAACGCTTTCACATAGCGGGCGGGCTCGGCCGAGTGTAATGTTACTGTGTCTTCCCAGAACCCAGATGGAGTGGCCGATATCAGAAGGTACCTCTAAACGTTACTTGATATTACGAGGGTTCTCTGCCAGACTTGATAAAACTAAGCTGGTAATAAGGTTTTTACAAACATTTCTGGCACAAGTCTTTATTGTCGCCAGTAGATCTTGGAGCAAAAATTAGTTTTTCTCGTAAGTTGAATTTCCTCGTTGCAAACCGATCTTAAGTGCACCATCAGGTCACGCTTTTTTTATCATGATAATGCATTATCGAAAACTCTTTCTACCTGATAAAATGTTTTCTAGAATACAATAATATTAAGTATTCGTAACAATTTTTTAATATAAAGTCTAGTATTTAGTTTATACCAGGATGAGAAATTTTTAACGAAAACTTGATGATCGCTCCGATAAAATTTTAAGTATCAAATCTATTTCTGTATACAGATTTTTTAAATGTGAATTAATGAGAATAAGGTATCGAATACTTATTAGAGTACACATAAATTTAAATGGTTGTATAATATGACTATTTAACAAAAAAAATAAACTTCACACTTGTAATGCTTATTAGGTCACAATGATGTTTCAATAGTAGCAGCGATTTGTTCACAGTTCTTGTTACTAGCATGTAAATGAACACTACTAGTATTGAAAATCCATTGAGACTTAACAATGACTTAACAGAATCGAGGCCCAGCAGGCTTTACGTTTATCTCTGTGATCCCGATAGCAAAGTGTGACGGTTAGAAGCCGCCGATAAATCCACATTAAGAGCGACGGAGATCGCGATCCACGTAAATACCAATTACGGCCGCTAGCTGGCGGTTTGTGCTGGATATTTCTACGTTACATACCAATTGTTGGAGGTTAGGGCAATTAAAAGCATTGATATTTAGTTATAAATGTCCAAACTATATTTATATTTAGTTCGCTTGGAAGCAAAGTACACGTCTATAGACTCCCGTGCCGCGATACAATATAAGCTGAATGAAATCAGTTAGAGCAAAAAAGTTACAAGTGTCGCGTTGAAGAATGACATCATCTATAATTGTTTACATTAATTTTTGTATAATAGAGCCAACTAGATGTTATTGTAGGTTTTGATTATTCAATACCAGTTTAACTATTGAACTTATAACAAAATTTAATGATATATCTGTCTCGCACGAGCGTCGCGGTTCAATAATGTGCTACTTTCCCTTGACCTTTTGCTTCGAATATTTGTCAGAGTATTTTAAATATCAGAGTTTTGTTATGAAGTAATAACAGATTAAAGTGTAAAAAAAACATATTAGTGATTATAAAAGTAAAATAGACATGAACACACAGTTTGTTACTCAACTATTACCTAATTTTTATACTATTCACACAACCCTCGTGGTTATTTTAGCGAAGCTAAGTTTTTTTTCATACAATTAAATTTATTGTAATAAACTATTACCTATTACGTTTAGGGTCGATTCTTCTTCTTGTTGAGTCAGAATGTCTATATATTCAAATCAATTAGGACCAGTATTGTATTGACCAGGGTTGATTATATTGTATGAAGAAAAAATGTTAGGTACATAGAGTTTTGTCTCACATAAACATACTGACTTAAGTTTTCCAGTAAATTTTAGTTTTGATAAAAAATCTGTAATTTGTGATAGCTCTTTCAGCATCTTTCTTCATTCAGTATAATTAACCAATACAATCTTAAAACTACTTAATCCGTTTTAAATAAAGCCGCCGCGTGCAGACAGACACCACATTCCTAAACAAATCGTTTCCACGCTTCTCTGCAAACAAACACACATCGTATGCACATGCTTCTACTGCAGTGAACTCCTGTGTGGTCTCACAGCTGATGTTAACAAACATCCCCCTTATTAAGCTCTTTTAAAACATCCTGAGACCTTACAGTTAGAGGCAAGGACTTTATAACTACGCCACAGACGGTGATCAGATCAATAGTACTCGTAATTCAGATTATTTTAACATTTAAACAGTGAATGGAAATAAGAAATTGAAACTGTGGATCAAAGTGGAAATTTATTTTTTAGACTTTATTTATTTATTTAAAACTTTATTAAACCAAAATAATACAATGGTATAAAAGGCGGACTTAACAGCATTCTCTTACATAAGTAGTTGGAAGGTAACCTAACCTATTTCCTACTTATCATTTTAAATTTCGTAATGATTTCCTTACCTAATACATAGAAAATTATATTTATCAAGCTTATTTTCCGTCGAGGGAGGCTCAGATTCGACTTTGTTAAGATCCTCAGATCTCGCCCACGGTAGAAATAGAAAATGTTTCATCATTTACCTTTTTTTTGTATTTTCAGCATTGTGAGACTTTCTCTTATGTATCAATACGCGTTCCCAGTTTGTCTCGGGATTGAACGAGCGCGTTGCGGCCGCGAGCGGAATAAAATGTAAATGAAATGGGCCCAATCCAACCCCGCTGAAAACAATCATGGTTGTGTGGAGAAATAGATAATTTTATGCTTGACTACAGTACCATTTTTGATTATATTATACGTAGGTACATACATAGAATAACGCCTTTATCCCTTACGGGGTAGACAGAGCCAGGAGTCGTGAGACTCGAAGGCCACGCTCAGCTGAATAGTAATCTTTCTGATGGAATGGAGATTCAGATATAGTGACAGGTTGCTAGGCCATCGCCTACGAAAATATGTAAGCAATTGTGTGAATTAACCACGAAAGTATTAAATTGTATACAGGTATATTAAAATAGCTATTGTTTGCCTACACGTGACTGCCTAATTACGATTAAAAAATAAAAAGTACAGATGTGTTCAACTCCATGCTGATCTGGGAGCGAAGAAAAAACATGCAATGTGCCAGCTGCTTCTCTTCCCGCGCAGATTGTAAAAGTCAATCGAGGATAAGGGCTTTCAATTGGAGATTCCTCCATTCATAGGCGATAGGCTAGTAACCAGTCAGTGCATGTCACTATACCTGAATCTCCATTCCTTCAGAAAGCCCACAATTCAGCTAAGCGTGGCCTTCGAGTCTCACGACTCTTGGCTCTGTCTACTCCGTAAGGGATAAAGACGTGACTCTATGTATGTATGTAATGTGTTGAACTCTCCGGTTATATCGTCTCGCTTCGTTTAGAGACAACTCGATATCAATTTGCTTTTCGTTGACTCTATCACAATAAAACAATAACAGCGGTTTTAATAATTAAAAATCAATACTTTCTCTTTAATTTCATTTCATTGAAAGAAATAAAGTGGTCCAAAAATCGTCGGCATAAACATAATATTTACATGGTCTCAAATTAAACATGGTTGAGATACGTTTACAACTCTTTTTTTTTTGGTTCGAAAATTGATTAGTCATTTTTGCCGGCTTCTATATCAAGTTAGTTATCGTGAGTTTTTCATATTCATACATTCTGATCTAACTTTTTTAATCGGCTTACCCCGCATGAATCGTTACCCTTGGCCAAACCTGTCTTGACAATAACCAGGCCCTTGATTCTACTAAATTACAAACGTTAACATCGTGGCTCCATTTGCTCAAAAGCCAAGGATTGTATAAAATCATAGAGATCTTATTGAGATCCTGTCGGTTGAGTGCTATCTCAAACACAAATGAGACACGATATACATATCTACTTTTGTAATTATTGGAATCAGTCCATAGTAGTGTAGTTAAAACAAATGTTAAAGTAGTGCCGTTTTGGAGGTTTTTTATTTCAGAGACATTGTGTTATAAAATGTTGTGATATACATATTTCTGTAATTAAATTATTCTGTGTTAACGTAGCGGCCGCCGCTTTTAATGAAATATCATTATTTATCTCGGCGGGCGCTCGCTTTGCATAGTCAATTAATTCGTTACATTTGCATTCATATCACAGTTTGTTTTGGACCTAAAAATCCGGAACGTTTGCGAGATTTCACCTCAAAATTTAAATTTGTTTTCATTTCATCGTTTATTGATTTCATAAACTCAAGAGGCCGGTTTACCATTGTAGCTTTTTTTTCAATTTTTTTAAAAGACTTTTTTAATTTTATCTTATTGCTAATTCTATTGTTAAGTAGTTTTAATAATGTTTGTTAATTTCGTAGCCAGATCGAAAAATATAACTAAAATTTAAGAAAACTCTACCAAATCTAGTTAATCTTATTACAAGATGGATTCAGTTTATGTATAAATTTTTTATCATTCTGGTGTCGACAACATTAGTCAAAATGTTCAATCCGACGTACGTCATCAGTCGACGTACAATTTTGCTTGAGTTTTCATATAGATAACATTCATCGTCTGTAAGAATTTCCAGTTTCGTAGGGTTTCCATGGATTTACTGAAATATTTGTCCAAGAGTCACGCGTTTCGTCTAAGTGGAGAGAAGCAAACGTTGACTTTAATTCCCCTAGATTCCTGTAGATCTCTACAGACGGACGTTAAACAGCTACGTGACGCCGCCGGGACCCGACCAGGGATGGGAAAAGCCCGACTAAAAGTGGACCAAAATTTTTTATTTCAAATTCTGTGGGCGCTTTGAAAAAGTCCATCTCTGGATCCGGCGTGTCAGTCAAGTCAGTCGTCAAATTAAACTATTTTTTTAAAGCTAACTGGATTTTTATACTGAGTAAGGCATTAAAGTAATTTGTCAATATCTACAATCTAATACAACGTTTTTCTAAATAAAATACCAAGTATGTTATAAGGTGTTAAAAAAATAAAGGACTGAGGGCGAGTAATCAATAACCCTAGATTCTCAGATAAAGCGATCACAAACCACCGGTAATCTGAAATGCTGATGTTTACAGAAAACCGACACCGATCGTTAGTTCCTATGATCAAGTCTTCGGCCAACGATCATACTGCCGCAGCTGTTTATTTATCTAATTACATGGTACGAGGTTGTCAGGAATTCTTGGAATTCCTCAATCTTATTTTAAGCTGTATAGCTTCGAATTTAGAGTATAGTATAGTTTGTTGGATATTGTTGCTTCAGGCAGGTGAATTGCAATGGTTGCAGCGCTACCGGGGTACAGTCTCGATGAAAGATGTCGGGAAACCCGTTTGAACGGACATAGAATGCCAACACCGGTTATTTATTGAAACCATTCCTGCGACCGGTAAGGCAGCAAATTGCTAAACGCAGTCGAGGTCTGCTATTATTGCTTGTTATAATTACACGAATTAGTTTCTAGCTTTAGCACAAAACGTCCAAGGGAATATCGGGGTGTTTGTTTTGTAAGTTCTTCGGTTTTAAGGCCACCCACACTAACGTTTATCTGAATGTGAAAACCGGGTTCAAAGTCATTAAGATCTGGAATGATTTTGCAGATCCAAGAATGTTCATAAATACAAAAACTTGCAATAGTATGTAGGTATTTGATATTATCATGCCTGTTTGCCTGCCTCATCTTGCATCCTTTATATTCACTAACCACTTTCTTCGTTCTCTCGTCATGATATGAAAATTAATTTTCAGTTTCACCTTTTGATCATATGCCTGGTCAACTGGTCAGCGTCGTAAGTTGAATATCCCGAACATATAGATGTCTCTAATATTATATTTACCGATAGCTTTATTCATAATGATATCGAGATTGTTCGCGTGAGGTCTCTATTTCCGCATTATTGTCCGCATATCGCAATGTGATATAACTTTATGTGCCATCAAAACGGTCGTATTGTCATCCGATTGAGTGAAATGTCCAGAATCGCATTTTACGACAAAGCCTCCGATTTTATGAGCAAAACAAATGAGGTCAAATCAAAATTCTAATATGCACTTGGTCTGAAAGTACTTTTTTCAAACATTTATTTCTCTATAATGTTATTGATGTTGGCGTCTTTACAATGAGTTAAAATTTATTATTTTTTTACCCATATAAGTTACGTTTTTACGGCCTATGTATTATTAGTATTGGCAATAGCGTTATCTATTTTCAATTTAGAACTAAGTATATCTTGTAATACAAAATAATAAACTAAAAATAATTGTAAACCTGCATCTTGGAACATAAAATGAAATCCATCATCTATACCTAATCACATGGCAAGTTTAAATTGATTTATAAACGTTATAAAACTCGATGCATCTTCAAGATAGCATCCTCCATTCCTCATACCAAGTTTGACTGGCAGCATGCTTGCCGCATTCCTAATTATGTAATTAAGATCGGCTGATAACACCTCCCGCGGCGCCAACGGTAGCCTTCCGGCGGCGCCTGCGCTGGTACCGCGGTGTCCAACGTGCATACAGTTTGTAGAATATCGTGACGTCATTTTATAAATAGTGTATACTACAAGGTTACTTTGTAATTTAGACAAAAAATGCCAACTTCAGGTATCCAGTCCTCTCATGAAGAGATCGAAAGTAGTTGGCTAAACAAGCAATTTAAATTATTACCGCTTTTTTCATTCCGATCAACGGAATCGATCGCTAACTTACTTTTGTCCGTATCCCTTGGATTCTATCAATCCGGGGCAGTGGTCCAACTACTCTGTACAACTAGTTGGACAATGGGTCTTTACTAGGGGCAGTTGTCCAACTTTAAAAATAGTTGGACCGCAGCAACATTTGTGATTTCCGTGGTCATTTAAAAAAATAACTTGCCAACTCTAAAAACCTCATCTTTATGTGTGTATAGTACCTCTATTTCACGCAATCTCTGTCATCGGAATCTGCAGAACCTGATGGCCTCAAATTGGTGAGGTTGACGAATAAACATTATAAAAAGTTCCCTATGTGCTATTCCAGACTGTATTATATATAGGTACCTGTGAACCAAATTTCGTCGAAATTTATGCATTCAGTAACAAACATCCAAGAATTCTTACTAACTATTACGTGTACCATATTAGCCGGAATAAAGCAGGATTAATAAACATTCTTTTAAGTTTGAAACTTAAGAATAATTTAAACCTATGATCAAACTAGTTAGATCATTCGCTCTTCAATAAACACCACTAACAAATCACTGGGTTAATACCCGAAGACGTGCGAGCGTGTCAGTCATCTGACATCTGACACACAAATGATGGAGAATCTAGTTTGATATGCAAATGCGTTCAAATTGATTGTCATCATAATTCTAGCGCAGTGTCAGATTTGATGTTAGTGGAACGATGTGGGCGACGATGCAGATAATTGTTTCATTGAATAAGTAATTAGATATTATCTTAGTTATACTATAGGATAGATACTTTAGACATTATATATTTTTTTATAAAATAAGTACTTAGTGAGGTAGTAAAATAAGATAAAGATTTCTTCGCAAATTACAGCAAAATACGCTTAGTTCACATCTTCTTCGAACGTGCCTTTCACGTGCTATTGGTCCATTCAACCCAGTGGAAACAGGTCATGCCTCTTGCAATACTGCACAAGTAGGACATTAAAAGACGACGGAAGAGGGACATTGAAAGCCAGTAATCTTGGGACATTGCCGCGTGTAAGTTTAATATGAGCGTTTGGTATGAAACAGGCGGTATCAATTGACAACTCAAGGGAATTTATAAACTAAAGTTTCATGTTTGGAATATTTGGTTAGGTTAGACTTTCAATAGGTTTTAATCTGGCCTAGATATTAATTTGGATCTTAACCTCATTTAACTAAAGTTACTTTCGTCAAAATAGGCAATTAACTGTGTTACACTTGGTCGTGAAACTAATGATTTACCGGGTTATTCACCAGTCAGAGTATTTTTTCTTTGCCACGGGTCATACTGTCCTACCCGAAGTATGAAGGCGTTTTATTTTTAAGAAACCTTTTTTAATTTTCAGTAGCCTATAGAAAACCGAGAAAACCACAAATACAGTACTTTTGCCATTCATAGTAAATGGGTTGCCGCTTGCAGTAAGAGTCGCTGAGGTTATGGAAGGAAAGTAGCAATGGTTCCGATACCTTTAAAGCTTTCAGTTTCTTAACTGTCTTTTATACTAGCAGTATTTTTAATACTGCAATTGTAAGATTTCTATTCAAACAATGTACAATGAAATGATAGCCGTTGCTCGCGGGCCATACAAAATTTCACCCTCCGTTGAAACCTCTTGGGGGTTGATTTTTGAAAAAAAAAGCAGCGCTTGTTTTGCCTTGGATGGGTGTATTTATATTCAAACCTTTAATAAAGTTTAGCCATTTAATCGCAACAGACAGACTTTTATATTTATAATATTAGTAAGGATAAATCACAGATAGATAACAAAGGCCAACCTGTTTGTATAATGGAGCTATTCAATAGGTACCGCGTAGCAAAATCTCAAGATTGGGCTCATGTCAAAGTCAAAGTCAATTATTTTTATTCATATTGACTTAAAAATAGCACTTATAAATCGTCACATTCTTGTTTTTTAGTTAGTTGACGTTATATACCACCGCCTCCAAAGCGCAAGTGGAGAAGAGGCGGCGCAACAAACTCCACTGCTGCATTTTCTCTCTGTGATAAAACAATCACGAGTTGAATACCGTCCATTTCTGATGATGTGGATAATTCTAGCTTGCTGTACCGTTATACATATTGTTGTTCTCTTTCCAGGCGGAGGAACTAAACTCCCTGGTGGGAGATGCGTTCCGAATGGCGTTCGCGTCGCAGCTGCAGCCCTCCGCGCCGCTCTGGGTGAGTTCAGCATTGTACACTCAGCTGCAGAGAATTTTGACCTTCCTGAGATAGGATTCGGTGGGATATGAGGTCAGGTTTCTTTGATTCTGACTGTACCTCCCGTTCATTATCATGCTTCTACTTGTACAGGGACCTTATGAACAGTCTTGCATCATAAGTGCAATCAGAACTATGTGGCTATAATATGATCTTCCAGTAAACACCCGCTTGCCTGCTTTGAAGACTTATCTTTGAAGATAAGTTATACATAGCCAATTCTAACTTATTTTTTCTAATCTCATCAATATATTTTATTGGAGCACTAAAATAAAGTTTTCAGTAAATTTACCTATCATATTATAATCGCATCAATCAAATATAGTAGAATTTGCAAGCTTATGACATTTACCATCAATCATCGGTTTTGTAATGTTGTAAAATATTTTGATACTATTTTCAAAGTAAGATGATCAATAGATATTTCGAGAGGACATAAAATAAATAAAATAAACTACAGCGCAAGATAAAAGGCACATTAAAACTTTCCAGAAAAGTAACTTTGCTAAGTACAGCTTAGATCTCAATTTATTGTTTTAATACTTGGTGCATGGTTCGCAGGTGCACGCCACATTGTTATGATGGAGAGCTTTTGTGTAGCACTTTTGTGTATAAAACATGTCATGGGAATAATAGAGAAAAATAAACCTATTGTGGGTCTTACGTAAAACGAAATTTTGATTTGGGTAAGACTCAGGGGTAAATAAATAATTTGCATACATGATAATTTTAAATGCAAACATCAAAAATTAATGTTATCTAAAAGCGGAAAGCAAAACAAATTAATCGTTCATTTTAATAAAAAAATTATGTTATGTAATTCTATTCAATTTTAAAATACAAAACCCTTCTGAAACGATATGGGAAACAATCTATACATATAATAAAACAGTAAAAATATTTTGTCTGTACATTTAATATTTTTGACTGAAATGGATAGAGGGAGACCTAAAAAGAACAATAGAAAGCAAAAAAAAATTTTTGGAATTTCTTGTCTGTCTGTCTGTCTGTATGTATGTACGCGTTTCACGCAAAAACTACTGGACGGATTTGAATGAAACTTTTTTTGTTGTATAGCTATTAAGCCTGGGCAACATATAGGCTATAATTCATTTTGAAAACTGGAACACCTGATGAAGAACCATAACGGAACAGCTAAACTATAAGTAATATGGAAATGGTGCCTTAACAAAAATCGTTCAACCTGATGAGCATTTTCTGCCGACGTATAAAAATTGAAGATCTGGAACATCTGATGAAAAGCTCCAAGAGACCAGCTACACTATAACATATATGGAAATGGCGCCTTAGCAAAAATCGTTCAACCTGATGAGCATTATCTGCTGACGTATAAAAATTGAAGATCTGGAACATCTGATGAAAAGCTCCAAGAGAGATTTTTCATCTAAGCGAAACTCACGCGGGCGAAGCCGCGGGCGACAGCTAGTTATATAAATAAAATTCTATCTGTAAGGATTGTACCCACGGGAAAAGGCGTGATAATATGTATGTTTGTTTCTATTATGTATATTTTTTGTAACCCAAAATGCGTTCGTTGCCTATTTACTAATTTGTTTAAAAATATTACACAAACAATTACCAAAACGAAGTTCACCATTGAAATTCGGTCGGCGCGGCGGCGAACGCGAGATGCACACGCAGGAATGCGCGGTCAGAGTTCGCGAGGTGTTGCGTGCAACACGGGAATCTTTACTAACTAAGCAACGGGATGTATATAAATATATTATAAATATTTTTATGTCAATTCGTTTCTACCAAAACTACACCACAGAAATTAAGTTCGTTGAAATGCGGCCGGCCTAACTACTATGATTTGACGACCGGCCAAATAAAGCCGTACATTTGATTGTCTTCAAACACATGGGAATCGTGCTTCCAGCATTGTTGAGTCAATTATCTGATTCCCAGAGACGAACACAAAGACACGCTAAAATGTGTAGACAAACAATGTTCCCACTCTACACCTGTTATACTTGTATGATGATAGAAACGTTCGTTTGATCCACCATTACTGCAGGTGAAAATACAAAGAAACAGTCGGCAATATTGTTTTTACCGCTTTTTGAAAATAATATATCGGTGTATGTGGTGTTATTACATACATAGAATCACGTCTTTACTCTGTCTACCCCGTAAGGGATTACGGGGTAGACAGAGCCAAGAGTCGTGTCGTGAGACTCGAAGGCCACGACACGACTGGTGTTATTAAAGTTGAAAATCATATTTTGTTAGTTTAAACATTTATTAAACTAAACATCAAAATGGAAACAAGCTAATTATTTAAAAATAAAAAACACGACTGACATCTTACATAGCCTATGTCATTCGGGCTAATGCAAGGAATCTAACAATACCTCTCACATCAAAATCTGTTAAGCCGTTCAGGACTTATGGTGGAATAAAGAAATTACATACATACATACATACATACATGAACCCTGAAAACATAACACTCCTTTTTTGGTCAGTCGTGTAAAAAAGGAAAGATCTAAAACATCAAAAAGTGTTTCTCAATTTGCCTAGATGACAGATTAGGTACTTTATTACACAAGTGTAAAAGTGTAAATAATGGACTTCAAGCCAATCTACCAGTCAACTAAATGGATGATACTGTTTTCTCAATCAAAAGTTTGAAAAGAAACATAATAAATCGTTATAAAAGATGACAGTTGGCAAGTAAATCTTTGTTTACCTGACACAATTACCTCGAGTCGTAAATTGTATGGTGACTGAAAAAATCCAATTTCATTTCATGCTTCAAAATTCTGAATTATATTATTTAAATTGAACTGTTTTCACTCACATAGAGTTTATTTATACCAATAGAAATAATATTCCTAATGCGACTGGCAGTTTTAAATATTAGCGCGTTAAAATAAATTAAACACTTTTTATATTCTCTCTCTCAGCCGAAAGACGTCCACTGCTGGACAAAGGCCTCCCCCAAGGATTTCCATAACGACCGGTCCTGCGCTGCCCGCATCCATGCGCATCCCGCGACCTTCACCAGGTCGTCGGTCCACCGAGTGGGAGGCCTGCCAATACTACGTTTTCCGGTTCGTGGTCGCCACTCGAGAACTTTTCTGCCCCAACGGCTATCTGTTCTACGAGCTATGTGCCCTATGACTATATGACTATATACGAGCTATGTACTTTTTATATTAGTAAAGATTTATTTGCAAACTTGTCATATTTATCAAATCGTATGTGTGTAATTGGTTCCGACTTGAATTCCTTTGACCACCCTACCATTTCTACAAGGCAACCTACACGCACTTCAACCGCTATTATTCTGTGTTTTATTTCTTTAATTTATTCGCTGTAATTCAAATTGATTGAGGCCATCGACCTTAAGGTACGATCGCTACACTTTACCCGGAATAAATCGCGGCCCTTGTCTTCTAATTTATTCGAGGCGAACCAGCGCGGAATGTCGACAAGTTAAAATCGCATTGTAATGAAATTCGCGATTAATCTTATTTACTTTGATAACGAAAACCGCTCAAGTACGAATCGGATTCGCACACCGAGGGTTCCGGACACAGTTCTTAAACACGGAGAATCTTCTATAGGTAGGTACGGATTTTGATGAGATTTAGTAGGTACATAGATTGAATATAACTAGGTATAGCTAATAGATAAAAAAAAATTGAAATAGGTATTGTGTTGGAGGACAAGACACACTTTAGGTCACTGAGCCAAAGAAAGTAAGTAAGCAAAATAGGTTACTTTTCATCCTAAAACTTTTACGGGAGCGAAGCAGCTAGAATGATATACTTACAGTGGAAAAATTATTCCGTTTTCTATCGTCTCACCATATTCCCTACGCCCTTCGTTTGCTAACTACTATAAAAGTTTACGGCAACCTTTTCCCTTGCTTGGCTTGTTTGAACTCCAGTTATTTAAATTTCTTTCCACTTTCTCCGAGTGAATAAAGATAAAATAAAAATAAATTTTAGGGCGCGTCGTGACGCAACTCCGCGCCTCGTTTTCTTTAAACCGTTTTTATTTTTGTTGCCTTTTCGCTGAATTTACGATGACTTCCAAGGTGTAAATCGACAAAATACTTGGTTAAATGTAAACTTATTTTAATTTATATGCAGTTTATTCCATAAGTCCATCCTATGACAAGAATCCCCAGTTTAAAAACCCAATCCATTGATTGACTTTTAGAATGTAGGCGGGAAGAAAAGCAGCTGGCATGTTTTATTTTCGCTTTCAGATCAGTATGGAAGTACCTAATTGTTTTAATAAAAATCTAGACTATGACTGAGACTTACAATAAGTCACATATTTTAGCACAACACTGAGCTTTATTGATTAAATTTCACCTTGTTTTCCAGCACCCATTTCTCAGTTCATGTTTCGCCGCAGTATGCCGTAATGGGAATACCATAGTCACTTTCGTTCTGCGAGAGAGACGCAACTATACTTAACAGAAGAGTGTGAGCGGGACAAAACATGGTGGACACGCGTATTGCCGTGCGTAGGAGCCATAAGACATGAGTTAGGGTGACGTTTTTAATTGCCCGACGGCTTCTATACAGTGTTTTAGCCTTTGTGCTATTTTAAATTGTAGCCCGTTGAGGTTATATTTTTTCATCTTTATTGAATGTCTGTGGTATAACGATATCGTATTTTAACGTTGAGTTACAATACTATTGAGGTGAAATACACTAGTGGTTCGCCGCGAACCTCGCGATTATTATTTGAAAAATATGCGTATATCTCAAAAACGGCTGAACCGATTTTGTTGCGCAACGAACATAAAAATTCAATTGATAGTAGCTACACGTATTATTAATATCATCGAAATTAATTCAACGGTTCGAGAGTTTTCGCGGAACAAACATACATATATACAAACAATGTGTTTTCGCCCCTACTTGAATTATAGCTCTCGCTCGGTCAATAATTCTTTGACGTTACATCATACATAATTTTATGTACTTAGGATAAAGAAAAATTGCTTCAGTGCTAGCACTTAAGTAAGTTTTTAAATTAGTACTTAGTGTGGCCCGTTGTGTTGTTTATTTTATTGTAATGTGGTCCACGTCACAAGTAAAAGCAAGTACTTACCTAAATAAACCTACACTAAGCAGTAAAGAGGAATGCTTTTAGTACAGCATTTGAGATAATTTTGAAAGCTCATGAATCATTAAGATATGATATGGAGCTCCTTAAAATAATAACAGTCACTCACGTATTTGGACGTCAATAATTTCTAAATGTAATTGTAATTATGAAAAGTGAGACAATACGAATCACAAATCACACTAGACTTTGAAATTTGTAATACTCAAATAATAAAAATAAAAAACATCCAATACCATTTGATGAAAACACAAGCCAAAATAATATCAAAATTGTTTGTAGAAATAAATTTAAAGCATGTAATTAAATATTTTATAACATAATAAATTTGGTCCGCTCATAAACTACGTCAAGTAAAGGAATGATTTATTTAATTCGCTACCTACATTGTAATAAAATGATAAAAGAAGAAACAGCCATAAATGTATTAAGTGGCATATCTTATATAACCAATTTATTTATTTTATTTATTTGTTTATTTAAATACAACGGTACATATTTCGTAGCCAATTACAGTATTTAATAATGGAAGATATACATTGAAATTTAGAAAAAGAAAAACAGATATAAAAGAAACATTTGCATTTTTATCACATGTAGTCGACTCACATTCACCATTCTCACAAAACAGCAAACAATTCCTGACAAGCGTCTTTCATCCATCCGCAAATACATTACATTCAGGCTCCTGGTTCAGGAATGCGTTGAGATCTGATAACATACGGCAGAGAGGAGACTGAGCATGAGATACAGGGCGTGTGATCGGTGTTGCAAACAATTTTTTCGATTGACATTTACGATGTAAAAGGTTTCTGTTCGGTACATACAAACGACACAATTGATTATGAAGCTCGGTGGTATCGATGTAACCTCGTAGTACTTTTAGACAAATCTCTTCTCTTCATGTTCAATTATCTCTTCATGTTCTTAAAGAATTAAGGCCTAGTATACCTAGTAGGAATAACGTAGGATATAATAATAAAAGTTTATTCACAGTGGTCAAAACAAGCTCATAGACAAACAGTTAGTCCGCGTTTGATCCCGCTTTTGACGGACTTTAATAAAAAGGTAAAAGAAGAAGAATAAAAAGGAAAATGCATCCAGAGTGCGATTAATACTTACCATGTTGCCACCTGGTAAAGTTTATATACCTGAAATAAATTATTTGTTATTTATTTATTAATTTTACTTTTTTTTTATTACTTACTTAAATAGTTCTAAAATGATAAAATAAGGCAAGCTTAGGTTTTGTCGCTCGTGATTGGGCCGCCTCTACCTTCACAAATGTCACAGGTTAGGGGAATGTAAATCAAAAATTCACTTTACGATGTAACGGCCTGAAGTGTATGTATATTTATGATGTTTTTGCTAACCATGGCAGTGTATGTTATTTATAACCATTATTTGAATTACAAATAAACATAAGTTAGTGGGTGTGTAATGTATTAAAGTTCACCAAATTATATTTTCTAGATCACATTGTATATCTTATGATAACAGTGTTACAAAATGGTTTTTTCTACAAAAAAAATACGGAAACTCTAAGAACAACACACTCATTATGTAGACGAGATAGGAGTAAATCGACACAGGTCGCGTGTGATGATCAAGTAAATCAGGAATATGTAAATTTAAACGATGCCGCGCCGCGCGCCGCGCCGCAGACAGCGGAGAGTCATCGCCTTAAATTAAATTTTGGAGATTGATCTGGAATATCCGAGAAAAACATGTATTTTCTGGATAAATAGGAGGCTTGATTTTAACATTACATTCTGTGGTGTTGCAATATGAAAAATCAGGAAATCGTTGAACCGACTTAAAACTTGTAAAAAATTCGATCCCAACAAAAACGATATCTTTAGTAAAGAGATGCTCTGAGCAGGTACATAAAAATATATGAAACCTAGAGATTTTATTATAATTTTAGAAGATACTTTTCTTTCTTTCCACAATGTTCATCTAATTCTACACCGAAAATTCACCAAAACTAATCTCGCTGACAGAAAACGTCCGACGGAGACGGCCGCTGCGAATGCGAACGATAAACGAAATTGTACGAAGTAATATCGTCCATTGTGGAGAATCCGATGCGAGTCGGACTGACTCGATAACGTTATTCAATATGTTGTGGTTTCGGTTTTGAATATATCTAAAATGACTTTATCGGACATAACTATGTAGGCGTGCATATTTGAAAATCACTTTTGAGCTGTGGAGCTTGTCATTCCGCGTCTTTCTCCACATGCTCCTTAGAAGAGTTAGTTATAAAACAATTATTGCCGATAATAAGTGACGGTAATTATGTTTTCGCGCACCGCTTTCAAAGCTCAAGTGGAGAAAAAGCGACGGCACTACATAAACCTATCTCATCGAACTTGAAATGCGGTAGTGTATATAAAAAGAAGGATAATGAGAACGTACAAAATTTATTATAAAACACGAGGCCAGTTAAGCATTCGTTATTTTACGTTAATGTCGTAAGTACAAAACCATGTAAACTCTAAAAATTACCTCCGAGATTTACGATGACAACTCATATTGGGAGCGTCACATGAAATACATTGTTGGAAACCATATACTTAAAGAAATGTTTATTCGGAAAATAAATCCTTATAAGTATCCTCATATAATAAGTAGGATTTATTATATCCTCCTTATCCATTCATAAAATGACCGATGATGTATGAACTGTAGTAGTTGTAAATTTTTGTTAAAACATTGAAAGTAAGATTCTTAGCTTTATTTAAGGCTCTATCGTTGAGCCAAACAATGATATTGTCCATGTCAAGGTTGAAAAACACATTCAACTATGATGACAGATCTTTTCTGTTCTATCCAAATCCAAGTGACATTTCTATCCAAATCCAAGTGACATTGAACCGGGGTGCGTGTCACCAACTAATTACTGCGTAGACTCAATTCAATAATCTACGGGCTACACGATGGAGTACTGATGGTTAACATAACACGCGATTAATGAACTTTGTTTTGTCTAAATTATTTGTTTCTGAATCGAGACAGAGAGCTCATGAAATTATATTAACGACGGATCAAAAATCCTGCGTCAGAGAAATTCGATTAGAAGAGTCTTCAAATCGGTGAATTTGTAATATCGAATAGCCCTTTCGGGTGCCCATTTTCTCCAAAATGAGAAAATAGATGTAATGTATAAAATAGATTCTTCGCTTGCAAAAAAGATTTTTTGTTTCCAGAAAGTATTTGAGTCATTTTCTCCATATTTTTTCTAAATATCTACATTTTTTAGTGTATTCAACACTGCTTTTTTAAATGAACAAGATAAACATTCTATCTATTTTACTTTTTTAAATTTTTATATAATTAGTTTTTCTATGGTTCTTCTTAGTCCCTTGAGTTTAGAAACTTTTACCTACTTTACCTTATTCCATTCCGAATTAATTCCTAGCTAGAATCTTGTTTCGAATAGGCAGAACAATAAACCACAAGCGACATAGAAACCAGCCGCTGTGGGTTGTTATTGGCAGTGGTCATGCGAACTAGGTTATAAGGATTCGTACAATCTAAACATTTTCTGTTTCTGCTCTGTTTTCCCTTACATTTCCCAGACTTTCGCCAATTTATACCAAATGTAATAGATTTTTCATTTCACCAACCTTTCTGTGGGTACTATTTTGGTGAATGGGAGTTGGACACGCATGCTGTAAATTGTTGGTGACGTCTGACGTTAAAAACGTCTGCACGCCACGTTGGTAAACGGGTATTAAATTAGAACACTGTGTTAATTTTGTAAATATAGTTGTGTTTAATTATATTGAAGAGGCTAGTAAGTAGGTTACCCTTTGTATGAATCACGCCATTTTAAGTTCATATTATAAGTTATATTGAATCTTATAGGTAGACAAAAGTTTTGTAGTGATTCAATGTAGTAATTTATTGGCAGCGAATTATATTCCAATTTTAATGAACTGTCGGCGATTAAATTGAACGTCAAGAAATGCTGTCATTTGGTTACATTAGTTTCATTTCTGTATAAATATATTAAAACTACACAATTCACAATAAAACACAAAGAGCAGCAACACAAAAAAATCAATTAATTGTGTAATCAGCTTCCTGCGGCGGTATTTTCGAACCGATACGACATTGGAACCTTAAAAAAAACGAGACTACCTCTTCTTGAAAGGCTGGCAACACTCTTGTGATATCCCTGGTGTTGCAATTGTCCATGGGCAGCGGAGATCGCTTACCATCAGGTGACCCACTTGCTCGTTTGCCGCTCTATGTTATAAAAAAAATATTGCAGTTAGTATGAACCTAAGGGTGAGGCCAAACGAGCGTAATTTTGTGAGTAGTGAGTCGCAGAATTTCGGTTTCAGTCGCAGAATTTTGCGTTGCCGTATGAATCAAATAGGACTTTTGTATGAAACCGAATGCAGCAGAATTTCTGTTATCGAAATTCTGCGACTCACTACTCACAAAATTACGCTCGTTTGGCCTCACCCTAAGTAAATTTTAGGTAATCCGTTCTACTCCTACATTATTTTGTTTTCAACCCCAAATCTGCTTAAAAAGTAGGTGAACTCCACGACAACAGAACACGACCATTACCGCTGAACAGCTGCATTAAGCGCTAAAAAGCGCATTTAGCACTCCAAACTCACTACAACACCCATTACCGTCTACTCGTCTTGTCCCCCTTTCCCAGAAACATTGCTCTTACTTTAGTTTCAAAATTGTGATTGTACGATGTAAGACATTTTCTTGTCTATTTATGACTTTGTAAATATTGGTAGTTTTGATTTTTTTAAATATAGAACCAAATCATTGAGAATATTTAGTAATTTAAGATATTTTAATATAGAAGCAAAAGATGTTATCTCCTATGAGAAGATCATAGAATTTCCTGCTATTTTCCGTAGACCTCCATTGAGCATTAAAATTAAATTTATAACAAAATTTGCCTATGTCAACTATCTCCACACAAAAAATCACATCAATCTATTGCTCCGTTTTGACGTGAAAGAAGGACAAACAAACACAATTTTGGATTTAAGTATAAATAAATATGAATCGATTAAACATCACCTATCGAAGTCTTTAAAGATTTGGTAACCACCTGCGTGCCTTTTATTAAAGAATAAAACTTAATAGGTAGTTCTGTTATGAAGTTATATATATCGACAGAAGCTAAAGTTTTAACTTGAAACATCCTAACTAATATTATAAATGTTTGTTTGTTTGTTACCTCGTCACGCTTCATCTACTGAACCAATCTTCCTGAAATTTTGTATACACATCGTTAGAAGTACGGAGAAGGACATAGGGTACCTTTCATCCCGGGAAAATGCACTGTTCCCGTGAGAAATTCACTATAGTATTAAAATTCTATATAGTATCTTCTTAGAACCTAAACGTCTTATAAGATACGACAATAAAGTTTGTAAGTTTCATAACAATAAGATTTGTGACGCCCCATTGTAACATTGTTGTCACTCTGGTAAAATTATGTAGTTTTACTTAAGTACTAACTTGGTTTAAAGGAAATGCTAAATGACTATGTAGCACGACTGATGAGGCACATTAGACAGACGTGGGGGCAATTAGTTCCACAACCAGCATATTTGTTGGGGGTAATTTATGACGATGTTTTACAACTAACATATCTGTTACAGTAATTAATTTGGTAATTATTTTAACTAGGTCATGCTGTTGGTGTAGTTCACAGGGGGCAATTTATTTGTAAATGTCTAGATTAGTGTGAAATAAGGATCTATTAGAATTCTATTTTAGTATATTATACACACAGGAAGGCATAAAAAAAAGCTTAAACAATCTGTGGTTGAATTCGTGACTTCGTGAGAAGCAACAATTTCTAATTCTAGGTTAGGTTTACCTATAGTATTTTTTATATAAACGGGAAGAATCGCAATGCGGTTTATCCCTTGATCCACTTTGTAGACCTTTGACATAGGACCCGTGCATAGGACTGCTTGGCATTGCCTAAAACTTTTCTTAGTAAACAGCTTGGCCACGATTTGGATTGTTCCGATTGCCTGTCTTCTTAGAGGGTCTTTGGTTGTTTCGGACCACAAACGATTCGAACCGCGGTCCTAATCGCCCAAGAGCTCTTTTTAAATGGGTTCTTTAGCACCGCAGTGATTGGAGCGGTGCGAATGGCCTAATGTATCCAGACTTCTTTTATGGTTATGGGACACAAACATTGATCTATAAATCATTCGCAATTCTGGATGTGGTTATGTGATTGCCAGGTTGTTGCCAGCCCTGCGCGATGTGCCCACTGGGACCGTTCGTTCGCGAGATATCAAATATTCAGCGTCAGAACAAACGGGTTAGTGGGGCGCGGCAGATGGTAGAGGTTTTTGTGGAGGTTGAGTCAGCGGAAACTGCGGGAAGTATATAGAGAGTGTTGTGATTTTAAACTAGCTATACCGCGTGGCTTTGTTCCCTGCGGGAGAGAAAGACTTTCTTGTGAATATGGCTATTATACATAGAAAGGGATTTTTAATTTTGTTTGTTTTATTGTACAACTAGCTGTTACCCGCGGCTTCGCCCGCGGCAAAAAAGGATTAATCATTATCCCGCGCCCCTGTGAAACTGTTGCTTGAGCGCGAGTTAGCACTTTATTCACAATGGAGCGAGTTGAAAAATAGGTAAAATAGCAAATAGGCAAAATTACAAATTCATTGGCAAATACCGTTTATATACACTCGTATATATATGTGTGCATGAAATTTAGTAAGACTGCTAGCGTGCGTGTCGTGATTTTCAATCAAAATGGCGCGAAAATTTTATCGTTACCGTACAGCGTATAGATAGATATATTGATAAAGATATAAAATAATAAAAAAACGTGCCGTGCGTGTCATAAAAAGTAACCTGAACCTAACTTATTTTCTGCCTTCAAGTCTTTCCGGGCGGTAATAAAAAAAAATAACCTGAACCTAACTTCTTTTCCGCCCTCAGTCTTTCCGGGTGGTCATAAAGAGTAACCTGAACCTAACTTATTTTCTGCCTTCAAGTCTCTCCGGGCACTAATAAAAAAAAAAATAACCTGAACCTAACTTCGTTTCCGCCCTCAAAGTCTTTCCGGGCGGTCTAAAAAAAAACCTAAACCTAACTACTAATATATAATTTTAGCTTTTTAATATACAAAGTTTAACACTCAAAAAATTCACAATTTCGAAAACATTGTTTATTTTTAGACCAACCGCGAATTGGACATTTTTTGGAACTTTGGACCAATCGCGTCTAAACCGTGTCAGTGATCTCTACAGCGAAGTGCTGGGCGGGGTGGGGTGCGGTATTTGAAATGAGTGCGGGGCGGTGAGTGACCTATATGTACGTTAGTACTACTTACTATTCTGTGGCGATTCTGTTTTCGCTACACTATATGGTATACATAATACATAAACATTTATCACACATACAACGTTACAATCATGTGATTCACACACATAATATGTAGAAGTTTGAGCCCGCCGGCCGCCCGGTGCAACGGCCCATTTTATATGGAAGTAGTGGGGAGGCTGTCGTAACGTCACTTTGACGTAACGTCACTTTGACTTAACGTCATTTTGACATGACGTCTATTTTGTCAAATAATAGATGGCGTTACTATAATTGGTATCCCATGCCCACGGGAACCATTTTATCCGGGATAAAAAGTAGCCTATGTGCTATTCCAGGTCATTATCTGCCTCTGTACCAAATTTCATCGAAATCCGTCCAGTAGATTTTACGTGATTGAGTAACAAACATCCTCACAAACTCACAAATTCACAAACTCACATCCAAACTTTCGCATTTATAATATTATACTAGCCACGCCCCGGGGCTTCGCTCCCGTGGGAATTTCGGGATAAAAAGTACCCTATGTGCTATTCCCGGTATTTTTCTAACTGTATACGAAATTTCATCCGAATCCGTCCAGTAGATTTTGCGTGATTGAGTAACAAACATCCTCACAACACAAACTCACAGACTCACAAACTCACATCCAAACTTTCGCATTTATAATATTAGTATAGATTAGGATTATAGTATGGATAACATAAATAAATCACTAATTACATAAATCCAGAAAATGGCAACGGCGGACTTATCCCATGAAGGGATTTTAGTTTGTATATTACACATACAAATAGGTGTATCGTTTAGGCGATCAGTGTCCAGTTCTTTAATAGTATTCTATAATATAATTATTATTGTGACTCAGTTCTGAATTCGACCACTTCTAAGAAAAACTTATCTGCTTTTGTACCACTTCTATCATTCGACTGTTGAAAAATCGTCTTTGAACAAATTACCCATAAGTTGCTCCAAATTACTGCAAACAAATAGATAAGTGTATAAAGTTTACGTTAATATATAATATACCGTTTTTTTAAGCCCATTGTATTTTGTACACTGTCGGCCAAAGCTTTATGAACCGGCAAATTACGTTTTATGCTGACATTTTGATTGATGATCGTCATCTCCCGACATTATCAAGCACAGGCCACATTGTTGCTGTGCAATTTATACAATAATTTCAAACATAAAAAGTTATGTTCCAGTCTTAACAGCGACATGAATTTTTAAAATTGGTTGGTTGTTTATGTTCGGAAAAATTCAAACCAAACTTAATTTGAAACAAACGCGTACATGAAACACTCATGAAACATATTGTTTTTGTACAAAACTAATTATATTTACTTACATGCACCGATCAGATAAAATACTTATTTATTTTAAAAAGTTGATTTTAAAGTCGATCCTATAAATTTTTTGTTAGTAATAATTAATTAGAAGCCTGTAAAATTACTTTTTGGTAAGTTTAAATGATAAAAGAAGTGCGTAAATTAATAATAACCTAGCATAAATCACTAACTTGGTATACTAAGATAGGTAATACGTAAAACAGCGTTGTATAAAAGACTTTATACATGTATACAAAACCATCGAAGACGCAATAATGTGCTTAATAGCTATAAAAAGGTGGTTTCTTGTTTAAGCTAACGCTAATTCAATTATAAAGTGGCTATTTTGCTGTACGGTAAAAACGGAATTGATTGGAAAGTTCACCTTTTTATGCGCTGAAGTGTATTTGATGTATGGACTATGCTATGTTATGGACGCAAAATCAAAATATAACTTCATATAAAAACTAAATTATTACATAATATTACACGAATTAATCGGCTGTTTGATAAGAAATGTTTGTCGAAATGTTATCATTTTATATAATGATACCACTTCTAAAATGTGCCCGTTACCATTGTTTGTTTGTTTGTAAACTCTTAATTGCAAATACACACAGAAAAATACAAAACATAGTGAAACAAAAAGAGAGACGTACAATGGCGGACTTATCCCAAGAAGGGAGTTCTTCCAGTCAACGAAGTGTTTGAAAGGAATATTTTAATGAAATAAGAAGGGAAGCGTAAGGCACAAATCAGAAAAAGAATAGAAGAACATTAACCAAAAACCACCATTAACCATTGTTAAAAAAAACACTTTGATCCTTCTATTTCTGCTTACGTACATAAGTAATTTTAAAATACACGTATACATTTCGTATTCATAAAGATCTTCTATAGAAAAGAGTAAGTAGCAGAATAGTTGCAAACTTTTATCGCGTTTGCGTTCGTGTGTGGTAACTTGATATGGAGATCAGAACAACTCCACCTCGCAGTGATATATTCTGATAAATCCACAAACGTACTACTATAAATTTTGTACACACGCTTCGTGTAAACAGCCGGTTCTTCCAATCCGATAGTCACACGATTGTATTCGTTCCGCACCCGTTGTCACAAGCGACAAAACTTTGGTTGGCAATATCTTTTTTTTATTTAACGTAAGAGCTAGATTTATTCATCGTTCTGTATTGATTTCTTTGTAGGACAGGTTACGCCAAACTTATACTTGGGACACAAATATAATTTATTTTTATTGCTTATAAAATATTTTATTCGAAACATCGTTATGTTAAATCCAGAATCCATTTTTCATCGTGACTGTTCTCGTCGCCGATTCTGAAGAAATAATAAGTATAGATTTTTTTTCTACGATTTATATCAATTATTTTTTTAAATCAATATGAAAATTACGCGGCTTATTTTTCCGAAATAGTAAGATATAAAAAGAGCTAGAATTTACGTTCCACATACATTTAATTTTGGTTCAAGACTTAATTTACGATTTGTCCAATACAAACATTTTGATTGTTCCTTCTTTTGGGATTCCTCTGAACTTATGGACAGATTTATTAGTTCATTCGCTTGGCTTTGGACAATAAACGAAAATAACTTTTGTCTCGTGCCATGTCGAACAACGAAGGGACGCATTTTTATGTCAAAGTGAAATCCAAATTTTATTTTCTTGAAATTACAACATCTGTTCTCGGTATTTTAATCAACTAATAAACATGAAATCATGTTTATTTTGTTCGTATTTATCTTCAGAATAATCGTTGTTTTATGCGTATATTGAGTTAATTAACAAAAGAAAACTTTAGGTTTAAGTAATATATTAAAAGTTTACACCACTTATACAATACATACGAGAAAGTCTCCATTTTGAATACAGAAATAAAATTATCATTGGCAATAAATAGAGCATGTTCATAAAACACGAATCTTGTATCTTCAAGACTGGTCAGGTTATCTCTTCTCGGGTCCTGACCAGCTATACGGAATCAATTTTTTGCTCTGATTTTTTCATGCCCGTAAATTAATAATTTATGGTATTATTGTGTGCTTCAGAGTAAGGAGCTAGGCGAATGCGGTATGGGCGTGCGAGCGCCTGATTCCTTGCCTGGTTTGACACATCACTACCCTCATTGTGGAGAACGGTCAGTACCTAATCAGACTATTTTATCATTATGCTTATCATATTGGAGATTGTTTTTGGAGAGAGGTCACACCAATCCTTGAAAGCTATTTTTAGGGTTCCGTAGTCCGACAAGGAACCCTTATAAGATCGTTCAGTCCGTCCGTCCTAGTCTGTCACAGCAGAATATCTTCTAGGTTTATGGACTGATTTGCATGTAACTTGGTTCGAGGATATTTCACATATAGATCTCATTTTTAAAAATACAAAAAATTTAAATTACCCCTTTTTAAGGGTACCTCCCCATACGTGTAAAGTGGGGGTGAATTATTTTGATTATTATTGAGTATGTTGATGATTATCAGCTAGTATGTGAAATGGAGAAGGCAATGGCAAACCACAACATAAAATTGCTGTTGCCGTTAAAGAAAGTCGTTGTGTGTGTTTCATTCCATATAGAGCGTTAGAGCTCTATATAATAATAAAAGCAATCTTCAGGGTCGTTGTAATAAATTTATTGGTAAACATAAGACCCGATAAGGGTCTATGTTGATTTATATAATATTAAATATATTTAAGATATATTATTTATCTTTATAATATTAGACGATAAATGATTTACATAAACTGAGTCAAGAATGATATCAAAATGTAGAATCGAATGTGTATGAATACAATTTAAAATTTATGACAGGTGAAATAAGTATGTATGTGCCAGCGCACGCATAAATGGATCAAAGAGGATGAACGTATCCCCCTTGTGTGGAGTATCGTTGAAAAGACTATGAAAATAAGGTAGGGTTTCCATACAACACTTTTTTATCAGCTTTACCATTTGCGAGATATAGCCCGCCAAAGTAGTTTACACGGTGTCCCCCCCCCCCCTGTAATTTCTAAAGTCTTGGACCTATAAACTTCAAATCACTCACGTAAAGAAACAGGTGCGGAAACTCTTATTTAAAATTGTTTCGGGTATCCGGTGATGAATACTTTTGAAATAATAAATAAAATAAAAATATATACTTAAAAAAAAATGACTACGGAACCCTACTTTATGCGTGGTCCGACATGCACTTGGCCGGTTTTTTTGATAATATACTTGAAAATTTTACTAACTTTTCAATTGACTCTTAATATGGAAAATACACAATACATGTCAATATTGTTATGCAGAACATAACTTCGATAGATTTATTATCTCTAAAATTCCGGATGCGAAGTCCGGCGGCGCAAATAGTTTCCTTTTGATTTCATTCATTGTGTTGTGAACAATCCAAAAAAATAACAGAAAAATCCATAACATCTAAAATTAATAGGAGGGATTGTTCGTGAATTGATAGTTATTCAATAGTTCTATATTTCCAGATCCCCATCGAAATGCGACATAATGGGCGTCCAGAAGTTAGTGAACGAAGCGAGCCCCAGCAGCTCGGAGGAGTCCAACTCCCCCACCGAGATCAACTGCTACCGGAGGCTGGGCGAGCGGCCGCCGCTCATGAAGAGGATAGCCATGGGCTTCAGCGGAGCGTTACTGCAGCCGTCGGACGATGACTCCACGCCGCTGGTTACTGACACACCTACTACGTGAGTATTATTATTTTTTTTTTTTTTTATAATTGTATTATAGTTATTATATTGGGGTGGCTGGCAACGAGAAGGCAGACGAGCTTGCAAGGAGAGGATCAAGCAATCCGCTAATAGAAGCTGAGCCTTTTGTAGGACTGTCATATGGTATGGTAACTACGGCAATTAATGCTAATGTTGAAAGTAAACAAAGAGCAGAATGGAGCGAACGGGGTGATGTCATTCACTCTAAGGCAACACTTGGTGCTGGCAACATAAAGTGGTAAAAAATTATCTGTAAACTAAACAGAAAACAGACAAGAATCTTAATGGGTTCCTGTTCAAGCTAAAACGTGTCGAAAGCCCTCTATGTCGGGTGTGTGCAGAAGTAGAGGAGTCTATGGAGCACATTATGTGTGAGTGTGACTCGCTGGCTAACAAGCGGCTGGCCCTCTTTGGAACTGCGTATCCGGAACTGGAGGACTACAGGCACTTCGCAGCCGGTGATATCCTGAAGCTTATGCAGTTCTTCTTCAGGAATCCCGCTGTGTGTAAGTAAGGCTTGGGAGTAAGTACAAAATGGTCCAAGACTCGACGTGCTACCGTAAACACGGACCCCGCAGTAAGATAAGATAAGATTATATTATAGTTACCCTGAATATCTCTTATAGCTCTATCTCGTCAACTTCTAGGAAGAATCATAGACTCCACCAAAATCAACTGCTACGATACGACGTCGCTGGTTACTGACATACCCACTAAACGTAAGTATAGTGTTCAAATTTGTTCCATCTCTGGGGTATTTCCTAGAGACAAGTATCATCCATTTGAAGAAACCTCATCCCCTAATCGAAATCAACATTGCTGATGAAAAATATAGGTGTGGGTTACCACAATCTTCAGTGGTGCATCTGCATCCGTAAAATAAATGATTCGACTTTTAGTTGCTGACATTCCTACTACTAGTGGATGCGGTATACAGCAATTTTGGCAGAAAACTGCAAATCTAGTCTTCTTGTTTAGAACATCTATACGATATCCTACTTCTATGTTTCAGACCTACAAATCTGCCTCTCTGCCTCAACGGTGGCTACATCAACGAGGCGTCGGAGGCGGAGGCGCGCACTCGAGAGAGCAACCGCGACCCCCCCGCCCCGCTGCCTCGCAGGAACGACAGCTTGCACAACGAGCTCGATGCGGACTTTAGGAGATGTACCAATATCAAAATGAACAAGTGAGTTTCCATTGACATAATCTATCTGTGACATCTGTGCTAGAACTGGGGGTTCGATTCTTTGGGATTTTTTAAAAAGCCATCATCATCATCGGCCTTTATTCATATCCATTTATGGATGTAGGCCTCCTCCTTTAATAACCGTGTCATTACCATACCAAAAATATTAAGTTTCCATACACTTATTCCAGAAACTTAATATTTTTGCATATACCGTTTAGAGCAATATTCATCAATTGCTTATTTTCCAGGTATATTATTCCTTGCTTACTCCAAAAGAAAGGATGCAGCTAGTGAAAGGGTAGAACTAGTCTTATGCTATGACCATGTAACATGTCCATATAATAATTGCAGTTTTCACTGAAGACAATAATAATATCGTCCAAAATAGTAATTTTTCTGGATTTAATTTTTTCTGTAATTCCCAGCAGTCCATCGGGCCCCTGCAGCCGCACGACCTCGTCCTCGTCGGGCGCGTCGTCGTGCGGCTCGCAGTTGTCGGGCAACAACAACGTGCCGCGCGCCGAGCCCGAGCTGCGGCACGCGCCCTGGTTCCAGCAGGGCATCCCCAGAGAGGTAATGTAATACTAGCTTTTGCGCTCGCGTCAATTTCCTACTGCAAACAGTGATTTTCCAGGGATGAAAGGTACCCTATCCTTTTCAGTACTACGAACTATGTGCATGCGAAATTTCAGGAATATTGGTTCAGTGGATAAAACGTGAAGAGGTAACAAACAAACAAATAAACAAACAAATTCACTTTACGCATTTATAATATTAGTTAGGGTTAGGATCCGCTTTGCGTGCCAATAGTCTTACAACCAAGGATGCCGAAGATCGTACAAAATGGAGAAGAAAAAGTTGGACTGGCTCTCCGACGCGTACGCTGAGGATGCAACCGAGAAAACGCTCAGATGAGAGAGAGAGAGAGATTCGCCTTCATTATCATCATCGTCAGCTTTCTACTACCCACTGCTGGGTATAAGCTTATTTGTATCCATGTCAAACTTCTCTTTTCCGTGAAATCCTGTTTTTGCAATACTTACTTCTTATATCGTCGACTTTTTCATTGGTGTTTTACAAATGGCTTTATGGGTTTCGTTTGATTCTTTTCTAAATCTTCTTGTGACTGATATTTTGAAAAGTTCCAGAAAAATAAAAGCAACTTATGTTGCCATTTCAGATTGCACTAGAGGTGTTGAGCAGTCAAGCTGTGGGCGCGTTCCTCGTGCGAGGCAGCACCACGCAAGCGGGATGCTACGCGTTGTCTGTGAGAGTGCCAAGGGACTTTCAACCTTCGGGCATCGCGCATTATCTTATATTGCGAACGCCTAAGGGTTATAAAATTAAGGTGTGTTGGAACTTAGAATAAAACTTAAAGTTTGCGTCGGGTCGTATCAGGAAGTGAAACAGTTGGCAATGAAAATTGAAGGAACTCCACCGAAAGAAGCCTCGTTTTAAATTTGATGATAATGTTGATAAAACTTAGAATAATGATGACAGTTGAAAAGATCTAACTTTTGCTATTGATAGGTAGTCGTTTAGAGTTTATTTACAAGTTGACTACTAGTGCCTTCTTGCATCAATCGCTCGGGAATTTTGGCATTCTGAATAGTCTTCCTATTTTATGAGAAAAAAAGAATTAAAAATGTTTAAAAAAAAATATGTGGCTATCATACACAAAAAATGTTTCACCTGATTACATTAATATTGTTAAAAAGTATAGCATGTATTTTCTTACTCGTAATAAGCACGACCCTCAGCTATGCCATGAGGAATACGAATATAGAGAGAATAGTAGATTGTTGCATCGAGCAGAAAGTGACTTTTAAAATGCATCGAGTGTAAGTTTGAAGCCCGAGCGTAGCGAGGGCTTTAAAAACACGAGTGCAATTAAAAGTCACTTTTGCGAGATTCATAATCTGCTTTTCTTTTAACTACCGGTCCTAAGGTCCTTAATTCGCGTCAATTTTCTTTTTTTTTCGGCAATGGTCGCACATTTTTAATTTATATAATCAGCCTTTGTTCGCGGGAATAAAAATAAGTCTGATTGGCTGATACAAATCTAGTTGGTCATGCTTACAGCCTATGATTGACCTATTCTTATAGGAATAGCGCTGATTGGCTGACATAAATCTAGTTGGTTATGACTGCAGAATTAAGGCCTGCGATTGGTCAGTCGCTTGGGATATGCGGCCTTAGGATAAAAACAATGCAGTAATGGATTTTCATACTACTTTTCTGCACTGTTTTCAAGTAAAAACAGTGCAACAATGGATTTTCATACATACTTTACTGCGCTGTTTTGCTATGGAGCAAGAAATTGCTGTTTTGTGCATACTATTTAGGTTATTAATGGCAAAATTACAGCGTAGTTGGAAGAAAACCATATTATGTCTTGACTAGGATCAGGATCGCCGCATCAAGAGCAGTGCACGCAAATATGCCGAGAAGAAGAAGAGAAACTATGAGCTTAATGTGCACACGGGCAAATTGAGATTAACGCATTTCATATAATTCCAGGGCTTCACCAAGGAGTTCACATCTTTATCAGCCCTAGTGACGCACCACAGCGTGATGCCGGAGCTGCTCCCCGCGCCGCTGCGGCTGGCGCGCGCGCCGCCCGCGCGGGCCGCGCCGCGCCGCGACCACGCCGACATCGACAGCGTGTCCCCGCGCCACCCGCCGCCGCACCGCGCGCACCACTCCCCGAGGCACCATCTGCAGAACTTCCTCGCGCAGCTCGACGTCTAGTGTCCAGTGATTCTAGGTTAAACCCGTGCACGCTCGTTGAAAAACTCAACAACTGTTAAAGTGTCAACATTAGTGTCTACACGCGTTGCAATTTATCTCGCAAAAAACGGTATACAAAAGAAAGAGAAGTCGTAGGACATTCTGTAACAACACTACGTAGGACAACCCTTTCTAGTTGCAACAAATTGCTCTTGTCAGATTGCAAAGTATGTAGACGAGCGTATTTTGTAGAGTGATTTTCAAATGAATTTAAAATTGTGCACATTTTACGTAATTTGAAAAATATACTATTAATAGACACGACAAAAAAATAATCAACTCACTATTCTTTGCCTGAATTTTAGAAAAACTTAATACAATTTTAAGTTGAATACTACATACTTTTACTGTATTATGATTTAAACAGTGACATAAAACACCTGAAATTTATAGTT
Source organism: Ephestia elutella (assembly GCA_018467065.1). Taxonomy (NCBI): domain Eukaryota; kingdom Metazoa; phylum Arthropoda; class Insecta; order Lepidoptera; family Pyralidae; genus Ephestia; species Ephestia elutella. The sequence continues at coordinate 664,196 of CM031572.1, forward strand.
ATTTTGTTTAAACTTCTACTACAAATAGATAATAGTAATACGTACTAATTGTAAACAATAAATAGCAAACCTCTTTTCGAATTTTTGTTACGTTATTGTGTATAAGTATAAAAATAATTTTATAATATACTAGTCTTAAATTATTTACATAATTTGAACGTAAATATATTTTCATTAAAGTCATCATTGATGACGGGCATTATAAAACATTCAAGTCACCTTTTAAATTTATCTTAGATGTGCCTTTTTAAAGAGAAAAATTGCAAGTCTCTTTAATCACAAGTATCTTATCAATTTAAATAATGTAACACACCCACTTAAATTTTTAGTTCCGTAATTAAATTATGGTAGTTTAATTTTTAACTGAAATTTAATAAGAATTTGTACCTTTTTCAAAAGCATCAGTATATATTAGTTGTATACTATTTTATCATTTTCAATCACGTTAATACATTTATGACTTGTCTAAAGAAGTGACAACACAATTTAGAATTTTTCTCCACAACTAGGTACTTTGAAAAAATCAAATCCTGAATATACTAAAAAAAGTATAAAATAAGTTATATACACCCAAGAAGTTTTAGTTTAGAACCAAGGCTTGTATCATACATATATCTAATTGTTAAAATATCACATTGTAAATTGCATTATGTATAAAGATTAAAAACAATTTATTTTAAAATCACCTAATGTGGTTTCATAATGTTGAAACATTATTTAAAAACAATTTAGCATTTTTTACGGAAGTCATTAAATTATTGTGCGTTGTCTAGTTACTAGTTTCAATATACCTACTTATTGTAATAAATTGTGATATCATCATAGAAAATGTATGTAAATGTATGTAATATATTGGATGTTTATGTTTTGTAAGTGTATAAAGATGTGTCATAACTGTATGAGATAGTGTGAATTCAGATGTAAAGAAGGCAGTCGGTGCGGTGGTAAGTCACGCAATCATAGGTATATCAAATAGGGATGTTGCCTTATTCTTTTTATTACTTTAATCAAAAAAAATTCTGATCACTTCCCTTGAGAAACAGGTACTCCTACATACAGGAGTGAAATTGTTTTGAAATAACACAAAAAATAAGATACAATTTGGGATTTACAACGAGCGTGATAGGAATAGTTCACGGTCTCTTTAGAGCTTCCTAAATTAACTTCATACATAATGAAAAAGAGACTTAATTCACATATTTTCTTAACCTGCAAAATTTCTTGGCAACATCCATATTGCATCAAAAATATCCCTAAAATTATCGTAATTAAACATATTTAATCAATTAAAATTAATATAAGAACTAGGGCGCTTCTTGCGGCCACTGGCCGGCTGCCTTTCGACTGAATTTGCCAAAGAAGGAATGGCGCAAGTGGAATTATTTATTTTAATTCGCGCTGTAATTATCGTGTAGGTATTTTCTAGTCTTGTAAAAGTGTACAGTTGTTAAAGAAATAATAATGAGTAACGTTTGTCAAGCCCGAAGTTGCTGAATGCTGCCAATGCTATGTTAATTTTTTCTGTAATACAACAGGTCCAAGATCTTATGAATATTAATTACCATTTTCACAATCAGTTGTCAACAATTTATAATAGGTAGTGATTTCCCGGACAACATGTAATATTTTTTAATGATGCGTTTGTATTCTTCCTTAATTTTTGAGCTACTTATATACTTTGAGATTATACCTACTGAAACTTATTGAACTATTATAGCATTCGCAGCAGTCGGCTACAAAAAAGAAGGATATTGTAATGTAATCGAGTTGCCTTTTAGCGAGTACCTACACAGCTCCGCGACACCGACAGGGTGCAATGAGAATACACTATAATAATATATAAATATTGGAGACAGCTATTTAAATTCAAATATAAATTTTGTTGTTTCGAATGCACAGAAGAATTTGAAAAATTTTGAAAATATAAAATAAATCACCTGAATCACAGCAGACGAATCAATGTTGAAAAATCTAAAATGAATGTACTTACTTTAAAAAAAGAATTTTTAAATGGCTATACTACTAATAGTATATCACATACATAAAGTAGGTATCTACATTTTTTACAAGGATGAAGTTTATTTAAAATTTATTGACTTTGTTATTTAAAAAAATATTCTCATTGCCCCTGCCGCTGCGTTGTTCGACACTGCCTTAGCACGTTGTATAAAGTGATAAATACGTTATATCGGTAGTTTAGTCAGTTGATGTTTCATTACCGCAGGCTCAATAGTTCATTGATCGATTTTACTGATTTTTTGGAAAATTGCAATAACACAAATAAAATTTAAAAAAAAATAATGAACATATATTGGCTTATTTTAAATTAAATCCAGCAGAATTATATATTTACAGTATAAAGTAAATACAGACATATACGTATCAATTCAATGCATAAAAATTTGGATATCAGGTTGATCCTACCGACTTTTGTTAACTATTACTCGTACGTATTATTGGCTGCTTTTGGGTAAGCTCGTACATCGTAGACCTCTGTCCTCGGGCAAGATTGTGGTCAAGAGCAAATCTATCTTTAATAATTAAAAAAAGCCTCACTAATATATTTTTTTAATATATGTATACGGTGGATCATGCAAAATGATTTTTAATTTGACTAATAAATGAACAATATGTTTGTAGTTACTATATCTCTCTTTTAGTGTCGGGCGTTGTTTGGGAGCGGGACCGTGGTCCCGAGCGGGCCCACGCTGGAATTAATAATTATTTCCGAAGCATCACTATAAAAGACAATAGATTGTAACACAAGGTGTAAACATATTATGTAACTATCGATTAAATTCTAATAATTATTACAATAAATATTACAATCACTGGAAGTTCAAAAGATGATACTTGGTCTCCAACTGAATTGACATGGAACCCTAAGGACCAATTTCAGATTCAAAGATTATGATCGTTATTTGTTTGGGTGCCTTGGGTTCCTTGTCAAATTGGATGAACCGACTAATCGTATGTTGATATATTAACACTCATCGAACTAATTTATTTACCTATTCATATCATAAATAAAATATAAATGATTATAAAATGGTTTTTGTTTCATTTTAAATTACCGACTATATTTCTTATAATAAATGATTATGATTTTTTTTTAAAGTAAAAGCTGAGGTTGAAACTTATTCATAATGAAATGTCAAAATGATTGCTTTTCTTCCGTAGCCAGCGCCATCTATACCCGCTTTACTGAACTAAGAACAAGGTTGACATTGGACTGAAACAGCGCGAGGTTCAATTCCCTACTTTTAGAGAAAATATTTTTACTTAATAACGAGACTTAATACAAAGATGGTGCCACCACAATTGGAATTAAATGTATTTGAGTGAAGATATTACTATGGACGATTATAAAGATTATATTCATGGATGAATTCTCAACCTACCCTACTTGTATAATATTTCGTGACTTGACTATACAAAACATACATGTTAAAGGTAGCATATCACGTTCAGTGTAGGGCGAAAATCTTCTTAAATCCTCAGTGAAAACACACGACGCGTGTGATCAACTCAGCTGAATAGGGGATCGATGTGGAACAGTGAGTGCTGAACAGTCCCCTAGGGGATCGTAGTGAAATGTCCGCAAAGAACCTTTATAATCGACGGTGTATTAAAGAAGACGTATCATCGTACCTTAAAGTAGGAATGGGTGATACACTTAGCTAGACGGAAAGATTCTCGATAGAAGAAAATATACATACATATTATTACGCCTTTTTCCCGTGGGGGTAGGCAGAGACTAGCGATTTCCACCTGCTACGATCCTTACAGATCTCTCTTGCTTCCTCTACACTCATCACTTTCTTCATACATGCTCTCCGGTTATGGGTGCTCGCTCCTAATATCTCCCTTTAGAAGAAAAAATGTAATATGGAATTTATAAGTACTAGATACTTACTGCAACTAACTCATGAACACGAGTAGGATTCGATCTTGGGGGCTTTCAATAGGCAGACTTAATTAATTTGCACCATTTGTAACTCAAAATAAAAGTACTTTATAATTTAATAAATACTGTTTTTTTTAGTTTTATTCAACACTAGCTTTCGCCTGCGGCTTTGCCCGCGTGAATTTCCCACGGAATCGTGCCTTTTCCCGGGATGAAAGGTACCCTATGTCTTTCTCCGTTCTTCTTACTATGTGTATATAAAATATCAGGATGATTGGTTCAGTAGATAAAGCGTGAAGAGGTAACAAACAAACAAACTCACTTTCACATTTATAATATTAGTTAGGATTATGATGAAAAAGTCGTCAAAAGAAAGTTATCATGAAAATAATGGCTAAGATATTCAACGCTATCTACAATATACAATGTAAAACAAATATTGTACATTTTATGAATAATTCAAAGAGCAATGTTACCACTATACAAAACAGAGATAACATTACAGAATACATTCAGAAGGAAAGTACTAAACTCACAGAAATAAAATATGGAGTTTTATGTTACAACTGCAAGCTTCATGAATAGTTTCAGTAATGTCCATAGTGCTAGATATTTTAGCCGCGAACAAAGCGTACTCGCATCGCGCGACTATAAAAAAACCGGCCAAGTGCGTGTCGGACCACGCATAATGTAGGGTTCCGTAGTCATTTTTGGGTCCGCGCTGTTTTGCATTTCTTGCAAGAAAAAAGTATATATTTTTATTTTTTTTATAATTTCAAAAGAATTCATCACAGGATTCACAGGATATCCGAAACAATTTTAAATAAGAGTTTCCGCGCATGTTTCTTTACGTGAGTTATTGAAGTTTAAAGGTCCAAGACTTTAGAAATTACAGGGGGGGGGGGGACCGTGTAAACGACTTTGGCGGGCTATATCTCGCAAATGGTAAAGCTCATAAAAAAGTGTTGTATGGAAATCCTAGCTTATTTTCATAGTCCTTTTCAAACATACCCCACACGAGGGGGTGCACTCAAAAAAAATATTTATAAGTTTAAATTCCCCATTCTCAAAATTGTTAGTTGAACTAGATTTATATTTGCTACGACGACGTAGTATAAAATTAATATATAAAATTCTCTCCAGATCGTATCCACGGTTTACAGCCAGTTTGTAAAATCACTATTTACAGGAGACTAAAAAAAATAAAAGAAATTCGTACTAAATCTTCATATTTTTATAAAATCTGTAGTTTATATTATAGATATAAAATGCACGACATAAACATCATCGTTACCATGCTAGTACACTTCGCCAAGGGGGCGGCTGCAATAGAATTAACAACGCGCCGAGCTCGGCAAACATGGAACTTTGAAAGCGGGGCTCAAGGCACAACTCTGGGACCGGGGCGAAGCGGGACGTAAATATTGTATTGAGTGGAAGGTGCACGCTTTAAAATGCATACGTCTCCAATGAAATGATGAGAAAGATAGAATTTCCAAGTGAAGCGCAGAACAACACTAGACGAAGACAGTTTGAAACCTCTTGTTTTTATTTTTTACCCGTCACCCTATGTTATTCTATTTATTCATTTTATAGAAGATGGAGAAATTGACATCTCATTGTCAACTAGACTAGATCATCTTATCCACCAAATGGAAGCCTCAGGAAATGATTATTCAAGTACCTCCTTTACAGTAAAAATACAATAACTTTAGCTTTACCCTAGAGATATGCTGTATATCAAAATTTCATTCCGATCCGAGCGGCGAACGATTACGTAGCTGTGCTAAATGAGATTTTAAATTAATACAAGGAATCCTAAAAAATCCAATAAAAGCTATAAAATGCGATCTTAATATTGAAACAGATGATGTATACCTTAAACAAATAGAGGCACATTATATATATATATATGGTTGTTTGTGAATCAACATTGGCAGTGATCTATATAGCGAGATAAAATGCAGTCTGTCCGTCTGTCTGTGTTGTTCTTTGTTGTGCTTGTTGTGATCCAGGTTTGTATTCATTGACCGAGCGAGCGAAGCGAGCGAGGGCTATAATTGACCGAGCGAGCGAAGCGAGCGAGGGCTATAATTCAAGTTGGAGGGAAAAACACATTGTTTGTATGTATGTATGTATGTATGTATGTATGTATGTATGTATGTATGTATGTTTGTTCCGCGATAACTCTCGAACCATTGTTCCGATTTTGATGAAAGTTGGAATATATGTAGGGATGGTTAATAGAATTTTCAAGTTCGTTGGGCATCAAAATCGGTCCAGCCGTTTTTGAGATATTTAATTTTTTGCGAAAATAAATATTGTATTTTAATAGTCACGAGGTCTACGTTCGCAGCGAACGACTAGTATTTATTAGTTACTTATTTTTTCCGCGGCTTCGCCTGCGTGAATTTCCCAGGGGAACAGTGCTTTTTCTCGAAAAAAGGTACCAACCCTATGTGTTTTTCAGAACTTCTAAGTCTGTGTGCATGCGAAATTTCAGAAAGATAACAAACTCACTTTCGCATTTATAATATTTGATTGATGATAGAAAATATATGGGTGGGTAGAGTAGGAGGTATGTATTCAAGTATCTTTGAAATTTGCTTAACTGCAGTAACGTGATTGTCAACTAATCATGTTACACAAATTTACCAACTAGGTCTCACATTTAAATCAGTTTCCTCTCCAAACATAAATTCAATAGCTAACAAAACATCGTTTCCAAAGAGCATTACCAAAGTTGCGATGCACTGGGACAGTTAGTGGCGGGGTTGCAGTAATGACGTCATTACGGCAACTTTTGCCTGCCGACGACACGGAGTACTAAATAGAATTTATCGGAAATAGCGTGTATGTATGGCTTTTCACGTGTTTGTACCTATGTTGTTGAGCCCTACTTTTGAGATTTTCATATAAAACACTATGTAACTTCTGGATAGTATTATTGCATTATAGTGAGTATAGACTATAGATTATTCATTCAGATCACATCGAGCCCCTTTTTCATATTATCCATTTCAAAATCTAGTCTATATAATTCTATTGTGGATGTAAGGTGAATTATATAATAATTATTAATAACTCACATACCTTTATCCTTATAAGAGTTTATTCCGAATACTTGCAACAGTTTTGGTATAGAAGATATAGATACCTAGTTCACATTTCTAGAAAACACAGCACAAGCCACAAGCACAAAAGAAGGCACAGAAGTAGAAGAAGAAATATTTAAGAAAATGTGAAACACAAGAAAGCGGCGGGCAGTATTTAAGTAAAGCGTAAGAAAAGCGCGTAAGCAAGGCGGGGCGCGGAGTAGTATGGGGAGACGCGCGTTCGCTTCCAATGCGCGCGGCTGACTGGTATGATGGGGCTGCGTAGGATTCGCTGGGGGCCCTAGCCGCTGAAAGTGATAAGTTACCCTCGTAAAAAAAAAAAAATCACCAGATGACTGGCAGAACAGATTTCAAATCTCTAATTAGAAATCCATATTGTTCAAATAAGAACGTCTGACAAAGAGCATTGAACGCCGCTCAATTGAGCATCTGAAATGTTCGATAATTGATTGGACAGATTGCGCTAATTACAGGTAATGAAGTGGACGGAGACGGAAATTAGACTCAAGCGGGAATATGTGTTTTCTTTTGTATGGTCTGTATAAAAATGATAGTGATCACTAAAATAATACTGATAAAAACTACATTAAACAGGTTTATCCATAATACATACTACTCTCTCTCTCTCTCTCTCTCTCTCTCTCAGCCGAAAGACGTCCACTGCTGTACAAAGGCCTCCCCCAAGGATTTCCACAACGACCGGTCCTACGCTGCCCACATCCATGCGAGTGGCGACCACGAACCGGAAAACGTAGTGTTGGCAGGGCTCCCACTCGGTGGACCGACGACCTGGGCTCCTATTTTTGAAAGTATGACATACAGCCGAAAACGAATAGACTATCATGTCACACTCGTCCTACTATGTCACTAAAAACATAAAAGCCGTATTTTTGAAATCACTCGTCTAGCAATGTTGCCAGTGATATGAAAATAATGCAAGAAATAATTTCTGGTCCATTCTACGCAACGAAAACCGAATCGGTAACGAATCGTAAAAAAAATGTTCGTAAATTTTCAATCAAAGGGAACCAAATCGTTAAACGGAACGCAAAAATGAAAATTCTAATAGACTCCATCTATATCCGTATACGGTTGTCTATGTCATTCATAATTTTGACGTAAAAAACGTTCGACTACCAAATCATACGAAAACGAGTGGTCTAGACCACTCGTTGCGAATTATTCGACATAGACAATTCAAAAATACGGAATAATGGATAACGAATGAAAAATCATTCGGCTCACGCTTTTTTGGTGAGTCACACTTTCAAAAATAGGGCCCCTGGTGAAGGTCGCGGGATGCGCATGAATGAATACATACTTATACTGAAGTAATCCTTAGATGATAATAATTATCTGTCTGCGAAACTTTATAGCATCTCTGGACTTATTTTATGAATATTGGTTTGGAAAAATGGCTAAACATAGATGCCAAATTAAATATTAATTTACAAAATGCAATTTGTAGTATCTGTTTGATAAAATGGTTGTATCTTACGGCTCTCAAATCTCTGAACCTTTTAAAACCCATTTTAATTTCCAAATTTTTCGCTTTGTGGCCTCACTCTGGCCCTGATTAGAGGCACTCCGAACCTGAAGGACTCATTACCCTAATGGCTAGAAGCTTGTGAATTACGTGGGAAGTACCTTTGTCCCTTTCAATACCGACATCTTGATTTGTAATGGCATTAGCGACATCTTTTGGCATGTAGTAATCGTGATACATCGTGTAGTAATTACATTGTAGTGGATATTGACGTTGTTAGTATTGATGTTAGTAGTATAGTGTGTGAATTTCATCCTAAGAAGTCTAAATAGATTGCGACATGGATAGAAATAGAAAGAGTGCATAAAATGAACTGTCATTTCATGATCTCTTGGACGCATAGTCCGCTTGTCCGTTCGTCTATTTGTACGTGTATTTAAACGCGATGATCGGATTCTGCCTTTTCATCGGATCTAATCTCCCTTTTATTTATTCAAACTGTACCTACATTCATGTGTTATTTGAAATCCCGAAATTTCCACGGGAGCGAAGCCGCAGGTCACAGCTAGTGTAACAATACCTTACGCAACAAATAGAAAAACCCACGTATTTTTATTTTTCGCTCACCGTATCACAGAGCAATAATTCTTCACTAATGTATGTAAAGGACTTACAATTAATATTTTTCACTAGTGGCTGTCGGCTATCTGTGGGCTATAAAACTGCTAGAAGTACAAATAGAATCAGACTCTTACAAAACTTTCCACAATTCTTTGTTTTCTTTCTAATAATTTACTAACATTGAATATTAAGCAATGTCTTACCTATTTCAAACCTCCATTTTAACATTTCAAAAAGGCTTCAACCCTTGGGTCACCTACTTATGCTCTTTGGGATAATCTTATATTTCCAGTTTTACTTTGTGGGCTTCGTCTCAAATATCAATAGAATGGTTACAAGTTTCGAAATAAAACATATTCATAAAGGTCAATTACCACCGAAGAATGAATTTATTTCATGTACCATGTTTACATTAATTAAATATTAAATAAGGGTAAAATAAACTAAAAACTAAAATATAAACTAAACTAACTGAAAAATAAACTAAAACTAACTAAAAAAAAATAAAAGTTAAGTGTAGTTTATTACACTTGCACGCTATACGCTTTTTAGTTCTTTCTAAAGTAGATTTAATATAATTTCTTTCTCCATGATTACAAAATTTATATTTTTTGGGTGTGATGTCTAATAAGTCCATCAGTGTCATTCCTATTTTCAACCGACTTCCCAAAAAAGGAGGAGGTTATATGTTTCGATGTATGTATGTTTTTTTTTATGTATGTTCGTCGATTTCTCCGCCAATTGAGGACTGATTTTCAAAATTGTTTTTTTTAGTAGGATCTATTTTCTAAGAGTAAGTACTTATTTCAATAATAAAAATCTTGCAAATGTATTACCTATAATGCCACTGCAAAACTACTACAGATCTGTTCCTTACCCTATTCTACTTTTCCCCACTGACAATATCTCCTAGGGATACAGCAAAGCAGTTCTTTGTCTTATCTATTTTAATTCTATGCTGAGAATGGTTCTATCTCTTGGGAGTCTTTAGTCAGCCCTTGGAAGTTCTTATATTACAAGCTTCATTTATTCAACTTACATTTATTCAGCAAAGTCTTTAGTGAAAGTTTCAAAGTGTTTCTTCCTTGTCGAGAGAGTTGCAAGGGCGATCGCTCCGAATACCCTCGTGTAAGAGTTACCCCGTTCGCACACGAGCAGTAAGAGTTGGAGTTGCGTCAGCGTCGCGTTTTAACGCTGGGCGTTGGCGTGCCGTTATGACTTGCAGTGTTCTGTACACGAGCCGTCGCGTAGCCGTCAATCTCACAAGGTTTCAATACTTTCAATGGTGCCAGACGTTTTTACGTTTTCTTCAGCCGAAGAGGATTTTATATGACTTCGTTCAAATCAATCATTCAATGTCAATCCTTATATGTATATTATAAAATCAAGTCCCTCTCTTCGTTTGTCTGTCTGTATGCAATACTCAGAAACTACTGAACGAATTTTCATGCGGTTATCGCCAATACACTGGGTAGGTCATGAGGAAGATTTGGTAATACTTTATGAGGGCGAAGCCGCGGGCAAAAGTTAGTAAAAATCAAATATACGAGTCCAGCCAGTCTATTTTTGTCTGACCTAGCTTTTTGAGAAACATTTTTAATACTATATGATTTTATAGACAAAGGTACGAATTTTTTGTGTCATCCTTACTTATTATGAAATAAAGTCCCCCCACCGCGTCTGTCTATCTGTACGTTTCCAATAAATTCAAAAAACTAGTGAACGAATTAACGTGCGGTTTTCACCAATGGACGGGGTAGGTCATGAGAAAGGTTTTGGTGTATAATTTATGCAGGCAAAGCCGCGGAGAACAGCTAGTATTGAAAAAATAAATACCTAATCAAAATATTTTTCACGCGAGTATTCTCACGCCAGGTCGCAACGCCTGCCGTTATGACGGCTGCCATTATTAAAATCCTCATACGCAACGCCGCCTCAACTCGTCGTGTGCGGTCTTGTTTGAAGATGTACGTGGCCGTTGCGCTGTCGTTCGACGCGCGTGGAACTCAACGCCAACTCAACGGCTACGTGTGCGAAGTGCCTTACTAAGCCATCAAATAGCCCCTATAGAATAGAAGTAAGGCTTCGCCTAAGCATCGCTTAAGCATTTAAATTCTTATAATCTTAGCGTCACTACTGCCAATTCTTTTTACAACAAAACAGTTACTTGTCTAATCTATTTTAACTCTGTTCTGGGAGTGGTTCCGTCCCCTGGGAGCCCTCAGTCCGCTCCTGGCAGTTCTTATATTCCGAGCTTCATTTCCTTGCATTATTTCGCGGACTGTGGAATGTTCGAGAAAATTACGTTTCACTTTAAATGTGTTTTGGCTCTCTTGGATTTTCAGTGAAACAGCTGGCGCTGGATTTTATTTTTATTTAATGTGGAAATTAAGAAGTTTTTTATTGGTATTATGTAGCATACAGTGATTTTATTACATTACTGTAACTGTGTGTGTTTAAAGATGTAAAACGACCACCCGGGTGGATAGATTGAGTGGCTGGATGGTTTTAGATGTTTTAACAAACTTTTCTATTTACAAATTTTAAATGAATGAAATAAAATGAAATGATCATATACTTTCACAAATGTTACTAAATAAATTTGATTGAAAATTGATTACAGTCTAAATTAATTAATAATCATTAATTAGCGGTTGATTTTACACCACAATGTTATTACCATCGCTACACAAAATAATAGACTTTTTAGACATCTTATAACTCAAATTATAATGTTTCTGATAGGACTCGTGAGTAACACTCGAGTTATCTACGGTGAGGTCAATATGTTAATCTTAAACCGAGGATTGAACCTGAGACCTGGGCAAGTCATTGGCAAGAATATTACCAATGTACTATAGAAACCTATCACATATTTCCAAAGTAAAGACATCTTATTTTATCTTCCCTGCAACGTTGTGCAATGCGCTTCACAGCCATCGTTTCCCAGCGTCGTATCGCACATCTTTAAGAAATATGATCGCTGCACGAACTGCATTAGAAAAGTGCAAGCGAGGGGGAGGGGGTGGGGGGTTAGTTCTCACTTCATCAGACGCCACATTTGTGGTAAGTTTGTTTTCTACTGCTAGAATGTTGTTACCGGCATCGGGAATACAGGCGATAAAAAACATTATTAAGTAGTAATTAATTGTACTGGAAACCTACAAAAACAACACTTCATTCTATAATCCAATTGTTCGCATGTGTCGTTATTATAATGAACTGTACATGAATAAAAAACCTATTGACATTTTTGCAGTAAACAAAGCCAATACTTTTAAAAATCAAATTAAACGTATCCTCCACTGATCTTTGATATATATTTTCTTTATATAAATATAGTTTTTTTTTTATATATAAGTTTAGTTTTGTATTTAATTTTTAGAACTTCATGTTAAAAATTTACTTCTGTAGCTGATTTATTGCCTACTTTTAAAATTGTGTGGAACTGTTTTCGAATGCATGTCATGTTGTGTGTACACGTTTTAGGGTCACAGTCTGGCTCAAAACCTATATAAAATATGTACTGTGTGATTTTTTTAGATTGTGTTCTGTTGTGTATACCTAAATAAATAAAATAAAATAAAAATAAAATAAAATAAATTCAAAATACGAAAGAACGCATCTTCAAAGAAGGGTCTACAAGGTCTACAACAAAGTTAAATAGAAATAAAAGAGACAATACATATGATCAGTGCAGTGTAAGAACCTTTAAGAAGTAAGTTTGTAAGAAGTAGTACCTTTGTACTTAAGTTTTACTATGTTTTAAATTTCCTATATATGTATTTGTTGTGTACAAAAATTAAAAAATAAATAAATATACAACATTAGAAAATTTGACAAATGCAATTAGCTGTGGCGCTAAATTTTTACTCCAAAAAATAAAGTAAACCCTCTATCAAAATAAGCATGACCTGATCCCAATGAGGGAACTCCTCAACGGTTAACTACACAGACAAATTGCACTAATATCTCTCAGGTGACAAGAAGATCTTGTGCTAAAAAAGTTTTTTTGTAGAAAACTTGTTTTTATCACACGTTTTTAGCGCTATAGATAAAACCCGTACAAGCTGAATACCTCAGGTCTGAAAACTTTGAGTGCAGCACGGACCATTAGTCAGCGTCAGCTCTATACGTGTCAGGTTGTTCCTATACCGATTTATTTAGCTTCATTGAAGAATAAAATGTGCTGCATTTTGTTTTTGAATTATTTTTTAATTCAAGTTACCTAGAATAGTTTGTCGATGCTGTGAAGAAAGTTAAAGAGCTATATTAGACTAAAAATAAATATTATTGTAAAACTAAAGAATTTTTCTGTAATATTTTTCTCAAATAGATTCTGACGTTCTACATCTATAGGAAAGGTGAACGATATACATACATATACCCACGACATTTAATATAAAGCTTGAAAACTGGTTATAAAGCTATTCTCATGCTTTTTGCTTATAAAAAAAAAAAAAAATTTAGTTACAACTACAAATAAATAAGCAAAGATAAATCTTGCCATTCACCAAACTTACAAAACAACCCTGTTCAACCCAGCTTTAACTAAAACTAATTTTGAAAGTATAAAATCGTTAAGAACAAAAGCCTTATGAATGCATGCATTGAAAACAACACTTTTAAATCTGAAAACTCGTTATTTTTTCAGTGGTTCGATTGTAGAGAGATTCCGAAATTTATGGACGGAAACCGCTGTCGTTGAAGCGACTAGGGCTGCGTCTTCTATTAACGAACTCGTTATTAAAACTGTTATGTTTAAATCATCAATTTATCTATAACAGTTCGTTGGCTGCCGATGAACTAATCGATAATATCGTTCATTAGACTTTCAACATATACCTATGAGCCGAGAAGTTGGAGGCTGTTTGGGTATCAGTGATGTTTTAACGGCAAAAACTATTTGACTAATTAGACTCGTTTGTTATTTGTAAACTCTTTATTGCACATATACATAAGAAAAATAGAAAAGAGAGGCGTACAATAGCGGACTTATCCCAGAAAGGGATTTCTTCCAGTCAACCAAGTATTTAAAAAGGAATATTTACTCGTTTATCTCGCCTAATGACGTTTGATGATGTCAGCCGAAATTACCTTAACATCTAGTCACAGGGCGGGCGCTTCATAGAAACGGGGCGTCAAATATACCAACTACTACTACAATACATACATACATAGAATCACGTCTTTATCCCTTACGGGGTAGACAGAGCCAAGAGTCGTGAGACTCGAAGGCCACGCTTAGTTAAATAGTGGGCTCTCTGATGGAATGGAGATTGAGGTATAGTGACAGGTTGCTAGACCATATCGCCTATGAGTGGAGGAATCCCCAGTTTAAAGCCCAAATTACTACAAATGAAACTATCTGTGAACACGTCAGTAACACGTCAATGTGTGCGTTTTCACAGTCATAGCGTCCTAATACACACAAGACCGGGGGAGAAGTGCGGGGAGTGCGGGGATGCCATATTGCGGGAGGAGCTGCGAGTTTCCTTTCTGTACGTAGTACTTATATCAATTCTGTGATCTAGTTTAAAGAAACGACAAACGATAAACGGTTTATTTTCACCGACACTGCAGCGATCGACGGCCCACACTAGAAGCGGCGGGAAACCCGCATAGTTCCGTCGCTCGGTTGCCAGCTGCCGTCATCGGAAAACACTAAACGTGAGACATTATTCCTGTTCTACTTTACACGTATATTGGCAAGTTTTACTAATAATAATACTTTATTCACATATAAACTTGAGCAACAAGGACTTCCGCGCGTGGAAGGAGTCCGTGATGCTCTATGCGTAAAACATAGTAAATAAAGTCTTACAAATGTATTATTTTTAAACAAATCCTTATATAAATCGCATTGAAATGATAGAACAACTTAAAAAAAAGTGTAGGTACTATCCTTCTATTATTATAAATGCGAAATATTGGATGTGAGTTTGAGAACTAGTATGTTTGTATCTAAATCTCGCAAAGTCAAATAAGTTGGTGTTGTATCTATTTTTTTAATATGTTTTTAAATAGACCGTAGCAAAAGAATCAAAATGAAATTACAGAGTAGACTTTTTATATTGGAAACTAAATCATTGTATCTTATCTTAACACGCATGGTCCGAGATCCGGAAGTACTTCAAACCTTGGGTTTTTTTGTACTTACCCCAATGCCTTACTCACCCGCATCGGGAATTCTGAAGAAGGACTGCATGAGCTTTAGAATATCACCTGTTGCAAAGTGCCTATAGTCCTCCAGGGCCGGATATGCTGATCCTAGGAGGTCCAGTCGCTTGTTTGCCAACGAGTCACAATAACACAAAATGTGTCTCATGGACTCCTCTGCTTCTGCACAGAGGGCTGTTGACAAGTTTCAATTTGTAGAGGTGACTAAAGTGTCCAGTCAAGGCCCCAATTAGAATTCTTGTCTGTATTCTGCTATACTTGCAGATTTCTTTGAGCCACCTGGTGTTGTCTTCACCAAGCATTGCCTTTGAGTATGTAAGTCCATCCTGCGCATTCCATTCGGACCTGTGTCTGTCTTTGACATATGCATTAATTGCCGTAGTAACCATCCCATATGACAGCCCTACAAAGGGTTCAGGGTACTTGCTTCGGCAGTACATATACTAAAATTGTAGTATTTTACTTTGTTGTGTCATTTTTACTGTAATGCACATGTAGGAAGAAGCGGATTAAGTTTACTCAACATTACTGTTGAGGCTAACAGAATCAGCGTCTACATTTCACCGACTGCACAGAGCGTGTGTACAAGGAAACTAATGCAATACACGTTCCGTTCCGACGGCGCGACGGAATTGGGACGATTCGTATCGACAGGACATTTCCAATGGCTTAGGTACTAAAATTTAATTACAGACTCGTGAGAAAGCTCTAACGTAGATGAAATAAGGTAACATAAATCTTTCGTGATACCGTCTACTACGATTGATTTCTTCAAATTGAAAGACGATTCTTTGAATAAACAAGTATATTTAAATTGATCTGATTGGGTTTTCACGTCTACCGAGTTCATAACAATAGAAATATTTTAAAACCCGTGAGAATTACTCCAGCAGTTCAAGAAAATAGTCCAGGAGGTGTGCGTTCTCATGAATTTTTATACAACACCGGGCGTGGAGTAAACGGCTTGAACCCAGGACAGGATATTGGCAAAAGTACCAGTGAACTGTAAATAAGAAGGCTATATGTTGGTGTCGAATGGCGTAATATATACTGTTTGTTCAGTGGCAGTTGTGGCAGTGGCTATTTTAAAATAGCTAGTGCTTTTCTGGCACTAGATTATGATGATAATATTTACATTAATTTATGCTGTGGCCATCTTCTGTCATTCTCGTTTACTACCCAAATGTTGGCTGGAATAGATAACTTAGCATTCTAAAACAAGGAACAGCTATGAGTTATGATATCTTTCTTTCTTATCGAGTGTGTTAAAGACACACACTTAGCTAGCAGATTTGACAATTAGCTTATTATCAATCAGTCATGACTTGACAACTACCGAAATCTAAACACAGTTGTCGTATACACACTAGTGAACTAAACAGTCAACTACACAGATTTCCACATAGTATACAGATTTCCTTGCGATATTTTCCTTCATCGGAAGCAAGTAGTGATGAAATAATAAAGATACTCGAACCATTTGATATGAAATAAAGACTGTCATTATGATTTCAAATACTTTTTCATTCTACAGTAAATTCCACCTGTGAATCGAACCTTTGTTTACCTTGAATCGATACAAGAACAACATTTCCCCCGTGGTCCACGTTTTCCTAACAAAATACCATGTTAATGCGTACTGAACTCACAAATAGCTCGGCTATTACAGCATTTACATCAATTTTCCCAAGACTTATAACTCTCTGGGCTCGCGTATAAATATTTATTGTTCCTGCCCTGAATAACGATCCTCCAACCTTTCTTTCATGTTCGGTTTTTGTAACATTTATAGGATTATTCTATTTTCCCGTGTAAATGTAACCTACTTTTCTATTATAAAGGTCGGGAACTATTTGCTTCATATTTTTTCAATTAATAAATTGTATCGGTATGACTTGTAAGTAGCTTTTTGTTTGATATCATCCATGGGTACTATATTTGTTGAATCTTATAGGTTCCGTAATTTCTTAAAGAAAAAGTAATCTTATTTTTCTGTTAAGAATATCTGTTCTGTTATTTATGAGGTAACGACTCACTAATGTGTGACTACTAGCAATTATATAGTGACACACATTAGACACACACACACACACATACTTACACACATTAGTGAGTCGTTACCTCATAAATAACAAAACTATAAGCCTCATAAGTAACTATGGAACAAAGTTTTAAATTATACCCCATCTTTCATAATTCTGTGGTGCTAATCCTACCAGCAAATGTCGTATATAAACTACTACTATAATTCTCACTTGAAGTAAACCGCTATACACGTGTTATACCGATCGTTACGTGTCTTGTGAGTCGGCGTCATCTAAGTTAGCGCTGCCAATCTAACTTGACGATATAATTCTATCTTCAGACACATCAAGCAGCGCCAAGCTTGTTTTAATGTCGTATGTGACAGTCAAACTTGACTAGAAATACGTAGCTTCTGCTAATGTTATCTCTTTTAATTCTATTATAGTATTTGCTAGAGAAAATTGATATTTTGAAACATATTTTATAAACTCTTGTTATTGTTATAAACGAGCTGCGCCTGGGACATCGCGCCCGAGGGAATTTTGGAATAAAAAGTATGTATTATTTCCGGTATTTTTTGTGTATCAAACATCAAAATCTAAAAAAAAGTTTGTATTACGGATAAACTTTTTACCACTTACAGATTCCGATGAAATTTGGTAAACGATTAGGAAAAAAACAACAAACAAAAAAATTATACATAGAATTTTTTATGGCTGAAAAATATAATAAAGGAATGTGCTATAAGTTTCGTTACTTGTATTCTTTCTCCAAGTTAAATTGAAATTCCCGCGTCATCTCGTCCGCGCTCCGGTCAGCTGAGACGCGGCGTTGCAAACTTTAGAACTCAATACCGTATCAAAACTTTATATCTTAGTTAGCTTTTCTCAAAATTTACAAGTAATTTTACTGAAGTGAACTGAACACACCTCGACAAATAAATAAAATTGGAGTATCTGTTTGTAATTTCAAAATAATTGCAAGTTTAAAATTGCATGATGTTAACCCGTTTCCAGTATAGAAACTTTTTTTTTTGTCTGTCTGTATCCCTGCAGTCATGACGACGATGACTTCTTAGCAGGAGGAGAGACTCGCGAGGATCCGTCAGAAATACTATTACTTGCCAGCTACATTGATTTCGACGGCATATTATTTTATTTATTTATTTGTTACCTCTTCACGTTTTATCTACTGAACCAATCTTTCTGAAATTTCGCATACACATAGTTAGAAGTACGGAAAAGAACATAGGGTACCTTTCATCCAGGGAAAAGGCACGGTTCCCGTGGAAAATTCACACGGGCGAAAGCTAGTTCCACATAAAAACTACTATTATACATACGGAAGCATATATCGAACGAAGTACAAACCAGGCTCATTTTCATAATAAGTAATTGAGTTAGTAACATTATTAAAAGTTAGCTAATTAACTTGCCACAAAATCTTATCAGCAATTAATAAATGAATACTTTAACTAAACTTAAAACTTAGAGACTATTTAGCGAGCAATTAGCAGTTTTTAATTAAAAGTCTCCACCAGGCTCCCCGCCTACACACGGCTCTTCGGAAATATTTATAAGTGAGTTTCTGAGTTTATTTGCCTTCCGAGCACTTCCCTCCCGTACTTTAGAAATTAATAAATCATAATTACTACTCAGTATCCACTCTAGTTTAAACGAGTACATCAAATTCTAAAATATATCTTTTTTTTAACCTTAGGTACGTAAAGTAAACCACCATTTGCCGACTTTTGAAATAAAAATATGTTTTTACTATTTGAAAGGAATTTAAAGGTCTTAGTTGGATTTTTATTCTGTTGAAAGCTAGTGTCAAGTTGCACTGGCCGCTGCGTGTTGTGTGAATAAGACCCAGTTTGCGAGTTACACTTAGAATAAAATTTCTAAAGCATTAAATATTGTTCACAACATTGTATTGTATAATGCATATAATAATATATCTTTTATTTCAGATGTCAATCCATAATTTCGTTAGTAACAATATTCTTATAAACTATGTTAGTAATCAATATGCAATAAGCAATAGCAATATGCCAACCTATCAATACAATATGTTCTATGATAAACATAAATTTATTTTTTCATTCTAGTAATAAACCTTTCTGCTACTCAAATTGTTAAATTCCTTCATCAGGCAACCAGCATGCTCGTTTTCCTACTATTCTATAGAAAGAAAAAAAACTGTATTATTTTCTTGTAATGGGTTTTGTCTGTAATTTTATTCAGTATAACAAATATATAAGGTCTAATTTTATAAAAGTGCTATAAAATTAATTACTATGAAAATTTTAAAACCACGAAATCAGTATTCATAAAATTCATAAGACCGAAAGTTGGTTAGTCTAAAATTATGCAGATGTATTCTGAGCCGACTTTTCCAGCATGCAGATTCAATGATGAATATCTTGCCACTTCTATGGGATAAAGAACTAGTTTTTAAAGCCAGTTGGACTATACCCAGGCGTAATTATCCCTAAATATTATAATTATTGTGTCTTTAAGATTGCCAAAAAAATCTTTATAACTTAAGTGATGTTTTATGCTTCATAACATACCAGCTACTAGTTAATAAGTAGTTACACTTCAGAGCTATGCCAACATATTAAATGCAGTCGTTCTCAACCACGAATGAAACGCTTCTCACACGATCTTTGGCGCCGTTCCAAGTAATGACTTTATATGCCTTCGACAAGATTGTAAAATTTTAATTGGTTAATCGGGATCTGTTCAGAAATAATCGCGATTTAACGAGCTAATCAAACTTCGGTGCATTGTGGGAAACAATCGAGGCGAAGACAAACCGATACTAGACGTCACATGCGAGGTGAATACTCTCCACCAGACTTAGAAATTTGATTGGATCTAAGACACGCCATGCGATAAGATGATTACTTCTCACCAGGCTAATTGTGATTGAATGTATTAAGATTGGACTCGTTCAGAGAGCGGATATAAAATCTTCCCTGACTAGGACGTCTGCTCTTGTCTGGGATGGCCAAGACTCATTTTCGGTCACTGAGCCTGGATAGTAGTAGTCAAGCGATTTTTCTTTTCGTGTATGTTGCAGTTGCAGGTAACACTGGTGTTAATTAGTTTTCACAAACCACCTAAAGACATCTCGACTACCGCCATATATCAGCAGTCGCATCACATGTTAGTAAACTGCTTATTCAACTATTTGTTTACGTCTATGTACAGTCTGTCTGATAACATTGGTGTTCATTTATACACTAATAATAAGAAGTATGTAAAAAGTAATAATATAGAAACACCATTGAGACACTATTGTGACTTAAAGTTAACAGAATCGTCACCCTGATCGCGTTAAACAATGAAATAACTTCTCTTTGATTTGAATCCTTCTGTCTCTTACCTCAAAGATTTACTTTGAGAAATTAAATCATTAGGTATCTAGATCGGGATGTATCATCCGTCGAATCCTGGCCTCATTAATAGGCAGCTGCCGAACTGATTCTCCTGGGCATCACGGGGATCGACTTGGCCTTAGCTTCCAAACTTGTGTAATTTAACTACGGTTATAGGTAAAAACCTTATTTAATTATTTCAAGAAGGCGCGGTTCAGAATTGTTGGAAAACTTGATTAGTATTTTTCATCTAATCTAACAAGATAAATTAGGGAAAATGTAATTACGAACGAGTGCCCTTGAATTGGAAAGTATTCAATTAGACGTTATTTAAAAAATGGTAATTCCATTCCTAAGGAATATTATACAAGAAGCAATGAATGATTTTTAACTCTTTTGTTTAGTAAGTACTTATTTATTTACTACTAATTTGTGATTATTATAAAATGCACCTATAAAAAAGGCGATGAAAATTGTGAATTACTGTAGAAGCCAGAGGTCACACTAAAACACTTATAAAAGTCATACGTGTATCCATTACTTTTACCAATACAAAAAATGATTTAGAAATAGCCATGCGAGAAAATAAAACAGCTGACGTATTATCGTCTAGAACAAACAAGTAAATACCTAGCGCGTACAATAAACTCAAAGTATATTCCATTGATTGATATTGATAAATAAACTCCGAAGAACTGCTCGCAACGTGCAAAGTAACAACTTCTTGAAGTTTTTCACAAAGACAGTTCATTTCTCAAGAACAAAGTACAGCAATACAAATGGATTGCTCTCATCTAATATAGCGATCCAATCGGGATTCGAACAATAGGGCTGCCAGGAACATGTTATTTATAAAGAAAACTTTTATCAACGATAAGAAATAACGAAATCATAAATAGTCTCGTTTAAGCACTTACTTTATATTTATTAGCTATATTAGCTACGCTGACGCAGTTAGATCTGAAAAGAAAAAAAAATACAAAATAAGTGTAACCTTTTTTGGATTTTTGCACCTCAGATGCAGTAAGTACTCTAATTGCTGTATGAGAGTACATAAGTGTAACACAGTATTAATGTACTCCAAGCTGTAACTACGGATGGTATCACAACTGTATTGGGACGATGAAAACTGCATGTCGTTATTGCAAAATATTACATTAGCAGTATTCAGAATCGCATACTGAAGATTCAATAAATAATTTTCGACTCGCGGTGATGATAAATAAATAATTAATATAAAATTATACTCACAGTGACATTTTTTGCTTGCTTTGAATTCGAATCAGAGCCTATATTGGTTATGGACTGGATTGGTAAATACTATATTGGTTTAAATAAAACAATAAAATAAAAATAAAAAAATATTTTATTTCAGGCAGAACCTATACCTACCTAACCTAGAGGCACTATCCTCTACAACACTGTCCGCTACAAATGAAAGGACCTTAATGACGCAAACAATAGGGCTGATTGACGTTGTCATATACTGGTCAAGATTAATCTAAATAAAGTCATTTTACCTCGACAAGAAGAATATTAAGGACAACCCTGCAACTCATCGTGTGATGCCGATCACGAACGGGTGATATGCGATCGCGATCGACGCGACGCAGCGACCTCCGTGATCTTTATTGTAAAATCGCGAAGAAAAATTACTAGAAACGTGAATCCATTCTCAAATTTATGATAATGTGTTGGTTCAAGCGCTGATCTGAACAATATGTTCTTTTCTGTTGTTGTCTGCTGCTTACGAAAGAAAAAGTTGCCACTTAGAAATGAGTTTCAAAATGCAAACATATATTTAAACAAGGCTTATAATAATCTTTCGATTACCTAATAAGATCGTAAAATTATACCAAGGTGACCAAATGTAAGTCTGTAGTTAACATACATATAAAAATATGAAGAAAGAAGAAAACCTAAATGTATAAATGAAAAAATATCTTTCATCTTAGTTCCAATGAAATATCTAAAATACCATTGTGATCATTTCGGCGGGTCCTTCGCGATGCCCTCTGCCACTCGAGATACAGGTTAATGCCTAGTTTGATGGTAGTTGGTTGAGGCATGGATCCGCCTGAATGTGAATGCGAATGTAAGCCTCTTAGAATGGGTCAATAAAACTTTTTTCATTTTTCATCTATTTGTCTATTTGACACCATACACATAACAATATAGATATATCAGCAAGCCAAATACGTTATTTAGAATTTCTGAGGTTAGATACAGAAGAGATTAAGGTTAAACATAGTCCAACAAAAGCCTTCCGACTCCTCAAACGACCCTTCACATCGCAAACAAACAAAAACAAATAAACACAAGTGTTTGCATAAAGATGTTTCCTCTATTGCCGCAGAGCGCTCATATCTTGGCAAATATTACGAGCAAACACGGCCGTATTGAATGCTGCTGTCAATCGGATATTTGTATATTTGTTCTTGGAATAAATCTCGAAACTTTCACGTCTGTAACTGTCAAATGATCTTAAAAATGCACCGTTGCATGCATACATTTGCATAGCATCTTTGCCTCCGTAGTTGAGTGGTGTGATGTTTGCCATGAAGATGTAGAATTCCAAGAATAAGAATTACTTGTATAGACTAGACTGTGTTATGTTTATTTAATTTTAAGTTCTGTCTATAAATCAAATGTTGAATTGACCATTTCACCTAGCTTTTTCTTGAACAATGAGACATTTTAGCAAAATCGATACCCTGGCCTATCTACAGCAATCGCCTTTAGTTAATACAAAAAAATATCGTCGGAGCCTCAAAATTTATTGGAGCACTTTTCCAAATTTATAAAATCTATGTTCTATACGATATATAATTCATTAAATAAATATTCATTACTAAACTCATATTCTATAACTGGTGTTAACAAAAATAAACAGCTAATGGGGTAGAACAGCTAATTGACACTCCAATTTAGCGCAGTCTCATTGGCTGAAGCGACAACACGGCATGCGGGTCACGCGCACGGTAAACGGTCACGTGTGCTCGCGTGAGCGGACTTCAGCGGGACATGGACGCTTCAACCGAATATAGTGCGAGTTTTAGTGTTTCATGTATCATTATTAAATAATAATAATTAATAATAAATAAATAATAATTATTATTTCATACTAGCTTCTTGGTGGGCCATGGCTAGCTGATAGAGACTTCATTTTTTCACAGTATCACTGACTAAATTTAATTCATTTCAAACGAAGGCATTGTTAGTGCATCACCTAAAGAAAGGCATTGTATTCATGCCAATTTCAAGACTAAAATAACTAAATAATAATTTGCGTTGAGATGAAATTCTTCGGAAATATTTCTTTGATAATCTTACAGATCAATCAGATCTAATTAGTGTTTGATGTTTCGGCAGGCGTTGTTATTAAATTACCTATTTCATAAATTGGCCTGGTATGAAAGGAGATGGTGCGGCTTAAATTAATTAATTTGTACACACTTACACGTTCGTTTGGTTATAAAATATCGAATCGATATTCGAAGATCAAGGTTCATTTCAGTAGGTCTTAGGAGATTTGTGTTCATGTAAAAAGAGTTAATAGGATATTAAAGACTACAATTAAGTGTTTTGCTACCATGAAACACCTTGAATACTTCTGTGACCTTATTGTAAACTCGTAAAGTGTTGTTTAAAGAAAGAGCTAACCGACTAATTAAATTACTCATAATTTCATTTCACACTTAAAGCAACAAAACAATTTATCATGCAAAAGTTTGAAAAAGAGTCACCTTTTTCCGCCGTACGGGTTATAAAGGAAATGGCGTGAAAATGAATTCTAGAATATTGACACGAGCTCTTGCATTTGATACATGGCCGTGCCTATAGACTGTGATAGTAGACTTTTGTGGAAATCTAGGGTTTGATTTATCAGTGCTATAGATGTTGCTTTGCCTCTGAGAATTTTAAGTTTCATACAATACTTTATGATAATTTATTTATTTATAACTAGCTTTTGCCCGCGGCTTCGCCCGCGTGAATTTCCCACGGGAACAGTGCTTTTTCCCGGGATAAAAAGTAGCCTATGTGCTATTCCAGGTCATTATCTACCTCTGTACCAAATTTCATCGAAATCCGTCTAGAAGATTTTGCGTGATTGAGTAACAAACATCCTCACAAACTCACAAACACACAAACTCACAAACTCACAAACTCACAAATTCACATACTCACAAACTCACATCCAAACTTTCGCATTTATAATATTAGTATGGATTGTTTTTTTTTATTTAATTCTTACATACACATATCATTACAGGTACACCCAATGCGATAGTGTAGAAATTACAATTGTTACCACGCACTTAATCCGAATAACTTATAACATATAAAGCTACTTTTGTAAATTCACTCAATTAAAGGACATGAAATAATGATGAAAATGGCACGACAGACTCATATTCTGCAAAATGGATAAAATTGCTCAAGATAGGGATAAATGGAGGGAGAAGATCGAGGCCTATCTATGCCCCGTAGTGGAATCTGAACGGTTGAGTAATAAAAAAAAACTCTACTAAAAGGATGTTGTATTTCGTAGTAAGAACGTGTCCATGATTTTTTATCTTGTTTCTCAGATATAACATGACGTTTCAGATATAAAATTCCATACTGCAACTGTCAAAATTATATTATTATGACTACAACTTATATCGAGCACAGAAAACGCTTGGCCATAGAGTAGTGGTTGCAAAAATTTTGTTTATTTTTTATCGATAGACTCATTGGTCATAATGTGGATTCTATTGTTCCCAAAATATTAGTAAGTTGTTATTTACCATCTAAATTTTTGAACCATCTGGTTATGCTTAAAAGCAATTTGATTCTATCTGATCGAATTTTACCGTGTCTTCTTTTTAAGGATTTTTGGTTGTAATGAGAAAAAAATAATCGGAAAAAAATGTAACGCTGTTTGTGGTGCGGCTTCTTCTCGATTTAAGCTTTTGAAAAAGAATATATTAGTAATAAGTAAATTATTGACATCAATAAGTGATATACATATATTCTCCCCTGTATATTTAAAATTCGATAAAATAAAGAAACCTGACTAATGTAATTGATGCTAAAACTATCGATAAAGTCTTTGGATAAAATAACATCAAGAGGCAACACTACAAGTATTCTCCAAACAATACAATGGCGGAGTCACGCACAAAGTTTTTGCAGAAAGTCGGGGAAATCGCATTAACCCCCGTCCCGTCAGGCTTAGCAACAACAAAAAGAGTTAATAAAGGACTTTTATTAACTTTTAATAAAAGTTTCCGCAGACTGTCGATAGGTTTTAATTAATATATCACTGGAGGGACCACACTGCTGGATTGCGTCGGATTTGAAACAAAAGGTGGGGTTGAAAAGTCGGATACGGACATGGAATCCTTATTATAAATAAGCTGCTGAAATAGCTTCTTCTTTATAATTATATTCGAACAAAAAAAAAAATAAGTATGGATTTTCAAGTTTAAAAATAAATGGAGCTAGTCACCTCTTTTAATGGTAGATAAGGTACCAAAAATAACATTCATTAAATCAAAAACAAAAAAATATTGGATAAGGCAGACAATGAATGAACACAGAGAATCACGGTTCATGAAATGAAACATTGGCGTACAATCTATAAAACCATAATGTAATTTTTACAAAAAAAAAATACAAAGTTGGCATCACGTCAAAAACAGATCGCGTACTCAATGTACGGCAGATCGCTGATGTAAATTCACCTGGAGGAGACAGTGTTTTTTTGAGATGTACAATTTTTCCTCGTTCTTTGCAATAATCTGTGGGAGTGATTTCGTGAAA
Organism: Ephestia elutella; assembly: GCA_018467065.1. Taxonomy (NCBI): domain Eukaryota; kingdom Metazoa; phylum Arthropoda; class Insecta; order Lepidoptera; family Pyralidae; genus Ephestia; species Ephestia elutella. The sequence goes on from CM031572.1 coordinate 690,721, forward strand.
AAGGACAAAAAATGGAACAGGAATATATAGCTTGCTCTATTTTATTCAATGAGACCGCACGGTAGTAGAGTCAGACATGTTACACATCGACATGTGATGTGTAGTATAACATGTCTGATTCTACTATTGATTATTTGACGATTGTTTTTTTATCGAGTGAACTACAAATCACGTATGGTGTACGGTACGGTACCTACTGTATACTCCAGTATCTGAGGTAGTTTGATCAAAAAAAAAATTAGTAAGTATGTGCCTTATTATGAAGCTTGGAATATTTTCTTTTTCTGATTATGACATAATCCTAATCCTTCCTAACTAATATTATAAATGCAAAAGTGAGTTTGTTTGTTTGTTTGTTTGTTCGTTCGTTCGTTCGTTCGTTCGTTCGTTCGTTCGTTCGTTCGTTCGTTCGTTCGTTCGTTCGTTCGTTCGTTCGTTCGTTCGTTCGTTCGTTCGTTCGTTCGTTCGTTCGTTCGTTCGTTCGTTCGTTCGTTCGTTCGTTCGTTCGTTCGTTCGTTCGTTCGTTCGTTCGTTCGTTCGTTCGTTCGTTCGTTCGTTCGTTCGTTCGCTCGCTCGCTCGCTCGCTCGCTCGCTCGCTCGCTCGTTCGTTCGTTCGTTCGTTCGTTCGTTCGTTCGTTCGTTCGTTCGTTCGTTCGTTCGTTTGTTTGTTTGTTTGTTACCGCTTCACGCTTTATCTACTGAACCAATCTTCCTGAAATTTTGCATACACATAGCTGGAAGTACGGAGAAGGACATAGGGTACCTTTCATCCCGGGAAAAAGCACTGTTCCCGTGGGAACGCGAGCGAAGCCGCGGGCGAAAGCTAGTTAAGTATAAATCAGAAAATTTGGTAAACTTATTTGCTTGACATTCTAAACATCCGTATCAATAAAACTAACACAAAGAATACCCAGACTACACCATAGAAGACCGATGATTCTTCTAAATTTAAAGTACATTGCTAGATAAGCCTTAACACAGCCATCCACATAATTTCAGTGTATGAGACATATAGCGCAGGTAGGTACAGCATAGGAATTGTACCAAATTGATCTGACGAATCGTCAAAGTCGCAGAAAGATGCTAAATAAATTTATGAAATAGAAAGTAAGATTTGCGTTCAACATTCTATTATCATTTCCTATTTTCCTTTACTCCAAATTCTTTAGACGGTACATAGCATAACATAGAAGACAGTACATCAGTAAGGGATTGCGCGTCATATCCCGACGACGTTGACAAATATTCCAGGGCGTATCCAGTGACACTCACGCAGTGGCAGCGAAGGGGGCTTAGTTCGCGACCTCTTTCCCGTCCGCTACATTTGGCAGGCGGCGGGAGATTTTTAAAAACAAAGAGGCAGTTCGAAATAGATCAGACGGCAGGCACTTTTTCCAATATGTTTAGCTATAGTGGTTATAGTTATATCTTCTATATTCTAAATCTCTAAGCGAGATGTGATGATGTAGGAATACGGCTAACTAGGAAAATCTCACTGATTTGGGACGAAATGCTACAGAACTTTTTTTTAAATTTCGTAAACATATTCCTGTAATGGGAAGAAAAGCTTCATTATAGCCGAAATCTGTACGAAAAATATTTATAATTTTATACCTATTCTTAATAAAATGGGCCATAAATCGGTGGGGAATAAATAACCCACGGAATCACAATAAAGTACAAAGAGAAGTTTTAATAATATCAGCATTATGCAGGTGGTGGGGCAAGTTTTGACAGGTTGCACCTGCACAGTGCGCTGGCTGTGGTGCTTCCTGCACCTATTGTTTGTTTGTTTCAATCTGAACTCATTTCTACTCGTATTTAAGCCGTATGTTTATCATAGTTTGTTTTAATATTTTTATGTGAATTTTAGACCTCGATAAATGTTAATCATGGCACTACTATTTAAAAATACCTGTTTATACCTATATAAGGCAGTTTGTGTAGGCATCTATTTTATTTCCCTAATGGGCACTAGAGACTTTATTTATCTTTATATTTTATGGAAAGATTTCACTTGCCATAGTTTTAATTAATCTTAAATCGACGACGCGATGATCACATAAATGTAGCAATATAGCTTCATAGAACACAACTCCATGTACTGCAATTCGTATTTTGAATTCGTATTAGTAGAAATTCCACACGCCCCAGACACTACGGGATGGAAAGTACATGTTTATCGTATGCTAAACATCATCCGTGGGATTCTGGCTGGCTATAAAATAAAACAAAAGAGCGTCGGGGCGCTGCTTACACCGCCAGCGATCTACATGGAAATGCAGGACATACACACTGAATATTATTAGAGATGTGATGGAAGATAATAGTTTGGATTCCTGGCTGCAAATAAAATAAAACAAAAGAGTGTCCAGGCGCTGCTTACACGGCAAGCGATATAATCGTCAATGAAGGCATATAATAAGAAATGTTTGTACAAAATTTTCCAATATCAAATAGAAAATGCCAAATTATATAGAAAATAAAAAAAAACATTGAGTTAGAACACAAATATATCAAGAAATCTCTAATAAATAAACCACTATAATCTTATTTTTGATATTTTACTACTACACGAATAAATATCAGTTAATATTTCTCCATTTAAAGTTCCAGCACGTTCGAAATTCAACGCGTATCATTGAATTTTACGAATTCACGAACTCGCCGATAGATTTATAACCTATTCTAAACCAAACTGCGCACAAAATCGAGTCTATTGTTCATCTACAACGTTATAACGTATCCTAAATCAATGTTAGTACCGAGATGTATGAATACTTCAGTGTGGGCTCGCAAATCACTGATTCAATATGATCCAGATGTGAGGCTAGAACATGAACCTTCGTAATAGGGCAAGTGCTTGCTTAAAGAAACGCTGGCGCATTCAACAAATCATTTTTCGGAGGGTCATGCTTATGTATAGGGTCCGAAGGGTTTGGTGAATTTTCCTTGGCTCAAGTTGTTTGACCCTAGAAATTTTATCAAATATGCTGATATGATATTGTTAAGATTTGATTCTATTATGGGCTCCATCCAGTAGATTTTGTGTGATTGAGTACCTAACAAACAACAAAGTTACATCCAAACTTTCATATTTATAATATTAGTAGAATGAGCGTTTCATTTTTTTTTATAGAAATCAAGCATGCGGCTAGCCTGATGGTAAGCAATCACCGCAGTCCATAGACACCAACGACCCTAAGAAGGTCACTGATGCGTACTAGGTACTATATGGTCGCTATGCGTATACTGGTCCTATTTTCCGGAATCATTCAATCGTATGATAACTGTAGAAGGCATAATGGTGCAAAAAATAAACTAACATGACATGAATGAACACAGTACACAAATTTTTGGGGGCAGTCGTGTAAAAAAGTCATACACATATTTTCCACAGAGGGTCAAACGAGTAGGGCCGAGGGGAACGCCGTCCTCGCTGATTTATGGACACCCCACGTAGGCTCTATCTTATCGTGTTTGCGCCTACTTCTGAGATATTTGGCCAATTGATTTGTAGCCGAGGGACCACTCGGCGGGACAACATGACGCACGTATTTTTATAAGCCTGCCTGGAAATGTTATGGTTTTCTAGAGTTTTTGTGTACTTGTCTATGTAAAAGTTGTGTTATTTTTAGTATATATAGCAGTGAGACATATCATCGATACATATAATAAAACTGTAACTGGTCTGTGTCTGAACATAGGAGATATATAAGCAAAAAATATGACAGGTGATGGTAGGTATAGGGTCAATAGAAGCCAAAACCATTTTTTAGAAGTTATGTCTGTCTGTATGTTTGTATCCGCATCACGCCAAAAATACTGGACCAAATTTATTGCGGTTTTCACTGTTATATTGTTGAAGGTCTAACGTAAGTTAAAGTTAAAATCTGACGTAAGTTTAATCTAGATACGCCGCTTAGAACCTGAGATATAAACAATAATAAATTACGCGCGGACGAAGTCGCGGGCACAGGCTAGTCTTAGTATAAAATAATTAGCAATTAAAAACATTAACCTAAATAAATTCGTTCATATAACTTGACATGCAGTTTACTGTACAAGTGAGTGACTATGTAAACGACGCGATCGCAGCAAGTTAGATATTTTTAAGGTTCCGTTTGTAAGATAGTAAAATAGGAACACTGTGAGTAATGTTCGATATGACTAAACTTATTAAAAAAATACGTATTTAAAAGTAAATATGTTTAAAAAACCTCAAATGGCAGGCACAAAGTTATTTGGCTTAGTAGTTGATTCGCACGAAATTCATTCTCCCGAACGTGCGAAACGTCCACTAACATTTATACCACCATTAATCAGAGAAATTGTAGCCAAAATCAGTGACAATTAACTACACAGGTGGCTGATAACATCACATGCATACGCATTTAGATAATAGTAATAAATATCCCTTTCTGGCCGCCGTCATTTTGCCGACCGACGTCAATATATTGTTAATTAGCTGTCAAGCCATGCTAGCTATTTATTATACGATCCAATACTGTACTAAGCGTATTCGCTTGCGTATGTATTGTATACATATATTTGTTTTCCTTTACATTATTTCAATGTTTGACATTCAACATGCAAACTAGACGATTATTACAAATAAATTTATTCAATGTGGAATCACTGCTGTGTGAATTTTGGGATAAAAAGTACCCTATGTGCTATTCCCGGTATTTTTCTACCCGTGTACCAAATTTCACCGAAATCCGTCCAGTAGATTTTGCGTGATTGAGTAACAAAAATCCTCACAAATTCACAATTAACTCGCATCCAAACTGTAGCATTTATAATATTAGTGGAATAACTTATTTTTGTGGTGTACTTATATTAATAATTTAGCTGTCATTATAATCCTCACGCGCTTCATAAGAAATATTTTTACTTATTATCTAGTCTTTGCTGTCTAAGCTAAACTAGTGGTTCTGTCAGAACAGTAGACCTCGCGAGCCCTTCCACGAAATAACCGATATTTTACCGTGTCCCTGGCTAAAAAGAGTTTTAAAACCAACCTACCAATGCTGGAAAGAAAGTAAAAAGTTCTTATATTTTACCCATAAGCCCAAACATGTTCTTGTGGTTGGTCAATACCACTAAAAAAATTAGAGAAACCTGCCTTTTTTGCCTCAAATAATATAAATAATAATAATAAATATAGACGGACAAATCACACAGATTGAGTTAGCCCCAACGTAAGTTCAAGACTTTATGGGATGCTAATTTAACAATATTATATTTTATAACAAATACATATAGATAAATATCCAAAACCCACGTCAATCTGAAAAAGATTATTTTCCATCTTGACCCGACCGGGGGTCGAACCCGGGACCTTTGGTGTAGCCGTCCGGGGCGTGATGACCGTGAGGCCACGGAGGTCGACAGTCATCAGAAATGCATGGTACCTATTGGCTATATGTATGTATATGTTATTTGCGCAACAAAATTTATGTTCAAAAAAGAAAGTTCAATTTGAAATCGAATCTCTCTGATTAGTAGGTATGTAGGTATTATATATATTACTTTTTTTATAATAGGATTCTAATCATACAATAAAGTTTTTTGATATCAGAATTATTTCAAGTGTTCAAGATAATTCTACCATGCAAAGCAATCCACAATACAATACCATTAACCAAATAAATACACACAATTCAAAGCCAAGCAAGACAAAAAAAGCCATATGATTTTTAAGAACCATTTAATTTTATTTAATAAATAAATCAAGTCACTCTTGTAAACGTATTAGCGATTTTGCGAGTATTAAAAGCTTTGCTGCGCCATCTATTGATTTTTTTGTGAACTATCATATGAGAATTTATAACATATGGATTTATAGCGGTTTTATTGAATTTTACTATGTTGTTCAAACAAAAAAAATGCGTCTTAATAAGAATAACAAAAATGTCTAATGACATTTTTGAATTATTTTTTAAATAGCTGAGATATGAGGTTTTTTTTATATATTTCGGCCATTTTATAAAATTTCGAAAAACTGGCTCGACTATAAAATTCTATAAAATTACCGAACCTGCTTACAAAATTTCATGAGAATCGGTTCAGAAATGCGACCTGTAGGCGATAACATCCGGACAGACAAAAGAATTTTCGGCTAGTGGAAACTGAGACGCTTCGCTCGCTGCGCTCGCTCGGTCGATTAAAAGCGACTAAGTACATTTTTTAACTATAAGAATCAAATGAACAGAGAAATAAATTCTAATGACTAAAAGTACTCCAGATTTACAACTACTTCGCGTTAGTAAAAACGCACTGTAACATAATAATATTATTGGAACATAAAGTAAACAAAACGAAGTAATAAAAATATTTTCAGAAAATGAACTGAAGTACTCGACATCACCGAGAGATGGCGTTGTTCAAAGTTAGCTCGCGCTGTGGTTTCGTTTTTCCCGCGATTCATAGTCATCACCCTAACATGTTTACAATCAGACACAGACATGACAGGTGCCGCGTCGACTTAGTATACTCGTAATACTAGCGACCCGACCCTCGGTATAATATACCGCTATTTTTGTAAGACGGCAACTACCTTTAGTTGCACGGCTACGGCTGTATTAGTTCATTCATTGATTATTGTTACCGATTGGGGTGAAAACGGTGAAAGTAACTTATTTTAGTCTCGCGAGGACGCCAATAGCAAACCAATATTTCGATTCGAGGGACTAAATAAGTCCATGCGAGCAGGACTCAGGTCTTTATACGACCTTGCTCTTCCAACTGAGCTATCGCATTTCAATCCAGCACATCGAAAATCTTCACCATATGCAATTTCTTCATTTTCATTCTTTAACGCGAAACTGGGCAAACGAAGCGATGATGAGCTGAGGGTGGGGAATTTTGGATATGGAAGGAGGAATGCACGTGGTCATCTGCTGGCCGGCTTTATGGAGAAGGAGGGCCTCTTTATGATGAACTCCTTCTTCAAAAAGCCAAAACAGCGAAAGTGGACATGGTTGCATCCTAATGGCGTTACAAAAAATGAGATTGACTTCATCTTGTCGACGAAGAGGCACATATTCAATGATGTCTCTGTGATCAATGCCGTAAAAACAGGAAGCGATCACCGATTGGTAAGAGGCACATTGAATCTTAGAATAAAACTCGAAAGGTGTCGACTGATGAAGTCTACGCTCCGACCAGCGCCTATACAGCTCCAAAACCCCGAGAGCTTTCAGCTCGAATTGCAGAATCGCTTCGAATGCCTGCGAAAATCTGGACGATTATAATGACAGGTTTGTGCAAATTGTCCAAACAGCTGGGTCTAAGGCTTTCAAAACCCGCCGTTCAAAAGGAACCAAAAAGATCTCGGACCTCACCAACAAACTCATGGAAGAAAGACGAAACTTGGTTCTGCAGTCCTCTGACGATGCTGCTCAGTATCGACGTCTAAACAGACAGATCTCCAAGTCCTTAACTCGTGATTTACGCCAATTCAATACTGACCGTATTGAAGAGGCGATCAAGCGAAATAAGGGCTCAAAAGTGTTTGCAAGGGATCTGTCTGTTGGTCAAAGCCAACTGACCAAGCTGAAGACTGAGGATGGCAGAATCATTTCGTCGAAGCCAGAGCTGTTGGAAGGGGTGTCTATTAAAATACAGATTTTTATCACATCGATTATCATGTCCCAGAAAACTATTCCACGTTTTTTAATATATTTTTTTCTTAAAAAATCGAAAAACTTATTATCGCAGTTTCATAATATCGAACAACATTTCCTAAAAAAAACGTTATAAAATTTCTACTATTCCAAGAAAAATAATATATCAAACTAACATTTCACACATGTATTAAGATATCGATGTAACCATTTATAATAACATGTTTCAATATGTAACGATGCGCATCATAACTTTTAATCGCAGTAACGTTTCATCGAACGCTGCATTCGCTTGTTGTTTCTTAAAACATGCAAAAAGGTATAGCAAAATTGAGGCATACAGCAAGCATGCATGCAGCAAGCATGCAGCAAGCATGCAGCAAGCATGCAGCAAGCATGCAGCAAGCATGCAGCAAGCATGCAAGCATGCAGCAAGCATGCAAGCATGCAGCAAGCAAGTATTTCTGGGTGGCTCCACCAGAAGACTCGCTTCGTCGGCCCTTCGATTCATTCGGGCACTTAACCTCGCTCCGCTCGAGAGGTCGCCGGCTCGCTTCGCTCGCCACCTCCCCCCCTCGCTTCGCTTCGGCCTCGTGCCCTCATTTTCTCAGGACCTCCTTCGCGAGCCTTCTGGTTCCGCGCGAAGGAATAACACTCTAGTATATGACAAAGTTGAGCCACGTTGAGTCGGGGTGCTCTGAGTCGGATTTGTGATCCATTTATAATTACTGGACTAGCTATAAATTTACTGTTGATCAATACAATACTACCAGATTAATCTATCTATATAGGGTAACATAATAATGTAATATTTGATATTTCAAATATATTTCAAATTGAAACTTACGTGGAAATAAAATTATGGGTAACAAAACTTTGATGTTTCATTATTTCGATGAAATACATAAAATATGAAAAGAAATAATGATAGAGTGTGTTTGTACGTAATGAATAATCGTTTAAATGAAATTTCGATGTAAACAGATTTAAGGATTTGTTACATATTGTATTAAAATATCTGCGAATGGTTTTATGGGACATGAAAATCGTTGAAGTAAATTGCGATAAAGTGATGGGTTCCCTGTTGGAAGAGGTTGAGAAGTTCTACGGACAATTATACACCAGCGTACGCACACCTGTCAGTAATCTGGCCAAAGATCCAAGAGCCAGATTGACCCGACACTACACCGAAGATATCCCGGACGTCAGCCTTTATGAGATTAGAATGGCTCTCAAACAGTTAAAAAACAATAAGGCACCGGGTGATGATGGAATCACGGCTGAGCTTCTGAAAGCAGGTGGAACGCCGGTATTAAGAGCTCTTCAGAAGCTATTTGATTCCGTCATACTCGAGGGACAAACGCCTACGGCATGGCACAGAAGTGTGGTGGTACTTTTCTTCAAAAAAGGTGACAAAACCCTATTGAAGAATTATAGGCCTATCTCACTTCTGAGCCATGTCTACAAACTGTTTTCGAGAGTCATTACGAATCGTCTCGCTCGCAGGTTTGACGACTTCCAGCCTCCCGAACAAGCCGGTTTCCGAAAAGGCTTTAGTACCGTAGACCACATACATACGCTGCGGCAGATTATACTGAAGACTGAGGAGTATAATCAGCCATTATGCTTGGCGTTTGTGGACTACGAGAAAGCCTTCGATTCGATCGAGACCTGGGCTGTGCTACAGTCTCTCCAACGGTGCCAAATTGACTATCGATATATCGAAGCGCATATGTTTGTACGAAAACGCCACCATGTCGGTCCGTCTCCAGGATCAAGGCTCCAAACCTATCCAGTTGCAGCGAGGGGTGAGACAGGGAGACGTGATATCTCCGAAACTGTTCACCACCGCCCTGGAAGATGTTTTCAAGCTTCTGGACTGGAGCGGTCTCGGCATCAATATCAACGGCGAGTACTTCACTCACCTTCGATTCGCTGACGATATCGTAGTCATGGCTGAGACCTTGGAAGACCTAGGCACAATGCTCGATGGCCTCTGTAGAGCCTCTCAACAAGTGGGCCTAAAAATGAACATGGACAAGACGAAAATTATGTTTAATATCCGTGTCGCACCCACTCCTCTGAAGGTTGGAGACTCTACACTCGAAGTTGTTGACAATTATCTATACTTGGGACAAACAGTTCAGTTGGGTAAGTCCAACTTTGAGAAAGAGGTCAACCGTCGAATCCAACTCGGCTGGGCAGCGTTCGGGAAGCTTCGCGATATCTTCTCGTCCAAAATACCGCAGTGTCTCAAGACTAAGGTCTTTGACCAGTGTGTGTTGCCAGTAATGACATACGGAACAGAGACGTGGTCGCTTACTATGGGCCTCATAAGAAGGCTCAAGGTCACCCAAAGGGCGATGGAGCGCGCTATGCTCGGAGTTTCTCTGCGTGATCGAATCAGAAATGAGGAGATCCGTAGGAGAACTAAAGTAACCGACATAGCCCGCAGAATCGCGAAACTTAAGTGGCAGTGGGCGGGGCACATAGCTCGTAGAACAGATAGCCGTTGGGGCAGAAAAGTTCTCGAGTGGCGACCACGAACCGGAAAACGTAGTGTTGGCAGGCCTCCCACTCGGTGGACCGACGACCTGGTGAAGGTCGCGGGATGCGCATGGATGCGGGCAGCGCAGGACCGGTCGTTATGGAAATCCTTGGGGGAGGCCTTTGTCCAGCAGTGGACGTCTTTCGGCTGAGAGAGAGAGAGAGATGCAATTTCTATTGAAACGCATTAGGCATGCGTCACATAACACATAAACCCACTTTAGTTTTTTTAGTCAATTGTTTTTTTTTATATCTCTACAACTACAACTCAACTTAGTTTAAATATATGTGGTTCCAAATGTCACCCAAAATCTATTAGGACTTGCAAAATTATCAGCGCTGCAGTGCATCGCGCTGCAGCTTTATGCTGAGCCTTTGCTCAGCATAAAGCTGCAGCGCAAGCAACCTATTGGCAACCACTGCGACACCTACTATATAAGAAGTTATTAATAAGTTTTTGTTTTGTGTCTATCTTGTCGCAGTTTGTGTTTAGTCAATAAATTTATTTTCTTTCTTTCTTTCTTTTTTTCTTTCTTTCTTTCTTTCTTTCTTTCTTTCTTTCTTTACGAGTAAGGTATTTGTTTATTTAACCCATATTAGATGAAATTGAAAATCAATTAAAGTGTAGGAAGCCAAACAATATTTACAATACTATCAACAACTTTACTTAAAATACTTATCAAATACCTTACTCGTAAAGTGGTAATATACTATTCATATACTACAAAAAAAATATAATGTACATTTCCTAGACTAAATTACCAAAAACATTGAAAATAGTAAACACAATCTGGCATACGAGATAACTCTGTCAATTAACTCTAAATTAAAACATCAAGCACAAGGAATCAAGATGTAACAGTTTAATCAGTTAACTGTTCCGTTGGGTCGGGAACAGATCCGCAAACTTTTTAATTTAGAAGCGCCCTTATCGAGGTGAACCTTCAGCGAGAAAGTAAAGACGGAGTGGCAATAACTAGATACAATAAAACTTTTTTTCCAAAAAAATGAACCGACTTCCATCATAAAACTTAAAAGCATGAAATAACAATAAAGAAAAATGTATTGGCACGCAATGTACTGAATAAGGTGAAGTGATTTGAAATGTCAGAACATGTCAAATTGTCTATTATTTTTGGCACATAAATAGACCGAGGGCCCGCGACGACCAAACCCACTTTATTTAAAAAATGCTGAATGTTTCTTTGCGTGGTATTTACGGGTAAAAAATATTAGCGACTAGGTATGAAGTTTGGATCTTAGTTGCTTATGCAGGTAATATGGCTAGCAAGGATGATTTTTATAGGTATATAAAGCACCCTTGGCGCCTCCCAAAGTAACATTAAAATCAGATTTTGTAATAAAACAAATATAACTATAATTTAGTAAAGTTACAATGTCTGGCAGGGGTTTATATCTGTACCAATTGCATGGTAATGGATGGCGTGATTTCTAATATTAATCTTGAGTTTTAATAAAATTAGGAAGGGCATGCTGTCGCGGGCTTTTACTCTATAATGCAATGTTGATATTTTGTTAGGAATCTTTTAAATTACCGAACAGATTCTGACGTGGTTAAAATGGGACCAACTTGGGAATACACCCTTTCGATTAAAAAAACAATTTTGGAAATCACTCCACAATTGGCGGAGAAATCGGCGAACATACATAAAAAAAAACATACATACATCGAAACATATAACCTCCTCCTTTTTTGGGAAGTCGGTTGAAAATAAAATCTGAAATATGTTTGATGGATTTGAAACATTTTGTAGTCTTAGAAGGAGGAGGAGCATGTATGAAGAGAGTGATTAGTGTAGAGGAAGCAAGAGAGATCTGTAAGGATCGTAGCAAGTGGAAATCGCTAGTCTCTGCCTACCCCCACGGGAAAGAGGCGTGGTAATATGTATGTATGTATAATATTTATTTAATTTTATTGTAAAATATTTGAGATATTTGAAATTCGCATCCATCGATGACGTCAAACCACATAGGTTGGTGAATGTCTTATTTTGCGCTTGTCGGTACCATGTAAATAATAATGTTAATGCGAAGATTATCTTATTAGGTTCTTGACTCCAACGATGGAAAGTCTATTCAAATATAGATTTTTGTCTATCTATTAATATGTAACTATTAGGGATATCAATCTTTGTGGGTTTGTCTGTGATTTTCTTCCGGCGACTTAACTGTCATGGATAGGCATTTTTGTTGAAAAGGAAAGGGGAGGCTTTTGCCATTCAGGACACAACTCCAAGCTTGTAATATAAGAAACATTTTTATCAGTCTTTAGTTTTTCGGTTCGTGGTACGAAGCAAGTTGGAGTCGGCTTATGAAAAACTTCGGAATGAGTCGGACGGACGGGCTCTCGTTCTAATTAATACAGTGGGGCTACCGTTATTTTATAAGCCAGTACATGTGTGCGATGTCTACGGGAAAAGGTACCTTCAGAAAAAAAAATCGTACAAGTATTCTTAGCTTACAGTAAGCACGATGTCGTAAGTGCCAACAACCATAAGGTATCTTTTCTCGTGAACCATCACATAATATATCTAAAAGCAAATCATTCCATGGCTGGGCTGAGACCTAACTTCTGACTGTTACAATTACAAGGTTTTATTTTCAAATTATTGATAGTCATTTTTATCAAGACCTCAGAATTTCGATTCTGCTATCGTTAAGTCAAAATGTCTCAAAGAATTTTCATATATAAAGTCAATACAAAATAACTACATTGTTTGTAATATAATTGCTTGAAACGAAACGCGGGCGTTTCGCATTGCTGCCGCTAGGCGGCCGCGGGGTTCTCATGGCAAGGACCCGGCTTGCGTCGCGAGACGGCCATTTGCAGTGCTGGTTTGGATGGCGCGCGGGGAGGTCGCGCCGTATGAAGTACCTGGTGCTAGGCGCCATTTTGTCTGAAGCCACATTGGCGTAATGGATTAGTCATTGTGATGTGTAATTGATAATTAGTTTGGATTGTACTGTTGGATTTCCATTTTGTTAAATAACTATTGAACGTTTGTGTTTGTGAAAAAACCTGTTATTGTGACTTTTTCTTGTGAGATGTGAAACGTGGCTGGCTGTTCACATCCAGCTGTTCCCGAGTGAACCTTCGGGAAGAAACCTACTTATTTATTCTGGGGAAAGAGATCTCGGGGTAGGTTGGGGGCTTAGGGACCGCATCCCCTTCCGAAGACACTCGAAGTTGGATCCGAAGATTAAGAAGATTCAGTTTGGTAAGTGCATTAATGAGTTTGTCATTGTAGCTGTTAAGTTAGGTTTATTATATAGGGCTCTGTAGCTCCCGTTATAAGCTATGGTGGTAGCAGTCTGCGTATAGGTTAAGTTAGGTTCTAGTCGGACAAACGCGGTGCCGTGTCGAGACTGTTTCCCGGTACTTATTTTTACCGGTGGTTTTTTCCCGGTAAAGTTTCGGTACAGAATCTTCCCGCCACTGGGCTTGTCCAGATTCTCTGCGCACATTTTCTGGTAGCAGAGCGTAGTTGTTCTACCCTCTATTTGTTCGTTTGTAAAAAAATAATTAATTGTTTTTTTTTTTATTTTGGTTGTGACTTGACGCGATGGCGAAGGTCTCCCATGCTAAGGCGATACTCGCCAACGAATTGAGATGGTTTGTGACGGCCGGTGGACTCCTGTCCCGGAAGGACAGGGAGGCCGCTATACTGGAAAGAGCGGATCAGCTACGCTCACGATTGAACAACGCGGAAGCGGCCATGGCGGCGCTTACCGAAGCCGACCTTGCCCCGGAGGTCTACGCAGGTCACGTGGCGGACCTGGACCAGATCCTGAGTCTGCACGATGACATCGTGGAGGCGGCGGCCGCAATAAGGGCGAGATAGGCTGGCGGACCAGCCCCTCGCACACCTGTTAGACAGGAAGGACCAGCGGTTACTGGTCGGCTCCCCACCCTTCAGCTGTCCCACTTTGGGGGTAGGATGGAGGCGTGGGTGGCATATAAAAATATGTTTGAGTCCCTGGTCGTAGCACGACAGGATTTGTCGAAGGCCCAGAAGATGGCCTACCTCCTCTCCACTCTTGAGGGTGAAGCGCGGTCGCTCATCCAGCACCTCCGGGTGGAGGACGACCAGTACGACACGGCTTGGGAGTTATTGAACTCCCGCTACCAAAACTTACGTTTGTTAGCGGATGCGCACGCCGCACAGTTGATGGCCCTGCCCAAGGTGGCCAACAGGGCACAGTTGCGCCTGCAGTTGCTCACGCCCGTTACAGTGGCCTGTAACGCGCTCCGTACACTGGGGCTGCCGGTGGACCAATGGTCCTTTTTGCTGGTGCACATTGTATTGGGCAAATTACCCAATGACATCCGCTCGCGATTTGAGCGCGAGAATGCGGAACGGGATAGCACCACCCTACCAACATTCACTGACTTGGTGAAGTTTTTGGAGTTTGAGGCACGGGCGGCTGAGAATACCATGACGGACTCAGCGCCATCCAGAGCGCCTGAACGCAGGCCCTTGGAACCCTCATGGCGAGGGAAGCCCCAACAGGGAAGACAACCGCCACCGCGTGGAGCTGGTGCGCGGGTTGCACACACGGCAGCAGTCGCGAGGGACGCGGACTGCCTGCAATGTGGTCGGATGGGCCACAGCCTGCTGCAATGCAGGGACTGGCAGAGACTGCCAGTACAAGATAGGCGCCGCATGGCAAAGCGGCATGAACTTTGCTGTTTGTAATATATTGGGTAAAACTAAACGCAGGCGTTTCGCATTGCTGCCGCCAGAGGGCGTTCGGGGTTTTTCACACTGCTAGCGTGGATGGCGTCGTGTGTAGTCCGCCATTGCATTGTCCAGGGCGATATCGGTTTGATTTTAATACGCGGAGCGGTCTCGCGTCTTTTGCTTGTTGTTTAGTTTGAGTGATAATTGTGAATTTCATGTTTGTTAAATAACTATTGAATTTGTGTTTGTGAAAAACTCTGTTATTGTGACTTTTTCTGGTGAGAGGTGAAACGTGGCTGGCTGTTCACATCTGGCTGTTCCCGAGTGAAACTACGGGAAGAAATCTATTTAGTTGTCCTGGGGAATTGAGATCTCAAGGGTTAGGTAGGGTAATTAGGAATTCCCCCTTCCCGAAGACACTCAAGTTTGGATCCGAAGAAAAGGAAGATTTAATTTGGTAAGTGTTCAATTGTATTTAATTTATAGGTTAGGTTATCATATAGGGCCCTGTAGCTCCCTTCATAAGCTACGGTGGTAGCAGACTGCGTTAAGTTAGTTAGGTTTTAGTCGGGCAAACGTGGTGCCGCGTGGAGATTTCTTCCCGGTACTTATTCTTACCGGTGGTTTTTTCCCGGTGAAGTTCCGGTACAGAATTCTTCCCGCCGCTTCGTTTGTCCGGATTCGCTCTGCGCACATTTTCTGGCAGCAGAGCGTAGTTGCTCTGCACATTTTCTGGTAGCAGAGCGTAGTTAATCTACCCTCTATTTGTTCGTTTGTAAAAAATAATTAATTGTTTGTAAAAATTATTAGATTTTTCTTAGTTTGTTTGTATAAGAATATTTGTAACCTTTTTTGTATTTGTTTGCGGTTTGTACCGTGCGTTCCGGGTTTGTGCCATTCTCATACCTACCGCGGTTCTTCGTGTAGTTGCTTGATTTTGTTGTTTTTTATTTACCTTTTGTTATTTTTTGTTTGTGACTTGACGCGATGGCGAAGGCCTCCAATGCTAGGGCGACACTCGCCAACGAATTGAGATGGTTTGTGACGGCCGGAGGACTCCTGTCCCGGAAGGACAGGAGGGCGCCATACTGCTAAGAGCGGATCACCTCCACTCACGATTGATTAGCGCGGAAGCGGCCATGGCGGCGCTTACCGAAGCCGATCTTACCCGGAGGCCTACGCAGGTCACATGGCGGACATGGACCAGATCCTGAGTCTGCACGATGATATCGCGGAGGCGGTGACCGCAATAAGGGCGAGACAGGCTGGCGGACCAGCCCCTCGCACACCTGTTAGACAGGAAGGACCAGCGGTTACTGGTCGGCTCCCCACCCTTCAGCTGTCCCACTTTGGGGGTAGGATGGAGGAGTGGTAGCATATAAAAATATGTTTGAGTCCCTGGTCGTAGCACGACAGGATTTGTCGAAGGCCCAGAAGATGGCCTACCTCCTCTCCACTCTGGAGGATGAAGCGCGGTCGCTCATCCAGCACCTCCGGGTGGAGGACGACCAGTACGATACGGCTTGGGAGTTATTGAACTCCCGCTACCAAAACTTACGTTTGTTAGCGGATGCGCACGCCGCACAGTTGATGGCCCTGCCCAAGGTGGCCAACAGGGCACAGTTGCGCCTGCAGTTGCTCACGCCCGTTACAGTGGCCTGTAACGCGCTCCGCACACTGGGGCTGCCGGTGGACCAATGGTCCTTTTTGCTGGTGCACATTGTATTGGGCAAATTACCCAATGACATCCGCTCGCGATTTGAGCGCGAGAATGCGGAACGGGATAGCACCACCCTACCAACATTCACTGACTTGGTGAAGTTTTTGGAGTTTGAGGCACGGGCGGCTGAGAATACCATGACGGACTCAGCGCCATCCAGAGCGCCTGAACGTAGGCCCCAACAGGGACGGCAACCGCCACCGCGTGGAGCTGGTGTGCGGGTTGCACACACGGCAGCAGTCGCGGGGGACGCGGACTGCCTGCAATGTGGCCGGATGGGCCACAGCCTGCTGCAATGCAGGGACTGGCAGAGACTGCCAGTACAAGATAGGCGCCGCATGGCAAAGCGGCATGAACTTTGCTTTTATTGTTTGGGCAGTCACTATGCACGTGACTGTCCCAGTGCCATACCATGCAGTGCATGCCGTGGGCGGCACCACGCGATGCTTTGCATGAACCGCAACGGGGATGGCACCCGGATGTTGAGGCAGGGGTCCCCTATGGGCGGGGGCGCTCCTGCGCGAAGCCCTCCACCACCGGACGGAGGACGCGGCTTCGCTCGTCGCACCCCCTCGGGAGGGGTCGCGTACCTGCGCGGGTCTTGGCGGACCGGGACCACGCGCCCCAAGGTCATGGCCAGTATGTAGCTGGCCAGGCCCCGGATAGGGCCCCCATGGGCGGGGGCCCTAGATCGGACGTGAGAGTGGGGACACCCCCCTCCACGCGGGTTACCAATACCCAACACATGCAGCCGCAGCGGTTTTCTCCGCCGCTGCACGAGTACCCACGGCTGGAGTACCACCCGCCGTACCATAGGTATGGCCGGGCCGCGGGTTATGCCCCCTCAGATGGGGATGTGCACTCGCCCGACATATTATCCGGGTCAGTGGCGCCCCCTGGTTTGGAGAGAGTGGGGAGCCCGTAACTAGCTTGCTCCCTTGCTGGGACAGAGCCGCGGACGGTTCTGCTCCCTACCGCGGTGGTCCGCGTATGGGGTCGTGGGGGGAAGCCATTAATTTGAGAGCTCTGTTGGACTCAGGGGCTCAAAGCAGTTTGGTTACCACTCGAGTGGCACGCCAGTTAGGTTTAGTCGTGGAAGACTCGCCTGTGCCACTTCTTGGAGTTGGTGGCATACAAGTGAAGTGTCTGACGGGCCAGACACTTGTCACCTTTTCTTCGCTGAAGTCCTCCACAATGAGGATCACGACTTCGGCTATGGTAATGGATACCATTGCGGGTTGGCACCCCTCGACAGACATACCGCCGGGTGTGTTGTCTTTGGTTTCGGGTCTGGATTTGGCCGACCCCTTTGTCTTTCATCCCGGCCCAGTGGACTTGCTCCTGGGCTCGGACGTATTGGGTTGGATTTTGTTGGGTACACAGAAGGCTCTGGGTTCGTCTTCACTGATGGCAGTGTCTACGATTTTTGGTTTTGCCCTGATGGGCCCTGTGTTTGATAATGGCACCGCGGAGGAGCCACCGGTTGTCGCATCTGCGTCCTTGGCCAAGACCATGCAAAGGTTTTGGGAGGTGGAGGAGCCACCTATGAGTTCCAGGATGGATCCGGAACACGCTGAGTGCGAAGCCCTTTTTCGATCAACCACGGAGAGGTTGCCCTCCGGTCGGTTTGTAACTAGGTTACCTTTTGTTGCCTCTTGTCCTAGCCTAGGGCAAAGTAGGGCGCTTGCGGAGAAACGACTGCTGTCCATGGAGCGACGTATGCAGCGTGACCACGTACTTCGCGATAAATATATTGAATTTATGCGCGAGTACGAGGATTTGGGTCACATGTCTCCGGCTCGAGTTGATTGGAGCTCAACTGAGCATTATTTTTTGCCCCACCACGCGGTGGTGAAGGCCTCAACGGGCAAGTTGCGGACTGTCTTTGATGGGTCCGCACCCACTTCGAACGGGGTTTCGTTGAATCTGTGTTTGCATTCGGGTCCCAAATTGCATAGGGACATAATTGACATCATCTTGAACTTTAGAAGACATCAAGTGGTTTTTGGTGCGGACATCCGGATGATGTTCCGCCAGACAGTCATACATCCTGAGGACAGGCGATTCCAGTTGATACTCTGGCGTGAGCGCCCTGAGGATCCTGTGACGGTGTATGAACTCAATACAAACACCTATGGTTTGAAATCTAGTCCCTATATCGCCATCAGATCATTGCTTGAATTGGCAGAGCGGGAACGGATCCGCTTTCCCCGTGGGGCTTCCGTGCTGTCACGTGACTTGTATGTTGATGACGTGTGCACCGGAGCCCAAAGTATTGAGGAGGCCCTCCTACTGCGGGATGAATTGATTGAAATATTGAAGACAGGTGGCTACGAGCTACGTAAGTGGTTGTCTAATGAGCCTAAAGTTCTAGAAGGGATCCCGGAGGATCACCAACAGAACCCTCACCTGTTTGAGGATGTGGATGATCCCAACAGGATAGCGGTGCTGGGCATGCAGTACCAGCCGCTAACCGATATTTTTACATTCCAAGTGGACTTGGAAATACCAAAGGTCTGGACTAAGAGAACGGTGTTGTCCGTAATAGCCCGTATGTTTGATCCAAGCGGTTGGATCAGTCCAGTGATATTCTCTGCGAAGTGTCTTCTTCAGAGACTTTGGACTTTGGGCGTCTCGTGGGACGAGCCGCTGTTTGGTCCTCCATTGGATGATTGGCTCGAGTTGTTTTCATCGATTAAGGAAGTCAATCGGATTGCCTTGCCTCGTCGAATATTGCCCCCGGGAAATATCGAGCCAGCCTGCATGGCTTTTGTGACGCGTCGGAGCGAGGCTACGCCGCGTCAGTCTATATGCGGACAGTTGACGCCGATGGCCGGGTCAATGTCTCGCTTTTGTTAGGGAAGAGCAAGGTCGCCCCCATCAGGACTAGGCTGACTATTCCCAAGCTTGAGTTGAGTGGAGCTCACCTTCTCTCTAAATTGTTGCATCACGTTGCATGTGAGCTGGCGGCCACGGTCGAGATACGGGACATCTTCGCCTGGTCGGATAGCCGGGTCGCGCTTGCATGGTTGCGCGCGGCCCCACATACCTTGGAGGTTTTTGTGGGAAATCGGGTTTCCCAAATCCAGAATATCGGAATTGATATAACATGGAGACATGTGCCGGGAGAGCTTAACCCAGCGGACTGTGCCTCCCGAGGTTGTACGGCACCAGAATTGGTGTCACACCCGCTCTGGTGGGGTCCAGAGTGGCTGATGGGATCAGAAACTTCTTGGCCTGTCTGTCAGACAGACGTTACTTCTTTGAGTTTGACTGGGCTCCGTGTACATGCTGTAGTCGCTGAGACGACGTCGGAGCCGGATTGGCTACTTGCTCGGTATAGCAGCTTGGATAAGCTTCTGGGTGTTACCAGTTGGATTAAGCGTTTCATACATAATTGTAGAAACCCACAGGCAAAGCGGTTGGAGCCGATTGCAGGTGCAGAAGAGCGCCGGAGCGCATTGTTGCATTGGGTCCGTGTCGTGCAGACCGGACGGTTTGAGTCAGAGCTTCGTATTTTGCGCGAAGCACGCGCTAAGTTGAAGGGCGCGGTCGCTCGTTTGAACCCGTACATCGACTCGGATGGGCTTCTTCGGGTTGGAGGCAGGCTCCGGAAGGCGGATCTTCCATATGAGACTCGCCATCCTCTGTTGTTGCCCAAGGGCGGACCCTTGGTGCAGCTTTTGGTGTCTGATCGACACATTCGTAACGCCCATGCTGGGTGCAATGCTTTGTTGGCTATTTTGCAACGCGAGTTTTGGATTTTGTCAGCCCGAAGAGCAATCCGTAGTGTCCTGTTTCGATGTATTGCATGTTATAGGTTGAAGGCATCCACGATGCAACCACAGATGGGTGATTTGCCCGCTGATCGAATCCGACCTTCGAGACCGTTTGACGGCGTTGGAACCGATTTTGCCGGTCCCTTTTCGATCAAGGCTTCTCCCTTTCGTAATGCCCGTATTGTGAAGGGCTATTTGTGTGTATTTGTTTGTTTGGCCACCAAGGCTGTCCATTTGGAGGTGGTATCGGCTCTGACTACGGAGGCCTTCGTCGCCGCGTTGGATCGCTTAGTTTCGCGTCGAGGTCTACCTTCCCTTATTAGGTCTGATAATGGCACAAACTATAAGGGAACTGTAAATTATCTTAAGGATGTTTCTGTGTTTATTGATAAAAATTGTACTAGTTTAAGTCAAATTGCTGCTCAAAGGGGAATAACCTGGAAGTTTAGTCCCCCAAGTTGCCCCCATTGGGGAGGGATTTTTGAAGCGGCCGTGAAATCCGCAAAGACCCACCTCCGCCGCATTATCGGAGAAACGGCTCTAACTTTTGAGGAGCTGGCCACAGTGTTTTGTAAAGTTGAGGCGGTCCTCAACTCTCGTCCTCTCTGTCCGCTATCTCCAGATCCAAATGACTTGGAAGCTCTCACCCCTGGTCATTTTTTGGTGGGAGGGCCTTTGAATGCCCTGCCCGAATACCCGTGGAAGGACGAACGCGTATATCGGTTGTCGCGTTTTCAAATGTTGCAGCAAATGAGCCAGGACTTTTGGCGTCGCTGGTCGCTTGAATATTTGCATTTGCTGCAGCAAAGAGTGAAGTGGACAGACAGGACTGAGCCTCCCAGGGAGGGTGATTTAGTATTGTTAAAAGAGGCAAATTTGCCCTCATTGCTTTGGCGACGAGCTCGCATATTACGTTTGATTCTTGGCGGAGATGGCACTCCGCGTGTGGCTGAGGTGTTGGTCGACGGTTCGATTTTAAGGAGAGGTGTGTCCTCTCTCGCCCGCCTTCCCGTAGAGTAAGCTAGCGGTCTGCTTCTCAGACCGGGACGGGGGGATGTTTGTAATATATTGGGTAAAACTAAACGCAGGCGTTTCGCATTGCTGCCGCCAGAGGGCGTTCGGGGTTTTTCACACTGCTAGCGTGGATGGCGTCGTGTGTAGTCCGCCATTGCATTGTCCAGGGCGATATCGGTTTGATTTTAATACGCGGAGCGGTCTCGCGTCTTTTGCTTGTTGTTTAGTTTGAGTGATAATTGTGAATTTCATGTTTGTTAAATAACTATTGAATTTGTGTTTGTGAAAAACTCTGTTATTGTGACTTTTTCTGGTGAGAGGTGAAACGTGGCTGGCTGTTCACATCTGGCTGTTCCCGAGTGAAACTACGGGAAGAAATCTATTTAGTTGTCCTGGGGAATTGAGATCTCAAGGGTTAGGTAGGGTAATTAGGAATTCCCCCTTCCCGAAGACACTCAAGTTTGGATCCGAAGAAAAGGAAGATTTAATTTGGTAAGTGTTCAATTGTATTTAATTTATAGGTTAGGTTATCATATAGGGCCCTGTAGCTCCCTTCATAAGCTACGGTGGTAGCAGACTGCGTTAAGTTAGTTAGGTTTTAGTCGGGCAAACGTGGTGCCGCGTGGAGATTTCTTCCCGGTACTTATTCTTACCGGTGGTTTTTTCCCGGTGAAGTTCCGGTACAGAATTCTTCCCGCCGCTTCGTTTGTCCGGATTCGCTCTGCGCACATTTTCTGGCAGCAGAGCGTAGTTGCTCTGCACATTTGCTTTTATTGTTTGGGCGGTCACTATGCACGTGACTGTCCCAGTGCCATACCATGCAGTGCATGCCGTGGGCTGCACCACGCGATGCTCTGCATGAACCGGAACGGGGATGGCACCCGGATGTTGAGGCAGGGGTCCCCTATGGGCGGGGGCGCTCCTGCGCGAAGCCCTCCACCTTTGGAAGAAGGACGCGGCTTCGCTCGTCGCACCCCCCCTCGGGAGGGGGGTCGCGTACCTGCGCGGGTCTTGGCGGACCGGGACCACGCGCCCCAAGGTCGTGGCCAGTATGTGGCTGGCCAGGCCCCGGATAAGGCCCCCATGGGCGGGGGCCCTAGATCGGACGTGAGAGTGGGGACACCCCCCTCCACGCGGGTTACCACTACCCAACACATGCAGCCGCAGCGGTTTTCTCCGCCGCTGCACGAGTACCCACGGCTGGAGTACCACCCGCCGTACTATAGGTATGGCCGGGCCGCGGGTTATGCCCCCCCTCAGATGGGGATGTGCACTCGCCCGCCATATTATCCGGGTCAGTGGCGCGCCCCTGGTTTGGAGAGAGTGGGGAGCCCGTAACTAGCTTGCTCCCTTGCTGGGACAGAGCCGCGGACGGTTCTGCTCCCTACCGCGGTGGTCCGCGTATGGGGTCGTAGGGGTAAGCCATTAATTTGAGAGCTCTGTTGGACTCAGGGGCTCAAAGCAGTTTGGTTACCACTCGAGTGGCACGCCAGTTAGGTTTAGTCGTGGAAGACTCGCCTGTGCCACTTCTTGGAGTTGGTGGCATACAGGTGAAGTGTCTGACGGGCCAGACACTTGTCACCTTTTCTTCGCTGAAGTCCTCCACAATGAGGATCACGACCTCGGCTATGGTAATGGATACCATTGCGGGTTGGCAGCCCTCGACAGACATACCGCCGGGTGTGTTGTCTTTGGTTTCGGGTCTGGATTTGGCCGACCCCTTTGTTTTTCATCCCGGCCCAGTGGACTTGCTCCTGCTCTTGCTCCTTTCAATATATTTATGCGCGAGTACGAGGATTTGGGTCACATGTCTCCGGCTCGAGTTGATTGGAGCTCAACTGAGCATTATTTTTTGCCCCACCACGCGGTGGTGAAGGCCTCAACGGGCAAGTTGCGGACTGTCTTTGATGGGTCCGCACCCACTTCGAACGGAGTTTCGTTGAATCTATGTTTGCATTCAGGTCCCAAATTGCATAGGGACATAATTGACATCATCTTGAACTTTAGAAGACATCAAGTGGTTTTTGGCGCGGACATCCGGATGATGTTCCGCCAGACTGTCATACATCCTGAGGACAGGCGATTCCAGTTGATACTCTGGCGTGAGCGCCCTGAGGATCCTGTGACGGTGTATGAACTCAATACAAACACGTATGGTTTGAAATCTAGTCCCTATATCGCCATCAGATCATTGCTTGAATTGGCAGAGCGGGAACGGATCCGCTTTCCCCGTGGGGCTTCCGTGCTGTCACGTGACTTGTATGTCGATGACGTGTGCACCGGAGCCCAAAGTATTGAGGAGGCCCTCCTACTGCGGGATGAATTGATTGAAATATTGAAAACGGGTGGCTACGAGCTACGTAAGTGGTTGTCCAATGAGCCTAGAGTTCTAGAAGGGATCCCGGAGGATCACCAACAGAACCCTCACCTGTTTGAGGATGTAGATGATCCCAACAGGATAGCGGTGCTGGGCATGCAGTACCAGCCGCTAACCGATATTTTTACATTCCAAGTGGACTTGGAAATACCAAAGGTCTGGACTAAGAGAATGGTGTTGTCAGTAATAGCTCGTATGTTTGATCCAAGCGGTTGGATCAGTCCAGTAATATTCTCTGCGAAGTGTCTTCTTCAGAGACTTTGGACTTTGGGCGTCTCGTGGGACGAGCCGCTGTTTGGTCCTCCATTGGATGATTGGCTCGAGTTGTTTTCATCGATTAAGGAAGTCAATCGGATTGCCTTGCCTCGTCGAATATTGCCCCCGGGAAATATCGAGCCAGCCTGCATGGCTTTTGTGACGCGTCGGAGCGAGGCTACGCCGCGTCAGTCTATATGCGGACAGTTGACGCCGATGGCCGGGTCAATGTCTCGCTTTTGTTAGGGAAGAGCAAGGTCGCCCCCATCAGGACTAGGCTGACTATTCCCAAGCTTGAGTTGAGTGGAGCTCACCTTCTCTCTAAATTGTTGCATCACGTTGCCAGTGAGCTGGCGGCCACGGTCGAGATACGAGACATCTTCGCCTGGTCGGATAGCCAGGTCGCGCTTGCATGGTTGCGCGCGGCCCCACATACCTTGAAGATTTTTGTTGGAAACAGGGTTTCCCAAATTCAAAATATTGGAATTGATATAACATGGAGACATGTGCCGGGAGAGCTTAACCCAGCGGACTGTGCTTCCCGAGGTTGTACGGCACCAGAATTGGTGTCACACCCGCTCTGGTGGGGTCCAGAGTGGCTGATGGGATCAGAAACATCTTGGCCTGTCTGTCAGACAGATGTTTCTTCTTTGAGTTTGACTGGGCTTCGTGTACATGCTGTAGTCGCTGAGACGACGTCGGAGCCGGATTGGCTACTTGCTCGGTATAGCAGTTTGGATAAGCTTCTGGGTGTTACCAGTTGGATTAAGCGTTTCATACATAATTGTAGAAACCCACAGGCAAAGCGGTTGGAGCCGATTGCAGGTGCAGAAGAGCGCCGGAGCGCATTGTTGCATTGGGTCCGTGTCGTGCAGACCGGACGGTTTGAGTCAGAGCTTCATATTTTGCGCGACGCACGCGCTAAGTTGAAGGGCGCGGTCGCTCGTTTGAACCCGTACATCGACTCGGATGGGCTTCTTCGGGTTGGAGGCAGGCTCCGGAAGGCGGATCTTCCATATGAGACTCGCCATCCTCTGTTGTTGCCCAAGGGCGGACCCTTGGTGCAGCTTTTGGTGTCTGATCGACACATTCGTAACGCCCATGCTGGGTGCAATGCTTTGCTGGCTATTTTGCAACGCGAATTTTGGATTTTGTCTGCCCGAAGAGCAATCCGTAGTGTTCTGTTTCGATGTATTGCATGTTATAGGTTGAAGGCATCCACGATGCAACCACAGATGGGTGATTTGCCCGCTGATCGAATCCGACCTTCGAGACCGTTTGACGGCGTTGGAACCGATTTTGCCGGTCCCTTTTCGATCAAGGCTTCTCCCTTTCGTAATGCCCGTATTGTGAAGGGCTATTTGTGTGTATTTGTTTGTTTGGCCACCAAGGCTGTCCATTTGGAGGTGGTATCGGCTCTGACTACGGAGGCCTTCGTCGCCGCGTTGGATCGCTTTGTTTCGCGTCGAGGTCTACCTTCCCTTATTAGGTCTGATAATGGCACAAACTATAAGGGAACTGTAAATTATCTTAAGGATGTTTCTGTGTTTATTGATAAAAATTGTACTAGTTTAAGTCAAATTGCTGCCCAAAGGGGAATAACCTGGAAGTTTAGTCCCCCAAGTTGCCCCCATTGGGGAGGGATTTTTGAAGCGGCTGTGAAATCCGCAAAGACCCACCTCCGCCGCATTATCGGAGAAACGGCTCTAACTTTTGAAGAGCTGGCCACAGTGTTTTGTAAAGTTGAGGCGGTCCTCAACTCTCGTCCTCTCTGTCCGCTATCTCCAGATCCAAATGACTTGGAAGCTCTCACCCCTGGTCATTTTTTAGTGCCTCCCACTAAAAAATGACCAGGGCCTTTGAATGCCCTGCCCGAATACCCGTGGAAGGACGAACGCGTATATCGGTTGTCGCGTTTTCAAATGTTGCAGCAAATGAGCCAGGACTTTTGGCGTCGCTGGTCGCTTGAATATTTGCATTTGCTGCAGCAAAGAGTGAAGTGGACAGACAGGACTGAGCCTCCCAGGGAGGGTGATTTAGTATTGTTAAAAGAGGCAAATTTGCCCTCATTGCTTTGGCGACGAGCTCGCATATTACGTTTGATTCTTGGCGGAGATGGCACTCCGCGTGTGGCTGAGGTGTTGGTCGACGGTTCGATTTTAAGGAGAGGTGTGACCTCTCTCGCCCGCCTTCCCGTAGAGTAAGCTAGCGGTCTGCTTCTCAGACCGGGACGGGGGGATGTTTGTAATATTGTAGTATATTGAACTCGTACATTTCCATAAATTGCACAAGTCAATAAGTAGGACAACGGCGCGTGTAGCATGGAATGATGCGTAAGCTATTTTGTATTAGTATTAGTGTAGTTAATAGATAGTTTAATTGATATTTGGATTCGTTACAATAAACATCATAAATCATTATGTGATTTTACTAAAGATCTCCACGCAACCTTTTAAGAAGATATCTCATGGCGACCCTTGCCACTTGAACATTGGATAGAAGATTGAAAATTCAAAATTGAAAAGAAATTATGAAGAAAGAAAATAGAAGCTTTATCGCAGTAATAATTTTCATCGTACTTCTCTTCGGCTTCGTTCTCGTTATGTTATCTCTACGCCACTAACTGAAGATCGGGCTCAACCAACACCAAAGACGTCATCATTAACAACAAATTATGACTTTACGAAGAGAAATGAATAGAGCAAGAATCGTCAGCTCAAATTTGGAATTGGCAGCCGTGTCCGGCGTTAGCCAGGAGCAGTAGCAGTTGTCCAGGGTTATCCCGGCATTTTGTATAGCAGAGGATCCCGGTGTCCAGGGTAATCCCGGCCCACAGGAACCAGATGTCCATGGTCCATGTAGAGCAGCTAAGCAGTAGCCAAGCAGTCCACTCAAGCAGAGCCAAGCAGCCGAGCCAAGCCGCCGCCGAGCCATGCAGCCCACCCTGTCTCCCGTTGTAGTGTTTGTAGAATACGTTAAAACGCAAAATGCAGAAAAACTGTAAGTTAATTTATTTTACTTCGTTATGGGTCAATTAGGTCAATTAAATTTTTAAATATTAATGTTAAAATATATTTCTTATAAAAAGTTATTAATAATTATATGATATGACAGCAGAATTACGTGAATTAATCAATAAATTATTGTATTTAAAAGAATATTTGATTAAATTGGGACCAGAGAGAAGAAACTCTGAGTTAGCATATAAAAAATTATTAGAAGCTGAAAGCTGTCATAGAAATTTAAAGTGTATTTTGCCTAAAATTAAGATTCAAACTGATAATTTAGAGATAAGCACGACAGATTTAGTTTTAATTAATAAGTTGGTAGATGATATCGAGGAAATATATTCTAGTATTTGTAAATTAGTTACGTATAGGCCTACAACAAGACACGATAGTCCAAACTCATCATATTCTGAAGCAGAATCTGATAACGAGATCACAATGAGTTCTACGTTTGATTTTAAGACGGCGATTGCCTTGCTTCCCGTTATGACGGGTAATGAACAGGTAACCCAGCAATTAATTGATGGTATTCAACTTTACAGCTCTCAAATAAGTGATCAGCTAAAACCGCAATTGATTAATTTTGTTTTAAAATCTCGACTTTCTCCTAGTGCTAAGTTACGATTAAAATCAACTTATAGTACTGTAGATAGTTTGTTGACGGATATGAAAACTCATCTTATCCAGAAAAAGTCCGCAGTGTCTTTGCAAAACCAATTATTGCGTGTAAAACAAGGTAACAAGTCTATAGAGAAGTTTGGTTCTGAGTTAGAGGAACTTTTTGTTAATTTGACTATAGCTCAGGCTAATGGGGACGACAGTAGTTATACTATTCTCCGGCCTATTAATGAAAAATTAGCAGTTAAAAGATTTTCAGATGGTCTCACGAACACAAGGTTAAGTACCATTATCGCATCTCAGCGATTTGAGTCTCTTCCCGAGGCTATTAGAGCCGCTGTTGATGAACAGGCGCTCACCACCCCAGATACACATAATCTTATGAGTGTTAATCATAACAGGGGAGAAATTTTCGTGGAAATTATAGGGGACATTTTAGTAACCAAAATAGATATGAACAAAACCGCGGGCGAAGCTTGTCAAATTGTAATTTTCGCAATAGCTCAAATCGTTCGACATTTCCTTTATTGCGAAATAATTCACAGTTCAATAGCATGCATAGTCAGCAACAGAGCACGTCATCGTGGCGCGGTCATGCCCCTACACGTGTGGCGCGAGGCCGCGGCCGCGCTTCTTTTTCGCGCGTTCAGCACACTGATTTTGAATGTAATGTAGGATCAGAACAAGAAAATAACAATAATTCGGAAAATAAAAAGTTTTTTCGTTCCTAAAGTAGATAATGATTTTATTTTTAGCTGTAATACATGTAGTAATATTTCATTTAAGTTAGATGATCATAGCAAAGTAAATTTATTAGTAGATAGCGGAGCTAGTTTATGCGTAATAAAATATGAATGGTTAAGACAGTATAAGCATTTGATACATAATATAACATATGATAGAATAGTAATTAGAGGTGTAAGCGGAAAGTTGGAGTCAGAAGGTTTTGTTTACTTAGATTTAAATTACAATGGTGTAGTATTTAGCGAAAAATTTTATGTTTTTAGGAATTTATCTTGTTCATATGATGGAATATTAGGTGAGAATTTTTTTAAGAGATATAAGGCTATTATTAATTACGATGAGGACATTCTCCAATTACGTAATTCAGAGAATATCGTTTGTATTCCAATACAACGAAATGAGTATAATAATATGCATAGTATACCTGCTCGATGTGAAATAATTAAATGGGTAACTTGCAATAAAAATAATGATTGTGTTGTATTAGCTAAAGAGATACAAGAAGGAGTTTTTATAGGAGGTATGGTAGCTCGTCCTAAAAATGGTCGAATTCCATTGAAAATTTTAAATACTACTAACGATGATATAACTATTGATGTATCTTGTTTAGAAATATATAATATTAATGACTTTGAGGTCTGTAATTTTAAAGAAGAAGGTATTTCTACCAATAGAATAAAAACTTTATTTAACTTATTAGATTTGAATTATTTGAATGGGGATGAACAGCTGAATATTGAGCAAATATGTGCCAAGTACGCTGATATTTTTCATCTCCCTGGAGATCGATTAAGTGTTACAAATTTAATGGAACATTCTATTACTTTAAAAGACAATGTTAGTCCGGCTTATGTTAAGCCGTATAGCATTCCACACTCTTTGAAATCGGAAGTTCAAAAACAGATACAGGAAATGCTAGATAACGATATTATCGAGGAAACTACTTCCGAGTGGTCCAGTCCAGTTTTATTAGTTCCTAAAAAGGCAGATAAGTCCAACGAAAAGAAATGGAGACTAGTAATAGACTATCGTCAATTAAATAACAGAATTGCTTACGATAAGTTTCCATTGCCAAATATCACTGATATCTTGGATGCTTTATCCGGAAGTATATATTTTTCAAAATTAGATTTGTCTCAAAGTTATTATCAGCTTATGCTAGATAATAATTCCAGAAAATATACAGCTTTTAATGTTGACAAAATGTATCAGTTAAAATTAGAAAATGATTCTAGAAAATATACAGCATTTACAACAGATAAAATGTATCAGATGAAACGATGCCCCATGGGTCTCAAAACATCTCCTAGTGTTTTTTCGAGGTTAATGACAATCGCTATGTCCGGCATTAACTACAAACAAGCTTTTGTATATTTAGATGATATAGTCGTAATAGGAAAGTCAATTTCGGATCATTCAAAAAATTTAATTAGTGTTTTCGAAAGATTGAGAAACGTAAATTTAAAAATAAATCCTTTAAAATGTGAATTTTTACGAAAAGAAATTGTTTATTTAGGCCATAAAATTACATCGGATGGAATTTTACCTGATCCATGTAAAATTGAAACTTTGCAAAATTATCCCGTTCCAAAGAATAGTGATGAAGTAAAACGATTCATTGCTTTTGCAAATTATTATAGGCGATTTATTCCTCAGTTTGCTAATATCGCATATCCTTTGAATAAATTATGCAAAAAGAATATCACTTTTGAATGGTCACCTGAGTGTGAACATGCATTTAAATCCTTAAGAAATGTACTCATGAAACCACCCGTTTTAGCTTATCCCGATTTTTCAGATAGTAATGTTTTTAATTTACAAACAGATGCGTCACGAATAGGACTTGGCGCCATATTGTCTAACAGCAATGGACAAGTAGTAGCATATGCGAGCCGTAACTTAAAACCGGCAGAAACTAGATATCCTATAATTGATTTAGAATTATTAGCGATTGTGTGGGCAGTACGTCATTTTAGGCCGTATTTATATGGTAAAAAATTTAAGATTTACACTGACCACAAACCTTTGATTTATCTCTTTGGGCTTAAAGACCCATCGAGCCGACTGACTAAGTTTAGACTTTACTTGGAAGAATATGACTTTGACATTGAGTATGTACCAGGCAAACACAATGCAGCTGCAGATGCATTGAGCCGAATTACTTTGACTTCAAATGACTTGAAAAACATGAGAGAACAGACAGTATCAGTTTTGACTCGTGCTCAAACTCGTAGGTTACAGACATCTGACAATACTGACATGACTACTAACTCGACAAATAATGATTCTATCAGCTCTAGGTCTGATCAACCTACAGCTGTAGAGATACTGAAAAAACCTAAAATTTTTACAGAACTTTTATTTTGTAATAACTTGAATGAAATAAGTAAAAAATATCAAATAACTATGTTATCAGAAAACAAAGTATGCGCATACATATCGTCTTACTCGGCAATATACCTAGATACCCGATCATTATCTACCGCGCAGGTGTTAGTGAGGGATATAGAAAATTTGTGTAGTAAAATAAATGCCGATGAATTACTCATTATAAAAAATAAACAAAATGAGTATTATATTAAAATGCTTGCAAGTTCTTTACATAAATTGAAAACAAAGACGTTACGTTTACTTATAACTAAAGAAGTACGTAAAATATTCAATCAAGATGATAGAAAAGTTATTCTTAACGATTTTCACATTCTACCTACTAGTGGCCACGCAGGTATGAATAGGATGTTAAATAATATTAAGAAACATTATTTCTGGCCCGGTCTAGTTAAAGACGTGGAGGAATATGTCAGAAAATGTAAACAGTGTCAAATACAGAAACATACTAATAGACAAACCAAACAGCCGATGGAAATCACTTCTACGGCTAGTAGCGCTTTTGAGAGAGTCTCCTTGGATATTATGGGTCCCATCCAAGTTGATGACGATGGTTACAAGTATATTCTTACCACTCAATGCGATTTATCGAAATTTGTTGAAGCTTTCCCTTTACAGAGAAAAGATTCGGAAAGTGTAGCGAGAGTGTTTGTAAATAATATTGTATTAATATACGGAGTTCCTAGGGAAATTATTACAGATAGAGGTACTGAGTTTATGTCATCTGTCATAACAGAAGTTTGTAACTTGTTACATATAAATAAACTGAACTCTACTTCTTATCACCACGAGACAATAGGTGCTCTCGAAAATACGCACAAAAGTTTAGGTGCATATTTAAGAATAATGTGTGAACAAAATAAAAGTAACTGGAGCTCTTGGTTACCATACTGGTGTTTTAGTTTTAATACTACTGTACACTCTGAGACAAAATACACGCCATACGAATTAGTTTTCGGTAAACAGTGTTCTCTGCCTAACTCTCTACAGAGCGGTGTAGACCCTCTGTACAACTTTGATAGCTATCCCTTGGAAATGAAATTTAGGCTCCAAAGGGCACAGGCAGATGCTAGAGAAAATTTATTGCAATCTAAATATTTAAGAAAATTGTATTATGATAAAAATGTACATCCTGTAGAATATAAGGTAGGCGACCTAGTTTTAGTTAAGAATCAGATAGGCGATAAGTTAGAAAATATATATAATGGCCCATACGAAGTATTAGAAGATATGTCACCAAATTTGAAAATTTTAAAAGATAATAAAGAATATATTGTACATAAAAATTGTTTGTAATATATTGGGTAAAACTAAACGCAGGCGTTTCGCATTGCTGCCGCCAGAGGGCGTTCGGGGTTTTCACACTGCTAGCGTGGAATGCATCGTGTGGTCGGCCATTGCATTGTCCAGGGCGATATCGGTTTGATTTTAATACGCGGAGCGGTCTCGCGTCTTTTGCTTGTTGTTTAGTTTGAGTGATAATTGTGAATTTCCTGTTTGTTAAATAACTATTGAATTTGTGTTTGTGAAAAACTCTGTTATTGTGACTTTTTCTTGTGAGAGGTGAAACGTGGCTGGCTGTTCACATCTGGCTGTTCCCGAGTGAAACTACGGGAAGAAATCTATTTAGTTGTTATGGGGAATTGAGATCTCAAGGGTTAGGTAGGGTAATTAGG
This sequence comes from Ephestia elutella, assembly GCA_018467065.1. Lineage (NCBI taxonomy): Eukaryota > Metazoa > Arthropoda > Insecta > Lepidoptera > Pyralidae > Ephestia > Ephestia elutella. The sequence goes on from CM031572.1 coordinate 723,181, forward strand.
AATTCCCCCTTCCCGAAGACACTCAAGTTTGGATCCGAAGAGAAAGAAGATTTAGTTTGGTAAGTGTTCAATTCTAGTTAATTTATAGGTTAGGTTATCATATAGGGCCCTGTAGCTCCCTTCATAAGCTACGGTGGTAGCAGACTGCGTATAGCTTAAGTTAGATTCTAGTCGGACAAGCGTGGTGTCGCGTGGAGATTTTGTCCCGGGACTTAATTTTACCGGTAGATTTTTTCCCGGTAAAGTTCCGGTACAGAATTCTTCCCGCCGCTTCGTTTGTCCGGATTCGCTCTGCGCACATTTTCTGGCAGCAGAGCGTAGTTGCTCTGCACATTTTCTGGTAGCAGAGCGTAGTTAATCTACCCTCTATTTGTTCGTTTGTAAAAAATAATTAATTGTTTGTAAAAATTATTAGATTTTTCTTAGTTTGTTTGTATAAGAATATTTGTAACCTTTTTTGTATTTGTTTGCGGTTTGTACCGTGCGTTCCGGGTTTGTGCCATTCTCATACCTACCGCGGTTCTTCGTGTAGTTGCTTGATTTTGTTGTTTTTTATTTACCTTTTGTTATTTTTTGTTTGTGACTTGACGCGATGGCGAAGGCCTCCAATGCTAGGGCGACACTCGCCAACGAATTGAGATGGTTTGTGACGGCCGGAGGACTCCTGTCCCGGAAGGACAGGGAGGGCGCCATACTGCTAAGAGCGGATCACCTCCACTCACGATTGATTAGCGCGGAAGCGGCCATGGCGGCGCTTACCGAAGCCGATCTTACCCCGGAGGCCTACGCAGGTCACATGGCGGACATGGACCAGATCCTGAGTCTGCACGATGATATCGCGGAGGCGGTGACCGCAATAAGGGCGAGACAGGCTGGCGGACCAGCCCCTCGCACACCTGTTAGACAGGAAGGACCAGCGGTTACTGGTCGGCTCCCCACCCTTCAGCTGTCCCACTTTGGGGGTAGGATGGAGGAGTGGGTAGCATATAAAAATATGTTTGAGTCCCTGGTCGTAGCACGACAGGATTTGTCGAAGGCCCAGAAGATGGCCTACCTCCTCTCCACTCTTGAGGATGAAGCGCGGTCGCTCATCCAGCACCTCCGGGTGGAGGACGACCAGTACGATACGGCTTGGGAGTTATTGAACTCCCGCTACCAAAACTTACGTTTGTTAGCGGATGCGCACGCCGCACAGTTGATGGCCCTGCCCAAGGTGGCCAACAGGGCACAGTTGCGCCTGCAGTTGCTCACGCCCGTTACAGTGGCCTGTAACGCGCTCCGCACACTGGGGCTGCCGGTGGACCAATGGTCCTTTTGCTGGTGCACATTGTATTGGGCAAATTACCCAATGACATCCGCTCGCGATTTGAGCGCGAGAATGCGGAACGGGATAGCACCACCCTACCAACATTCACTGACTTGGTGAAGTTTTTGGAGTTTGAGGCACGGGCTGCTGAGAATACCATGACGGACTCAGCGCCATCCAGAGCGCCTGAACGTAGGCCCCAACAGGGACGGCAACCGCCACCGCGTGGAGCTGGTGTGCGGGTTGCGCACACGGCAGCAGTCGCGAGGGACGCGGACTGCCTGCAATGTGGCCGGATGGGCCACAGCCTGCTACAATGCAGGGACTGGCAGAGACTGCCAGTACAAGATAGGCGCCGCATGGCAAAGCGGCATGAACTTTGCTTTTATTGTTTGGGCGGTCACTATGCACGTGACTGTCCCAGTGCCATACCATGCAGTGCATGCCGTGGGCGGCACCACGCGATGCTTTGCATGAACCGCAACGGGGATGGCACCCGGATGTTGAGGCAGGGGTCCCCTATGGGCGGGGGCGCTCCTGCGCGAAGCCCTCCACCACCGGACGGAGGACGCGGCTTCGCTCGTCGCACCCCCCTCGGGAGGGGGTCGCGTACCTGCGCGGGTCTTGGCGGACCGGGACCACGCGCCCCAAGGTCATGGCCAGTATGTGGCTGGCCAGGCCCCGGATAGGGCCCCCATGGGCGGGGGCCTAGATCGGACGTGAGAGTGGGGACACCCCCCTCCACGCGGGTTACCAATGCCCAACACATGCAGCCGCAGCGGCTTTCTCCGCCGCTGCACGAGTACCCACGGCTGGAGTACCACCCGCCGTACCATATGTATGGCCGGGCCGCGGGTTCTGCCCCCCTCAGATGGGGATGTGCACTCGCCCGCCATATTATCCGGGTCAGTGGCGCGCCCCTGGTTTGGAGAGAGTGGGGAGCCCGTAACTAGCTTGCTCCCTTGCTGGGACAGAGCCGCGGACGGTTCTGCTCCCTACCGCGGTGGTCCGCGTATGGGGTCGTGGGGGAAGCCATTAATTTGAGAGCTCTGTTGGACTCAGGGGCTCAAAGCAGTTTGGTTACCACTCGAGTGGCACGCCAGTTAGGTTTAGTCGTGGAAGACTCGCCTGTGCCACTTCTTGGAGTTGGTGGCATACAAGTGAAGTGTCTGACGGGCCAGACACTTGTCACCTTTTCTTCGCTGAAGTCCTCCACAATGAGGATCACGACTTCGGCTATGGTAATGGATACCATTGCGGGTTGGCACCCCTCGACAGACATACCGCCGGGTGTGTTGTCTTTGGTTTCGGGTCTGGATTTGGCCGACCCCTTTGTCTTTCATCCCGGCCCAGTGGACTTGCTCCTGGGCTCGGACGTATTGGGTTGGATTTTGTTGGGTACACAGAAGGCTCTGGGTTCGTCTTCACTGATGGCAGTGTCTACGATTTTTGGTTTTGCCCTGATGGGCCCTGTGTTTGATAATGGCACCGCGGAGGAGCCACCGGTTGTCGCATCTGCGTCCTTGGCCAAGACCATGCAAAGGTTTTGGGAGGTGGAGGAGCCACCTATGAGTTCCAGGATGGATCCGGAACACGCTGAGTGCGAAGCCCTTTTTCGATCGACCACGGAGAGGTTGCCCTCCGGTCGGTTTGTAACTAGGTTACCCTTTGTTGCCTCTCGTCCTAGCCTAGGGCAAAGTAGGGCGCTTGCGGAGAAACGACTGCTGTCCATGGAGCGACGCATGCAGCGTGACCACGTACTTCGCGATAAATATATTGAATTTATGCGCGAGTACGAGGATTTGGGTCACATGTCTCCGGCTCGAGTTGATTGGAGCTCAACTGAGCATTATTTTTTGCCCCACCACGCGGTGGTGAAGGCCTCAACAGGCAAATTGAGGACCGTCTTCGATGGGTCCGCACCCACTTCGAACGGGGTTTCGTTGAATCTGTGTTTGCATTCGGGTCCCAAATTGCATAGGGACATAATTGACATCATCTTGAACTTTAGAAGACATCAAGTGGTTTTTGGTGCGGACATCCGGATGATGTTCCGCCAGACAGTCATACATCCTGAGGACAGGCGATTCCAGTTGATACTCTGGCGTGAGCGCCCTGAGGATCCTGTGACGGTGTATGAACTCAACACAAACACGTATGGTTTGAAATCTAGTCCCTATATCGCCATCAGATCATTGCTTGAATTGGCAGAGCGGGAACGGATCCGCTTTCCCCGTGGGGCTTCCGTGCTGTCACGTGACTTGTATGTTGATGACGTGTGCACCGGAGCCCAAAGTATTGAGGAGGCCCTCCTACTGCGGGATGAATTGATCGAAATATTGAAGACAGGTGGCTACGAGCTACGTAAGTGGTTGTCCAATGAGCCTAGAGTTCTAGAAGGGATCCCGGAGGATCACCAACAGAACCCTCACCTGTTTGAGGATGTGGATGATCCCAACAGGATAGCGGTGCTGGGCATGCAGTACCAGCCGCTAACCGATATTTTTACATTCCAAGTGGACTTGGAAATACCAAAGGTCTGGACTAAGAGAACGGTGTTGTCCGTAATAGCCCGTATGTTTGATCCAAGCGGTTGGATCAGTCCAGTGATATTCTCTGCAAAGTGTCTTCTTCAGAGACTTTGGACTTTGGGCGTCTCGTGGGACGAGCCGCTGTTTGGTCCTCCATTGGATGATTGGCTCGAGTTGTTTTCATCGATTAAGGAAGTCAATCGGATTGCCTTGCCTCGTCGAATATTGCCCCCGGGAAATATCGAGCCAGCCTGCATGGCTTTTGTGACGCGTCGGAGCGAGGCTACGCCGCGTCAGTCTATATGCGGACAGTTGACGCCGATGGCCGGGTCAATGTCTCGCTTTTGTTAGGGAAGAGCAAGGTCGCCCCCATCAGGACTAGGCTGACTATTCCCAAGCTTGAGTTGAGTGGAGCTCACCTTCTCTCTAAATTGTTGCATCACGTTGCATGTGAGCTGGCGGCCACGGTCGAGATACGGGACATCTTCGCCTGGTCGGATAGCCAGGTCGCGCTTGCATGGTTGCGCGCGGCCCCACATACCTTGGAGGTTTTTGTGGGAAATCGGGTTTCCCAAATCCAGAATATCGGAATTGATATAACATGGAGACATGTGCCGGGAGAGCTTAACCCAGCGGACTGTGCTTCCCGAGGTTGCACGGCACCAGAATTGGTGTCACACCCGCTCTGGTGGGGTCCAGAGTGGCTGATGGGATCAGAAACTTCTTGGCCTGTCTGTCAGACAGATGTTACTTCTTTGAGTTTGACTGGGCTCCGTGTACATGCTGTAGTCGCTGAGACGACGTCGGAGCCGGATTGGCTACTTGCTCGGTATAGCAGCTTGGATAAGCTTCTGGGTGTCACCAGTTGGATTAAGCATTTCATACATAATTGTAGAAACCCACAGGCAAAGCGGTTGGAGCCGATTGCAGGTGCAGAAGAGCGCCGGAGCGCATTGTTGCATTGGGTCCGTGTCGTGCAGACCGGACGGTTTGAGTCAGAGCTTCAGATTTTGCGCGACGGACGCGCTAAGTTGAAGGGCGCGGTCGCTCGTTTGAACCCGTACATCGACTCGGATGGGCTTCTTCGGGTTGGAGGCAGGCTCCGGAAGGCGGATCTTCCATATGAGACTCGCCATCCTCTGTTGTTGCCCAAGGGCGGACCCTTGGTGCAGCTTTTGGTGTCTGATCGACACATTCGTAACGCCCATGCTGGGTGCAATGCTTTGTTGGCTATTTTGCAACGCGAGTTTTGGATTTTGTCAGCCCGAAGAGCAATCCGTAGTGTCCTGTTTCGATGTATTGCATGTTATAGGTTGAAGGCATCCACGATGCAACCACAGATGGGTGATTTGCCCGCTGATCGAATCCGACCTTCGAGACCGTTTGACGGCGTTGGAACCGATTTTGCCGGTCCCTTTTCGATCAAGGCTTCTCCCTTTCGTAATGCCCGTATTGTGAAGGGCTATTTGTGTGTATTTGTTTGTTTGGCCACCAAGGCTGTCCATTTGGAGGTGGTATCGGCTCTGACTACGGAGGCCTTCGTCGCCGCGTTGGATCGCTTTGTTTCGCGTCGAGGTCTACCTTCCCTTATTAGGTCTGATAATGGCACAAACTATAAGGGAACTGTAAATTATCTTAAGGATGTTTCTGTGTTTATTGATAAAAATTGTACTAGTTTAAGTCAAATTGCTGCCCAAAGGGAATAACCTGGAAGTTTAGTCCCCCAAGTTGCCCCCATTGGGGAGGGATTTTTGAAGCGGCTGTGAAATCCGCAAAGACCCACCTCCGCCGCATTATCGGAGAAACGGCTCTAACTTTTGAAGAGCTGGCCACAGTGTTTTGTAAAGTTGAGGCGGTCCTCAACTCTCGTCCTCTCTGTCCGCTATCTCCAGATCCAAATGACTTGGAAGCTCTCACCCCTGGTCATTTTTTGGTGGGAGGGCCGTTGAATGCCCTGCCCGAATACCCGTGGAAGGATGAACGCGTATATCGGTTGTCGCGTTTTCAAATGTTGCAGCAAATGAGCCAGGACTTTTGGCGTCGCTGGTCGCTTGAATATTTGCATTTGCTGCAGCAAAGAGTGAAGTGGACAGACAGGACTGAGCCTCCCAGGGAGGGTGATTTAGTATTGTTAAAAGAGGCAAATTTGCCCTCATTGCTTTGGCGACGAGCTCGCATATTACGTTTGATTCTTGGCGGAGATGGCACTCCGCGTGTGGCTGAGGTGTTGGTCGACGGTTCGATTTTAAGGAGAGGTGTGACCTCTCTCGCCCGCCTTCCCGTAGAGTAAGCTAGCGGTCTGCTTCTCAGACCGGGACGGGGGGATGTTTGTAATATATTGGGTAAAACTAAACGCAGGCGTTTCGCATTGCTGCCGCCAGAGGGCGTTCGGGGTTTTCACACTGCTAGCGTGGAATGCATCGTGTGGTCGGCCATTGCATTGTCCAGGGCGATATCGGTTTGATTTTAATACGCGGAGCGGTCTCGCGTCTTTTGCTTGTTGTTTAGTTTGAGTGATAATTGTGAATTTCCTGTTTGTTAAATAACTATTGAATTTGTGTTTGTGAAAAACTCTGTTATTGTGACTTTTTCTTGTGAGAGGTGAAACGTGGCTGGCTGTTCACATCTGGCTGTTCCCGAGTGAAACTACGGGAAGAAATCTATTTAGTTGTTATGGGGAATTGAGATCTCAAGGGTTAGGTAGGGTAATTAGGAATTCCCCCTTCCCGAAGACACTCAAGTTTGGATCCGAAGAGAAAGAAGATTTAGTTTGGTAAGTGTTCAATTCTAGTTAATTTATAGGTTAGGTTATCATATAGGGCCCTGTAGCTCCCTTCATAAGCTACGGTGGTAGCAGACTGCGTATAGCTTAAGTTAGATTCTAGTCGGACAAGCGTGGTGTCGCGTGGAGATTTTTTCCCGGTACTTAATTTTACCGGTAGATTTTTTCCCGGTAAAGTTCCGGTACAGAATTCTTCCCGCCGCTTCGTTTGTCCGGATTCGCTCTGCGCACATTTTCTGGCAGCAGAGCGTAGTTGCTCTGCACAAAAATAATACGAAAATATTTAATAAGAAATAGAATTTAAAAAAAAATCTTTTTAGTTTAAGTTTACTTTTTACAATTTGTAAATCATTTCATGCTAAACGATTTTTTTTTTTCAATTGATCCGGTGGTATTCCTGGTACTTTTTCAGGGGAGTTGTAGTATATTGAACTCGTACATTTCCATAAATTGCACAAGTCAATAAGTAGGACAACGGCGCGTGTAGCATGGAATGATGCGTAAGCTATTTTGTATTAGTATTAGTGTAGTTAATAGATAGTTTAATTGATATTTGGATTCGTTACAATAAACATCATAAATCATTATGTGATTTTACTAAAGATCTCCACGCAACCTTTTAAGAAGATATCTCAATATAATTGCTTGAAACGAAACGCGGGCGTTTCGCATTGCTGCCGCTAGGCGGCCGCGGGGTTCTCATGGCAAGGACCCGGCTTGCGTCGCGAGACGGCCATTTGCAGTGCTGGTTTGGATGGCGCGCGGGGAGGTCGCGCCGTATGAAGTACCTGGTGCTAGGCGCCATTTTGTCTGAAGCCACATTGGCGTAATGGATTAGTCATTGTGATGTGTAATTGATAATTAGTTTGGATTGTACTGTTGGATTTCCATTTTGTTAAATAACTATTGAACGTTTGTGTTTGTGAAAAAACCTGTTATTGTGACTTTTTCTTGTGAGATGTGAAACGTGGCTGGCTGTTCACATCCAGCTGTTCCCGAGTGAACCTTCGGGAAGAAACCTACTTATTTATTCTGGGGAAAGAGATCTCGGGGTAGGTTGGGGGCTTAGGGACCGCATCCCCTTCCGAAGACACTCGAAGTTGGATCCGAAGATTAAGAAGATTCAGTTTGGTAAGTGCATTAATGAGTTTGTCATTGTAGCTGTTAAGTTAGGTTTATTATATAGGGCTCTGTAGCTCCCGTTATAAGCTATGGTGGTAGCAGTCTGCGTATAGGTTAAGTTAGGTTCTAGTCGGACAAACGCGGTGCCGTGTCGAGACTGTTTCCCGGTACTTATTTTTACCGGTGGTTTTTTCCCGGTAAAGTTTCGGTACAGAATCTTCCCGCCACTGGGCTTGTCCGGATTCTCTGCGCACATACATGTTTCCACTTTAAATAAAACTTCTGTATTTTAACAAAAATTGGTTTTGTAAGCAGCTACTAGCAATACGATCTAGCCTCTAAAAGAGGGCACGATACTCGTCGTGTTCATGTGAACGGCAAGCGATAAAAATAATATTTGTGCTCGTGGGCAAGTGCATCGTAGACTAGGGTTGGCGAAACTGCAGATAATTTGCGTTGTGTGAGAAAAAAACTTCCGCTTTCGTAGGAGTTATGAAAAGTACTTAAGGAAACGGCAAGAGGGATGGCAATCGTAATGTTCTTTAAACTAAAATATAAAGCAAAAAGAAAATGATCCTAATCGCTGTATGTTTTCCCATGTACACATACAGTCGAATTTTGACATTATGTCCACCTTATTTTTCATTTATTTTACTAGGTAATAAAATAAATTAAAAGTTAGGTGGACTTAATGTCAAAATTAATGTCAAATAAAAAAGTTGTTTTTAGTTCGATTTGTAAATTGTAGGCTGACTTACCTACTAAGATGGTAGTTGATAAGGTAATTGACTTACCAAAATGACAACTTAATGGTTAATGGTACTTGAAGATGTGTTAAGCTATAGGTCCCAGTTACCATCTAGAGCCTTTCAGGAGATTCAGCAACTCTGGGGTTTTCTACTGCTTTCATTATTTCACCTACTATTCGTTAACAGCACACATGCCTCAGTTTGTAGTCCAGTAAAAGTTTAAATACTTATTTTATCACGTAGAAAAGAAACAAAAATAAATTGACATCAATAATAAGAATATTTCACTTTTATTGAACATCCACCATCCTTAACGATTTGAAGTTTGAATACGTTTCTTTATGAATACATACATGAAGCGGTGGTGGCCGAGTAGTAGGGCGCCCGCCTGTGGCTGCAAAGGTCCCGGGTTCGAATCTTGCCCGTGCTGAGTTTGTATACCAATCTGACTCATGTACTTATGTTAGTTTCCATCGACCACCACTTGCTTTCGGAGAAAGAAAACATCGTAAGGAAACCTGCACTCCGGTTGATTATCAGCTAGTGTGTGAAATGGATAAGGCAATGGCAAACCACTCCATTAAAATTGCCAAGAGAGTCGTTGTGTGTGTTTCATCCATTGAATTATAAATAAATATGGAAGTGTAACTCTCATACAACGAACGCTCAAATCTTGGTTCCATTTACGCAAACAAATGTACTTACTTAAATACAACAAGACACTCACACATTCTCATAGAAAAAGCTAGTACACGATTGGGCACGTCAAGGTCACGGGGCGGGGTCAGCACACCGCGGCAGCCGGCTACCGCTCAATCAACCGGCCCAGCCGCTTGGCGTTTGAAGTCTCGGCACAGAATTAATATAAGTACTACGTAGTCTCGGCAAAGGAAAGAAAGGTAATCCCGCTGTTCTTCATGTCTGTGTGATTTCTACATCACTTTACGACACACGATGGCCTATTTTTGCTAATTAAACTTGCGAAATTACTTGATGATACGTACAATTGATACTTATGCGTTAGGTACAAGTACAACCGTTGAACTCGCAGCGCCACGGCGAACTGAGGCGAAGTGAGGTGTGTATTTTACGCCCCGCCCACCTAGGTTCCTATTACGTGGAACCATTTTTTTGGCGTTGTTAGAGTTCTATGGTATATTAGTTCGTTGGTTTCATCCTAATCTATACATATAATAAAACAGTAAAAATATTTTGTCTGTACATTTAGTATTTTTGACTGAAATGGATAGAGGGACACTTAAAAAGAATAATAGAAAGCAAAAAACATTTTTTGGAATTTCTTGTCTGTCTGTCTGTCTGTCTGTATGTATGTACGCGTTTCACGCAAAAACTACTGGACGGATTTGAATGAAACTTTTTTGTTGTATAGCTATTAAGCCTGAGCAACATATAGGCTATAATTGATTTTGAAAACTGGAACACCTGATGAAGAACCTTAACAGAACAGCTAAACTATAAGAAATATGGAAATGGCGCCATAGCAAAAGTTGTTCAACCTGATGAGCATTTTTTGTTGACGTATAAAAATTGAAGATTATGGAACATCTGATGAAGAACTCCAAGAGACCAGCTTCTCTATAAAATAAATGGAAATGGGGCCTTAGCAAAAGTCGTTCAACCTGATGAGCATTTTCTACTGACGTATACGTAGACAGGACACGAGATAAGATAAAGAGGGACTCGGGGTGGGAGTGGTGGTATATGGAAAATTGTAGATACCGAGCAGACGAAGATCGTTTATTGAATGAAGGATTACTTTTGATTTTGATTTATTTTAACACCGCGACTTTACTACGAGTACCTAATATATTCCCGCGGGACACGGGATAACCAAATGACTGAAATTTTAAGTAGGTACTGGATTACTTAAGTAAGTACAGTTTGGAACACAAAAAGATTTTTCATCTAAGATAAACTCACGCGGGCGAAGCCGCGGGCAACAGCTAGTCCTAACTAATATTATAAATGCGAAAGTGAGTTTGTTTGTTTGTTACCTCTTCACGCTTTATCTACTGAACCAATCTTCCTAAAATTTCGGATACACATAGCTGGAAGTACGGAGAAGGACATAGGGTACCTACCTTTCATCCCGGGAAAAAGCACTGTTCCCGTGGGAAATTCACGCGGGCGAAGCCGCGGGCGAAAGCTAGTTCCATATAATGACCACGACCCTCAGTCATGAGGAAATACGACTAAAGAGAGATGAATATATTACGTACTACTTTTCCTATGGCAATGGAATTCTGACCACTTTCGGAGGAATTATTGTAATTAATTTCTCTTTGGCCAATCATATTTCTAACAGAAAATAAAGTCACAATCATCTAGATAGCAATTGCTTAAGAAAAATGAGCTCAAACATTATGACAGCTCAATATTCAAGTAATACATTTTATGAAAATGTTTTTCCTTCGAGTGAACAAACTTTACCAGAAGTGTAAATAACACTTCATTCATCAATAATTCGTTAGTGAAAGCGCCTACCCTTTTCGAGTGATCAAATATTCACTTACCTCACAGTTTCCGGGAATCCAATGTTTTGTCTGTAACAAATAACACAGAATATAAATTTACTAAAATTGTGATAGAACATTTCATGCATACTTATAGCTACCTATCAAATAGTAAATTGACGCAGTATAGGTATGTAAAAAATGTTGTATTTATTTTTATCAAAAAATGTATAAGTTGTTAGCATTAGTAGAGGAAAGTAATGATTTATTAGGAACTAGCTGTCGCCCGCGGCTTCGCCCGCGTGAATTTCCCAGGGAAACAGAGCTTTTTCCCGGGATGAAAGGTACCCTATGTCCTTCTCTGTACTTCCAGCTATGTGTATGCGAAATTTCAGGAAGATTGGTTCAGTAGATAAAGCGTAATGTTCTTAATTACAATCCAACGGATGTGCGCCAAGAGCTTCTATTCTAAACATAAAAATATTAGTACACCTAAATATTATTTGTATCAACAGCACCTATGTAGAATAGAAAAGATATAACAGACTAATGTATAAACAATATCCTTTGATTACGTATTTATTTCGTATCTGCCTAGCCCCACATGAAATAGATATCAAATTATGTAGGTATGTTACTTTCATTTACGATCATGAAACAAGCTAATTACACAGGCCTACAATGGTTTTCCCTTTTCATTTCTGAGTAACGTTTTCGATAGATTTTGACACGCTGATTACGAGAAAAATAGTAAAAAAAATCCTTCACGTCAGACTTTTATCTTATTTATAGTTTTAGATTTTGTTCAAAATTGGCCGGAGAGCTCCCTTTAAAAATTGATAGAAAAATATTAAACGAGTTTTATCAAATTGCTACTGCATTAAATAAATCTATTAATATGATGAATATAATCATGATTCATAATTTGCTAATCACTTCATAATTAGTATAAGAAATATGTCTTTATTGCGCTGAAAAGGGGTGATTTTAGCCTCGTTAAGTAATGAGCGTATTAAATACAGATATAACTATATTGTTATGTACAATTTTATGTCAATTCGTAGAAGAGGGTACACGTAGTTAATAATTATATTATTTTTGGTATAAATACCCACACCATTTTAGAAAAATCACAGTTTCTTTGTGCACTGGACAACGCAAACTTAAAAATGTCATCACGTAATTGTTTGAATTCTCCCGATAGTTTTTGTTATATTTGTGGGAAATTTGTGACGGTAAAACAACGAGCAAGCATAACAGACTTTGTGAAGAATGTTTACTTCATGTATTTTGGACTTACCATCAGCAACCAGGACAAACCTTGGACACCTCATAAAGTTTGTACTACATGTGTTCGAGAGCTTCGCAAGTGGTCAAAAGGACAGAACATGTATTTTGGACTTACATTGTGGCCAAAATGATAACAAATTTTGGCTTGATGGGCTGTTCTATGACCATTAAGCTTCACTTCCTGAATTCGCACATTGACTATTTTCCGGAAAATTTAGGAGCCGTTAGCGAAGAACAGGGTGAAAGATTTCATCAGGACTTGAAGGACATGGAAAAGAGGTATCAGGGAAGATGGAATCCTAATATGTTAGCGGACTACTGTTGGCTTTTGAAGCGAGATGAGCCAAACCGGAAATTTAAGAGAAAATCACAAAACAGAAGCTTCGGAGAAAAAAGAACAAGGTTTCACAAGGATGATTAACGTGTTTACGAATTAAGCAACTTATTAATTAATTTATATTGTACAAAAATTTATTATCATAACTAAGTATTTTTTAATATATATTTTTTTATTGTAAAAAAATGTATTTTATTGCAATTTTGGTTCATGGTCAATAACTAAAAATCTGGACGTGATGAAGAAAAACTGATTACATATTTGTAATCAGCGTATCAAACTTAGTCAATATCAGTTATTAAACTGAAAAGGGGAATTCATGACCTAAAATTTGTAGGCCTGTGTTATTTAAAAATAAAAATACACAACATGGTTGGTTACAAAATTATTATTACTTCTTATTTTTACAACCCATTTTGTAATTTTATTTTAATTTGTAATTGTTTGTTTTTCCTCAATAAATAAATAAACACGATTGACAACTTACATAGCCTATGTCACTCAGAGGAATGCAAGGAATCTAACAATACCTCTCATCAAAATCAGTTAAACCGATTAGGACTTATGGTGGAATACTTACATACATTAACCCTGAAAACATAACACTCCTTCTTTGGTAGTCGTGTAAAAAAGAAAAACCTTAAGAAAGAAGAAAATAATAACACTAGGTCACACGTCCTATACACATCTTACTTTATTAATTAAACGAAAGACGGTAGTTCTCGAAGTAGCTCAAACACTCGTAAAGAACTCGCGAAGTGCTAAGCGATGTGCTACTTTATTAAGGTTCTTGAGAAAAATTATCTAACATGATTTTACTTGGGAGTTATCTCGGAGTTGTCGGAGAAATTTAAGGTTTCACCGACGAACTGTCTTGTAGGGATGTACAATTCATTTGAACTGATAAAATAGCTTACTCGTATAGGTACTTATTATCTATAATATTATCTATACATTGTCTGCAAAATGACCAAGTAACGGGAAGAAAATTGTGGAAGATAGATAACATGATGTAAATTAACTAGTGTGAAAAAGTACTCGTACTTACTTAAGAAAAGTTGTGATTATTATTATTAACTAGCTTTCGCCCGCGGCTTCGCCTGCGTGATTTTCCCACGGGAACGGTGCTTTTTCCCGGGATTAAAGGTACCCTTTGTCCTTCTCCGTATTTCTAACTATGTGTATGCAAAATTTCAGGAAGATTGGTTCAGTTGATGAAGCGTGAAGAGGTAATAAACAAATTAACAAACAAACAAACAAACAATCTCACTTTCGCATTTATAATATTAGTTAGGATTAGGATAGGATTCATCTTTGTACCTAAAATCAATTGTTTTGTTATTACTATCAACTGCTGTTATTTATTGTTAATACGGTGTGTTCCCAATGATATGAAAAATGGTTAGAATTGATTATTTATTCTTATAGACTGATTTTGAAAATTTGAAGTAACTCCTACTCAAGTTTTGCAGTATACGAAAAAATAAAATAACAAACCCTAAAAAGGCGGTTACCCCAGTTTCCCACACATCCATCACAACTTCATTTCCGCTACATAAAATCCAATTCGTCTGACTATTTGAGCCTCTACATCGCCTCAAATTTCCTCAACCAAACAAAACGTCAAGCCCAATAAAAAAAATGGATCCAATAAAAAAATCAAAACCATAAACAAACTGCGAATTGATTTATCCAAACGCGGTAAAACTTTTTAATTCCGCGTTTCGCGTCTAAAGAAAATATATATTTACAGCAAAGTTCTTGGGCCAATTTATTTTCTTTTGTCGCCGTTCGTGGGCTGAATTTTTCCGAATAAATCCCTTAAGATTCGTTACAAAGAGTTCCATTTGCATGTTGCCTTTGACGGGGCCGGCGGACGGGCCACGAAAATTTCATTTTTGAGGCGATAAACAAAGGCTTTCGCCTACTTTTTTACGCGTTGCCGATCTTGTAAAACCTCTTTGAATTTTATTGAACAACTTATTTTAGTCCACAGGGAAAACAATAGAGAGAGTACCTACCATAAGGATAATACATACATACCATACATACCAAATTGGGATAAGTCCGCCATTGTACGCTTCTCTTTTTGTTTCTTCTTGTATTTTTATTATCTTTTGTATTTTTCTTATGTGTATGTGCAATAAAGAGTTTACAAACAAACAAACAAACAAACCATTACATTGACATGAGTGTCGAAAAATACTCGTGTGCTCGTACTCTTGTTAAATGTTTTTTTTTATATCAATTATTCAGTGTGATCGCCGCTGTGAGTGTTGCCCGTATTTCAAGAAAACATGGGCTCATTTTTGAAAGTTTCAGTATCAGTTTCAGTAAGTTGGTTCGGAAATACCGCCGCAGATAGGTTAATTCCCCAGTTTGTTAGTTCATGGCAGGAAATTTCTTATAAAGCGAAAATGTTGGTCTGTAAACTTCTTAACTTGCTTACTATGCTGCCCACTGGCGTGATAACTTCAAGTTAATTTTCCTATTGCAAAATCCGGTTTCATGGCCGCACCACACAGATTTATTAAGGCAATTAAACTCGGCGTAAGTTGACAGTTTTTCCTTTGTCTCGGCTCAGAACGGATGGCCGAGCCGCTGGGCCTCAACCTGCGTCGGAGTACTCCAGGACTACTGAAGGCCGCACGCTGAATTATCTTGATATATTCAGAGGAATTCTGCTGTACTTATCAATTGCAATGACTATGTTCGTAGCTAGAACATAGCTAGTTATTGCACTTTTGTTAAGGATGGCAGAATTGGAAATATCAATTATTGAGAAATGATTTTCGTCAACATGGATGTAACCTATCCTACTAATTTTGGGCCGCCCGCTTTGCTTTGAAAAGCTTTTGACATAAAATTATGTACCGTTTCTATCCTATGGGGAACAATATCAGCAAGAGTACTTTATTAATAATGAAGCGGTGGTGGCAGAAGTTAAAATTCTGCCTGGCTACATGAGTTTGTAGACCAATCTGTGGTAGTTTTCATAGAACACCACTTGCTTCCGGTAAAGGAAAACATCGTGAGGAAACCTGCACTCTAGTTATCTAGCGTGTAAAATGGAGAAGGCAATGGCATATCACTTCATTATCATTGCCAATGGTCGTTGTGTGTGTTTCATTCGACATAATGACCACGACCCTCAGTCATGAGGAATACGACTGAAGGAGGAGAGGAATTTAATAATATAGATTTTATAATCAATAATTGCTTTAATAAATTGTATTTAATTGTTTGCACATTTGGGCAACTTTAGTTGATAAACAGAAAAATAATTTATGTTTGTATGTTGTGTATAATCTTTTTATACATACAGCTATTTTTTATTAAAATATTATGTAAAAAAAAATAATTACAGTAATATTAGATTATCTCTACTTATTAAAGAGGTATATTCTCTCATTGGCGGAACACTCGTCGTACTTCTGTTTCCTTCAGTTCAGTAATCAGTTCTTCCAATCACCACGCCACTTGAAAACCTCCTTATTATGTTTAGAGTTTTGGCTACAATTAGAAGGATGACGACAGTAAATTAAATTTATTTTAATGAGAATCAACTCGACAGCTGAATAATTATTATTATTGAACTGACTTCAGAGTGACGAGTGGCCAGGGTAAATGCGTTCAAAGTAATCATTTCGATTCGCCGATAAGTCAACCATCTTATAAAAGCGGTGATTTCGCAATTTGTTGATTTTAAATCCGTCAAAGGATTCAGTCGCGGAGATTAAACGTCCATTTAATGAATTAAGCTCTTAGAATACTGCAATGATCCCAGATTAAATTGTTGATATCTCTTAGCGATCCACTTTGGCTTCGTTTTGCTTTCAAATCCTTTATGGAGTAAACATTATCTTAATTAATTGGATTTAGATATAATTGTATATTTAGATGTCTATAATTCAAGCCAATAAAAAATGACATATTGTTATTACCTAAGCAAATGAATAGAAAATAAGGTCAACCTCTATGGTATATTAGTATTTAGAAGGTCTTCGGTCTCCAACAGAAGAAAACATAATGATCTTTTTAAGCCTGAAACCGACGACAGAAGAAAAAGCTTTAACAGACACTATATACGAGTATATGTATAGTGTCCGTTTTTTTTTTTTTAATGAATTGTGTAGCGAATTACACAGGTTAGGTTAATGAGAATTTAAACTTCACAGTTTCCCTCATGAAAAATAGTTAGCATCATGCACCATCATAATGCACACAATGTAGCCCGTTGCAGACGTCATCTAGTATGCACTCTGTAAAACTGATCCTCTCTGCGATAACCTCGAAGTTTTACATAAATCTTAGGGAACATTTTTACCTCGAGATAAAAAGATCCCTGTTTTATTATGAAATGAAATATCCCTGATAGGAGTAGAAAATTTTGTCATCATTTTAAATAACTTGTAGCGCTTCCGTGGCAATTTCGGAAAAAGAATTACCCTATGTGCTGTGATCTAGGTAACCGTGTACCAAATTTCATCAAAATCCATCTTAAACACACTTACATCCAATCTTTCGAATCTATAGTACTAGTGGTTTTTCGCGAACTTAGACCTCGAGATTATTATTTCAAAAATGTGCATAATTATGCATATATGTCAAAAACGGCTGAACCGATTTTGTAGCGCAACGAACTTAAACATTCTATGGATACTTGCTACACGCATTCTTAGTATCATCGAAATTAATTCAACGGTTCGAGAGTTATCGCGGAACAAACATACATACATACAAACGTTATTACGTTAAGTGGGGACATCCGTATGCAAGCACCAGATGGGTAATTAGTCCTCTCATAGACATCTCCTTTGTTTATAAATGTCCCGAGCTTATTAAATTACAAATCTTCTAAAATATAAGTATACAAAATATGAATAAACAATGTATTCAGTCTCGCTCACCGCCCACCACGGTCGTAACCACGCTTTACTGTGTCGCCTCGTTGAATGTTAACGACAAATGCATTTGGAATCTTCACGCCTTTGTCACGTAGCACCAGGTGATAAGTATTATTCAGAAAATACCTAGTACCTATATAGCACTAATATTTAAAATCAGAAATATTAGATGTTTCATTCATGTCTCAACCAGATTACTAATTGTCCACGATTTTTACTTGTATTGTTATTGTTCACTTTAATATAGAACTAATTGTTCGCCGCAAACTTAGACCACGCGAGTATTATTTTAAAATATCTCAAAAACGGCTGCACCGATTTTGTTACGCAACGAACTTAAAAATTCTATGGATAGTTGCAACACGAATTTTTAATATCATCGAAATTAATTTAACGGTTCGAGAGTTATCGCTGAACAAACATACATACAAACATACTTACATACATGCATACTTACATACTTACATACTTACATACTTACATACTTACATACTTACATACTTACATACTTACATACTTACATACTTACATACTTACATACTTACATACTTACATACGTTGTGTG
Source organism: Ephestia elutella (assembly GCA_018467065.1). Lineage (NCBI taxonomy): Eukaryota > Metazoa > Arthropoda > Insecta > Lepidoptera > Pyralidae > Ephestia > Ephestia elutella. The sequence continues at coordinate 741,244 of CM031572.1, forward strand.
GTAGAGCCACGCTACTGGCCAAATTTTTGCTAGTAGCATGAATGGGCCGGCTCGTCCGGGGAAGTACCACCCTCTCACAGAAAATCGACGTTTGAGTAGTTGCCTTAACGCTTCTATGCTTCGTTCGGTGAGTGAGAGAGCCGGAGGCCCACCCCTTCCCCCCACCCCCTCAACATGGCAGCGGAATTTCATAGTAGAGTACCCCAGGAGGGTACCGGTACGTTACGTACAGGAGAATCCCTCCCTGAGCATTCTTGCTTGGGCTGCCCTACGTACTCTGGGGAGGGCAAAATCCCGCTCGTCATTGCTCAAGATAAGGCTACGGCACCACCCCATGCACACCATGTCCATCTGTGCAATATCAGGGGTATTCACTCAAACCTCAACTCTGTCCACTACCATCTGGAGGCAGAAAAGCCTGCCTTATTCTTTTTGACGGAAACCCAGATATCGTCTCCAGCGGATACGTCATACCTACATTATCCCGGCTACAAAATCGAGCACAAATTCGTGCCACACGCTGGCGTATGCGTATTTGTCAGGGACGATGTCTGTGTTCGCCGTCTATGCAATCTTGAAGGCAAAGACTTGTCCACTCTATGGCTTCGTGTAGATTGCGACGACCACCCTCGCGTCTACGCTTGCCTCTAGAGGTCCCACAGTGGTGATGCCGAAACTGACCGACTCATGGAGCATATTGGCACTGCAACGGACTATGTGCTGCGACAGATTCCATCCGCGGAAATAATAATTCTTGGGGACTTTAACGCCCACCATATAGAATGGCTCCAATCGGGAAAAACCGATCATGCGGGTAGACCTGTTCACGCCTTTGCCGCGGCCTATAGTCTGTCTCAGATGGTTTCAGCCCCAACACGCATACCTGATGTGGAAGGCCATACGCCCTCACGGCTTGATCTCCTGCTGACTTCCCATCCGGATGGCTATGTAGTATCTGTTGGTGCCCCTATTGGCTCATCTGACCATTGCCTAATCCGGAGCATGGTGCCATCCACGTGCAAATTACGGCCCCGTTCCGCCGGCTGTCGCCGTGTCTGGCACAAGTCAGCAGATTGGGATGGGATGCGGACCTTCTTTTCATCCTACCCCTGGGGCGAAGTTTGCTTCTCGCTTCGGGATGCTTCTGCCGTTGCCGACTCTGTTGCTGATGTGATATCGCAGGGCATGGAACTTTTCGTCCCAAGTTCTGTTGTGCCCGTTGGTGGCAAGTCTCAGCCTTGGTTTGACCGCTCTTGCAAAGAAGCGTTTTGCCAAAAGCAAGCAAGTTTTCAGTCCTGGTCCAACGCGATGGCAGCTAAGGATCCTGATGCGAAAGTCCTTAAAAGGGAGTATAACTTTGCCTCTAGATCTTTAAAAAAACTGTGGCTACGGCAAAGGCGAAACACATCGGACGAATTGGTGAGAAGCTGGCCAAACTACCCTCGGGTACACGCTCATTTTGGTCTCTTGCCAAAGCTGTCCAGGGCAATTTTTGTCAGCCATCCTTTCCACCATTGCGCACGGCAAATGACACGTTGGTCCATGATGCAAGAGAGAAAGCCGATCTCCTGGGCACCTTTTTTGCATCTAACTCTACTTTGGACGACGGTGGGAAGCCTCCTCCGACTATACCACGTTGCGCGAGTACTATGCCGGACATCCGGTTTACTCAAAAAACTGTTCGCAAATCACTTCTCTCCCTCGAAGTCCACAAGTCTAATGGACCCGATGGAATCCCTGCCGTTGTGCTCAAAACTTGCGCTCCTGAGTTGGCTCCGGTCTTGACGCGTCTTTTTCGACACTCCTACTCTTTAGGCGTCGTCCCGTCTGCATGGAAGATTGCTTTAGTCCACCCAATACCCAAAAAAGGTGATCGCTCTGACCCTGGCAATTACAGGCCCATTGCCATTACCTCCTTGCTCTCCAAAATAATGGAGTCCATTATAAACCGCCAGCTCCTGTTGTACCTCGAGGAGCACCAGCTTATAAGCGATCGCCAGTACGGATTTCGTCATGGACGGTCTGCTGGCGATCTTTTGGTATTCCTGACCCATAAATGGGCGAAAGCGGTTGAGAGTAAGGGGGAAGCCCTGACGGCCAGTTTGGACATGGCGAAAGCCTTCGATCGGGTCTGGCACAAAGCCCTTCTATCGAAGCTTCCTTCCTACGGGTTGCCCGAGAAATTATGCCAATGGGTTACTAGTTTCCTCACAGGGCGCAGCATTAAAGTCGTTGTTGACGGTTCATGCTCCGAATACAAGCCCGTGAATGCTGGTGTCCCTCAAGGCTGTGTTCTGTCCCCGACGCTCTTTCTTTTGCATATCAATGATATGCTTCAATCCAGCAGCATTCATTGTTATGCGGATGATAGCACGGTGGACACCTCTTATACCGGTCAAGCTAACATTTCTCGGGCGCGCGTCTCCGAGTGTCGAACAAAACTTGTGTCTGAGGTTGAAACTTCATTACACCAGGTTTTAAATTGGGGTCACTGCAACTTGGTCCAATTTAACCCCAAAAAAACACAAGTTTGTGCGTTCACCGCGAAAAAAAGCCCCTTCGTCGTATCTCCTTCGTTCCAGGGCGCTTCACTAGATACGCGGCCGAAGATCGAAATTCTAGGCGTCGAGATTTCGTGCGACGTTCAATTTCGCGGTCATCTTAAGGAAAAGGCTAAGTTGGCCTCCAAAAAACTGGGTGTCCTAGGCAGAGCAAGGCAGTATTTCACATCGGCGCATCGCCTTCAGCTATACAAGGCACAAGTTAGGCCGCATATGGAATACTGTTCCCATCTGTGGGCTGGGGCACCTCAATACCAACTTCTCCCTTTCAACGTCGTGCGATTCGCATCGTCGATGACGTGAATCTCGTCAGCCGTCTCGATCCTCTGGCTCTACGTAGGGATGTCGCATCCTTGTGCATTCTTTACCGAATGTATCATGGGGAGTGCTCTGATGAATTGTTCGACGTAATACCTGCCGCAGAATTTCACCACCGTACCATCCGTCACAGGCTGAAGTTTCATCTATACCATCTGGATGACTGGCTGTCAACCACCGTACGTTTTAAAAGACACTTCGTGCCACGTACGACCAAACTGTGGAACCAACTTCCTGCGGCGGTATTCCCGAACCGATACGACATTGGAACCTTCAAAAAACGAGTCTACATCTTCTTGAAAGGCCGGCAACACTCTTGTGATACCCCTGGTGTTGCAGTAGTCCATGGGCAGCGGTGATCGCTTACCATCAGGTGACCCGCTTGCTCGTTTGCCGCCCTATGTTATAAAAAAAAAAAAAAAATACTTACATACTTACATACTTACATACTTACATACATACATACTTACATACATACAAACAATGTTGTTTTCGCCCCAACTTGAAATTTAGCCCTCGCTCGCTTCGCTCGCTCGGTCAACTAAACATTTTAGAAAAATTAACGAATTTAACCTGTCATAGGTCAGACAGGATAATGACAAAATTCTATAAGAAATTTTCAACATTTCCCTGGAGGGCAATAATTCATAAATTACGGCTACATTTGGGACTAATTCATCACTTGCTACTTACTAGGTAGCTAATCCATAACTTACTAAACCAACAGCTACTCGTAAAACATAACATGAAAAAATGTAGTTATGTAAATGTTTCCTGCCTGATTTAACTTATTTCATTTATCACTTAAATATAAGGTTAAAATTACCTAACGTTATTATAATTACGTTGAGTAATTTTTAAAAGGTACAATTAAGCGGTAAAAACAATTTTAATGCGCGCATTGGTTTTATGTTCAAACGAATCAGAATAAATAATGACGTTTCCAATTACTGAGGACTAATTAAGAGATGTTTGTAATTAACAGTCACGGTCAGATGGACAGGGAAATTGAAGGTTGCTATTTGTTTTTGTAAGAAATTCTACGTATTATTCATCTCACAAATTATGGATGAGGTTTATCTGTAATTGAACCAAAAAGAAAAGCAATAATACATCAGGGGATATTTTTATTGTTTTTTAGACATAGACAAATATTAAATAAGTTAATAACGAAAAAGTAACTTATAGCTTACTATCTTTCGCCCGCGGCTTCGCCCGCGTGAATTTCCCACGGGAACAGTGCTTTTTCCCGGGATGAAACGGGTACCCTATGTCCTTCTCCGTACTTCCAACTATGTGTATGCGAAATTTCAGGAAGATTGGTTCAGTAGATAAAGCGTGAAGAGGTAACAAACACACAAACAAACCAACAAACAAACAAACTTTCGCATTTATAATATTAGTTAGGATTGAAAACTGTTACAACAACTAATCAACACCAACATTGTTACACACCATGAAAATAAAATTATTCTATTCTAAACCTTGTTCCACCTTGACCACAAATGAGATGGAAAGACGACATCAACAAGATCGCAGGCAGCAACTGGACTCTCACTGCCCAAAACAGAGAAAGATGGCGAGGTTTGAAGGAGGCCTACACCAAGTATTTGGTAGAGAAAGGCTGATAAGAAGAAGAAGAAAAAGAAACCTTGTGCCAAGAATAATCCTTAAAACTGGCCTTTATTTATTAAATTCTTAAAGTAACCTCGTATAAACTAGCAGAGTACCTTAAGTAGCTTAAAAACTGATAATTACTTCTAGAAAACTGAAACTCGTACAAAATTAAAAGCGATGTAAAACTAACAAGAAACTATTAAACCCGAGCGTATTAAGTTTTCAACTAGTTCGGTCCGTCACGCGCCATTAGCCGCTACAGCGCTGTGGCAAATCGCTGCAAATTGCTGAAAGCGCTTTATGCTACATGGTGAGGTAGGAGTCTTTACCTAATTGCAGTATAATAGATTAAGGCGATTTCATAGAGATCCAACTGAAATACATCGAGATAAAACCGCTCGTGCATGACAAATGTTGGTCGCTGCAGTGCTTGTGGCAAACTGCTTAAAATTGCTGAAAGCGCTGAAAGATGGAATTCATGAGCACGAGATATTGTAACGTATTGTATTGACATGTCTTGACCATTAATATTTTGGGTTAGCATGCCACCAATACCACCACTTAATGCTCTTACCAGTACAAAGATTAAATTTGTTTGGAACACAGAAGCTGAAGAAGCTTTCACTCGTTTAAAAAATTGTTTAGTTTCAGCTCCGATTTTAGCCTGTCCAAATTTTGAAATACCTTTTGCTGTACATTGTGATGCATCAAGTTATGGTATTGGTGGCATGCTAACCCAAAATATTAATGGTCAAGATCACCCTGTGGCCTATACTAGTAGATCACTAAATAAAAATGAACGTAACTACAGTGCAACAGAAAGAGAAGCTTTAGCTGTCGTTTTTGCAGTTGAAAAATTTGAGCCATATTTGGGAACTAGACCTTTCACTTTTGTCACAGATCATGCATCCTTAAAATGGTTCATGAATTTGGAAAATCCTACTGGACGATTAGCTCGTTGGGGTTGTCGTTTGTCACAGTACAATTTCACAATTGAGCATAGAAAAGGGAAAGATAACGTCGTACCGGACGCTCTCTCACGTTTACTCAAGGTTGAAGTCATAAACACTCCCTCGGTAAATGAAGACGATGATGAGCGGTATAAGAAAATATTTCAGGGTTGTACAGCATATCCGAAAAATTATCCCAACTACCGTATAGAAAATGGAAAACTGTTTAGATATTGCAAAAGTAAATACACATTAACACAAGAGTTTAATTGGAAAGAGGTTGTGTCGAAATCTGGGCGTGCAAAGATTATCTCGGAGAATCATGAACCTCCAACTTCAGGACACCTAGGAGTATTCAAAACACATCGCAGGATATGTTTGAGATATTTTTGGCCAGGAATATATAGAGATGTAACAAATTATATTAGAAATTGTGCCACATGTTCAGCTTACAAACACAAGACAACTCTCACACCAGGACTTATGGGTCAACCAAGACAGTGCTATAGACCATTTCAAGTTTTGTCAATGGATTTGGTAGGACCTTTGCCTAGATCTCGTTCGGGATTTGTACATTTGTTAGTGGTAACATGCTGTTTTTCAAAATATACCATGTTGTTTCCGTTAAGAAGTGCAACTAGTGCCGCGGTGACAAAGAACATTGAGAATTATGTTTTCTTAGCTCACGGAATTCCTGAAACCGTAATTACCGACAACGGGGTTCAATTCACGGGATCTGATTTTCGTAAATTGCTTGAAAAGTATAACGTTCCTCGTGTTCACTACGGACCTAGGTACACACCACAAATTAATTTAGTGGAGAGATATAATAAAACCGTAATGACAGCTGTCTCATCTTATGTAAAACAAGATCATAGAACATGGGATTTAAATTTATATAAAATACAGTTTGCATTAAATAGCGCTGTTAATGAAACTACTGGTTTTACACCATTCTTTTTAGTTCATGGCAGAGAACCGATAATAAATGGGTCATTTTATAAAGATACTGGTGATTGTGATTATGATATAGCCATGCCAAGGGATGAATATGCAGGTGAGTTTGGAGTTCTGAAGGAGATCTTTAATAAAGTACGTACAAACATTTTAAAAGCTCACGCTACGAACACCAGGTATTATAATTTACGTCGCCGTGAGGTTAAGTTGTCTGAGGGACAGGAAGTTTGGCGGAAGACGTACATACAAAGTGACGCTGATAAATTTAAAGCTACCAAACTAGCACCTAAGTACGAGAAATGTATCGTAAAGAAAGTATTGTCACCATTGGTCTACGAATTAGAAGGATATGACGGAAAATATCTCGGTACTTGGCATATCAAGGATATCAAGGTATGACTACCTGTTTCTCACATCGCTTATACCCGTTTCTTCCTTATTTTTTTTCTCCTCACTGTTAAGCAGTGGACTCTGGTTCTCTAGCCGTAGGACGTTTTTACGTGTTGCTTTGGTATATACCAAACAACGATGCCAAGGTTATTTTGAACTAGCATTAGTATGCTAGATTTTATTTTGAACTAGCTTTAGTTTGCTAAGTTTTAATTTAAATTAGCTTAGACTGCTAGGTTTTATTCTTAACTATCTCTAGTTTACTAGATTGTGTTTTAACTAGTTAGTAGAGGTCGTGTTTTAACTTGGTTGCATGCTCGTTAGGAAATATTTTTGTACTATGGATAGTAGGTACATACATAGTTTTACTAACGGTTAGGATAGGAACACACAATTTTCTTTTGTACTTGCTTGGTGATATAGCTTCCAGCTGTCACTAAGGTTTTTTTTTCTTTTCTTTTAATTTTCTTTAGTCTGTAGACTATATTTAGTAATATAGCTAAGAGCTGTTACTTAAGTTTTGTGATATAGCTAAATGCTGTCAATTTTTTTTCTTGTCCTTAGACATAACTTTAGTGATATTGTTATGGCTTGCAATCCTTATTTCCTTCCATTCCCATACCCAATAAAAGTTATGTGAGACGGAAAAACGTCAATGTCAGTGCGCGCGATACATTTGACATTTGCGCGTCATAGAACGAACTGTCAGTGATTCTACCGCGGTGTTTGGTATCGAATCCATCTCATGGCTGCATGAAGAATTAATAAAACTCGTGTGTGTGTGGACAGTGCCTGAATTGTATCTGTGCAAACTTCCCTCGGGAGTAGGTACGTGTCTGTGAAATCGGCGGAAGGACCCGGGCGGCCGCCCCTCTCGAAGAAGTATCCTGATCACCAGGTTAGTCTCACATACTCACACCACGCCCGACCTATTTCCTGTATTCCAAGCGGGCCAGAACGTCGGAAACTCCCTCTGGGTCAAGACGGGTCAAATAGTGGTTTAGGGCTCCAAAATAGGCGAGGAATTGACCTGCTAGCGGCGAATGCCTGAGGTTCCAAAACCCGCCATATTTAGTGGTCCATTCGAGCGCGAATTTCCTATGGTATTTTAGGTCAAATTCCATAGAATTTCCTAAAATTATAGTTTACTTCGCTTTATATACTTATATTCTGTTAAACTTTAGTTCAACAACTAGTTTTCTTTGTGTTTTCTTACAAAAAACTCAAAGTTAAATATTTAACAAAACTTCATAATTTGGTCGGGTTATACCGACACATCCAGAACAATTTTTTTCTTATTAGAATCTTATTACATCCTGCATGGTCATAAATAGTTACGTTTTATAACTAAATATTTCTCATCAATAAGTTGTTTACAACTGTTAAGTTCTTATATTTTGTTACATTTGCCGATTAATAGGTATATACATAGCGCGTGTTCAATCTTATAGGTTACCGGCCGGTATACAATCGGCTAGCTATTGTAGGTACTTACGTGCATACATTTTGTTCATTGTTCGAAATTTAAAAATAATAATTTTCTTTTGTTATTCGCTGTAGTTACCTATCTGGTGCAAAATGACAGACAAAGAAACTGCCCAACTTGAAAGACAATTAAAATTGCTTACTAGTCAAAGGGAATATGCATTTCGTGATGTTCAGTTATTGTATGAGTTGTCAAAAGAAATAGGTAAGGATAATTCGTCATTAGCTCAGTTTGAGGCTAGGTTTAAGCGTTTGGATAATGTACGTAAAGAATTCATGGATTATACGTGCAAAATAAATGAGTTGAAATTAAAACTTAAACCTCTGGAGGTCATTGACATGCAACCTATGCATGCGTTGGACGACATGTACTATGCTACAGTTGCCGCGCGTTCGGCATTGAGTTCTCAGACTATTGTCAAGTCTAGCGATTCGGAATCTTCTGGAATTAAGCCGTCTTCTCAAGCACGCTTACCTAAACTTGAGTTACCTAAGTTTGACGGTAACATTGAATGTTGGCAGACGTTTTTCGATACCTTTTCGTCGTTAGTTCACGAAAATAAGAACATTACTTCTATAGAAAAGTTCCATTATTTACTATCGTGTCTTTCGGGTACCGCATTGTCAATAGCGAAGGGAGTACCTGTCACATCGGATAACTACGCAGTTGTTTACAATGCTCTGGTCGAGCGGTTTCAGAATAAACGCATTCTAGCTGCCGCGTATTTAAATAAAATTTGTAATTTGTCACAATTAAAGTCGGGTAATTTCAATGACTTACGCGACTTATCTAATTTGTTGAATGAGACAGTGAACGCCCTTAAGGCTATGAAAATACGGCAGTTAGATGAATTTATTTTATTTTATTTAGGGTCGCGTGTTTTAGACAATGACACACGTCGACGTTTTGAGACACAAAACGAAGAGGAAATACCTACATTTTCCGAGTTATTAAAGTTTTTACAAAACTATGTCAAAGTGTTAGAAGCGAGTCAATCTGGTAGCCAATCCGGTTCTGGTCTTCAAACTAAACAATTGAATAAAAACAATACTCGTCAAATTGATACGCGTGGTAGAAATAATAATAATTATAAATCTACCGCATTACCGTCCAGCACGTCTGTTATCTCAAACGCTGCAAATAAATCAGCTGATTGTGTGTGTTGCGGTCAGTCACATTCCCTTTTCAAATGTTCTAAGTTTCTTTCACGTAACATTCCTGAAAAATATAGGCTTGTGACAAACAAAAGTCTTTGTTCAAATTGTTTGCGTCCCAATCATAATGCATCTAAATGCTTTTCTAAAAGTACTTGTTCTACTTGCCAGAAGAGGCATCATACTTTACTTCACGACAGTAGTGCGGAGGAAATCAGTGTAGCGGTTCCGTGTAGCTCGCTGAGTGTGACTGATAGCGATAGTTCTGTAGTCTCAGCGACGACAAGCACGCATGTTGGCCATGGTCGGACCATGGTCCTATTAGGTACCTGCGTAGTGAGAGTATGCGGTGGTAGTTCAGGTCAATCTATTCATGCCCGCGCGCTTATTGACAGTGCAGCGCAGGATTGTTTTGTGACGTCATCACTCGCTCAGCGTTTGGGCTTACCTATACGACGCTGTAATATAGCCGTAGGAGGTCTAGGTCAGAACGTAGTGCAAGTGAAAGGTGAAACGTCGTGCACAGTGCTGCCATCTGACTCTGAAAATCCGAGTTTTGCGATCGACGCTATTGTCATGAATAAAATCACTAGTAAGATGCCGGTGGTATCAATCCCATCAGAAATTCGTACAAATTTTAAACATTTGGTTTTGGCGGATCAACAATTTGACAAATCGACAGATATCGACTTGCTACTAGGTGCTGAGTTGTTCCATAGAATCTACGATGGCCAGCGCTTGGAAGTAGGCCCAGGCTTACCTGTAGCCTTGCATAGCATTTTTGGCTGGGTTCTCACTGGCAAGATTGAGAGTCCTAGTCACCCCCACCAATGGTTTCTTCCCTTGTGTCTTCCACTCGTTCGTTAGAGGACGTGGTCAAGCGTTTTTGGGAGGTCGAAGAGCCACCTAAAGCGGTTTTATTGAAACCCGACGATGAGAAATGTGAGGAATTGTACACTAAGTGCGTGTCACGTGAACCTGACGGTCGTTACGTCGTTCCTTTATTGCTAAAGGAGCCGTGCGAAATGCTTGGGGATTCGTTCGACACTGCCAAGTCGCGCTTTCTCAGACTGGAGAAGCGTCTTAATCGTGACTTAACTTTACGACATGACTATTGTGAGTTCATGAAAGAATATTCTGACTTGGGTCACATGACGCCTGCCAGACGTGGTTCAGGCAAGTACGTCATCCCGCACCACTGTGTTATCCGTCCGGACAGTGCGACGACTCGCTTACGCGTAGTCTTTGATTGCGGAATGACAACGACAACTGGCCGGTCGTTAAACGACATTGTTTACACTGGTCCTAAACTACAAAATGACATTGTAGATATACTCACAAAATTGCTCAACTTATTCCTCGAATAATTGTATTCACATCGGATATTTCTAAAATGTATAGAAATATTTCTTTGCGCCCGGAAGATCGAACTTGGCAACATATTTTGTGGAGACGTTCGGACTCGGATCCACTGTGCGAGTATGAATTAAATACTGTGACGTATGGTGTCACTAGCTCACCGTATTTGGCCATCCGTACTCTGCATCAACTGGCGATCGACCATGGCTCAGAGTATCCCGAAGCAGCAGAGATAGTACGCCATGACACTTTCATGGATGACATGACGGCCGGAGCGCCCTCTGTTGGTCAAGCACTTGAACTTAAAGATCAGCTTATTCAACTTTTGAAGCATGCTCAATTTGAACTCCGTAAATGGAGCAGCAACTCCCCTGAGTTCCTTGAGTCTTTACCTAAAGACCACTGTCAACTACCTAAAACATTTTGTGATGAAAATCATCAGCATATTTTAAAAATTCTTGGTGTTCAGTGGAATCCTAGGGAGGACATTTTTACTTATTCAACGTCAGAATTGAATTCAAGCTTGACTAAGCGTGCAATTTTGTCCAACGTGGCACGGATTTACGATCCGATAGGATGGCTCTCGCCTTGCGTCCTACTTGCAAAATTATTGCTACAAGAAATGTGGCGTCTGCAACTTGGTTGGGATGATCCTCTCCCCTCCGAGCTCGCTCGAAAGTGGCTTCACTTTGCAAGTGAAATGCAATTCATAAAATCAATTAAGCTATCTCGTCGAGTTACTTCGGATGATGCTGTTTCGTACGAGTTGATAGGATTTAGTGATGGGTCTTCTAAGGCGTATGGATGTTGCGTCTATTTAAGAAGCATTTCGAAAAATCAAGCTTCTAATGCTCATTTGTTAATTGCTAAATCCAAGGTCGCTCCCTTGAAACCTTTGACTGTTAACCGCCTAGAGCTGTGCGGCGCAGTTATGCTAGCGGGCATTCTTAAACATATGTACAACTTGCTTCGAGAGAAAATCCCTCTCAGCAAAGTTATTGCTTTCACAGATAGTAGTACTGTATTGTCGTGGTTAAATACAGAACCACATAAACTTAAAACTTTTGTTTCACATCGGGTAGTGAAAATACTGGATGATTTGAACGTCGAGCATTGGCAACATGTTTCGACTCATGATAACCCGGCAGATCACTGCAGTCGAGGGTTAAGTGGCTCTCAGCTTGCACAGTGCTCCTCCTGGTGGACTGGTCCTACCTGGTTGTCGAGTGAGTCCTCCACCTGGCCAGTTAAGTATAGTCCCGTGCTGGCAGAAGACGTGCCTGAGCTGCGTAGGACGACTCACGTATCGCAAGTTGATGTGCCAAGTGATCACATGATCAACCAACTGTTAGAACACTACTCTACTCTTACTCGCATTCAGCGTATTTTCGCTTGGTGCTTACGCGCCATCGCCGCGTTTAAGCACCAAGCTTTTTGTAAAGGTGTTCTGAATAGCCGCGAACTAGAAGAATCACTCGTGTTTCTGGTTCGTCATGAACAAAAACAGTTTATGAACGAAGAGGTTCAAACTTCAAAACAAATTCAGAAATTGAGTCCTTTCAAGGACGAGGCAGGACTTCTGCGAGTGGGAGGACGTCTCGCTCATTCGAATATCCCAGATGGAATGAAACACCCATTGTTGATACCAAAATCTTCACGTTTGTCTTTATTGATTATCGATCATTTTCACGTAACTTACTTACACTGCGGTCCTCGGACCTTGCAATCAATTATACAACGTAGGTTTTGGATTCTTGGGATACGTAACTTAATTAGATCCCGTTTATCTAAGTGTGTGACCTGTTTCAAGGTTAAACCCGTTGCCTGTCAACCCATTATGGGTGATTTACCGTCACCACGAGTGACTCCTACACGATGTTTTCAGAGTGTAGGTATAGATTTCGCTGGTCCTTTTACCGTTAAGGAAAGCCGTCGACGAAATGCTCGTACGTACAAGGCTTACGTATGCGTGTTCGTCTGCCTCTCGGTAAAGGCGATTCATATGGAAGTCGTTTCAGATTTGTCCACGTCAGCTTTTCTTGCTGCATTAGATCGTTTTGTTTCGAGACGTGGTCTTTGTAACTTCATTTTGTCTGATTGTGGAACAAACTTCGTAGGCGCGAAGCGGTGCCTAAATGAGTTACAGCAATTGGTGCGTAACAATCATGAGACTGTCGAAAGTCAGCTTGCTCCGCGGGGCATAATGTGGTCACTGAACCCGCCCACCGGGAGCCACTTCGGGGGGATCTTTGAAAGTGGCATCAAATCGATGAAATATCACCTCAAGCGAGTGATCGGACTTCAAGTTTTAACTCTGGAAGAACTTATGACGGTTCTTACCAAAATCGAAGCAGTTTTAAACTCTCGACCATTGTGTCAACTGTCGTCTGACCCCAATGAAGTCGATGTACTTACCCCGGGGCATTTTCTGACCAATGGTCCTCTTATATCTTTACCGGAACGTGACTTATGTGACGAATCCGTACCTGTTAGTGCCCGTTGGCAGATGCTTCAAAAATTAACTCAAAGATTTTGGCGTATTTGGCAACGCGACTATCTTCATACTCTACAGCAACGCACGAAATGGTATAGAGAACGGGCCAATATTCAACTCGGTCAGGTCGTTCTAATTGTTGACAACAATTTGCCACCGTTAGAATGGCGTTCTGGTAGAGTCACTCACCTTCATCCCGGTAATGATGGTGTAGTACGCGTCGTCAGCCTCCGTACTCCGAACGGTGGTGTCCTGCGGCGACCTGTTACTAAACTTTGCCCTTTGCCAAACAATTAACTTAATTTAAACCTACTTCTTAGCTTATAATTTTGCACTTATAATTCTTACGCTTTAATTTTTTGTATTAAACGCAATCATCTGTCACTTTAACATTAGATAGGCGATTCCGCGCTTCGTGAGTTAGGATTCACTAGGTTAATTTTCATATCAATATAAAGGACCTGGATAGGTAGTTAATTCTAACGTCGCCCCTGCGACTTGTACCCATTTTGTGAAATCTTAGATGATTTCAAGTGGGAGGATATGTTATGGCTTGCAATCCTTATTTCCTTCCATTCCCATACCCAATAAAAGTTATGTGAGACGGAAAAACGTCAATGTCAGTGCGCGCGATACATTTGACATTTGCGCGTCATAGAACGAACTGTCAGTGATTCTACCGCGGTGTTTGGTATCGAATCCATCTCATGGCTGCATGAAGAATTAATAAAACTCGTGTGTGTGTGGACAGTGCCTGAATTGTATCTGTGCAAACTTCCCTCGGGAGTAGGTACGTGTCTGTGAAATCGGCGGAAGGACCCGGGCGGCCGCCCCTCTCGAAGAAGTATCCTGATCACCAGGTTAGTCTCACATACTCACACCACGCCCGACCTATTTCCTGTATTCCAAGCGGGCCAGAACGTCGGAAACTCCCTCTGGGTCAAGACGGGTCAAATAGTGGTTTAGGGCTCCAAAATAGGCGAGGAATTGACCTGCTAGCGGCGAATGCCTGAGGTTCCAAAACCCGCCAGATATAGTAATAATTACTGTCACGTTAGTAATTTTGTTTCGTTTAAAATGATAGCACATGTTGCATCTTTTAATCAATTCATTGCATTGTTATCTCTTGGTAGAAATCATGTGGCACATTAGACCACTTACCTTGAGAATATTTTTTTTGTTTGTTGTGATGGTCCATGGCGGCTAGTAACTGGTTTATAGCTAGGGTTGATATCATGTGGTTTGAAAAATATTCACTATATCCTAGACTATATACTTTTCTTTCTTACATGAGTAGAATTTCAGAGTAAATAGCTACTTACTGGGGATTGAGTACAACTGGGAATGACAGTTTGGACTCCAGGGAATAAGTGTGCTAGAACGTGACAGGCAGTAAAATCTGCAACTGCTACTGTTTATGATAGGGATGTATGATAGAAAGATGGATTGAAAGAAAGGGGAACATATGCTCGGACAGCAGGTGAAAATTAAAGATGGAATAACAACGGTCCTGGCAGTTGGTTTTCATTTTGGTCTGTATCACAGTAGGAAAGGAAATGTAAGTAGGTAAGTACTCAGAGTTTGTTTTGTGGTGGATAGGATTTTAAAATTTAACATAGTGAAATTTTAATATTTAACGTTTTAAAACTGGTGGTTATTTTCTGTTTTATTTTCATTATTTTTTTTTGTTTCCAGCTAAGTACGCTGAGGGCAGCGGGTTTCTCCTGTGTCGAAACTTTTTCTGGGGGAGGGATATTGTAACGTTGCGTTTTATTTGTTCTTTTGAGAAGAAAACAGAAAGTACTATTTTGTTTGAATTAGGTCATCTTTTGAAACCACTAGTGCCATCTGTTGTGCAGGTTGGAAATTAATATTGAAGATGTTTTGACATCTAGCATTATAGAGGTCGCTGTCCTTTGATGATATAGAATATATTTTGAGATTTCTCTTGATTTTATTATTTAATAACCGGAATAAGTAAATATTCTATTCCTAGTCATGTCCTTTATTTCAATAAAAGGTTTTAAATAAAACTCATCGAATTATAATTTTTATTGTTTGGCTGAACAACTAGGTGTTAATTGTCATAGATTTGACGTTTAAAAAAAATAAAAGGGACGCGATCGCAATTTGATGAAAATGGTCGGGTGACCTCAGCCGGCAGGCACATTATATTGTCTCGTTTCGTCGCCAGGGTAAAAATGAAGGATAAACCTTCATAAAAATGGTACATACAATGCACTAACAGGTAAGGCTTGGATAAAACGCTAGTTGTGGTTTTATTTCTGATGTTTGAACATCCCGTGAAGGAATCCATTGTCTTTTTTTTCTTGTGCTGATTTTCTGTACAATTCGTTTCAGCCAGCCAAATTGCAGATGGAATAGAGGCCAACCTGAGTATTTATGTGAACGGTTGGATGGATTGCTTGCGTTACGCAGATTTAGTAAGTATTTTGAAATGATATATGCATCGCGCACATGGCCGACTTTGTTCGTGCCTTTGTTCAGAAATTTATGAAATATCTTATTCCAGGAACCGATCGTCACTGGTAGGCTGGGTTCATGGATGGGGAGTGTGTCGTAGATGGTTTTGATCAATACGAGATACTCGTAAGTTGTTTTTTTTATCTAGTTGAAGACATGTGTTGGCCACATGGTTGCAATCTTATAAATGAATAAAATCCATCTCTTTTCTTTTCAGATGGGATTTAAAAGTTAAGATTTAAAATTTAAAATTAAACTAAATTAAACTGATTTAGAATTAAACGGATTTAGAATTTCTACTTAAATAGTTCTTACTATTGGAAATCTATAAATACTTATCTCAGTTCTTAATGTTTAAAGTTTTGATATTTCATCACTGCTTGAATAGTTTTTACTATACAGTAGTCTCCTTTAAATAAACATCTTTTGAGGTTTAAATATTTGCCCAAATAGTATAGGGGTGATTAGTTTGGTCAATCACAACGGTTGGAGAACCTGTCGGCGTGGAGAGTTCAAGATATACCTGCAGGATCACCAGGAGACCGTGGTTGCGGCAACAGGAAACGTTTAATCTACGGAATCTTTGGTTAGATCCAAAAAGAGGTACCAAAATTCATCTTATCTTGCTACGTCGAAGCTGGGGAATCAACCTTTGCTTTCCCTTGTATTTGTTACTACACAAAATTGGTAGTTAATCATTTTGAGGAGCTTTAATAAACCACGCGAACCGAATATACTCTCACGACCCTTTATATTTGGAAATTATTATGTTCTCTCTGACTCGGTCATCCTTACACACAAGAGTTTTGCTCATAATAAATAAGGTTATCTAAGAGTTTACATATTTTAAATATTGTACCATCCGTGTCCTCCTAGAGGGGTCATGTTTAAGAGTATAACTGTGCAATATTGTAATGATATCTAAATAATCAATAAATTCTGAGTACCTACCGAGTACAGACAATTTTATTTTATTTCCATTTAGCTAGTCCGGTTCCAGTTTTTTAACAAATATCTGAAAGACTCTTAACATAACATAACATACCATAAAACACTAAAATTACCCATAAATATCTTTCAATATGAGTGATATGAGTATATACTTTAATTACATTAAAACTAAGATGATTAGAGACTCAGACAAAAAAGAGTCTAACGAAAAAGAATGTAACATGGCTGCTATTGTAAAAACGGCGTATTTTGCATGAAATAATATCGATGACCAGTCCATCCATCCTATTTAAGAGTTACTCTTGTCTTGTGTAAACAATGGCTTTGCAATGATAATGGAGGTAATGATTTTGTGATTTGTTATTAACTAGTGTATAAATCGTTAAATAAGTAGAGTGCAGGAACAGCAGTCTATTATGTATTCTGTGGTGCAGGTATCCTCGCGAACTTTTTCTTCACAGGAAATGTGTCTATCATTAAAGTCATTTTTTGTTAATTTCTAGTAGGTATTGAGTAGGTTTTAACATGTCTATACTTGACTAACCCTAAAAGTGAGTTTGTTTATTTGTGCGTTACCTCTTCACGTAAAAGTAGTGAGAAAGACATAGGATACTTTTTATCCCGGGAAAAGCACTGTTCCCATGCAAAATTCACGCGGGCGAAGCCGCGGGCAAAAGCTAGTGTTATGATAAAGTAGTTTTAAAAGTACCAAAAGTAAGCTTCACTCAAGTCGGTAAAAAGTACCAAGAAATCGCAGTGCAAAATTGCGAAAGCCGACGCCCGACGCCATATGACGGCGCACTTAAGGCGGAGATGACTGATGGGGACCGTTTAGCTCGGCCTAGCTACTGCATCAACATCCAGGGCAGAAATGGCATGTTGAAAATATACGCAGGAATTATAGAATGTAGGATGAATTTATGATAGTTAGAACAGAAATTATAGAATACAACAAGTATTCTTTAGTTAAAATAGGGTAACTGTGGACACAAAACCTTCGTCCTATCAGTTCAGTAGTAGTACCTATAGACAGAAAAATTTAATGTGTTTTCTTTTATAAGTTTAGGGACGTTTTTGTTTTCTATTGATTTGTCTGAGTGATCAATTATTTTTGTGATCTATTGGCATAACATATGTGGCGTAGCTCTATATTCTAACAGATTGCTAGAATAGAAGTTCTATTCTTCTGTTATCACCGAATTTGCACCACAATGGCACAGAGCAATAAATACGGTGTACAACCGCGACAGACTGTATCTATTGTACTGTGGCCGCAAGTCACGCCGGCCAGTTATTTACGAGTCACAATTTGTACCCGACAGACAGACGCGTACTGTGAATGAAACTGGAGTATTTGATTATAATACCAGTAAAAAAAAAACATTATTAGGACAAGGTTTTATTGTCACCTTTTTTACATCATGATACTAATGCTTGAATAAAAAAATCCTTTCAGGGTAACCGTTGGGGAATTCCGTCAATGCAAGCTTATCCTGGGTCATAATAAGCTAGTAACATAATCTTTTTTATCTACACTCATGTCGAACTATTCGAATTACGAATTTGAAGATGGTTTTATAAAGACGTAATTTATAAACGCACATACATAAATTAAAAAATAAAAACAGATCATAAAATATCTTTTTAATTTTTATAGTACACTTTTACTTTTTAATTTATTAAATTAGGATTTGGTTTTAGGCTGAATGTAAAAAAAGAGACGCACGCATGGCATGCGCAGTTTGAACTTGTGAAAAAAGTGGCGCACGCATTCGTAGTTTAAACTTAATTTCCCGCTATAAAATTTTTCTTCGTTACCTAGCTACCTACTTTGTTTAATTTTAATTGTTCCTATGAGTGAAGATAAAGTAGTATGCAACTGTACACTCGTGTGATATTATTATGAAACTCGCCTTCGGCTCGTTTCATAAAACCACTCTCATGTTTTAATGCCTCTCATTATGTATCAGTTGCATAAACTGCTATTTTTTATCAGCATAGGGCGGCAAACGAGCAAGTGGGTCACTTGATGGTAAGCGATCTCCGCTGCCCATGGACAACCGTAACACCAGGGAAATCACAAGAGTGTTGCCGGCCTTTCAAGAAGCATTTGTTGCTTTTCGAAAGACAAGCGAAAGTTTCATTCGATAGTGGCAAGTTACATCTGATACGAACAAAAACTAACACGATCAACAAAGTTATAGCAGGTTAAATAAAAGCTTGCAAAATTAGTCTTAATTTGTACTTGTACATCAATCTTGCTTACACTTTATAAATGAAAAGTTAAGGATCTCTAAAAACCTTTCTAAACCTCCAAGCAATCTCTTAACCTAAATTTGAATACTATTCAAAGATTTAGGCTTTTCTTAAAAGACTTAAGGAAAATTTGAGTTAAATAATTTCGATAACATCAAAGGCAACTTTCCTCAAGACTCGGAATATTAAATGCTAAAGGATTTTTTAATCCGACTGATAATTTCAGAGTTAAGTACGTAAAAAACTCATTAGCTTTATTTTTACCTAATACTAACTACTGCATTGGCTTTGCCTGTAATAATTCGTTGGTTTACTGGTAATTTAGCACTGTAATGTAAATAAACAAACTTTCCCATGATGGTAAGATTTTATTGCTATAATTTCTTTTCTATATACCTACAGACATAGTTCAAACTAAATTGCCTGCGATGCCACAGGGAAACCTTCAATGGGTGTCAGCGCAACAATAAATTGTTAACACATACTTGTTTACTAAATAAACGATTATTTAAAAAAATGTAGTTTCAGTGACATCGGAATACAATGAACGACAGTATATATAGACAATTGTAGCTTCAGCTGGATAAGACATTGAAAATAACGGTAATAATTATATTTCCATAAAATATCGAAAATTCTTAGATTTCTGTTACAGAACACCATCCTCACCCGTCACGTGAGCTCTAACGTCACACATCCGAGTCGCGGTAAATTACTCGCGTCGTATCAACCGCAGAGTGGTTGCGGTGCAATATAACCCCACATGTCATTCGTCATTGCAAATTAGGTGTACGTACTTGGGTGCCCTTTGTTTCGATTAAAATTTTTGTTCCTAATTTCACTTCGCCGAACCTTATTAGAATTTATAAAAGTGTACGAAAAAATGTTGTTCTAAAAGTTTGTGCACTGCATTTGAAGTACAAAAAATTAGGGAAACAATAGAGACCCGTACGTACTTGTTAAACGCACATGTAGATTTTCTTCTTCTTTTTGTGCCTATTCATCACTGAATGTTGGCAGTCAGCTCCTTAAACTTAGCCTTGTTCAAAGCCAGTCTGAACAGTTGTTCCACTGTTTTGATTCCCATCCACTCTCTGATGTTCCTGAGCCAAGACATCTTCTGTCCTCCCACTCTACGCTTTCCAGCAATCTTTCCCATCATAATGGTTTGAAGGAGATGGTATTAGGTGTTTTACATGACGGTACGTACAGCCGAGAGCACATACACCAACTCATAGAATTAGGAAGGGCTACGCGGTAGGGGATGCGCGCTTCCTACTATTATGCACCTTACTTACTTACTTTACTACTGCGGCGCAGCGACCCGAAGTGGATCTTGGCCTCCGACACGAGATGACGCCATTTTTTGCGGTCTTGCACCAGCTTTCGCCAGTTTTCCGCTCTGAGGCTCTGTAGGTCTTTCAGAACATCATCGCTTTATGTACCTACTCATATTTATTGCGAAGTAGCTTTTGTTTCTTTTTTTAGATCATGCACTTTTAGATAGATGGCTTTTCATAGAAATAAAGTATTTAATATCAAAGTTACCTGTCTGTGCCTAAAAAAATGTAAACTTTGAACTGCCAATCACAAAGCGAATTCCGCGCGGGCATGTATCTGTCAGATAGCGCGCTGATAAACTGAAACTAATTGAATAACAGTGCGGCTCGGCGGAAAAACTACTGTTTGTAGCCATGTGATTCATTGCGAGCTTGTTTGAGAGTCAGTGGCGCGTAATATATGCATGAGTGCAATGTTTTGATTTTGTTATAAATCTTTCGTCCAAATTTTTAATATCATTTCCGGGACAACCAATAGGGAAAGAAAAATAGGGATCAAAAATTATTCAAGGTGGACTAGAAGTTTGACAGATTAGTGCATCGAAACATACACACAATCAAATGAATGCTTAGGCATTGTAATATTTTTTGATCAATAATCTTATCCAATAGATCATAGGTTATAGCGCAATAGAGCGCGCGTGGACCTTCTTAAACATAAAATAAAAGTCAAATATTATAGATATTTGTTTTTTTTTTTTTAATTAGAGCCTAACTTATGAGATTTTCCATTTCAGCACTTCAAAAGAAGATATATTCAAAGCGGTGGTGGTTAAGTGGTAATGACACCCGCCTGAGGTCCGCACCCGGGCAACACCCGGGTTCAAATCCTACCTGTGTCACATGAGTTTGCATACCAATTTGACTCATGCATGTATTGACCATCACTTGCTTTCGGTGAAGAAAAACATCGTTAGGAAACCTGCACATTGGCTGACTATTTAGTTTACTAGTGTGTATACGGCTACTGCCACTAGATGGTCGTCATGTCAGATGCCTTTAGGCGACTTGAATAAAAAATCTGACACCAGTGTTAGTAATATCACACTTGATAAGAAGAAAAGAAGTTAGGATTTTGGAAGTATATAACATAAGTATTGAGGGAACAGCAAAACAAAATTAACATATTTTTAGGTATCAACATCATGCTGTTGAACAACAGCCCAATTCAGGCATCAGCTATCAGAAGCTAATGGAATTCAGAACGTGAATGGGAAATCCAGGCTCTAAACTCACTGTGATTGCTGATACATTGTAGTCTAATTAATTGATTTTACATTCGCTTACTCTGTCTCTATAGCTGCCACTGAATATTACTTGTTACTGTCGAAATACGTCTCAATGCAATGACCTCAAAAATATAACTTTTTTCTACATGAAGAATGTTTTCGAAAGTTTTTAGCATCGAAGCAGTATTGAAGAATCACATACGTAAGTACATATGATTTTATTTTTATATGATCACCTTTTTTTCGTGGCTAGGCAGAAACTAGGGATTTCCACTTGCTTCATCCTCTACATTTATCACTCTCTTCATACATGCTAGCCGCTTATGAGTTTTTGTGGAGTTTATGAGGATTAGCTATAGTAAAAAAACATATAGGTAACACAAAAACAGCCATTATTACAGAAACTAAAATTGCTCCCAAATTGTCCTTTATTCTCGTTACGATCTTTTAATTCATTATCTCAAACTGAAGAATGGTTACAAAGTAACTAAAAATTAATTTGAAATGATGTTACGCCGATGTCGTAACCGTAGCTTTGCTACGCCGTAGCTGTGCTACGCCGTAGATGTACTACGAAATTCATAGAGTCTACGAAATTTCGTAGCACAGTTACGGCGATTTGAAGTACTAATCAATTGGATTGGCGTGATTAAATGTTTTTCTAACTTTGATAGTAAATGAGATCCATAATTTCAGATCCAGTACACTTCTCACTAGATTGTTTATATCAAACAATTTAGAATTTAAAACTCCTCAAAGAAATATTATAACTGTTTTAGCTTAACTATATAGTTTATCCTTAATTTACTGTTATAAATGAATGTTTTACAACTACAAATAAAAAAAAAAACAAAGTTAAAGTAACAAAGCAAGAATGACAAAAAAAAACTATATAGTTAAGTGATGATATATAGATGATGCAACCAAGTCAAATAATGATGCAATCAGGCTAGTTCACACATCCACTTGATGTACTTACTCACACAAGTACATCCTAGACGTCTGGCACCGCCCTTTCGCAGGTGTTCGTTCAATGACGCAAATAGATGTTTGTTACATAGTTGCTTATCATAGTCATGGTCTGGTGGATCCATAAAATAGGTCATAAATAATGTCCCTTCGTGACATTTAATTATGATAATCAGGACCAATGGTTTTCCAACAAAGAAGCCGTCCTAAGAAACCATCATAGTTTTATGACTTTTGAATATATAATGAAAAGTACGTGACAATTAACCAGACCAGGAATTCGCCATGGTATAGCAATTATGTATTTTACGACTCTGTTTATCAGATGTGGCCTTGGTGGGTTTTCACTTTTCCGAACAGCAGACCATATATAAGCCAGCAAGAGAAACCATCAATTCATTCTATCCTCATCATCTCTGACGGCAGGACCTCTGGTCTAAGTAATTCTTGTATTCTTTGTAATTTTGAAATAATACATTTCATTTTAAGTGAAGTCACTTTTTACTTTGATAATTCCATTCAACGAGAAACCCAACTCAAAGAGTAAGTCATCGCCGTTCCTGAAAACGTTCCGGCACCAGCCGCCCGCTCAGCCTGCAGCGTCGCTCACCAAAACCTTCAGCAATTCCTCCCTTATACGTTGAGGAATATAACTGGCGCAGTCTCCGTAGTTCTTCTGCGGCGGATCCGTGAGTTGCACATTTTAATCACTGAAACGTCGTGGCCCTCTCAAGGACCTAACAAGAAGAAACGAACCAATTTTTATAAATTTGTTATTTACTCTCTGTATTGGGAGAACTGAAGATTTTTGACACGTCTGCAACGTGAGAAAATTCAGGAGAGGATAGAATCGGGAGGAACAACAGTTTTTCCTTCCTTAACATTTCCTTCCCATAATTTTCCTATATTCTATGTCTTTTAGTTTATTGTATATTTTGTATCTTATTATTTCATTGCATTTTTTATGTAAACTGTATAATTTTATATTTTTTTGAGTGAATGATATTGTGTGTTAAAAGGGTGCTCAAACTCGACTAACCCTCGTTGGCTGCGAGCATTCCATTTTTTTTTTTGTAAAAGCCTAAAAAAGCACTAGGCCAAAATAATTTGTGCTGAGCGTTGATATGCTCAATAATTTGTAAAGCGAATTTAAGTTGCTATTGCGATTTTTAATGAATAATAATACTAATATTCCCACAACCGCTAGTAGTGGACAAAGCGCTAATACAAGTAATACAGGGTCATTTGGACTGAACATTCCAGAATTAGACCTTCGTCAAGTTTTAAGAACAATTATTCAATTACTCCAAGCAATTGTTGAAAAATTAGCCGACTTATTTGGATATTGTTTGCGCATGCTAGTTCAGAGCGAATATTTTATTATATTCTAAGCCCAGAAAATTGTGTCAAATTTTTATTGTATTTTAATTTGTAAAAAAAAAGGGGGACAAAATGAGTACTACCTCTACAAGTGAAAATACAGCGGATCAGACGACTCGTGTTGTACTGGAATTAATTCCGAAAGAAATATTAAACATCATCCCAATTTTTAAGGATGATGATCGCGCTTTAAATCTATTTCTTAAAAAGGCGGATTACGTTTTTAATAACTTTGGTGGCGACCAAAGAAATCCAATGCAGCAGCAATATGTGATGCATGCGTTAACATCACGATTATCGGGAAAAGCAGCTGCCATTGTTAGCGAAAATGAACATGTTACAAATTGGAAAGATTTAAAGGCACTTCTTACGCAGCATTTTGGTGACTCGCGTACCGAAGACTGCATTTCTATGGAATTAGAAGCGGTAACAAAAAAACCAAACGAAAATTATTTGGATTTGTGTAACAGAATTCAACTTATAAGAAGTAATTTGTTCGCAAAAATAAATAAAAATGCAGAAGACGAATGTGATAGGGATAGCAAGATTAAAATATATAACCATACGGCGTTGAACGTATTTTTATATAACTTACCAAAAGGACTTATGCGTACTGTAAGATTACAGCATCCTAAGACAATTGAAGATGCTTTACAAATCGTTTTGGAAGAATCCAACTTTAACAACCAATATGAAATGAAGCATACAGACTCAAAATTGATAAATAATACGAAAAGACCAACGGTAAATCAATTTAAACCTACTTATCAAAATTATAAAAATCATAGCCATAATATGGCAGTGGCTCGTCCAAACGCGCAAAATACGAATAATATCGTGCAAAGCCCTAATTCTACCAACTATGCAAGATTTGGTCAAAATAGGTCTTATGGACAAAATGCGAATAGAATTTCTAGTGACGACAGATTTGCTATCGGACATAAACGATTCCCTAGCGGACTAGATCCCAGAAGATTCTTTAAATATCCTAATAGGCAAAACGCGAACACGCAAAACGCGAACACGCAAAACGCGAACACACATTCTAATACGAACGCACCATGTAATACAAATTTAAACCAAATATCATCTTATAATAACCCAGGTCCGTCAACGTCTCACGAAAGTGAAACCGGGGATTACGGGAATAATAAGAATTTTCAAATACGTGCCTCGAAACCGAGAGTGAAAAGGAACGAATAAGTGAAAGTGTCCCTGCCCTACCGTATATTGTAGTCAAAGAATTGAAAGCGAAGTTTATGATCGACACCGGGAGCACGCGCTCATTCATAAGCAACAAACTGGCTACTACATATTTCACGCCATTTAAGATTATTGAGCCATTCGAAGTCGTAAGTACTCATGCTACAAGCCGACACGAAGAAGTTATAGTTATTCCAATGTTTAAAACGTTTCGAGTTAATATTCAATGTAAATTTTATATTTATGATATAGACCCATTTTACGACGGTCTTATTGGAATAGATCTATTAAAGCTTTTGAATGCTTCCATAAATATTAAAAAACAAGAATTTAATACACCATATGTTAGTTTGCCTATTCTGTATAAAAGACCCATGTTGCCACAAAATCATGTGATAGAATTGCAACCATATTCTTTTAATAAAGTAAAAATCCCAACAAAATTAAGTAATGGAACAGGACTCGTAGACTCAACAGATTTTTGTATAGGAGTACGAATGCCTCGCGCTATTGTTACTTGTATTAATGGATATGCGTCAGTAACGATCGAAAATCATACTGATAAGCATATGACTTTAGAAATTACTGCACCATTTTCGATTCACAGTGTTGAAAATAAAATATTTTCCAATCATTTTATAAATGACAATTACATCGATTTGAAACTTCAGGAAAATTTGAACAAAATAAAATTAGATCATATGGAAGACGAAGAAAGACAAGCCATTTTGGAATTATGCTACGAATATCGCGATATATTTTATATCGAAGATTTGCCCTTAACTTTTACAAATAAAACAAAGCATTGTATTCGAACAAAAAATGAAGATCCGATTTATATCAAAGCGTATAGGCAACCTCCAACTTTAAACGAAGAAATAAAACGACAAGTTGATAAATTATTACGGGACGATATAATTAAGCCTAGCCATTCTCCTTGGAGTGCCCCAGTACACTTAGTACCAAAGAAGGCAGACTCCTCGGGCGAAATAAAGTATAGGATGGTGGTAGATTATCGAAAATTAAATGAAATTACAATTGATGATAAGTATCCGATACCAAATATCACGGACATTTTTGATAAACTAGGCAGAAGCTCTTATTTCACAACACTAGACTTAGCAAGTGGGTATCATCAGATCGAAGTAAATGAGCAGGACAGATCCAAAACAGCATTTAGTACCCAGTTCGGTCATTACGAATTCAATCGTATGCCCTTCGGCTTGAAAACCGCGCCTGCTACTTTTCAACGAGCAATGGATGAAATACTACGTGGCCTTCAAGGTATACATTGCCTGGTATACCTTGATGACGTAATTATCTTCGCACAGTCATTAAGCGACCACCTACAAAAATTAAGAAAAATTTTCGATGTACTACGAAAAGCAAACTTAAAGGTACAACTCGACAAGTCTGAATTCCTAAAGAAAAGCGTCTTATATTTTGGTCATACAATAACGAAACAAGGACTCAAGCCCAATGATGACAAAATTAAAGTTATCTTAGATTACCCTATACCAAAAAACCAGAAGCAAATAAAGTCATTTTTAGGTCTTATAGGTTACTATAGACGGTTTATAAAGGATTTTGCTAAAATAACCAAACCAATGACAAACCTTCTGAAAAATAATATAAAATTCACGATAAGCGACGAATTTAAAAAATCATTTGAGACATGTAAATCACTTTTAGTAAATGCCCCACTTCTACAATTTCCTGATTTTACAAAAACGTTTATACTAACCACAGACGCATCTAACACCGCGCTTGGTGCTGTCTTATCACAAGGAAACATAGGAAGCGATAAACCAATTGCATATGCTAGCAGAGCATTAAATAACGCAGAAGCAAAATATAGCACTATAGAGAAAGAACTACTTGCTATAATTTGGGCAGTAAAATACTTCAGACCATATTTATACGGCCAAAAATTCACTATATTCACAGATCATCGACCATTAGCGTGGTTATATTCTCTAAAAGACCCAAATAGTAAATTAACGCGTTGGAGACTGAGACTCCAAGAGTATAATTTCGAAATTACTTATAGAAGCGGAAAACAGAATACAAACGCGGACGCATTATCGAGAATTCCAGTTAATAAACTTTGTCAACCAACTATAACACTTACAACAAGTGATGTTCAGAATATTAATTATGATTCAGAAGATTCCCTAGTAGTTGAAGTAGATTCTAATGAAAGCTCCACTGAATCCAGTGAAGACGAGACAATGACAGCATCTGAAATAAATTCTGATATGGAAGAAGATTACGACGAATCGACTATTCCATTATTTGAAATAATTAACGACCCGATTGACATAAAACACAACCAAATAATATTTAATAAGTGGTACAAAAAGGATTATTCTATTGATATTTCAACTCGTAATAAAAGTACTATTTATGAAGTTAATATCCCAACTGACTCAATCACAATGAAACAATTTCTAAAAGATCATATTAAAAATGGAAAAACATATTATTTATATTTTGTACACGAGGACTTAAAAACCATTTTTTACGAAGTAGCCCCTAATCTTTTCGAAAATGTTAAATTCATTATCTGTACTAGAAGGATAAATATTATCGAAAACGAAGAAGAACAAAAAGAACTAGTAACCAAAGTACAGTCAAGAGTCAAAAGTGGAGTCATACCTTAAATATCATATTGCCTTGCAGGCGCGCAGTCCTTCATTGTGTGCGTTACGTCCATATTACGGACGTATAATTACAATAAGAACACTACTCACACTAAGCTAATTATCATATTACCCACCCACACCAAGACACAACTCTGCTGCATGCTAGTGCTTCGTGCTCATACTGCCTACGTGCTGCCATCTATCAAATTTACGGGGTACTAAGTAGTGAATTCTGACTCAGAAATAATAATACACTAATACACTACCTATAGTTTATTATAAAGCAAACCAATAGTGGTGAGTACGGTGACACGCAACCAATTGATAATTTCGTCACAAGCTAATGCATCTGCTGGTCTAATTGGTAGTCGGATGGACTGCAGTTGATACTGGTCAAAGTTCGAGTCACATCCAGATATTTTATTTTTCATATTAAACTCAATTCATAAGCCAAGAGTATTTTTATATAATGTAATTGATATGCTTTTATATATTTGTTATGAAATAAAAATTCTCAAAAATCATGACAACTATTTATTCATGTAAATAAGTATAGTATACTTATGTAAAATTTATTATTATAAACTACACTAACAAATTCAAAATTTATGTTTAATCACATCCCTATCTAATTACAGAATAAATAAGAACTTAAAAATAAGCATTCTGTAGTAAGTTACTTATAAGAATCTGTTCATTTATTTTATATGTTATTACTAAATTATACTTTCGCTTTTTGTTAGTAAATATTGAGGTTATAGCTTAAGTATTCGTTTTCATCATGAAAAGAAGATTGAAACTAAACCTCAACATCTAACAATTTAACAATTTATCTCCTATTACGAAACATAACCTTGTATTTGTAATGCAAAATACAAAAACAAGTAATAAGTATAAAAATAATTTAAATAATGTTTATACTTTTATAAAACCAGATTTGATACAATAGAAAGAGGACAGTTGGAATATACCTACTTAATGAATGAACTCACTGATTAAATTTAAACACAAATAATTAACTCACTATTTTGTAAAGTTGCCGTTGTTGTCTTTTCTACACATATTTCAATCACAAAAAAACTGTCCTAAACATCCATACAATGAGAAACTAATTCTTCCTTGCTCATCTTCTATGCACCATCAGGCCCCATAGATTTTCTATGGAGTTGAGGTTAGAAGACCGCGCTGGCCAAGGATGACATTTATTTCTGGAAGCGAAATAAATTATCCAGTTTTTTTATGCACGCCACCAGCTTGATATGCACGACGAACAGTAGATAGGCATCGAAACATCAAATAAATCAGCATAACGCCTGATAGGTAAAATCATCGCCTTCATATTCTTCCAACATTATTGTTGCTGCTGCTCAGAGATAATAGCCGGTCTTCTACTTTGCGGCAAGGCTACCCTGCAGCAAGTCGCTACACCCAACGTGTTGTCCACTAAAAAAATATAATAATATATAATTAGGTATTTAGTTTATATTTAATTTCAAAACTATCACTTATGCAAAGCAAAATCACGAAGAAAAATATATCAATACAATACATTAATATTATGTTATCATTTTATGTTTGAATTAATCACAAAATATTACACATTTACACACACATATTTCAAATCACAACTATTTATTTGTTTAAAAATACTCACACTTAATCCAGTTCCTTTCATTAGAAATTGAGACTATTTTGCAACCACTATCATACAAAGTAAATCCGAATAGTCTCCATAATACCTACTTATAATGGCCTATATTGGCAAGTGTTGGTAAAGTAATATTCCACAAATACTTAGATAACTATCACTAACAAATGCGTTCAACTAAAACGAGAACTCGGTTGAAGTGATAAATTTGCGTCTGTCTTTTTTTTCATTCACCGTCAAATATTCATTTTCATAGCTGGTCCATACTGACCACCCATACGAAGTAACGATACCATAAAGTTAGAGCAAGGATTTTATAGACATACTATGAACGTTCCGTATCATTCATAGTATGTCTATGAAATCCATAAAAGTATGAAGCGCTCGCCGACTCGCCGCGCCAGCCTACCTACTTCTATGGAAACATCGTATTCGGTCGGTTGACATTGCACAGACACATAGGCGTTTTACAAATAACACACAATCATAAGGTCTTATGTGCAAACACTTCTATAATCAATTAGTATGAGAAATTCTGACTCCACTTCTGGAGATGTCTGTACATGAAGGTAAAACTTGCCACAGAGGTATCAGAGAAACTTTAGCCAGACTTCGTAGAAATTATTATTGGCCAAATATGAGTGAAATCATTTCAGCAATTATAGGAAACTGTTCCTTATGTAAACATATGAAATACGATAGACACCCTATTAAACCTCAATTACAATTAACTCAGACACAGACGAAACCTTTCGAAGAAATTTTTATAGACCTGTTCTCTATAGAAAGTAAATTATATTTAACTATTGTAGATGCATTTAGTAAACTAGGTCAAGCAATAGAAATTCAAAATAGGTCAACTCCAGAAGTAGTCAAAGCACTCTTAAAATATTTTTCCATGTATGGAATTCCTCAGAAACTTAGTTGTGATCCTGGATCGGAATTTAACAATACTCTCATAAAAGAGACAATGGCATTGTATAAGATTGAACTCCACATTGGTACACCAAATAATCCGAATTCTATGGGAATTATCGAAAGATTTCATAGTACACTAATTGAAATTTATCGTCTAGCACGATATCAACAAAAAACCTCAGACGCATTAACCGTAATGACTTATGCTATTACAGCATATAATAATACAATACATTCAGTTACTGAATTCACACCATTTGAAATTGTGTTAGGTCATACAGATAGTAGAAGTATGTTTAATGTCGATCACGACAAACAATACCAACAAAAAATGATAAGAGATCATGAAAAACGAACTAAAGTTTTGTATGAATATTTGGCAAATAAAATGAAGAGTAATAAACAAAAAACTTTAAATCGAAATCCTGGTGAACCCAGTACAAGTTTCCAACCCGGAGATGTGATATACACGAAGTTAGTAAATCAACGAAAGGGCAAAGATAAACCAAGATATGAGTCAGCAAAGGTAATTGACGTACCGACGCGTAATGTAGTTCCTGTCGAAATAAGAAATAGAGCTACAAAAGTACCCGTTAAAAATGTTAAACGTCCCACAAAAAATTGACACATTTTTCTATTAAAAAGGGTAAAAACATGATTTTCATTAAAGAAAATGTTACAACACATTTTTCTTTTGTATAAGGTGTAACACAAAAAGGTGTTCACATTTATCCCAAACAAAGGGAAAATAAAAGTGCTTGCCAATAAAGGCGAAAAATATAATTTTGCTAATAAAGAAAAAAAAAGGCTTGCCAATAAAGGCGAAAAATAAGGAATTCTTATAAAAAGAATTCGCAAAAGATATTTTACTATTGTAACATATGGGTACCCGCACTAGAATTAAAAGACGTAATTAATGAATTATTATTATATAAGTTACATATAATTGTACGCAATCATTTATTGATGTAAGAACTATATAATCTTTACATATAGAATGTAAAAAACTGACATTGAAGTATACTTAATCAGTTCGGTTAACTTACGGGTAACCACACCAATGTTTTCATTATGAAGATCATAAGTTATCACGAGCACTGTATTTTTGTTACTAACCAAAGGCTTACTTACTTAAAAAATAAGTCAAAATTTTAATTATAAAGCTTTTAATTGTATAACTTTAGAATAAGGGTAAATATATTGTAAAGACATAGTTCCCTTTACTTTACAACCGCCTACTACCCCAACACCCTCTTTATAACCTGATTCCCAAATAGACACCGAAGGAAAAGCACAGAACGCAGCAACAAAAAGCAAAGATGCATAAAATGTCTTTCATATCTTTGATTCAGTGAGTACCATGCAGCTGCAGTAATCATGGTCTCGCTTCGTTTCAAAGTCCTGGCAGACTCTTTTAACAAACAGCTAAGGTGAAGATAAACAACGCTGAAAGTGAAATTTGTGCAAGTGTAAGTGTAACTAATGTACGACTAGTGATATGGTCTGTACAAAGGCGTCAGCCGTGTTGCAATGACGTTCCGAAAGTGTTCTAAAGACTTCTCGTGTTTATGTGGAGAGTGTTTTAACATTAAAGACTCTAAGAATTTAATATAAGCGGCCAATGTGCAATAATACGGTCATTGTGCAATAATAATGTTAATAAAAAAAAAAAAACAAAATTATAACATGTAAGTTTATAAAATTTTAATTAACATTGTAATGTTACATGTAACGTTGTATAAGTTAACATAATTATAAATTATTCATTACTAATCATCATTCTTGTGAGTTTATATATGGCTGCCACTTATTCATTTGAATATTGAATAAAATTTCCTTCTTTCCTTCTTATTGTCAATAAGGCAATTTTATTCTTAAAGGGGGAGGAGTTAAGTGATGATATATAGATGATGCAACCAAGTCAAATAATGATGCAATCAGGCTAGTTCACACATCCACTTGATGTACTTACTCACACAAGTACATCCTAGACGTCTGGCACCGCCCTTTCGCAGGTGTTCGTTCAATGACGCAAATAGATGTTTGTTACATAGTTGCTTATCATAGTCATGGTCTGGTGGATCCATAAAATAGGTCATAAATAATGTCCCTTCGTGACATTTAATTATGATAATCAGGACCAATGGTTTTCCAACAAAGAAGCCGTCCTAAGAAACCATCATAGTTTTATGACTTTTGAATATATAATGAAAAGTACGTGACAATTAACCAGACCAGGAATTCGCCATGGTATAGCAATTATGTATTTTACGACTCTGTTTATCAGATGTGGCCTTGGTGGGTTTTCACTTTTCCGAACAGCAGACCATATATAAGCCAGCAAGAGAAACCATCAATTCATTCTATCCTCATCATCTCTGACGGCAGGACCTCTGGTCTAAGTAATTCTTGTATTCTTTGTAATTTTGAAATAATACATTTCATTTTAAGTGAAGTCACTTTTTACTTTGATAATTCCATTCAACGAGAAACCCAACTCAAAGAGTAAGTCATCGCCGTTCCTGAAAACGTTCCGGCACCAGCCGCCCGCTCAGCCTGCAGCGTCGCTCACCAAAACCTTCAGCAATTCCTCCCTTATACGTTGAGGAATATAACTATATAATGTTATAGTTAGCTATTTTGATTCTCGGGAGCGTGGCCCATAGTGCGACCAGCGTGTTAATAAAAAAAAATTCGAAAAACCCGCCGAAGTGAATCCCAAAACCACAGCAGTTAAAAGTTAACCTTTCAGCAGGTTATCGTAATTGATTGTCTGAGCGTACAGTCAGCCCCGGATATTGTCGGCAAAAACTCCACGGGCCCCACACGGCTTGGGAGGGATGTAGTATAAAAGCATCGATAAAAACCCTGTTTGTGACTGGCTATCTCGTAAACACTTACAAGGAAAATATCAGATTTATAAGCATACTAATATTTTATAGAGGAAGTGTTTGTAAGTATGTGAGGTTGTTTGGAAGGGTAACTTAATACTGAACCGATTTAAATATAAATTCACCAGTAGACATCTACATTATGCCTGAGTGACAGACTATAATTACTATTGTGGCGACGACGAACCGGAAAACGTAGTGTTGGCAGGCCTCCCACTCGGTGGACCGACGACCTGGTGAAGGTCGCGGGACGCGCATGGATGCGGGCAGCACAGGACCGGTCGTTATGGAAATCCTTGGGGGAGGCCTTTGTACAGCAGTGGACGTCTTTCGGCTGAGAGAGAGAGAGACAGACTATAATTTATGAGTTCCAGTGCGAAGCCAGGGCGGGGCTGTAGTAGCTTAATGACTATGCTATTTCTACTCTGAAAAACCTGCCCCGTTTGAACATTCATTGAGTAACAAATCAATTTTCAACATTTTTCATTCAAAATATTAGTAGTTTCTACATATCTAGTTCGCCGATCGATCAAATGGTAGCGTTATTTCCCAAATAGGTATCAATACTTGCTTTCATGCATCTTCTACTACTGATGCGTTAAAATTTATTTTTTACATCTAGGTATTTAACTATCGATAAAGTCGCATCCCTATCACCCCCCGGCCCCCTCCTCCGCCTGTAATTAACTGCCGTGTTTGTCTTTCACGCCGACGACCCGTAACTAGTTTGCTTTTTGTAAACTTTATAGTTCGGAAAAACTAGTCGGCCGAAGTTGAGATTGGATTACTTCAATAATGGTTTCGAGGTGCTTTTAACGACTGCTGCTGCATTTTGTGTCCAAATGAGTAGATTTTTGCTTTTAAACTGCACTGTAAAATAGGGTGTCATAAGAAAACTAGTTGACCGAGCGAGCGAAGCGAGCGAAGGTCTCTAAATCGAGTTGGGGGCGAAACACATTGTTTGTATGTATGTATGTATGTATGTATGTATGTATGTATGTATGTATGTATGTATGTATGTTTGTACCGCGATAACTGCCCAACCGATGGTCCGATTTTGATGAAATTTGGTAGGCATGTAGGAAATATCAATAGAATTTTTAAGTTCGTTGGGCATCAAAATCGGTTCAGTAGTTTTTGAAATATTAATAAAAATGTCCGCGATTACGTAGCAAACGAAACCATAGCGTGTTCTAACTTTGGATAGCGCCATCTACATTTTACTTAGGGAACTGAATTAGTTAGAAAAGTCGAAATCAGATCTAAGCAGCGGTTGTAAACTTGTAGATGATTTGTAAGGTACACCCTCATATTACAAATTATTATTTAAAAAACAATCATTTTATAAACAACGCTTATAAAACTATACATTTGAAAATCATATGCTTTGACAAACTCATCCATTTAAAAATGTAATCATTTTACAAACTAATTACTAGACAAACATTGTTTTTTTTCAAATTATCATTTTAACAAATTATTTAACTAAATTTTCAATTGGTAAAACAACGTTAGACAAAATATCTTATGGCAAATACATCGTTTGATAAATATTATTTACCAAAACTAGAAGATATGAAGTTTCAAGTTTAAACTTACTGATCCCAAGATTTTCATCGTAGCGTTAGGTACAGAAGTCATTACTTTATTTGTAAATTAACTCACAAATCGTATTGTGACATGATATCAACATGCTAACCTTTTATTGTGTCATACCGGGTGGGGACCTGGTAACCTGCAACACAGGATCTTTGATACCTAGCGCGGGCACCAGATCTTCACAACGATACTGTCCTTTATGGTATTAAATTTAATTATTGTTTATCACATACCTATGTAATGTAGTCCAAGGCCATTTGTTGTGGAGTAATAGTACATTACGAAACAAGTGTGCAAAGTTGGTCATTACGCACAAGAGGCGATATTGGCGCGCGAGCCGAAGGCGAGCGCGCTAATAAAGCCGAGTGTGCGTAATGACCAAATGCACACGTGTATCGTACGACGTTTTTCAACACACTTGTGAGTAAAAAAAAATAATGTGGTCCTAACATCTAATTATCGGAAAACGATTGCGCCCTTTTGTCATTCCTCCACTTTATAAAACATTCGTATGCCGCCAAAAACTCAAGTTTGATTTTGCAGGCAATAAACTATTACTTGCATTACGGTTCAGGTGGAGTTAAATTTACATATTCTTCCATACTAGTCGACATTTTATTAAATATTTAATATGCTAATTGCTAACACGGCGAAAATCGGAAAATGTACCTAACAAACATAACATAATAAATATTGTCTTGTTTTTATTCGCGTGCCGCCGCCCGCCGCCCCGCGCCGTGCGCAGGGAGCGCGCGGTGCACGCTGCGGATGGTATATCGCCATACAGCCAGTGCTTGGCTGTATAAAAATCATTATCTTTGCTCATTTAAAAACTGTTGTTATTTTCCCTATTTGATCTTTTATGTATTATGCGGCTAAATTAAAAATGCTTTGTGGAATTCATAACACGCATTAGTTTTCTATCTTTTGTATAGCGCAGTATGGTAATGTTTATTTCCAAACACCTCCGTAATATATTCGTAATACCTTCGTAATATATGGCATTATGGGCCTAAATTCGATGTAATAAGACCCACTTTACGAGCAAGTGTGTTGAAAATAAACTATTTTTGTTTTTTTATAAAAAAAGAAAGTTTGATGACTACCCGGAAAGACTTGAGGACAGAAAATAAGTTGGGTTCAGGTTATTTTTTTTATGACCACCTGGGAAGGACTTGAGGGCAGATTATAAGTTGGGTTCGGGTTATTTTTTTTTACCACCTTTGGAAAAGACTTTGAGGGCGGAAAAGAAGTTAGGTCCAGGTTATTTTTTTATGACCACCCAAAAGACTTTGAGGGCGGAAAAGAAGTTAGGTACAGGTTATTTTTTTTATGACCATCCGGAAAGACTTTGAGGGTGAAGAAGAAGTTAGGTTTAGGTTATTTTTTATGACCACCCGAAAAGACTTTGAGGGCGGAAAAGAAGTTAGGTTCAGGTTATTTTTTTTTATGACAACCCGGAAAGACTTTGAGGGCGTAAAAGAAGTTAGGTTCAGGTTATTTTTTTTATGACCACCCAGAAAGACTGAGGGCGGAAAAGAAGTTAGGTTCAGTTTTTTTTTATAACCACCCGGAAAGACTTTGAGGGCGGAGAAGAAGTTAGGTTTAGGTTATTTTTTTTATGACCACCCAGAAAGACTGAGGGCGGAAAAGAAGTTAGGTTCAGGTTTTTTTTTATAACCACCCGGAAACACTTTGAGAGCGGAGAAGAAGTTAGGTTTAGGTTATTTTTTTTATGACCCACCCGGAAAGACTTTGAGGGTTGAAAAAACGTTCTAATTCATATTGTTGTTTGTTTGTTTGGTTTGGTCGTTCGTCTCGTTAGTCGTTTGGTAAAAATAATTTATATGTATAATTTACATAAAAGAAAATACAAGTCGTGTTACAGTTAAATAATAATTTCGGCTTCGTATGCCCAGTCGTTTTCGGCTGTGCATTGTCTGTAAGTCAGTCAGCTCAGTCAGTCACTCCCTAACGCAAGATTTTATATATTTGGATGATTGATTGATACTATTTTAGCGCCTGGGCTATTAAAAGGTCTTCCAATTTTTTTATATTGTAAATTATACTATTTCTTTAACTGTGATTTTACCCTGCTCATCAGCACTCTTCAATCATACATACATACATACGTACGAGTAAATCAATAAAAACGCGAGTAATAATCGCGAGGTCTAAGTTCGCGGCGAACTACTAGTTATAAAATTTAGGCTAATTAATTCTTTGAAGCAAGGTGAAAATAACCGCATATTTTGTCGGGATTTTAACTTCCAACCCTTCACCATTATTAACACAGAATATTATTGACCGAGCGAGCGAAGCGAGCGAGGGCTATAATTCAAGTTGGAGCGAAAAACACATTGTTTGTATGTATGTATGTATGTATGTATGTATGTTTGTTCCGCGATAACTCTCGAACCGTTGTTCCGATTTTGATGAAAGTTGGAATATATGTAGGGATGGTTAATAGAATTTTCAAGTTCGTTGGGCATCAAAATCGGTCCAGCCGTTTTTGAAATATTTAATTTTTTGTGAAAATAAATATTGTATTTTAATAGTCGCGAGGTCTACGTTCGCAGCGAACGACTAGTAGTTTCTAATTCCTACGATCCCACCAATTAGTAAGTTTTTAGTACATGTTTAGTTCACATCCGAAAATATCATTTTAAGTAAAGTAACAAGAAGAAAACAGCAACAGCTATCTAGGATCTTCTAAGTACAAAATGTCATTAAAGTCTTCCTGCTTTTAGGTCTACGTTATATTTCCTCCCTTATTTCTATCCTAAGATTCTTCCTATCCTAAGAGCACTATACACGCTATTCGCAAATAGTTAGCTAGTCAATATAATCTTTATAAAAAAGGATAATGATAGTTTTCACCACAACAAAAAATCGGTGTCTAAAATTCAATTTACTAAATTTAATTAAAAATATATGCGACCTTGACATTTTACTACTTTGACATCTTCCGACTTTGATCTTTTCCGATTTTGACATTAAACGATGTACGCAAAATATTGTATAAGGAACACAGACGCGATATTTTGCTTCCGCCTAACATAAGCAGCATAGGACTCTGAAGCTCACACACACAATCGAGTCGAAGTGTCACGAATTTTGATTTTCCACTACGTATT
Organism: Ephestia elutella; assembly: GCA_018467065.1. Taxonomy (NCBI): domain Eukaryota; kingdom Metazoa; phylum Arthropoda; class Insecta; order Lepidoptera; family Pyralidae; genus Ephestia; species Ephestia elutella. The sequence goes on from CM031572.1 coordinate 779,180, forward strand.
TCGATTTTGTTTTATTTAAGTGTGCATGAGAGCGGCTTCATTCTAGTCGATATCATTTCTATATAGTTACATTTATCTGATTAATATGATATAACTGTTAACAAGAAGATTGTACACAACAGCTCCCTCGACAAATTAATTGCGTTAGAAGTGTAAATATTATTCGGTGGAAACTTTCGGCCGCGCGAGAAGGGAAATCAGATAAGAGTCGAAATAAACAACTTATTTAATTTGTTGTTCTGTAATCCTGTTAAACGGTCGTTTCTCAACATTTAACTGAATTGAGATCGGATTGAATCTAACTGTAATTGTTGGTTTATTTTACTGTCATAGAAATTAAAGTTGATTGGATATCAGGTCAAAAGCAATTCGCGTGAGAAGTATATTTATTTTCGTAATCGATATATTAATATTAAATTAACTAAAAAGTTTAACTTAGATCTGAACACAAATGCATAGAATGGATGGTTTGCAATCAAATAATGCATGTTCAATAATTTCCTGCTCCACAGTATCGGATTAAGCATGAGTATTTAAATTAATATATGTATATTATCTTATTATTAGTGTTGACCTATTAATGATTTAAACTGTTTCACAATTATTAAGGGATAAGGTATTTCAAACCAGCTGAAATTCAGAAATTCCCGCCCCTCAGGCCATAAATATCTTCTTAAAAGCCCATTATTAATGTCTGTCTGTCTGTACAAACGTCTATCAATTAAACGGACACTTATTGCGAGGGCCTATTAAACTCTAACAGTAAAATTATATTGGTGTTTAATTTGAGCGATTGTAATAAACATCGTCGTTACCTTGTGGCCAGAAAAGCTGCGACTTGAAGGAAGCTATTACGTATTTCTTTCATTTTACTTACTTACTTACTTCGATGGCTCGACGACGACCCAAAGAGGATCTTGGCCTCCGATACTAGAAGCTTCCATTCCTTCCTGTTCTGCGCTACTTCCTACCAGTCGGCACTTTGGAGGACCATCAGATCTTTCATTTTACTAATTATTCTGAGCATCATCTAAATGAATGAGAATCTAGAGAGTAATGAGTGTAGAGGAAGCGAGAGAGATCTGTAAGGATCGTAGCATGTGGAAATTGCTAGTCTCTGCCTACCCCTATACAAGAAAAAGGCGTGATAATATGTATGTATCATCTAAATAGAATTTATTATCATAAGGAAGTGGTGTTGACTCAGTGGCATAGACGCTTGTTAAGATGAGGTCGAATCCCAGGGAGCGAGGATCTCTGAGTTTCTTAATTAATCTGACTCATACGTACGGTAATTTTTATTCACTATATACGTAACATACGTCAAAGACGTGTTATTAATCTGGATATGAGAGCTTACTGTTACACTTAATCGAATCTAGGATATAAATTTTCATTGGTTCTTGATTTTTATTTGTCAGATATTCCCATCTCCGGAATTAATGTAAACTCCATTTATTCTTACCAGTCCTATCATGTAAAAAATCTTCACAGTACTTTTTGTTGAATTTTGTTGAAAATAAATCAAATATTAGCTCAAACCTAAACATTCTAAAGTAAAACATTTATTAACCACGAAAGTAATTTCCTAAAAAGCCTATTTTAATTTATATTGTTGTAAAATCATAAAAAGACATGGTAAGATTGCTTACATGATAAGACTGGTAAGAATAAATGGAGTTTAGATACAAGCGTATCAATGCTCATAACGGGATATTATAACAATAGATTATCATCCAAATAACGTATGCATAAAGAAACCATATCAGCTCCGATTTGTAACCTTGTTCGGAATTGAAACTATTTTCGTGGCCGACCCTTTGAGACGAAATTGTCTAGTTCCAATACTCAAGATGTAATGAAATTTCAGAAACGCTACTATTTCTCAACCGTTTCAAAACATCCTAAAAGCAAAGAGATTTTTTCTAAATCTAGAACTTATGTTACATAGAATAAGGTTGAAGTTAGATTCACTTTGGTTTTAATCAAAATACTACAACAGTTGTAGTAATAATCGGAATTGGCAGCAAAATTAACAGATTATCCGAAATAGGTGACGTATCAGGTAGAAAGGAATTCTTATAAATTGCGCCTGTTTCTATTAGATTTTAGAAATAACTATGCGCCTGAAAGCTCTACTCCTTTGAAAATTTGAGGCTACATCACTTTAAATAATAACAATTTAATTTGACTTACATATATTTATCCGTCTCCGTCGGAGCTTCAGAATCTATGTTGCCTTAATTTAGAAAAATGTGGCGGTTCTTCTAAAAGTAAGTACTCGTACATACTATAAAATATGAATGATATTGATAAACGTACAGTAAGCTGTATATGTTGTGTGTATTGTATGTTTATCACTACTGTTCATACTTTGAACCTCAATGATGAGTAATGTCTTGCTAATTTTACTGGTTTGCTTGCCAGTCGAAATTAGCGTATACAATTTTAATAGATCCTAATCCTAACTAATATTATAAATGTGAAAGTGAGTTTGTTTTTGTGATTTATATGTTTGTTTATTACCTCTTCAAGATTCATATACTAAACCAATCTTCCTGAAATTTAACATACACATAGTTAGAAGTACTTAGAAGAACATAGGGTTATCCCGGGAAAAAGCACTGTTCCCATGGGAAATGCACGCGTGCAAAAGCTAGTACATATATAAGTAAAGCATTAACGTTACATCTAATAGTAAATACAAATCGATCCCCCAACACAGCAGTTCGCAAGGCGTTCAAGAAAGTTCCCGTTCGATCCCAGAGGGAACTCACACTATTGATACACGTCTGACTTGTATAATTGTGCACGTTTGAGATTTAACGTCCACACGTGAGTTGCCTGTATTGATGATTTAGTACAGTTAACTTTTAAACAAGATCTAGTACAGTATTATCGTAGTTGTGGTGGTGGAAGCGGTGGTCGTGTTGTTCATCTGTGGCAAAATGTCCCATGTTTGAATCCCATTCTTGATTTAGCTTGTACACCAATCTGACTAATATGGTTTGAAAACAATGAATAATTTCATAGATTACTACTTACATCCGGTAAAAATAAATCTAAATCGTGAGCGAACGCGCTATTGAGGTTGACATTTAAATTCAGGGTACCTCTGGGTTCAAGATACGGCCTTGAGTAGAAAGTTAAGTATATTTGCAACATTATTTTCATGTTTTCCCCTCGACATTACATATTTATATATTCTGTTTACAAACTAATTTTATCAGGCTGAGGTATTGGCCGGAGCAAGGTAAACTTGCCTCATTTGCATCTACGTGATCCGCGACTTGTCTCAAAGTCTCCAGAATAACAAGTCGGTGTTTTGAAGACATTGTTGGATAAGGGTTAAGGGTTAAGCCGAGCTCTCTCAAATTATCATAGATATCCTAGTTATCTAGATACCTCATCTTGTTTTAGTCAGAGTCAGATTTTAGCTTAAGGCGCTACCCAAGGCTAATCAGAGGGGGTGAGGGGCGGTACGTAAGCTCTGCCTTAAAGCAGACACAATAAGGTTACTTTTCGAATTTTCTATAATTCGTGTTTTTGCTATCGAGTTTTCGTTAGGCTCTTAGGGTAATTATTTTAGAGGTTTTCTTTTAATTATGATAAAACACTAAATATATTTAAAAAATAAGCCTGTATCGTTTTAAATAATTGTATTCTTTATTTAATTCTTAAAAAAAATTCTACTGTTATCGCTTAAATTACGGTGATTTTTGACGATAAAGGAAAAAAAAAACAGGATTATATATTATTATTTTTTATCTAGTCTTATTTATTTTATTTGTAATTTGATTCGGTATAATTCTAGTTTAGTATTTTTCTCTTTACGGGATATTTTTCCTGCTTCAGTACTTCAAACCTATGGTTCACACTTAACATTTAAAGACAGTACGTTTTCGGAAAATCCTGATTGGGTATGGCCTTAACTAGGAACTTTGACGAATATAATTTCATGTCATTTTACACTTTACTATATTATCCTTTGTTAGTTGCAAGTGGTCTTTCAAAACTTTATGAGTCTGGTCTTCAAACTAACACGATATAAGATTGATTTCTAATATGGAACCTATCAACTTTAGACTGGCGAGCTGAATCACTCGACAGACACAGTTTCATTTTATAATTACACTAGCGACCCGCCCCGGCTTCGCACGGGATATAAACCTTCCTCTTGAATCACTCTATCTATTAAAAAAAATCGCATCAAAATCCGTTGCGTAGTTTCAAAGATTTAAGCATACAAAGGGACATAGGGACAGAGAAAGCGACTTTGTTTTATACTATGTAGTGATGATAGTGATAACTATAGAAGTCAGTGCCAGATTTGTATGTACCTATGAGCTGTGATCAATTACTGCTGTTAAATCTTATTTATTCAGACAAAATTCTATGTTCTGCAATAAACATTAAGCTTACGTCCTACTTTCGAATACTGAAGATCGTATTTTGAGAAGAATAAATAAATGTTTTCTATCTTAGATTATATTTTGACTTGAGATAAAATACTGGCATCAAAATTCTTAAGCGACAAGCATCTTTTTAAATTTTAAAGTTATATTTTCCTAAAAGAGAATTCATTTTGTCTCTGAAAGCTGAAATATGCTTTCGGTGGGACTAGGTATAATAAAATAAATATAATAATAAGAGACCTTTGCCTGCAGACGCCCCTGGCAGGCCAGATACGGACTTGGAGCGTTGCCAACCGCAAATGCTGTGAAAAATGCCATATTTTCTGATACCTCCTTTGTTTTGCCAAGACAATTTTTATGGAATTTCCTTCGTCAATAGGCACATCGGACGTCGTGTCGACTTGTCATAACATATTTTTTGTTGGCTATTTTCTGGTTTATTCGTTTTAATAATTTTTTTTTTTGTTTGAATGATTATTTTTGAGAATAAAAGCGTGACGTATCTTTGGATTAATTAATCTGCAAATTATTAAAAACTAATTAGGTATACCTCAATATTTATTATATTTATTTATATTTATTTATATTTATAAATATAATTGGATACTGACTGATTGGTATATCACTGTACGTAGAAATTTGAAATTTTGCAGAGAGGTTATTATTTAATAGCGTATGCGAGCACTTTTAATGGAATTTCACTCCTTTTATATAATGTGTAGTAACCTCAAACATTTTTCCGAGACCGAAATTAAAAAAAAATAGTTCAGATGAATTTATAGGTCTTAGTAAAAGGCGAGACCATTCAAAAAGCAAAAAGGCAATATAGCAATAAAAAACAAAAATTAATAAAAAACACCTTAAAAGTATCAATATTGTGATTTTTGCAACTGTCAAACTGTTATGTGATTTTTTTTTCTGCCTCTGGCTGACAATAAAAAGCGCACAATATAGGTACAGCCATTATTACGACTCGGCTTTCAATAAAACGCCATCTGTTGAGGTTGAGACTTTTTTATACAGATTTTTTTTTCTTAATTAGCTGTCAGAAAAATCCCTCATTGTTAAAAAATAAAAAAACACGACAGACAACTCACATAGCCCATGTCACTCGGAGGAATGCTATCTAAAAATACCTCTCACATCAAAATCTGTTCAGCCGTTCAGGACTTATGGTGGAATAAAGAAACTTACATACATACATACTTACATACATGAACCCTGTTTTCATAACATTCCTTTTTTGGTCAGTCGTGTAAAAAAGGGTGTACAGTACAGGTAAGTTTTTAGTAAAATTTTATCACAGAAAAATGACCAGGATTCCGAAATAACGATTGTGCAAAGAATAAATAGGAATACAAGCATCATTGGAGACGTACGAGCTGAGATACCAGCCTTGGAGAGCCGCCAACTGGACTCATACGGATTCCCTTCTGACACCGGGATTTACTTGTCCGAGGATCGATACGTAAATTGTGAAGAAGGTACACCTTATCGTTATCTTCTTCGTCTCATTTCCCTTTAATGTCAGATCATTTCGTCATATAATATGTACAAATGTTACTTTTTGTATGCTTGTCTTATAAAAAGTAGGTATATACGCGTTTTAAGCTTGTCGCCTCATAGTGTATAACTTTTATCTTTGAATACATCAGTCAAGCTAACGATTCAGTTTTCCAACTTTTTAAGTTAGGATACCTACAATATTTAACGTCTATTTAACGTCATTAATCTACTTATTACTTTACCACCACTTTTATAGAGCAAGTGGCATCGCAGGCGATTTAGCAATATTTTAATATTTTATAATCTCTTAAACTATGGAACATTATGACAGAAATACGATAAACATGTTTGCATTTCCAATACCAGATGCGAATATTACTTAATCCTATTTCCAACAAACACAACACTGCACTAATATCACCCAGAACTCCTAATATAACAGAAACACAAGTATTTCTCTAGTGTATCTGGACCGGCGCCACAGTCTCGAGATCTGCGGAGAGCTTCCCTGGACGACGATGTATCAAACGTGGATTTATAGTCTGCATGCATTAACATGCTTCATATTACACGACACGGTATTCGAAGGGTTTTCATTGTGACTCTCTATCAGACAACGATGCAAAAAGAAGCAGAAGTTACGTAGCGTAGATTATTTTTCTGTATATTATTTGACGTTCATTTGGTGAATATTTATAAAATTCTATATATTACCATCTTAAGTAGTTAGTAAGGTTGATTTCATGCGGATTTTGAAGCTAAGAAATTATTTTCCCTATTTTATTTCCAACAGGCTTTAAAAACCTACCCAAAAAAAAATAAATTCGCTCAATACATTGGGCCCACAACTTCGCATATTATTATAGATCACATGTACTAATGTAAGTCAAAGTCGTATCGGATGGTGTGACAGAAGCCCGGTGCGCGCTCAAGCGAGAAGCAGCGGAATTAATTCCATTGGTCCGTTTGTTTGGTGCAATATTGATGCATTAGGCGTACATTTACATATGCTAGAATTCAGTAAATATAAAATTAACTATGAAGCAAGTAGATATTACCGTAAATATAGTATAGAAGCTTATTTAGCCCCAAGAGCTAGATAAAGAATAGTTGCATTTTTATTTATTAATCAGCTGATCGCTGTTTATCGCAATAAATCCTCCGCGTAACACATATCTATCGTTTTTCTATCGTGTTAGATTTATAAACAGGTATATGCGGCAGTATTTGTATACGTAGAAATCTGACGTCTTTAGATAAAATGCAGCAGGGGAGTTTGTTGCACTGCCTCTTCTCCACTTGCGCTCTGGAGGCGGTAGCTTTGGGGATTTTTTGACCTCAAGTAAGTATATATGTAGGAATGAGACAGGAATAGGTTAGAGAGAGAGATAGCGAGTTAGAAACAAGATGGCGTAGCTAGCATAAGAGGAAAGACGTGTAAGATTTTGAAAAGTGAAAATAAAATAGGTGAAGTGCTCAATACTGGTTTCAATCAGTTCCCCCGTCCCACAAATTTTGGGGGCTCGTCCGGGATCGTAAAAAAAAGACGCGATTCGCGGTGTGCTGCGTTAAGACGACGACGACGAATTTGCGGCCACGCGGTCAACGACGCAACGTGTACGACGACTATTTTACAACGAAGATATGCCTAAAGACGATAAGAAGGATCGACGCCGGAGCCGTCAGGGTGATTTCGAGGACTCGGAGACGATGTCGACTTCACGTTCTGCTGATAATAGCAGCATGTTGCAGATGACGGCTGAACTGATTCCCAGTTTCAGTGGGCGCGATAACACCTATCCAGTTTCCCGTTGGATTGACAATGTGGAGGATTATGCTGAAATATTTGGCTGGACGCCACTACAGCAGTTACTCCTAGCACGAAGATCACTCACAGGTACGGCGGAACTGTGGCTACGAGCGGAGCGGCCATTTAAGACGTGGGACGAGTTAAAGGCTGCCATTCAGAAAGAATTTCCTGATTCTGTCGATATAAAGACCATACATGAAATGATGAGCTGTCGCAAAAAGCGCCCGAACGAAACATGCCTCGACTATATGTTAGTCATGAAAGAATTAGGCAAGCGCGGCAAAATGGCCGACTATGTCGCGATAAAATACATAATCAACGGCATCACCGACATAGAGAGCAACAAAATAATGTTGTATGGTGTCACGACATACAACGATCTTAAAGAGAAATTGAAAATTTACGAGGCCGTGACTGCTAAAATGAAGAAATCAGTGCATATGCATAAAGGAGCAGCGGGTGCTGGTCTGTCAAAGCATGCATCGGGCGATGGCAAAGTATGGCGTTCGACAGGCGTGCGTTGCTACGGGTGCGGTGAAATCGGGCATACCTCTGCGGATTGTCCTCATAAGAGCAAGGGAATGAAGTGTTTTAAGTGCAACGAATTCGGCCATGTCGGAACGGCATGCCCTACCAAAACAGCCGCTGGAGCAACGGGGAAGAGCGAGACGACACAACATGTACAACCGCAGGTGCGAGCGAGTACAAGTAATCAGAAGGCATCGGGTAACTTCGGTAGATCTCGGCAAACGAAGAACGCCATGTTTGGAACCAGCGGACCAATAGCGAACGACGAGTACGAGGTGAAGTTAGCTGCGCAAGTTCGCGATACGTCGTTTGGTGACGCGGCGAACTTCACGCAGGACGACTGTTCTACCGACGATGACGAATATCCCAAAATGGCGGCGTTTGTCTATGAAGAGGAAGTGTCAATGTCAAACGAGAGAAAGCCGGTTGTCATGTTGAAAGTAAACAAACATTGCGTAAAAGGTTTAGTTGATTCCGGTAGCGATGTAAATATTATTTCGGAAAAAGTGTACGAGACAATCGGAAAACCAAAGTGCGATAAGGATGATCTTAGCCTCTCGGGTATCGGACAGTCAACAGTGCGTTCTTTAGGAAAGTGTCGATTACAGCTGTGCGTTGATGAACATTGCTATAGAGACGTTATTTTTCACATTTTACGTAAAGAGTATGTTCCTTACGATGTAATATTGGGTCAAGAATTTCTTAACGATGTTACAGTGGTATTGAAAGGCGGGAATGTACGGTTTGTGAATAAAGAGTGGGAGCGCTTGGGATGCTATGTGAGTGATGTGTGTTCTACTGATTCTGTTGTAGGTCACATGACAAATGCAGCTTTGAAGACTGAAGTGCAGCAGATGGTGCGAGAGTATCAACCCAAGCAAGTCAAAGAAGCGCCGATACAGCTCAAGATCGTGCTCAAAGATGACATTCCAGTGGCCTTGCGACCTCGACGGTTGGCACTCAAGGAGCAAGAAGCGGTTGACAAGCAGGTATCCGAATGGTTAGAAAAGGGGATAATACGCGTAAGTCATTCTGAATACAGTTTTCCTTTAGTCTTGGTGAAGAAGAAAGATGGTACACTTAGAGTATGTATTGATTACAGGCTTTTAAATAAAAAGGTGGTAAAAGATGAGTTCCCGCTTCCTGTAATTGAAGATCTTATTGATAAATTAAAAGATGCCAAGCTGTTTAGTGTATTAGATTTAAAAAATGGATTTTTCCACCTGAAGATTAGTGAGGAATCAATTCCTTATACTTCCTTTGTCACGCACAATGGTCAATATGAATTCCTGCGTGCGCCCTTTGCCCTGTCCATATGCCCAAAGTATTTTATGAGATTTATAACAATTATCTTCCGAGACTTACTTGTAAAAGGAGAGGTTATCATATTTATCGATGATTTGCTTATTCCAGCGCAAGACGAAGAACAGGCTGTACAAAGACTTAAAAATGTGCTTTTTATTGCAGAACAGTATGGTTTAGAGATAAATTGGAAGAAGGCCAAGTTGATTTCCAGAGAAATTGAATATCTGGGACATTTGATCAAAGGAGGTGAGGTGAGACCAACAGCAGAAAAGACAGATGCCGTGTTGAGGTTTCCCAGCCCCACCAATGCAAGGCAAGTTCACAGTTTTCTTGGTCTGACATCTTACTTTAGGAAGTACATAAAAGATTATGCAGTCATAGCAAAACCGCTCTCCGATCTACTCAAGAAAGGTGTAATATTCAGATTTGGAGAACAAGAAAACTTGGCATTCAATAATTTGAAGAGAAAGTTGTCAGATTACCCAGTATTAAAAATTTATGATTGTAACTTACCTACAGAAATGCATACAGATGCATCTTCTATTGCATATTCTGCTATACTATTACAGTTACATCCAGACGGGTGGCATCCTGTTTACTACATGAGTAAACGAACCAGTGAAGCAGAGTCTAGATATTCTAGCTATGAGCTAGAGGCTTTAGCTATTATAGAAGGTGTTAAGAAGTATATAATTTATTTGTATGGTATTCATTTTAAAATAGTAAGTGACTGTCAAGCTTTTGAGTTAACCTTAAAGAAAAAAGAGTTGTCACCTAAAGTAGCTCGTTGGGTATTATTTTTGGATCAATTTGATTATGAGGTGGAGCATCGTGCGGGTACAAAGATGCAACATGCTGATGCATTAAGCCGAAACCCATGTATGACAATTGTTTCCAACAGTTTGCAAAGTCGGATAAGATTAGCCCAACAAAATGATGATGGATTAAAAGCAGTATGTGAAATATTACAACAAGGTTCTTTTTCAGATTATTGGTTAGATAATGGACTCCTTTACAAGGGAGAACAAAAATTGCTGGTTATACCAAAGACAATGGAGAAAGATATTTTTAAACAGGTACACAGCAATGGACATTTTGCGAAGAAGAAAATGAAGGAGATTATAACCAAAGATTATTACATTCAAGATTTGGATAAGAAGCTGGATAACTTCATAGTTTCATGTATACCATGCCTGTTAGCCACCAGGAAGGCTGGTAAGCAAGAAGGCTTCCTCAACCCATTGGAGAAGGAAGGTACTCCATTGCATACGCTCCACATTGATCATGTAGGACCTCTGACAGAGACGAGGAAGCAGTATAATTATATTTTAACCATCATTGACGCTTTCACCAAGTTTACCTGGATTTTTCCAACTAAGAGCACCACCAGTAAAGAGGCTATTGAGAAACTGAAGATACATCAGCAGCATTTTGGTAATCCAACTAGAATAATCAGCGATAAAGGGACTGCGTTCACCAGTAGTGAATTTAAGGATTATTGTCAAGAGGAGAATATAATGCATGTGACCGTCACCACCGGAGTACCCAGAGGTAACGGCCAAGTGGAAAGGATTCACCGTGTTATTCTAGCTGTATTGACCAAGCTTTGTATAGAAGAACCATCATTATGGTATAGACATGTCAGTAGAGTTCAAAGGGCAATCAATAGTACTTATCAAAGAAGTATCGACAGTACCCCATTTCGCCTCATGCTGGGCATAGAAATGAAAATAAAAGAAGATCTAAAAATTATTGAATTGTTAGAGAAAGAGGAAATAAATCTTTATGATCGAAACAGGGAAGAAGAACGGATTAAGGCAAAGCAACATATTCTTAAGGTGCAAGAAGAGAATAGGAAGACTTTTGATAAGAAGCGAAAACCAAGTACAAAGTACAGCGAGGGAGATTTGGTAGCTATCAAGCGAACACAGTTCGGCCCAGGTCTCAAATTGAAGCCTAAGTACCTAGGTCCTTATCAGGTTACGAAAGTAAAACGAAATGATCGGTATGATGTGATGAAGATGGATAACCATAGCGAAGGCCCCATTAGGTCTTCAAGTTCAGCCGACTTGATGAAACCATGGCCAGCAGTTGATGAGGACTGAAAGGTATGAATGGTATTTTGTCTTTCTTAAATTTTTCTTTGTTTTGTTTTTGTTTATGAGTGATGGATGTAAGGTATGGAAGAGACACCTTTCTTATGTTATGTCACTGTAACATAGGTTAAGATTTGTTTATTTCATTTTTAAGGTGAACATACATGGTAATATGTTAACTTAAATGATTAACCACTCTGTATTGTTTATTTTTTTTTATATTTTCAAAGAAAATACAGTGTTTACTGAATAACATAGTTTATTCACTAAGTACTACTTTAGCCTAGTTTAAATAAAACTAACTTATTTAAATGTAAGTTTATTTCTATATTTCATAAGTAAGATGAGTAAAATTTCAATTAGGTTGTTATCACTGACTGTATAACTTGCTGTTTGCCAATCCTGCCTATTAGGTTATTTTTTTTAAATTTGTAATTCTGTGTAAAAAAAAATTTAATATTTTAGATGTTGGTCATATTAGTGTAAACATAGATAGAATGATAATTTTGTAATTCAACATTTTTGTTATGTCTGGGGACAGACATAGTTGCAGGATGACCGAATGTAGGAATGAGACAGGAATAGGTTAGAGAGAGAGATAGCGAGTTAGAAACAAGATGGCGTAGCTAGCATAAGAGGAAAGACGTGTAAGATTTTGAAAAGTGAAAATAAAATAGGTGAAGTGCTCAATACTGGTTTCAATCAGTTCCCCCGTCCCACATATATGACGGTTTAAAAGTGCTATTTTTAAGCCTATTTAAATAAAAAAAAAACCATTTCATTTCATTTTGAACTGAACGTACAGTCTGCTAATGAGCAGGTTTTCTCACGATATTTTCCCTCACCGGAAGCTGGTAGTGGTTTAAGAAAATGACTGATTGACCTACAAATTCTGAAGTACCTGAACCTTTCTGACGTGTGGTCAAGCGTCTGGCCGACCTAGCTATCCCCATACAGCTAAGAGCAGACGTCTCAAAATAGCCGTTTCACCTTAGGTATATTATGACTGTAAACCGCCCCTATTTAAACATATCAAACGATTGTAACACATTATAAAGATTTGCCAAGTCTAGAAAGTTCTCGAACACAAACAAGTCTATCAGTATCAGTAATGGAGCCCGTATTGGTATTACGAAGAAACTCCATAGAAAGGAATTCGAGAATTGAGCAGGAAAACTCGTACCTATGGTTGCCCGTTAGTGCACTTCGGAACTAAGATTGAAATAATAGTAGATACGTTCTTCATTTCTCTTTTACTATATGCGTGAGTACAAATCGCACTTAGCTAAGTGTTTAATTTAATTTTATAAAGTGAACCTTTTACTTCGACATAATAAGTTTCGATTCTTTAAGACATAATCGTGTCTCAATAGTGTTACAATAGTAGTATTTACAGACTCTTGTTACTAGTATTCAATAAACGCGAGGATTTCGAAAAACATTTTTATATGCTCTTTACTTAAAAGTAACAAAACCTAGACATAACGTAATTATAATTTTATAATAGTTGATATCAAATAAAAAAATAAAAGATTTGCTGTACTTTTCCACGTTCGCCGACGACGCGTCTTAAAAATAAACATCATGGACACGGGTCCCATTCAATACTTGGTATAGATGTTTCACTTTAAAAGCTCTTTTATTACCTAAATGGAGTATTTGTGAGATTAGCAAACTTGGGGTAGTACTTTAGAGCTTCGTCCTTCGGACTTTTGTACAAGGAATCGATAAAATTCAACCGTGAATTTAGGATTGTTATTTTAAAAAACTCAATCTTTAAGAGACATCTGCATTTGATTGAATCTTTCATGATTGAACATGCAAATTGATTGATTTTATTAAAATTTGATATTCGTGGCATCACATGAACCTCCGTGCTGTAGCTTCAAGTTATGCCGAGGCGCAGCTGATGTCAGAATATTTACATGCTACAAACTTGCAAGACGAACTCTTTTGAACAAAAATATATTGTAACTAGTTTTGCCCCGAAGCTTCGCTCCTATGGGAATTTCAAGACAGTCTATATGCCTATGTGAGTGTGCTATTACACAGAATAGACATTTTAAGCTGGACTGGTGGTTCAGTCAGAGATTAGGGCGTCCATGTCCTTAAAAACGAACTCTTCAGCTTTCACATACAAAAATCGGTATCAAAATCAGTGCTTCGCAGTAAAGCTTTATTTTTTCGATGTTAATAATGGCGAAAAATAAACTTTCACAAAAGGTTTTGTTTAAATTTAACCCTGATTTACTTTTGATGATTTTTTTATTTGATTTTGATGCTTCTCGTCCCGCGCAGATTGTAAAAGTTAATCGAAGGGGCACTCATAGGCAAAGGGCCACCTGTCACTATATCTGAATCTCCATTTCATCAGAAAGCCAAATTCAGCTAAGCGTGGCCTTCCGAGTCCCACGACTCTTGGCTCTGTCTACCCCGTAAGGGATAAAGACGTGATTTTATGTATGAATGTATGAGTTACTTTTACACGGGCGGAAAACTGTATTTATACTCAGAAAATGTACTCAAACAATTTAATATTCCTATTCAGGTACCACCCCTTGACCTAAAACGTTCTCGGCAGAATATCCGCTATCGGCCAATTGGATTGCATACAAAGTACTCCCATTATTATGATAAAGTATGGAAAATGGATGCACGGCGCGGTGCATAAGAGGAGTTATTCTTGTATGTTTTAGTTTTTATGAGAAATAATTATTTATTTCATAAAACATGTAAAAAAGTACATTCAAGAGCACATCAAAATAATGAAGATTATTGGAAATTCGCTACTATTATCACGACCGATATAGGGGTTTGTGCAGGGCAACTTATGCAGTTGACTGTATAAAGAAATGAAATGTTGTAATGACGGGCTTATTGAGATGTCGAGACGGGTTACTGTAAGTCTGCCATCAAAGTCAGTTTTCCATGAAAATGATATGTAGATTCGTCATCAGACGCCATTTTTAAAATAAATTTGCTAGACAACCAGGTTAAAAGAAAAGAATTATTTAACGGAGTAGATAGAAGCGTTGAAAAATGAGAAAAAAGTTAAGCTTTTGTTTCTATTGCTTGTTTTTGTAGTCCGGATTCTGATAAAAACATTTTCACAGACGCGAGTTTCAGTGAGATATTTTTTCCGAAATATTCGAGAGTACCATGAAAATATCGATGCACGAGAGGTATTTTGGTTGGGCTTCATTTTAAAAAAATTCAAAAAGCTTTCACTTCAAAATTTTATAAGGATTTTTATTATTTTATGGGTGTAAAATGAGGCTGAGCTGAAACGCTTGGCTTTTAAAGCTCGTTTGGGTGATCCTGTTTACATTGAAACATACATCTTTAACACTTTAACAAATTCTCATCTTTCCGTTTTATAGCATGATGATCAAAAAGTTGTGATTAGTATAACGCTACTGATAAAGCAATCTCATTATCTATACCTATAATAAAACAGTAAAAATATTTTGTCTGTACATTTAGTATTTTTGACTAAAATGGATAGAGGGACACCTAAAAAGAACAATAGAAAGCAAAAAAATTTTTTTTTAATTTCTTGTCTGTCTGTCTGTCTGTCTGTATGTATGTACGCGTTTCACGCAAAACTACTGGACGGATTTGAATGAAACTTTTTTTGTTGTATAGCTATTAAGCCTGGGCAACATATAGGCTATAATTCATTTTGAAAACTGAAACACCTGATGAAGAACCATAACAGAACAGCTAAACCATAAGAAATATGGAAATGGTGCCTTAACAAAAGTCGTTCAACCTGATGAGCATTTTCTGCTGACGTATAAAAATTGAAGATCTGGAACATCTGATGAAAAACTGCAAGAGACCAGCTACACTATAACATATATGGAAATGGCGCCTTAACAAAAATCGTTCAACCTGATGAGCATTTTCTGCTGACGTATAAAAATTGAAGATCTGGAACATCTGATGAATAACTCCAAGAGACCAGCTACACTTTATATTGAAATGGCGCTTTAGCAAAACTTGATTAATCTGATGAGCATTTTCTGTAGACGTATAAAAATCGAAGATCCGAAACATCTGAAACTGTTTGGAACACAAAAATACTTTTCATCTAAGCGAAACTCACGCGGGCGAAGCCGCGGGCGACAGCTAGTTAACAAATATGATTAACAAATTTTAGCAAACTATAAAATAAAACTATTTAAAAATTGATAAAAATTGTATTTTGGCAGCTACTTGTTTCTGAGTTTATGAGGTTAACTTCCTTAGGGAAGTTAATCTCATAAACTCAGAAATAAGTCGCTTAAAATAAGTTAGTCGCTAAAATTAGTTTTAAGAAACAGAATTCCTCATTTTAATTTATTACAATAGTAGTTAGAAAAATACAAATGAAAATGTCATTGTCCAGCAATCTAGCCTACAACTTGTTACTTCCTAGAACTGACATTCCAGAAAAATAATTACGCTTGACTACACTTCACAGTGGAGAGTGCAAAACCGCTTTTACCGAAATAATTCAAAAATTTCTCTCCCAAAAACCCGGAACAATTAAAATGCACCGTCCACCGCATACAACCCGCGAGCAATAAGTGAAAACAAAATTTCCTTTTTAACAAAAAAAAAATATTTTTCAAGAGAAACAAATTACAATTTTTGGCCAAAACGTAGCACAATTAACAATACACAGTATATTTTAACTGGCAAACAAAAACGCGGATGTTGAAAACCGGCCAAGTGTGAATAGAGCTCGCACACGAAGAGTTCCGTACCAACCTAATAAAATTTATGTCTGTGTTTGACACATCGGAAAAAATGCATTCGTTTAACAAGTCATGAAAAAGTAACGTCGTTGTAACAGGATTTTCTGTTATTACTGTTTATTTTTTTATTTTTTCAAACTTTATTGTACAAATTACAAAAAAAAAATGTACAAATGGTGGACTTAATGGTGGAATTAGTTTATTTCATTTGGTAATATAGTGGCCATAATAATAATGGATAATGTTACAATAAGCAAGATAGACATATTAATCAAGTCCCGTTGAGACTGTTCTGGTACGGGTCCCAAAAAATATATTTTTCCAAAGGCAGTGTAATTAACTCGGCGGCAATAAAATAAAGATATCAGAACAAAAGGAGCTGTAAACGTGCGATGATGAAATCCTTTAAAACGTCCGCAGTGAAATGGCCACATTAATTTTCTTGTTATTTATCTCAGACTTTTTCTCTAACACCGATATAAAGTAAAAAGAAAACAAATATAAAACATGGTATCAAACAAAAGTCAAATTGGTTCAGAAATTTTAACAAAAGTCTATCTAAATTTCTACATCACGAAATCGTTCAAACTCTAATTCTTTACGATGAGACGTAGTAAATTATTGCATTATCAAAAAAAAATATTTTTTCTGTCTATGATCTCATCCTAAGTGCTCAGCATATTTAAAGTAACCGAAGGATATTTAAATATAAAGAGATCATACTAAGTTAGGTCGCGATCAGCCATTTAATTCGTTTCGTTATGCTGACCGGCAAAGCGCATACAAATGGATATCGCCGGAATGGAATTGCTATTGTATGTGATTTGATGTGCAGATCACAGATGCAATCACATTTTGGCTGTGCAGTGAGCATAGTAGAGGTCTAATCCTACTAATATTATAAATGCGAAAGATTAGATGTGAGTTTGTGAGGATGTTTGTTACTAAATCACTCAAAATTTATTGGACATATTTCAATGAAATTTGGTATGGGTATAAAAATACCGGGAATAGCACATAGGATACTTTTATCCCGAAATTCAAAAGGGAGCGAAGCCCCAGGGCGCGGCTAGTATAGAATCTCTCTCTCTCTCAGCCGAAAGACGTCCACTGCTGGGCAAAGGCCTCCCCCAAGGATTTCCACGTTGGCCGGTCCTGCGCTGCCCGCATCCATGCGCATCCCGCGACCTTCACCAGGTCGTCGGTCCACCGAGTGGGAGGCCTGCCAACACTACGTTTTCCGGTTCGTGGTCGCCACTCGAGAACTTTTCTGCCCCAACGGCTGCGGCTATCTGTTCTACAAGCTATGAATAAATATAGCGTGAGCGAGTATAGAATAAATTACGTTTAATTACATATAATAATTATATTTTGACTAGCTTTTGCCTTCGACATTTTTCGGTAGTACTTTCTGTTAGTTAGTTAAATTTTTCTAATGAAACTACTAAGGCTGAGTTGCACCGTCTTAAGCCGCATGGCCGCATGGCCGCATGGGCCGCGAGTGACGCATGACGCAGGCCGCAAGCCGCATTGCTCCGAAGTCTACCTTTACTTTAACGGGAACGGAACAGTAACCTTAACCGTACCGGTTAAGCAAATTTGACTTGCACCAGTTGTCAAATAGTATGACAAAAGTAGACGTTTACTTTTAACTTTGACACTAACCTTAACAAAAACTTTTTGTCGATGCAATCAAGCCTAGATTGTTTAAATTATCATCTGATACAGCTTAAAATTATTAGTTTAATTTTTTGAATGTATCATAATATTAAGAACATCTGTATCTCTAACTCCACGATCGCGTCTTTACGTTCTAGGCGGCCATAAAGCAGCCGGTGCCCGCAAAAAGGCAAATAAAAAAGGAATAATAACGGCCAGCCATATTTACATAATTAGGGCGCGAGGTGCGTGAAACGAAACGCTGTATAGGGCCGCCGTACACTGGGAAACTTTACAACCTTTGGTATATTACGAGTACTTTTTCTTTTAAGTTTCAATCAAAAACTAGTTGTTGCCCGCGGCTTCGCCTGCGTGAGTTTCGCTTAGATGAAAAGTCTTTTTGTATTCCAAACTGTTTCAGATGTTTCGGATCTTCGATTTTTATACGTCTACAGAAAATGCTCATGAGGTTGAACGATTTTTGCTAAGGCGCCATTTCCATATTATGTTACAGTGTAGCTGGTCTCTTGCAGTTCTTCATCAGGTGTTCCAGTTTCCAAAATCAATATAGCTTATATGTTGCTCAGGCTTAATAGCTATACAACAAAAAAGTTTCATTCAAATCCGTCCAGTAGTTTTTGCGTGAAACGCGTACATACATACAGACAGACAGACAAGAAATTCCAAAAAAAATTGCTTTCTATTGTTCTTTTTAAGTGTCCCTCTATCCATTTTAGTATAAAATACTAAATGTACAGACAAAATATTTTTACTGTTTTATTATATGTATAGATATATAGATGTGATGATCTAATAAGCTCTACTTCAGGCCCTTTTATCAATACAGTCAAATATCGAGATATTTCGTAATTTGTGAGTTGCATAATTGTTATCCATAATCTCTACCGACTCTGACGGGTAACAGGCGTGATAATATAATAACATATGTATTTTATTTAACTCCGAATATTCCAAAAACAGCTTTAATAATAAATAAAAATATTTTCCGCGTACAAATATTAAATAAGTAGTGTTAATATTCGTGTTTGGGAGAGTGTTTTTTATTAATCAGATTATATTTGTTTTGATCCGCTTTTCTTCGAAAAGTACGTATAATATTATCGCAATATGTTATTGTATGCATAATACAAAACGTGTGCTTGTATCTTACGATTCTGTCGTGCGCATTGATTGTTGAATTATGTACTCAATGTAAATTTTACGACACACGTGACGACTTTTTGTAGCTTGACAAAATATTCATAAGTACTAGTTAGCCTGCTATTTAGATGGCACATGAAATACTTACAGGTATTCAAATTATACAATTGCTCAAACACTGCGACTTGATCACAAGTGAAATTAAAAGTTTCTATGTTCGTTCATTGAATTCGTCTCTGGGTTAATATCCCAATCAGTCAGCGTCTAATTTTATACATACAGATAATAGTCATTTCTCATATAATTTTAACCAAAGTGTCCACTTTAGATTAGAAGCTCGCTAATGTCGCCCTAGTGTCCTTTGCCGCAGCGTGAGGGATGATCATTGAATGTACTCAATCGGGGACTCACACCGCGTGAAGCGACTTTTTGTCGCTTGTTTGTCGCGCAGTGTGTGTAAGGAAAAGTGTCGTTTGTGGCAGCCGTGCGTGATGATCGCTGAATTATGTACTCAATGGGGGCTTTACGCCGCATGTTGCGACTTTTTTGCGGAATTTGTGATTCCGCAGGTGACGGTAATATATTATTAAATGGCTATAAAACTCTTGAACACGTTTTGGTTGTGAATTTCTTGGAGCTTTGATTTTGTGTAGGAATTTCGGTAACTTGTTTAACAAGTTAACTCATTAGAGACTAAATGGACTTAGGTAGATGAAAATTTACTCGTAATTGTTTCTTTTCAATCATTGTCACTAGGCATAGGCATTTAAATGCGATATAATATATCTGCCTTATTTTTGATATAGATACGGAATCACGTCTTATCTCTTACGGGTTAGTTAGAGCCGTCAGACTCGATAGCCATTTATTTTTGATTTCATCGATTGATTTAGTTATAACTAGCTGTTGCCCGCGGCTTCGCCCGCGAGGAGCGAGTTGAGTGAGTTTCGCTTAGATGAAAAATCTTTGTAGTAACCTAAACTCCAGTACTCAAAATTTCAGCCATTTTTATCCCGTGTCCCGTGGTAATATATTAGGTACTCGTAGTACAGTCGCGGTGTTAAAATGAATCAAAAGTGATATTTCATTCAATAAACGATCTTCGTCTGCTCGTTATCTACAAATTCCCGTGTACCACTACTCCCACCCCGAGTCCCTCTTTGTCCTATCCCATGTCCTGTCTATTCATACGTCCGTAGAAAATGCTCATCATGTTGAACGACTTTTGCTAAGGCCCCATTTCCATTTATTTTATAGAAGGTATTTTATAGGTCTCTTGGAATACTTCATCAGATGATCCTGATATTCGATTTTT
Source organism: Ephestia elutella (assembly GCA_018467065.1). Taxonomy (NCBI): domain Eukaryota; kingdom Metazoa; phylum Arthropoda; class Insecta; order Lepidoptera; family Pyralidae; genus Ephestia; species Ephestia elutella. The sequence continues at coordinate 799,717 of CM031572.1, forward strand.
ATACGTCAATAGAAAATGCTCGTCAGATTGATAAACTTTTGCAAAGAGACCGTTTCCATATTTCTTATAGTTTAGCTGTTTTGTTAAGGTTCTTCATCAGGTGTTCCAGTTTTCAAAATCAATTATAGCCTATATGTATTTTGCCCAGGCTTAATTAGCTATACAAGAAAAAAAGTTTCATTCAAATTCGTCCAGTAGTTTTTGCATGAAACGCGATACAGACAGACAGACAGACAAGAAATTCCAAAAAAATGTTTTTGCTTTCTATTATTCTTTTTAAGTGTCCCTCCCCTCATCCATTTTAGTCAAAAATACTTAATGTACAGACAAAATATTTTTACTGTTTTATTATATGTATAGACTAGCTGTTGCCCGCGGCTTCGCCCGCGTGAGTTTCGCTTAGATGAAAAATCTTTTTGTGTTCCAAACTGTAGTAACCCAAACTCCAGTACTTAAAATTTCAGCAATTTAGTTATCCAGTGTCTCGCGGGATTATATTAGGTACTCGTAGTACAGTCGCGGTGTTAAAATTAATCAAAATTCAATAAACGATCTTCGTCTGTTATCTACAATTTCCCGTGTACCACCACTCCCACCCCGAGTCCCTCTTTATCCTATCCTTATTATTGTGTCCTGTCTATTTATACGTCAGAAGAAAATGCTCATCAGGTTGAACGACTTTTGCTAAGGCCCCATTTCCATTTTTTATAGAGTAGCTGGTCTCTTGGAGTTCTTCATCAGATGTTCCATAAACTTAAATTTTTATACGTCAACAGTGTACTACTCGTACAACAACGTAATACTCGTAGTGTAGCTGGCCCCTTCATCAGATGATCCTGATCTTCGATTTTTATACGTCAACAGAAAATGCTCGTCAGATTGATAAACTTTTCCGAAGGTACCATTTCCATATTTCTTATAGTTTAGCTGTTCTGTTAAGGTTCTTCATCAGGTGTTCCAGTTTTTCAAAATCAATTATAGCCATAACAAAAAGTTTAATTCAAATCCGTCCAGTAGTTATTGCGTGAAACGCGTACATACATACAGACGGACAGACAGACAGACAAAAAAAACAAAAAAATGTTTTTGCATTATTCTTTTTAATTTTAAGTGTCCCTCTATCCATTTCAGTCAAAAATACTAAATCTACAGACAAAATATTTTTACTGTTTTATTATATACCCACGACCCCTTTATGCTGTTAAAAATCAGAAATCACTAAAATGGCGCAGCGCCATCTATTGGAAACATGAGAAATAATTTAGCTTACATTGTACGGATGGCTATCGAATACGTAATACAAACATAATGGTCATCTCTTTTTCGTGCAGACTCAGTGGATTACGATTTATGATTATATGCAAAAATTTACATAGGAACTGCGTTTCAAAATAAATAAATTAAAAAGTTAAATTCAATCACTTTAAAGACGCCATTCTCATTTTATCAACGCCATCTATTGGATATTTTTCTTGACACAATCAGTAGATGACCGGAAATAAATTTGCAAATAAATTTATTCGTTTCTTTTGAAAATTAAAAAAAAGTAAGAAAATAATTCTAGAAAACAAATAAAAACGAAAACAGAAAATTATTGTTTGTGGCAGGATTCGTTCCAGCTACTTTCTTGAAACATTTCTTTACTAAAATTATTAAAAAAAATATAGAATTCTAAAAAAAAACTAATATAAAACGAAAAAAAAAGTAAGTAAAAAGAAGTGATGTCTACCAGGATTCGAACCCTCTATTTAAAAAATTGATCCACGACCTCTTCCGACAGAGCCAACATGCGTTGTTTATAGTTGACGAAATTTCAAATGGGATTTGTCTATAGGTACGCAAATTCACCCCTTTTTTGTACTGTAAGGGTTGAAATTGTGAACAACCCTTTCTTATGTGGGCAGTATATAGTATAATGAAGACACTAACCAAATTTCACGTTTATAGCTTTTATAGTTTCGGTTTTGTGATGATAAATTAGTTTACTTCCCCCTTTTTACCCCTTTAGAGGTTGAATTTCAAAAAACGCTGAAACATGCCATTGGTTATTTTTGTTGAGAAGTATTCTTGCCAAGTTTCAAGTAAATCAGTGAAGATTTTAATTTTTTTTCATACAAACTTTGCCCTCAATTTTAACCCCCTTAGGGGTCTAATTTTGAAAAATCCTTTCTTATCTGAGCACTACGTATTAACATAAAACTTTGGTCCAAATTTCAAGTTTATAGCTTTTATGGTTTAGGCTGGGCGTTGATTTATCATTTACCCTTGTTCTTTTATATATTTTTACTGTTTTATTATATACCCACGACCCCTTTATGCTGTTAAAAATCAGAAATCACTAAAATGGCGCAGCGCCATCTATTGGAAACATGAGAAATAATTTAGCTTACATTGTACGGATGGCTATCGAATACGTAATACAAACATAATGGTCATCTCTTTTTCGTGCAGACTCAGTGGATTACGATTTATGATTATATGCAAAAATTTACATAGGAACTGCGTTTCAAAATAAATAAATTAAAAAGTTAAATTCAATCACTTTAAAGACGCCATTCTCATTTTATCAACGCCATCTATTGGATATTTTTCTTGACACAATCAGTAGATGACCGGAAATAAATTTGCAAATAAATTTATTCGTTTCTTTTGAAAATTAAAAAAAAAGTAAGAAAATAATTCTAGAAAACAAATAAAAACGAAAACAGAAAATTATTGTTTGTGGCAGGATTCGTTCCAGCTACTTTCTTGAAACATTTCTTTACTAAAATTATTAAAAAAAATATAGAATTCTAAAAAAAAACTAATATAAAACGAAAAAAAAAGTAAGTAAAAAGAAGTGATGTCTACCAGGATTCGAACCCTCTATTTAAAAAATTGATCCACGACCTCTTCCGACAGAGCCAACATGCGTTGTTTATAGTTGACGAAATTTCAAATGGGATTTGTCTATAGGTACGCAAATTCACCCCTTTTTTGTACTGTAAGGGTTGAAATTGTGAACAACCCTTTCTTATGTGGGCAGTATATAGTATAATGAAGACACTAACCAAATTTCACGTTTATAGCTTTTATAGTTTCGGTTTTGTGATGATAAATTAGTTTACTTCCCCCTTTTTACCCCTTTAGAGGTTGAATTTCAAAAAACGCTGAAACATGCCATTGGTTATTTTTGTTGAGAAGTATTCTTGCCAAGTTTCAAGTAAATCAGTGAAGATTTTAATTTTTTTTCATACAAACTTTGCCCTCAATTTTAACCCCCTTAGGGGTCTAATTTTGAAAAATCCTTTCTTATCTGAGCACTACGTATTAACATAAAACTTTGGTCCAAATTTCAAGTTTATAGCTTTTATGGTTTAGGCTGGGCGTTGATTTATCATTTACCCTTGTTCTTTTATATATATAGATTTCGGGAGTCATTAGTACTACGTTTAAATATAACATAATATTAAAATCAGAATCAAGAGCTTTATTAGTTTTATATCGGAACTATTTAAGTAAAATTTTGACTTTACGTATTCTTCAAATACCTACCTTATTTCAGGTATAGGGAGATTTAGATTTCAACGAAATTTACAATAGTTGGCAGCATCAGGTATTCATCCGATAACGAAATTATTTCGCGCCTCGATGACTCCTGATCAAATTTGTAACTGTGTACGAATATAGGGTAACTCTATGTAAGTATGTCTATGTATAAGTAAGAGTTTTCTTTGAATGTTTAAATAATTATTTGAGTATGCCGACTTTTTCCTTGTCCAAATAATAAATAATTATTTTTCAGAAATCATGATTAATGAAGAGCGCTGTTTGATAACTCAAGGTAAATATTTTTTGTAATTTTTATGATTTATTTAGCGACATGTAATTTCTTTTATTTGGTGAGTATAAAGGCTGCTTATGTACCTACTTACCTATATAGATTTATCTACTAAGTTAGACACTCGTGGACGTTGATAAATGATCTCAGTACTGTGAAATTGTTAATTGAGTGCAGTGACGTAAACGAACGAGCGAACTGTACATCCTACTTTTAATTGTATTCTCATGTACCTAAGTGATTTTTTGTCTTTTTTTGGGAATAAATATCTTTAAACTTAATACAAAGTGCCACATTGTCTAATCTATTAAAAAATATTTACAACTTTATGTTACCAGTCACCCAGCAAGTTTAATTCAAGGCGCCTTCAATTTCGACTCGCTCGTCTAAATTGCATCTCTTAACCTACGTTGAAACTTGGACCGACATTCCTTATCCAACGGCCGAATTTAATTTGTAGAATGACTTAATTTAATGGGCACTCTTTGAAGATCAAGACCCTCCAGTGACATTAGTCTTTCTTTCTTATTAAGCGTGTTAAATTATGTTGTGTCAGATTCTTTCAAGTCGCCTAAAGACATCTGACATGACTTTACGACTATCAACTTAATACCTACTCTCTCAGGTCGATACCTACTACTAGTAATTATTAATTGATTACTAGTAGTAGGTATATAAATTCGTCAACCACTTCTTTAATACTTTGGCAGCAGGCAGAGCCGCGAGCAACAGCCTATAACTAATAAAAACACCATATAGATCTCTCTCTCTCTCTCTCAGCCAAAAGACGTCCACTGCTGGACAAAGGCCGCCCCCAAGGATTTCCACAATGACCGGTCCTGCGCTGCCCGTATCCATGCGCATCTCTACTACTAACTTATCATTAGTATAGTATTTCTATAATAAATACCGCTGTCGAGAGACCGATAGAGAATAAACAACATCTGTCAAAGGTTCGCAAACTATCCGACGGAGTGCAACTTTTCCAATATCCCAGATATTGCTACCCAGGAGTTGCAGTTGCAGCTAGGTGTAAAAAACTGAGAATCGTTGGACTGCATAGTTCGCCTTGGTGTGATTGTCGGAATATCGAACGACACTCGAAGGAATTTTTGACCTGTACTACAAAGAAATAAAGGTATAAGACAAAAGCTTTGGAAAGCGCGTTTCGACTATATTCGCAGTCATTAAAATCTACCAATCCGCATTGGGCATAGTATACTCTGGTTCTCGGCTTCACTCCAAAAGCTAAAAGCTAAAGCTTTTTTTAAATACTTATAAAATGATGAAAGATGAATACATTCTATTAGGGTGCGCGAGCAAGCAGAGGCATCATGCGTAGTCCCACATTCGCCTTGAAAATGTACTTCTGATGAGTTCGAAACTATAGTCGGCAACACCCGACCTACAGTACGTGAGTGACCCGTTAATATTGTACAAATAAAAGTTGTCCCAAAATGTCTTCTTATTGTAAAAAGACCACAGCAAAATTTGCAACTTTAATCGTACTGCGAAGGCACTTGTACCTAAATTATCTTTCAAATCCAAGTTTCCGGATGATAGCACAAGTTCCGTAACGAAACCTGGCTGTAACCAGCCTCATTTTCCGGATCCTCTTCCGACCAACTTCGGGAAACTTCACTCCGACTCATTTACGTGCAGTATTAAAAGATGTAGTTTTCAGAATTTTTTTCAGCCAAAAGTTTTTGATTGCAGATCTGGAAATGGCTTAAGTCGGCAATTTGCTTCCGAGAGATGCAGGTTCAAATCTCAGGGGCGAAAGGATAACTAGGTACCTTGCACTACAGCCTCGGTTACCACTACCTACTTTTTGTCAAAAGGTTGCCTGGAACAGATCAGTTGCAATAAGACCGCACACCGTATGTTTGTACCCTGTGTTTGTACCTATATGTAATTCTGTGATTCACTGTTGTTTTTATTTATGCAATAAAAGTTTATCTTTGTAGATCAATCCGACCTATTTACAATCATTTTCATAGATCATTACCTACTTCCTGTGAAGATAAACTTAGTTTACTTTTGTTTATACCTAGCCTGCACAGTTTAGTAGTATTTGTATAGTCTAGTATTTATATGTATACTTTTTCCGCCAGATAGCACATCACATCACCAATATAAACTTATATAATGACGTCTATTTGTCAAAATGTAATAAGCTAACTTATATATGGTATCCCTAACCAATCACGTTTCGAAGTCAACTCCACAGTAGTACGTAAACTAAATGAAATCAACGCTCCATAACTAGTAAATAACTGAACACAATATAACACTGGGCAGCTAATTAGGAGTGTAATTAAAACAAGCAGCTTCCACGAAGGGGGAAAGGTTGTTATTAAAGCCTTGTTTACCGATTAGAAATAATATTTACTTGTTGGAACGGAATATTTTTGTTTATTTTTTGTTAATAAAACTGCAGAAATACGAGTACTTTATGTTAATTAAAGCTCAATCCTCTGAATTCGATTGGTGTTAGATATTTGCCTTCTAACCCAGAGTTCAGGTCTCAAACCCCTTGGGAAGATTAGTGCATTGTTAAGTTGTTCCAGTTTGGTCAGGACAATGCAGGCTGAATTGCCTGATTGTTTACAATACAAACCTATTGGATATTGGTAGTGGGTAGGTAATCATAACACAGAAATAGGAATCGTATAAGACTATAGAAGGAGCATAGACGCGTTTTTTTGCCGTTCCATAGGTCATATACTTCGGTCTCATAAAACTTTAGCACCAGAATACGTAGTACTAGGATACTTTAGAACTAACATACATCGTACTCTCATACTTCGATGTTGGATACTTTAGAATTAACGTACATCGGCATTTCATACTTCCACATATGACTATGTCACAATCTGCATTCGTGAAAATCAAAAAAACCCGAAAACAAAATCACGCGGGAAAAGCCGCATGCAAAAGCTAGTATTTATTTAACAGTGATTGTCAGAATATGTAAAGCAGAACAGTTAAATCTTGAGAATAAGACCTTTCCTTGTTATTAACAATGCAATCTCCAAGGTATCGATGTTTGGCGTATCAAATTGGGTCGCAACAAATTACAAGTCTATTCGCTTCATTCATATACCTGCGTGAATTGATATAAATGATTGTGTAAGTTAGCCATTACAATTAGAATTAATTAATTGTCACTATCAGTGCCGGATGAATTCATATTTAGGAGGCGTAAACTGCCTTTGTTTAGTGCACCTTCCTCGCGTACTAAATTGTATCGGTTGTCTCCCGTGGCCAGAACTCTAAATATGTTGAATTCCATATGTCAGGAAGGTGATGTAGACATATTCCACTGTTCGTTGGAGAAATTCACAGACATGGCATTATTATGTGTACCAAATTTATAATTTTTCTATATGTTTTTAGCGATGTTGGAGTAGGTTAAGCCTGTAATGACACGCTGTATAAAATGAAATAAATAAATAAATAAAAAAAATGCCAAAAGTTGGAGAACCTAGCGGTAGTAGCTCGTATGATTTCTGGCAAACCAATTTAATGGATCATTCTTGTGTATACACTAGGATATAGACCAGTACCATAAGATAATATGTAAAAAATAACATATAACTAGCTTATGCCCCGTACTTCACCCCTAGCAACCTGAGCAGAAATTTCCAAAATTCTTTTCTTAGTGCTTTTACGTATATAAAAGTTAGAATGAATCCGAACGTAAGAACGTATGGGGGCTTCCGCGCATAAGTTACCGACGTCAACTGGTACCCTTATGCGCGGAAGCCCACATATTTTGTTTGTAACTCAATCACCAAAAAATCTACTGACCGTAAGTAAATCTGTTTAGATTATAACCTTAAATAGCCCACACTTTTTATCCCGTAATTCCGACAGGAGCTGTGCTCCAGGACGCAGCTGATTGTAAATAAATCTAGCCGGGTGAACCCCGTGCTAATATATACAACGATGGAACAACAAGGTATCTGTTTGGCTCAAGATTGCTTCAAAACAAATTACACGGTGTTATTCGATTCGGGCGAGAGTAAATCTAAATAACAGGACAATCAGTTGCTTTGGTTTTTAATTAAAAGCGCTCAGTGTTTATTCATAGGTATCTTTTTAAAATACATTTTGATTTTCGACTAAAATCATACAACACATACCTATGTTCTTTACATATAGTTGGAATATAACTTTAACTACAATAGTTTTTTTTATATAACGTGCTGATTTTTTAAATCCAAATATATCCTAATCCTAATATCCTAATAATATTATAATATATAATATTATATTACATATATTATATTATATCTATACATATAATAAAACAGTAAAAATATTTTGTCTGTACATTTAGTATTTTTGACTGAAATGGATAGAGGGACACTTAAAAAGAATAATAGAAAGCAAAAAACATTTTTTGGAATTTCTTGTCTGTCTGTCTGTCTGTCTGTCTGTCTGTCTGTCTGTCTGTCTGTCTGTCTGTATGTATGTACGCGTTTCACGCAAAAACTACTGGACGGATTTGAATGAAACTTTTTTTGTTGTATAGCTATTAAGCCTGGGCAACATATAGGCTATAATTGATTTTGAAAACTGGAACAACTGATGAAGAACCATAGCAGAACAGCTAAACTATAAGAAATATGGAAATGGTGCCTTGACAAAAGTCGTTCAACCTGATGAGCATTTTCTGATGACGTATAAAAATTGAAGATCTGGAACATCTGATGAAGAACTGCAAGAGACCAGCTATACTATAACATATATGGAAATGGCGCCTTATTAAAAGTCGTTCAACCTGATGAGCATTTTCTGCTGACGTATAAAAATTGAAGATCTGGAACATCTGATGAAAAGCTCCAAGAGAGATTTTTCATCTAAGCGAAACTCACGCGGGCGAAGCCGCGGGCGACGGCTAGTTCGAACCAACCAAGCTGGAAGCGAGGCCGAAGGCCGAGCTTCCAGCTGGTTGGTTCCCCTATATATTCCCCTATATATATATAGCTGCATTACCACTGACTCACTGACTGATTGACATAATTAGTTTGTTCTACGGAACTCACAACTGGGAAAAAGTAATGATGGGGAAGTGTGGAGGGGGGTGAGGAGGCACCGGGAAAAATACGAAAGTGGAACTTGGAGCAGTTCCGGACTGATAGGGGGTACTGCCCGCGGAAACCATAATAGATAGGTGGGGGGTGCTCGACCAAATGTCATAGAGGACCCTGGGCAACGACCACAGCCGGCGGTAGTCTATGGTTTTTTTGACTTTTTTTTTTTTCTCCATACAAAATTTTATTTTTCCATACAAACTTGACAGGGGTTTTTAGGGGGGAAAACGGACTCGTAGACTTTTACCGTCATAGACAATTTTTTATGTTGAGACCGTGGGACCCCCAAACTGACAGGTTTTTTTTTTTTTTCGAAAATTTTTTCGACGAGTTTTGTATGGGCCATCTATGTCACCAGCGAGGCCGGAGGCCGAGCTGCGTGTAAATCGAGGGCTGGGGGGGGGGCAGGAGCGAGGCCGAAGGCCGAGCTCCCCCCCCTCCAAGCCGCGCAAGCGAGGCCGGAGGCTGAAGCTTTGCGCCCGCGAGGCCGCAGGCCGAGCTGCGTCTAGGCGAGGCCGAAGGTCGAGCTCCGTCTCGTGCGAAAAGAGTAGGGCGAGGCCGCAGGCCGAGCCCCTCCCCCCCTTCCTTTTTTTATAAAAATGGGGATGTGAGGCCGAAGGGCGAACTAAATGGCGAGGCCGTAGGCCGAGCCCTTCCCCCCTTACAATTTTTTTATAAAAATGAGGATGTGAGGCCGTAGGCCGAGCTGAGTGGCGAGGCCGCAGGCCGAGCCCTTCTTTCTTCCCATTTTTTTATAAAAAAATTGGATGTGAGGCCGAAGGCCGAACTAAATAGCGAGGCCGTAGGCCGAGCCCTTCCTCCACTTCCTTTTTTTTTAAATAAAATAAGGGATGTGAGGCCGTAGGCCGAGCTGAGTGGCGAGGCCGCAGGCCGAGCCCTTGCCCCTTCCCATTTTTTTGTATAAAAAAATTGGATGTGAGGCCGAAGGCCGAGCTCCCCCCCACCAGCCGCGCAAGCGAGGCCGGAGGCCGAAGCTTGCGCCTGCGAGGCCGCAGGCCGAGCTGCGTCCAGGCGAGGCCGAAGGCCGAGCTCCATCTCGTGCGAAAAGAATTGGGCGAGGCCGAAGGCCGAGCCATTCATGGATGACGTGATGATGACTACTCATACCTCAAGTCACCAGCCGGGGAGCTGAGGCCGAAGGCCGAGGCTCCGCGGCAAGCGAGGCCGCAGGCCGAGCTGTGTATATGAATCCGAGAGGCGAGGCGAGGCCGGAGGCCGAGCCCCTCCTCCAGCCGGGGCAAGCGAGGCCGAAGGCCGAGCTTGCGCCGCCAGCGAGGCCGTAGGCCGAGCTGCGTTTTAACAGCAAAGAGCAAAAGCCAGAGCAGCCTTTCGGCTCTTCACCTAATCCCAACCGACAACATTTCTTTGTAGATGACTTTTTCATTATTTCCCTAAAATTTTTCGTGCAATCGCAACTGCAAAAAAAATACTGCCATGCACAGCACGCGAGGTGCTTGCACCTCGCGCAGCCACCAAAAACTAGTAATATTATAAATGCGAAAGTTTGGATGTGAGTTTGTAAGGATGTTTGTTACTCAATCACGCAAAACTATTGGACGGTTTTCGATGAAATTTGGTATACGGGTAAAAAAATACCGGGAATAGCACATAGGGTACTTTTTATCCCAAAATTCCCACGGGAGCGAAGCCCCGGGGCGCGGCTTGTATTTATATAAAAATGACTCACAGCTTCTGTTTAGAAACAAATGATTCTTCAGTTTTAAAAACAGATTAAGAAGGTTGACGCGCTTATGATTATTTTATGTTAAATAAATATATTTTTAATTAAACCTACAACAAACAAACGAACGATACTTGAACGAAATGAATTAACAATATTTATTTACGAAATGTTCAGATTAGTATTTCTGTATACAAAGAACAACTTTAACGCGATTTCTTATTGCTTTATCTGAACGTTTGTTTCCACTTGATCTACAGAACGGCGCCAGATTGGAAACTCAATTTGGATTGAACATTCGATATTGGCCTCGTGTCTCGATGAACGAAAATAAATATTACATCGCGATTGAAACGGGGTACAGTCGACGGCAGAAGTAATTCAGATTAAGTAACACAGGTATAGCCGAATGCGAAAGTGAATCGTTAATAGTGTTTATTGCTCGAGTCAGCTATTGATTTTGAAATAAATGAGAACTTTTGTTGAATAGACATTAAATTTAACCAGTTTATAGGGTGACTTCCATGCGCCCCGGTAATGGAGCTGTTGGGAATTTTTTTTCATCGACCCTGGGGCTTTTATTAACGAAGTAGATGCGACCCACCACACGCACTGGACCAGCGCGGTGGGTTATGGTCCAAACCCCTTAATGATGAATTAACGTAAGACACGGCCCCAAGTGCCCGGCGACTCCAGGAACCGACGCAGCGATGACGGCGCTGCGACCGGACCTAGTCTAATAGGGTCAGGGGTGCTAATAATCTCCGGGCGGGATTGATCAACCGTCAAACGACCACGGCTAATGAAAAATCGGATTCTGGACAACTAAATATAACCAACTGGGTTCCAACCGATGGAAGGAGAAAAAGAGGAAGGCCAAAGACGAGATGGGCTGACGACTTAAGAGCGTTTGGCAGAGAATGGAAGGAAAAGACCAAAGATAGAGATACGTGGAGGAAGTTAGGGGAGGCTTTTGCCCAGCAGTGGGACACAAATAGCTAGAAAAAAAAAAGTCACAGATCAAATATTATTTACCCCAGTTCGTTTTTCAAAAACGGAGCGGATTGTACATACAGAGGCTTAACTTATTCTTACATTTAAATCGCTATAAAATAAAGCCGTTGTTCTAAAAATAGTCTAAACTCCGGTTCGTCTCTCTCAATAGCACTCCCACGCGCGACTGTACCAAGGGGATTACCACGCTCGCGACAAGCGATCACAATCCTGTTTTGTACGTTCACTATCACTACATACATCAATACATATAATAAAACTGTAACTGGTCTGTGTCTGTACATAGGAGATACTTAAGAAAAAAAACTAGGAGGGGTCTTTATAGGGCCAATAGAAGCCAAAACGATTTTTTTCCATGCTATCCTATCGCATTCCGTCCTATCATTCGATTCAGGTAATGTGTCATGTCATTATTTATGTAACTGCTTGGAACACAAAAAGATCCATTTTATCAACTTGACGCAGGCGAAGCCGCGGGCAAAAGCTAGTATTATTATAAAAATAGCTCAATTGAAGTTTTCACTAATGCACCAAAGGACAGAGGATCTAATGAGGTACCTACTTATTTAGCAGTAGTTTATTGTACTACTTTTTTCACTTAGTAACAAGTTACTAATATTGTGAGGTAGGTACTCACAACAAGAGCTATTCAACTTAACTGTTAAGGTCGTATGGCGACGGTAATTTTGAGTGTACAGTCGAGAGCAGATATAACTTAGAGGGTTAAGTTTATCTGCTCTCGACTGTAGGTACATCTAAAAATATTTAAATGTACGCTGAGTCCTGAGTTTTTTATTCAACTAGCTATTCTTATCCGAATTTATGACAAATAAAATAAATGACTTAAATAATAAAAACAAATCCATTGTCTTGTATTTTTATCGAGATGTTTTTGTCATATTATTATACTTTGTAGGGTTCCGTCAAAAACGGAACCCGTATAAGATCACTTTGTCATCCGTCTGTCTGTCAAACTTTTTTTTTCAGAAAAGTTTATAGTTGTCAAGTTGAAATTAATATCGAATACCTACCCGGATTCAGTCTCTATAAGCAAAAAATCCTGCCTTTTGAGGTACGGAACCCTAAAAAGTGTTACAAACTTATTTTTGCGCTCGATGCAGTATGAATCTTAGGGATCGAACTGCAGAGTTGAGTTTATTTTTAAAGCTAGTTGGTGTTTTAGTAAGAATTATAATGCGAGGTGCTTTGCGTGTACGGAACCCTCGGTACACGAGTTTGACTCGCACTTGGCTGGTTTTTTTTCTTAACTCCCATAGTAACACACAGTCTTAAAAAACAAACATATAAGCAACTTTATTCATAAACAATTTTTGTACATAATCGCTAAGTAATCACTTTCTTAATAAATATTCATATATTGAAATGAACCAATAAAAGCGTTCAATATTGCTCGTCTGCACTTAAAAGCAGTTCACAAATTAAATACTCGTTTGAAAGAAGCGAAACAAAATAAAAATGGAGGTTTCCATTAAGAAACTGCGCGATTTGAAAGCGCTGCTGTTTGCTTGCACGGAGTGGGAGCGTTCCAAATACAGTTGTATATTTTAGTTTTTATTTAATTCGCGGCCAGTACTTCTATTGAAATTTCAATCTATGGATTAAAAACCTGCCAGTTCTGAATTTTAAATCAATTTTACAATAGAAGAAAAAGAAAATGAATTTAACTCTAGTAATTTGGTAAATCTTTTCCTCTAGATCTCAAAATTATCCATTTTGGTAAAAAGTGATTTAGATTTCTAGGTACTGCAATTGATTGAATCACAATCAATCACCCATAATCGTGTTTAATTAATTTCTTCCAGAAATGCTATGGTACGAGACAAAGTTAATTATGTTAATCGTGTTTACGGTGCAAAACGTATTTAACTTATTTCGATAACATTAATTTTAAAAAGAACTTGGTGCAAGCCGCCCTTATTCTATAGGTTTAACTAGTTAGAACTCACCCACGACTTCCTCCGCGAGGTACATTTTTAAACTAATATTTAAAAATATATCTGTATGTTAACACCTGAGTAGCTGATGCTGATAAGATAAATAATAGATGCTGCTGAGGTAAAAGCAAATGTATTCTAAAATACTTAATGCTAATGAGTACACGAACGCGATGCGCGGTGATGATGTGCGAAGGTGAATCGTGAACTGATTGATAGATGGACAAAAATATGCATTCGTGTAATAATGCTTATTGGGCGATTTGTATGTGCGGTGAAACCGTACATGCTCCCGGACAAGAAGATGAGTGAAAGATGAGCGAAATGAGCTAAACTAACACAGCTGATACCGACATATGTCACGCTTAAAAATAAGTTACAAAGATGATACCGACATTTATTTTTCGGCTTTAAAATTACACCTAATTAAAACCGGAGAAGTGTTTTTATTCGCTGATAGACTATGACTACTTTGACCGTCTTTGTCGGATACACTACTAACACTTTGCTCGGCTTTTACACTATCACTTTGCTCTGCTTTTACACTATCATTTACACATTTCACATCTTTTACACTCACACACTGTACAGTACCGTCATCCTGCTGGCCCCCGGCTGGAGAGGCGCGCGCGGCGGCGCGGCCACAGCGCGCGCGCACGCACGCGAACACTGCTGCTATAGGACCTGCTGCTACTACACAGTAAATGACGACATAGTGGTGAATGTCGTGAAAGCTGATACTGTCTGCTTCTGTTTCTATATCCTGTGACGCTACCTTTAGCTGCCTAATCTGATCATCGATTGCAGATTGTAAGGGGTTTTCAAAATCAGTAGAATTTAGTACGCTGATAGGTATAGATATATTTATGATGTTATTGACAGGTGCGATATCTGGTGCAAAGATCACCGGCTCAACATTAATTTTATTTTGTTGCTGTTTATGTGGAGTAATTACGAAGGTATCCCCGCGAATGACGCAGTCGTTCCCGAGAGTTATAATACGAACTCCGATCAGCTGTTCGACGGTAACACGATCTGGACATATGAATCGCAAGGCGCACTGACCGCAACAATTGATTATATGTGAGTTTGGCTTAGTAAGCTTTCTCCACGTTGTTTGACATTGAGTAGTGACGATTTCGCAGCTGTTTGTAATTTGTTTATTTTTCATACATAAGCTCTCGTCCGTCTTTCGATCGAAAACAGGCGTTTGAAGCTGGCAAAGATAATCTTTAAAACCATCCGAATTGTATTCTATACAAGTCTGGAAATCTTGATAATACACAGGTATAAAGGTGTCTTTCTTCAAGTTAATAGCTACATGATCAGCGACTGGTTTGATACTGACCATAGATAAGTTGTTAGTTTGATGATAAAGAGGTATAGCGCTGTAGAGCTCATAATCGTCTCGATTTACTAAGGGTATTTGGATTTCAAAGATGAAATACCGTTTTGTCATTCTGACTTTGACCTTTAAAATCTTATAAAGGTTAGATAGACCAGGCTGGATATTCTCGATAGGTAATGATAATTCTCTAGGTAACTGGCTAGATATTAGGCTAAGTTCGTCTTGGAATTGGACGGGAGATAACAGATGAATGTTAAAATGCTGAAGGTTGGTGATGGTATCCAAAAGTGTTTCTTGAATACTACGAAGGTTGGAGAGGACATTGTTGGCGATGAAGCTGGACATGATGAAGTCGTTTGTCAGCTCGACTTTCTCTACTTCGGTTTTGAGAGTGTGAGCAGCTTGTCCAGTTGTTTAAATGCTGATGGAAGGTTTTGTATTGTCGATCCATTGTGCTCTCGATCCTTTTCAAGACGTTGTTTTCAGCTTCTATAACTGATGTCTGGTTTCTCCAGAGTTGTGCTAGATGTTTCTGATTGTCCCGTACCAAGTTGATGTCTTGCTCATACTGTGCTGCAAACCGCTCATCTAGAACGCCAAACAGTGTGTTTGCTATGTAACCGACCCCGTTGATAAGACCACGACGCGTGCGCTTCCGATTATCGAATTGCTGATCTAGCAACATGCGGTCGTAGTACTGCATTTCCGTGAATCCGTGACGTAGCTGTTGTGTGATTATATCACAGTGAGCCTTTCTTCCCGATTTTGTACACAAATCATCTAGATGGTTTATATAATTATTAAATATAACAGTTCCGTCCCAATATGGCTCCATATCGTAGTATGCTACAAGTTTCCAATGATCTTGAATTAAACGCATACTTCCTAATTTATCAAAAAATATAAGTTTGTTGTCGCTTAGTTTGGTAACGTTGTAACTACAATGTACGGCTGAAGTCATAAAGAACAGCAGTGTCATTAATATCGATAATAAGCTGATGTGTGTTCCTTTTCTAGATGTTTTCGGTTTTTCGGGTTCCGTTGATGGTAAAGTAGATTCGCTGCTATTGTTTCGTTGCTCCTCTATGTTGACTGGTAAAATGGACAGTTTGATGATGGGCCGTTTGATTGTTTTGCCATTCTTCGTCCTGACGGTGACGACGCGAACTAGGTTGTCGACTCCGGGATGAAGTTCAATGACTCGGCCTAGCGCCCATTTTCCAGGGGGCAGGTTGGCGTCATGTATTAATACAATGTCGTCAATTTTGATGTTAGCTTGTGGCTTACGCCATTTGCTCCTTGCTGATAACTGGACCAAATACCTTACCAGATATCGTTGAATATTTTTTGCGTAAGTTGCCATCTTGTTCTTTCGTCTCTTTCAGTCTCGATGATCGAAAGTATCGGTCCACTCGACAAGAAATGTGCTGGTGTTAGATAATCAATATCTTGTGGATCTTCCGATAGGACACAAAGAGGCCTCGAGTTGAGACAAGCTTCCAACTGCGCAAGTAAAGTAGAGAACTCTTCGTACGTCAGTTTTTGTTCTCCGACGACTCTACGGAGATGATGCTTCAGGCTTTTTACCGCACTTTCCCACAGGCCGCCTGCCGAAGGCCAGAGAGGGGCTAACGTGTGAAAATCAATTTTCATTTCGCTAAGTTCGGTATAAAATTCTTCAGATAAAATTGATTTAAGATCGATGTATTCTTTGGTAAAAATTTTGTTGGCTCCGATGAAATTGGTTCCGTTGTCAATATAAATGTGTCGCGGAGTACCCTTCCTTGCTGCTTGCCGACGTAGTGCTGCTAAGAATGCCGACGATGTTAGGTCAGAAACCAACTCTAGATGGACTGCTTTTGTGACCATACATACGAATACGGCCACGTAACCTTTCGATGTTTTGACGCCACGGCCTTTGTTGGTTTTGATGTCAAAATAACCCGTATAATCTACACCGGTATGATAAAAGGGCCGTGTTTGATTCGTCCTAGCTCCAGGTAAATCTCCCATTAACTGTTCTTGCTTGGTAGGGCTGTGACGTTTACATATAACGCAATGACGTAGACGATTTCTCACAGCTTTATTTCCACTGAGTATCCAATACTCCTGCCTAAGCCAGGCATGAGTAAGTCGGGCTCCGCCGTGGAAGGTAGATTTGTGTCCAAGATCAATGAGCAAGTTAGTAAGATAGCTGCTATGTGGGATGATATATGGATGTTTCATATTGAATGGAATGTTGCTGTTTCTAAGCCTACCACCTACTCGAAGTAATCCGTTTTCATCCAAGTAAGGGTTAAGGCATAAAAGTTTGCTTTTTGAATTGACTATGCCTTGACTAGAAAGATCGCTAATCTCCTGAGCGAATTCAATTCCCTGTACGTATTTAATTATCATATGAGTAGCCCTACGTAACTCAGCTGTTGTTAAATATGATAGCTTTTTGCCGTGACCCGATAACGCTCGCATTACCCACGCAAGGACACGGGTCGCCCGACTAAAACTGCTGAATTTGCTTATGATGTTATTCATAACATCGTCGTGTTTTTTTTTTTTTTTTTTTTATTAAATATGGGTTTGCTCTTGACCACAATCTTGCCCGAGGACAGAGATGAGGTCTACGATGAAGCGAGCTTACCCAGAAGCAGCCTATTCACTCTGGTTTTGAAGAGAGTCAGGTTGTATGTGCTCGGAAACACAGACGCAGGTAGGGAGTTCCAGTGCTTTGCTGTGCGCATCAAGAATGATGACGAAAAGCGCTTGGTGCGTGCGGGGGGAATATTAACTAAGAAGGGATGATAGCCCGCAGTGCGTCTGGTTGTCCGGTTGAAGAAAGGGGCGGGCGGTATGAGCTCATGCAGCTCATGAGCACACTCTCCGAAGTACAATCGGTAGAAAACCGACAAGCAGGCAACTTTTCGACGATGAGCTAGGCTGTGGAGCTTAGCGTTCGTTAATTTTTCATCGCCGATTATTCTTTTGGCTCTGCGTTCCACCGAATCCAAAGTGGCCAGTTGGTACTTCGCCGAGCCGTCCCAAAGGTGACTGCAGTACTCCATGCAAGAACGGACTTGAGCTTTGTAAAGAGTAAGAAGCTGTCCAGGTGTGAAGTATCGCTTCACCCTATTGAGAATGCCCAGCTTCTTGGCAGCTGATTGGGCTTTGGATTCGATGGTGGTGCCGAAGTTGAGGTTTTTTGTCAACTCCATGCCAAGGAGTTCAAGCTTGTCGGTTATAGGAACCGATGTACCCCGAAAAGTAGGAGCAAGGATGAAAGGGCTCCTTTTTGCGGTGAATAGACACGCCTGTGTCTTGGAAGCGTTAAAAGTGACCAGATTACTCTCTCCCCACTGGGATACGTAGTCTAACGTCTGGTCAGTTCGCTCAACCATGGCCTTTCTCTCAAGTTTTAACTGATCCCCGCTAATCCCTGCACCGGACAAGTACCTCTCCACAACAGTACTATCATCTGCATACCCAACAATACCGGGTGTAAGAAGGTCATTGATGTGCAGCAGGAAAAGAGTTGCAGAGAGGACCGACCCCTGAGGAACACCGGCGTCAATAGTCATTGGATCAGACGAGCAGCCATCAATGACCACTTTGATCGATCGTTCACTCAGGAAGTCAGCTATCCAGCTACAGAGGCCAGCAGGGATGCCGTAAGCTGGAAGCTTGCTCAGCAGACTAGCGTGCCAAACCCTGTCGAAAGCCTTCGAGATGTCAAGAGAAACACCAAGTGCTTCACCATGTTTCTCGATGGCCTCGCTCCAACAATGTGTCACGTACACAAGAAGATCCCCAGTAGATCGTCCCTGGCGGAAACCATATTGATGATCACTGAGGAGATCATTTTCTTCTAGGTACGCGAGCAGCTTTTTGTTGAGAACCCTTTCCATGACTTTGCACAGTATGGAGGTGATAGCGATGGGTCGATAATTAAGGGGGTCGGCGCGATTTCCCTTTTTGGGTACTGGTTGTACATTGGCAAGCTTCCAAGATTTTGGTACGGCATTGGAAGAAAGAGACAGACGGTACAGACGTGTCAATACTGGAGACAACTCGGGCGCACAACACCTCAGAACTTTTGCGGGTATACCGTCGGGACCACTAGCTTTATTCACGTCAAGATTAAGTAAAGCTCTACGGACCTCTTTATTATGGATTGTCAACTCTGGCATTGAGGAATCACAACGAGGTATAGTAGGTGGTTGCTTAGAGCCAGAGTCGAGACGCGAATTGTTTGCAAATTGAGTAGCAAATAAATTTGCTTTCTCAGTTGCAGAATGAGCCAGTGACAGTTTATTTATATTTATTTGTAAGGCATTCGATATTTTTTGTTTGCTTTTCAAATCTGTTTTGAAAATTGTGGGATGATCATGAGGGTCGAATGATGATAACCAAGAGGGTCCTTTAAACCATATAGTATGCTGTTGTAGCTGTTCAACTTTCATGCCGCGGCTGGCACAATCAGCTGGGTTTTCTGATGTTTTCACATGACGCCAGCATCCAGGAGGCATGACTTCTGTGATTTTCTTAACTCTATTGGCGACGAAAGGCTTCCATCTGTTTGGGTCCCCTTGGATCCATCCAAGTGCTGCTGTGGAATCACACCATCCGTACAACTCAGTGTTTAATAAGCTTAGGCTCTGTTTAATTTTAATCATTAGCTTAGAAAGCAAAAGTGCGCTGCTTAACTCAAGTCTAGGGAGGGAAATTTCACATTTTGTTGTAGGTTTGCTTGCAGGTACTAATTTCGTTTTTGCTGCTAATATAGTAACCGATGATGTGTTGTTTTGCTGCTTGACACATGCGTATACTACGCAGGCGTACGCTTTTGTTGATGCATCGCAAAACCCATATAATTGAACGCGACTATCCTTCCCGCATCCTATCCACCGGGGTATCTCAATGTTGCTGATATTTTCTATGTCCGCTCTTAGTACTAGCCACTTAGAATATACGTCATCTGGTATGACGTCATCCCAATTTAGATTCTCTATCCATACGCTTTGAAATAATAGCTTTAATTGTACAACAGCGGGCGCGAGCCAACCGAGAGGATCGAATATTTTAGAGATTTCGCCTAATAATACTCGTTTGGTTGGTTTGGTAGTAGGTGGTGGTGACATTTTACACTGGAAAGTAAAGTTGTCGTCTTTGGCGATCCAGGTAAGTCCGAGTGCTTTAGTAGACTCCTGATGTTTGAAGTCGTAAGTGTTGGGTGAACTTTGAGCCTTATGGACTCCATCTAACAATGACTCATCGTTCGCTGAAAATTTGCGAAGGTTAAATCCTCCGGCCTTGAGAAGATCGATAAGGTCTCTTTGTAATTGTTTGGTGGATTTGAGATCAAAGCTTCCGCATAGGGCGTCATCCATGTAAAAATGCTGCTCCAACACCTTTGCTGCTGTCGAATAACGATGGCGCTCATCATTGGCTAGTTGTTTCAAAGTCATCATCGCTAAAAATGGTGCTGGTTTGGTACCATAGGTGACGGTGTCCAGTACGTATTTTTCTAGATTTTGCTGTGAGTTTTCCCTCCAAACAATACATTGGTAACGTTGGTCATCTGGGTGTACGAGAATATTTCTAAACATTTTTTCCAGATCACCGATGAAGGCAAACGGATATTGTCTCCACTGTAATATCAAAATTAAAAGTTCCTGTTGAAGATTCGGACCTCGGTACAGTACGTCATTCAGACTCAATCCTGTAGATGTTTTTCCTGACGCGTTGTATACGACTCTCAGAGATGTAGTTGTCGAGTCTGCTCGTTGTACCGCATGATGAGGCATATAATATGTAGGCTTAAGTTCGTTCGCTGTTAATAAATGCATGTGACACATTTCGATATATTCGTTTATAAATTGTTTATATTTATTAGCTAAATTTGGGTCTCTTTGAAATTTTCGCTCTAATTGATAAAACTGAGCGCGTGCTGTAGGCTCAGATAACCCTAACTTCTCGTCAGCGTCTGGATGCAGTGGAAGACGCACTACGTATTTTCCATCTGGCCGGCGAGATGTCGTCGCTTTGTATTTCTCAACACACTGATGATCTTCGGATGACATGTTATTTTCATTTTCGCTGATATCTTCGATTGACCAGAACTTATGAATAGCTTCCAAGTCGATCTTGACTACGTTGCAGTAATAAGATTTGACGTTTCCACACAGAATCCATCCTAACCGAGTTTGCTGAGCGATGGGCATCCCTTCGTTAACCTTGATGATTCCACCCATGATGATCGCGGCGAAAACATCAGCGCCGAGCAACATGTCTATTTCCCGACTCTGGTAAAATTCAGGATCCGCTAGTTGGATATTTTCGAGAAAAGCCCAAGATGGTTTCCCGAATGATCTGTTAGGTAGGTTGTTTACTGCATGATTCATTATAAAAACGTCAAGATTTAGGCGATATTCACTATAGCACGATGATAACATGATATTCATAACACCCTTGCAACTATTTTCCTTCGCTCCTACCCCTACGATTACTCCCTTACATTGTTTACGGGGTAGCCTCAATCTCTGCGCTGCTGATTCAGTGGTAATAGATGTTTGTGATCCTTGATCAATAAGAACCCTCATCGTATGCAGAGTACCGTCGATGCCTGTGACGTAGACCAGTGCTGTTGCAAGAAGAATCTCCTGAGTATCGTCTAGAGACACGTGCGAGTTTACCCTTGCGTCGGTCGATGCACTCGATGAGGTGATGACGTTTGCTGATACAGCGAAGGCGTCGTGCAATAGTGTATGATGGTTGGAATTGCATTTGTGGCACCTTTTTACGGAAAAACATTCATTACCGTTATGACTATAAAGACAATTTTGACAAAACGATAATTCAGAAATTTTCTGTCGTTTGAGTCAGGTTTATACGATAAAAATGTTTCGCAAAATTGTATGGCGTGATCTTTATTGCAGACGGGACATTTTTGCTTCGGTGCAACTAAGGACGACGACCTAGTTTTGTTATTGAAATTACTAAATTTTGACGATTGATTTTGATGCCTAGTGAATGATTTAAAATTATAAGATTTTTTGAAACTAGATGGCTGAGAAGATTGCTGATGGGGTTGAGATGATTTTTGGGAATCTGGCTTACGTTTCGACGATTCTAAAGCTGTAAATTTGGCTTCTAGAAATTGAAGAAATTCTTGTAGTGAAGGCAGTTCCCGGGGTTGTTTTAATGACTCTACGTAGTCATTATGTGTGTCGACATCTAGCTTTTGGGAGATTATATAAACTATGATGGGGTCCCAGTTGTCGATCTTAACTCCCAGGTTTTTCATGGCGTTTAGACACTCGTTGGTCGTGTCATGAATCTTCTTAATTGCTGCTGCTGACTGTTGCTGAATAACAGGTTGGTTGAGTAAGAGGCCCATATGAGAGTTGAAAATGAGTTTCTTATTGTCAAACCGATGATTTAGAAGATCCCAACACACCTGGTAGTTATCTGAGCTGATATGTAAATGTGTCACCAATTTCTCGGCTTCACCTTTTAATTTACTTTTCAAAAATTGCATCTTCTGAGCGTTCGGGAGAGCTCGATTGCTGTGGATAGCTTCGACAAACAAATCCTTGAATGACACCCATTGGTTGTACGAGCCACTGAATGTCGGGATGTCGATTTTTGGGGTAGTTTTCTCCCGATAGCTTTCACTGTGCATCTTGCTGTTTATGAGCTCTTTAATGTCATTAAACTGACGCTCGTAGCTGCTGAACATCTCGTCGTATTCCGGGTTATCCTCGTAGAGTTCGCTATCGATTTCCCAGTGTAAAGTATCGATGACCGTCCACCGGGCTTGTACTGATTTTAGGATGTCCTCGAACTTCCACTTTTCGGAGTCGTTGTCAAGTTTGATGCTGCTGATAGTTCGCTGAAAAGCCTTAAAATTACTTTTCTGCTTCCTTAACATTTCTTCCAATTTGCTGCTGGTACTATGAGTTCGGGGAACTTCCACGTCAGGAGTTACGGGACGAGAGCTAGTGTTGCCAGACTTATGACCTAAATAACCTGGCAAGGGGGTAGCTGGTTTTAAGATGTTTGTTTCTTTCGATTCGGATGGCAAATAACTAAACAAAAGATTACGAGTTTCGATATTAAATTCGGAGGTTTTGTTAAAGTAATTGCCAGTAAAATATTCATGAGATCGATCTTCAAACTCACAAAGCTTAATATGATTATTTTGGAATTCCTGCCAATAACTTTCAAGGGTGCTAAGTCGTTTTTTAATGAGAGCCGGTGTCTTGCGGTCGGCACCGTCTTTCTTAAAATTGATTAAGAGCTGATCCATAGCTCCCATGATTTGGTTTTGGCTAGCTAAAAGGTCTTCCATTTTGCTGATGATATAAATGTGCTGCTGATAGTCAAATAAGGAGAGTAATGGACTCACCAAAGCTGCTGCTGGTTGACTTACGTGGCGGTACTAAGGGCTCGTGCTGGATATAGGTCAACACTCGCGAATTAGGTCCCGCTACGTTAGCTCGAAGGACCAAAAAGATGTATGTTAACACCTGAGTAGCTGATGCTGATAAGATAAATAATAGATGCTGCTGAGGTAAAAGCAAATGTATTCTAAAATACTTAATGCTAATGAGTACACGAACGCGATGCGCGGTGATGATGTGCGAAGGTGAATCGTGAACTGATTGATAGATGGACAAAAATATGCATTCGTGTAATAATGCTTATTGGGCGATTTGTATGTGCGGTGAAACCGTACAATATCTGTACCTACTTTTTTAAGCTATAACACCCTCTACCTAGAGAGTATTATAACTAGAATAAGAATGTGTACCTACCAATATAGAAAATGTTATGTTTTCATCACACACAATCTAAGTTAGTCCTAAGTGATTGTACTCCTATTTTATTTGAAAAGTTATTCAAAACGTCGTCACATGAGTATTTTATCGTTTTTTTTTTTTTTTTTTTATAACAAATGCATTCGCGACGCCCGCCGGATTGTCTGCGGGATCAATTTATAACATTAACATAAGACTCGGGAGATGCAGCCACTCACAAATTTATTTCGCATGTCAAAGTTCTCGCTAGTCGCTATCTAGCGGTCGTTATATACTGGAGAAACCATATCAGGGTATCGCGTTATGTCTTTAGTTAGAATTCAGTACATTCAAGGGGAAATAAATGAACACTTATGGGATCATATTGTACTCTGCCTGGCTATGGCTATTCATTTTTTCAAATATGGGTAAAGTATCGTGGTTTGTATCAGATTCTTGGATACACAAAAATTATGTACTATGGTACATCCGTATTCTTATAGTACACGTGTGGTTTATTATAGTACATGTTGTAGCTATATAGCTTTATGAACCATTTTTACTTTTAGTGTAATTCAATTTTCAAAGCGCGAAAGTTAAAATACCTACTAAATGAAAACTATAATCATGCAATACATTATCGTTGCTGTAGCAGCTACCTACACATTTTGACGCTTTGACTAGACTATTCGGCTTGTTTGCGTTGTCCATTATCCGTCGAATGTCAATTGCAACACGGGGACATGTCCCAATTTCCTCAATTTACGTCCTGTCCCGAACAAGTGCCCCTTTATGGGACACAAGCGCCGAGGCCCAAAGGAATTGCTGCATAGCACTGTGTTTCCAACATGATCCCATTGCCTTACTGATTAAACTGACACCTAGTTTGTGTTGCGTTCCTCCTACACCTATGTGCTACAGCAGTGGGAATATCTTAATGATTTGTTTCTATTGATCTTGAAATTGTTCACACCGCTGTACTCGAGTTTGGCTCCGATACTGTGCATGGAAGTCTAATAGTAAACAATCCTAACTAATATTATAAATGCGAAAGTGAGTTTGTTTGTTTGTTACCTCTTCACGCTTTATCTACTGAACCAATCTTCTTGAAATTTCGCATATACATAGCTGGGAGTACGGAGAAGGACATAGGGTACCTTTCATCCGGGGAAAAAGCACTGTTCCCGTGGGAAATTCACGCGGGCGAAGCCGTGGGCGAAAGCTAGTAAAAAAATAAAATAAAAAGTTATTGACATGTTCCAAAACAAAGCTTTTATAAGTATTACATTTTTGTATTGAAGCCAAACCAGCAATGCATTGGCTCGGCACTCATATAAATGCGGCAATAAACAAAATAGTCGCATTTTCAACTAAGAAAAAATAATTATTTTTTCTTAGTAGAAAATGCGACTAATTTTTTGGTGATTTTTGCGAATTGTGATTTTTTGGTACCAAAAAATCACAAGCTCAATTTGCATTCACATAATCTCTCAAAATAGTCAACTTCCTTAATATTAACAACAGCCTCAATAAAGGCCTAACACGAACTCAAAATTGAACGTTTAACGAAACACATTCAGTAAAAGTAACGTGTTTTCGGCAATTTTCACGTAAAGCAATTTGCGGATCCAATAAAAGAGTTTCTCAGAATCCGGTACCTGCCGGGCCCGCGCAAATGGCCCTTTCTGACTCTAATGCGATTGGCCCGGCCAAATTATCCCGCAAAATGGTTAACAAATCGAACGTTCTAGCGACTACACATGTGTCAATAGGAACTAAAATAAATTTTGAAGATTACATGTTTACTGCTACTATAGATTTGACTATTTAGCAGTAATAGATGAAAAGATTTTACAGATGATTATGACAGTTTGTTGGTTTTGAAATTTATTCAAAATATTATACGAGTATTATTAATTGCGGTCATAAGGACCCGCACAAATGTAGTGGATGTCGGCTACCGAGCCGCGAAACTCAAATGGGCGTGGGCCGGACATGTGTCGCCGTGCGGACGAGAGATGGTGCAAGCGCGTGCTGGAGTGGAGACCACGTCTGGGAAAGAGAAGTGTCGGCAAACCACCAGCCAGATGGTCCGACGATATCAGGACCACCGCCAGCTCTTCATGGATGCGGAAGACCAACAACAGGAGAGAATGGAGAAACATTGGAGAGGTGTATGCTCAACGGTGGGCAGCTATACGCTGAGGAAGAAGAAGAGATTATTAATTTTAAATACGCCATGGGCAATGGGCAACCAAGGGTCAGAAGACGTCAAAAGAATAAGCATTACAATTTCATCTATTTATCAGTCACGAACATAAAGCAGCACGGACTGCGCGCGGAAGTCCTTGCTGCTTGAAAGCCAAGTATAATCCAATCGCACACTGTTATGTAAAAAAAATATTGCCTGTAAAAATACCGAAAATATTAAAAAAAAAACAGATTTTCACAAATTACAAAAATAAAACAAACATAGAATGTGCCAGCTGCTTCTCTTCCCGCGCAGATTGTAAAAGTCAATCGAGGGAAAGGGCTTTAAACTGGGGATTCCTCTACTCATAGGCGATGGGCTAGCAACCTGTCACTATACCTGAATCTCCATTCTATCAGAGAGCCCACTATTCAGCTAAGCGAGGCCTTCGAGTTCCACGACTGGCTCTGTCTACCCTGTAAGGGATAAAGACGTGATTCTATGTATGTATGTACAGAAATAATAATATCAAATCACACATATTGAGCCTAGTCCAAAAGTAAGTTTCCTTGTGTTCATAGTTTAATGACATAAACCCTATGTTTTTCCCAAATATTTGTACACAACATCATATGGAATTATAATCTAAACCATAGCTAACAACAATAAAGCAACATCTGCCATCAACACCTCTCGAAAACTACTTTTAATGTCGGTCCGGGCCGCGGCAAAACATGTTTTCCCCAAGTTCTGGGTAGAAAAGTTATTAAATAGCCATCTCTGTATGGATTTACAATGCTTTCAAGTGCCTTTGTTGGTAATGGTATGGTTATGTGAGAAGTATAGTCATAATCGTAATACGTATGTGATGATGTATGTATGTGATATGTATGTGGTGATAGTAGCTTTAGTACGCGGCTTTATCTGCGTGAAAACTGATTTGCCATAAAAGGTAATAACCTAATTCATCAAAAAGTATTTAATAACTGTCAATCATTGCAAAATTATATATTTTATACGTTTCGTAAGATCTAATTTTGTCTGTGTCCCTCAAATTGCAAATTTCATAAAAATTGTTAGAATCGTTTTCGAAAACAATATACTTCGTTTTCTATAATAAGAAGACATACTTAGTAAGGATATAACATAATATCGGGCTGTTCTGCATTCAGGGAAACTGATTATTTTAATACCACGACGCTTATAAAATAAATATTACACTGGGGAAATAAAAAAAAAACAATTCAGCAAAATTTAGTTACCGTTAACAAGTTGGGAACAAAATTGCATACGAGACGCAAGAAACTTGTCCAAGACGACCATAACTCATGTCTGAGGCCCATAAATCATAGACGAGAAGCGGTGAGGGGCGGGGGCATGTATTTTTTTGTACTTTTGTGTTTTGGTTAGAAAAGATTCGACATAATTTGATAGACTCTCGACTAACACATACGTATTTATTTTTAATTTAAATAAAAGGTTAAAAGTGGCTGCAAAAAATATAATTTGGCTGTCAACAAGACAAGATCCATAAATGATGACGAAAAATCTTCGCGATGAAAAAGAGTTTACTGAAAGTCAAGTCTAAACTAAAAACAACAAAGTTTGCTTGAAGTGTAGGAAATATAAGTGCAAAGTCAAAGTCAAAGTCAAAATTTTTTATTGAAACTTGGCCTTCAAAGAAGGCTCTTTTTCACGTCGATAACTAATTATTTAATCATAGTATATTATGTCTCAAAGCTACAAACTACTAGCATTTCGGAACGACCACTGTTGAGAAGAAATGCCGAAAGAAACTCATGAAACAATATTATTACGACAGCAAAAGCAGCATAAGGGGAACGAAGTATATTGACATCGTTGGCCTCCAGGGGCAATCCAAGTAGAACGATCTACGATCTCGTATGAAGGACTGGTAGCGGTAACTCGAACATTTTACCCGGGAAATAGTTGGGATTATTCAGCCACCCGATAACCATATTGAAGTTTCGAAAGGAGCGTTATCATCGGATCGGTCATCTATCACGTATCACAGATACCGAAACCGGAATTATATACGGGGTGACGTTTTATGATCTAACTGAGCTGGTTGGAACCCTGTTTTTTTATAGTAGAATAGTTGCGAGCATGCGGGTTGCCTGATGGTAAGCAATCACCGCAGTCCATAGACACCAACGACCCTAAGAATGTCACTGATGCGTTGCCGACTTTTTGAGAAAGCGATAGGCTCTTTTCTTGAAGGCCCCAATGTCGAACCTATTCGGGAACACCGCTGAGGGAAGTTTATTTCACGTTTTAGTACATTTTGTTTGTTTTATATTCTTCACTCCTCTAAGAATATGGACGTGTTCTCACAGAAGTGAGAATATGTGACGTGAAGTGACGTGGCACAGCTAGTCAGGATATAAAACCATCGGGACAAACGATGTATTTTACGATGATAGCCTTGCAATATGAAGTCGACAAAGGGTTCGGGTCTTTGGATGACGTCTCAATCGAAAACCAACGGTTTGTTATTTCGCGCTCCAATATTCTGATGACGTCGTAAAAACAGGGTCCGTTATTTCTTGAAAAATTAGAGAATAATACAGTTTCAGCTTTTTTTCGTATCAATAACTTACTCTTGCCCTCGGCTAAATGTAGTCTGTGTTACTCTACAGCCTTAAAACTATCTCTACAAAAAAGAATGAAAGACAAAGAAAAAAACGCACTTTCATATTTTATAATATTTAGTATGAAAGTGTGAATTTTAATTTTTTCACTTTGCTTCATTACAAAGACAGACATAACAAAGGGAATAACGATTATTAGCAAATCGTACATAATAATTTTAAGCATTTTTAAATCTTTGGAGCGATATTGCATATAACAAATATTGCACATATTTTATTTCGTGTATATTATTTGTAATATTCTCATAGCCGGCTATGCCAATTTCTATTTTTATCTCGGTCGCAGCTATACGACCCCAATAAAACTCTTTTACGACCCCAACGACCGAACTCGATGTTGCCACAACACTTTGAAATTTCTTAATTTGGACATTTTGCAATCTCATTTTTGGTTTATGCAGATGACTGGTTTGAAAGATTAATTTATGTTATAGAAATTGTAATAATAATTTCTGTTAGGATTATTTCAGTCAATTACACTAAATTTAAGCATGGTCGATGCTTTTACTTAGCCTTGATATCAGTGTCTGTTTATTTTCAAATCTGCTGCTTGGATCGCGCCTGTGAAGTTGTTCTTTCTGAATAAACAATTTCAATACTATTAAATCTGTCTTAAGTAATAATTTTCATTTATGAATAAATATTATTCATAGATTATTATAATTTTCATTTATGAATAAATATTATTCATAAATGAAAATTATAATAATCTATGAATAAACATGGTGTACTCATACAGTCGCAATAAGGTTGTCACATTCTTTTTCCACGTTATTTTGTTGATATATTATTGCTCGTGACTGTACAAGATATATCAAAGCAAACGACAACCGCTCCAGGACTAGGCCAAGCTAAACAGCTCAGGGTGATTTCAATCCCGGGGAGTGGCTCCAAATTGTATTAATCCTACATGAAGCAAGCCCAAGGTACCTAAACACAGCCTGGCGGCCTTTCAATAATCCGCTAACGGCTTTAACAACTGTATAAGCATGGCCTTATTCCTGGGAGTATGGAATTTTACAGAGTTTTGGGGTAATGACAAGATTTATATTGTAGGGAATACTTTAATTTTATAGCTTTGTAGTATAAATATTTCTTCGGTGTGAAGTGTCGTAGTTTTTGAGCTCTATCGTGATTCAGTAAAGTTTTGATGTGTATATCTATTTACACGAGTAAAGCTATAGTCGAAAATTAGTTTTCAACCTACTAATATAAGATTGTGTATGTTTGTTACTCAATCACGAGTGAACTGCTAGGTGAATTTTGATAAAATTTAGTACACTGAAATGCACTTTTTATCTTGAAACTCCTATTCATGGGAGTGGCGATCTAGGGTACAACTAGTAAATACATAAATAAAGAATCTTTATTAATTTAGTTAATTAAGAATCTAGAATTCTAAGCTCCTTGGATATAAAATTCTGCCGTGTTTTCTCATTATATTATTCTATACTTACAGTAACCGACTTTTATTATCAAATTATTTAATTTTTTTCAATAAAAGAGACACATCTAACGACAATAAAGATTTTATACAAACAAACAAAATTACGAAGAAAATCCTTTATTTCTTTTTATAAATTGCACAGAAATTTGGTACCTAGTGCCCATTGTAAATGTTTCTCGCCGATATAGTAAATGTTCTAATATAAAGACCGACGCGTAGCAAAGGTAACAGAAAAAGGCTCGGATTATTTCTGAGTGGCTTAGACGCTCCAGTGCCTTCTAACAAAGGGCTTGCATTAGCCTCATATAAAAAGGGTCAAATATCAGTTTTGACAAAAGTTTCCATCAAAGAAAACATCAAAGGTGATATTGTTTTTAGGACCTATAAAAGGACCTTAAAATTGTATTTGAACCATAGATGTAGAAAAAGAAAATTCATTCTTTAATAGACATACAAACTTGATTGTCAAATGAAGCCCAAAAACGTTTATAATAGTGTTTTTTTTTCAATTCATTTTTTTTTACAGATTGTTCACAAATTCTAAGGAACCAAAACACACCTCAAATGTCAAACTTGACAAAAATGAGCCTCACAGAAGATTATTACCTGTCCTTCACTAACATAGGCAAAAACCATATCTGCGACAGCCCGCTTTCTCAGCTATCTGTGTCTCTATGGAAAGTTTTTTTTTTCTAACTCTATGATTTAAAAACAACTAAACAAAACGATAAAAATTGTTGTAGTAACATTTTATAATTTTAGCAAAATACATACATACATACATAGAATCACGTCTTCATCCCTTACGGGGTAGACAAAGCCAAGAGTCGTAAGATTCGAAGGCCACGCTTAGCTGAATAGTGGGCTCTCTGTTGAAATGGAGATTCAGGTATAGTGACAGATTGCTAGCCCATCGCCTACGAATGGAGGAATCCCCAGTTTAAAGCCCTTTCCCTCGATTCACTTTTACAATCTTCACGGGAAGAGAAGCAGCGGCACATTCTATGTTTTTTCTTCGCTCCCAGACCAGCATGGAAGCAAAATTAGCAAAATTCCTTTATTTAATTCCGACTGACTGACTGAGTGACATATCAACGCAGAGATGAAACCGCTGATTTTGCAGATAGGTTCTTCATATAGCGTAAGTGAGCACTAAGAAAGAAATCTTGAAAGTTCCTCCCCAAGGGGTGAAAATAGGGTCAAAGGCATCATTTATACGGGCGAAGGCACTGGTTAAGTCTAATAATGGGCAAAGTTGATGACATAATTATGAAATACTATCTACCTACCTTCAGGGAATTCGGGATATTTTAACCCAGATCTTATTTTAACTGTATATTTACACATTCATTGAAGTCATTGAAAAATGATTGAGTGCGACAAATGAAAACCAAAATTTGTTTTAAATTAGACAAGTAAAATGTATATAGACAGAACTCAATCTAAAACTAATAATTAGATTATATTTCTTTTTCGGTCAAACTAAATTATGTGGAAAACTTCGCACATTTTATTGTGTTTCTTTCCAAATACAGCAAATAGTTCAAACGATCTTATTTCTGAAAACTAATTTAACGAAATAACCTAAAACAATTGACTTTGCAACTGAAGTAAAGGACGTCTTTGACGATGGACGTTTGATTGCATTAGTTACAGTCTGAGCAATCGACGCGGATTGGCAAACAGACTCGCGCAAAAGGTAACGTTTGCAGTCGACGACGGCGCTCAGAGTCTCAGACAGAGGTATTTAATTAGTAGTTACGACACAGATATATATCTAGCTAGACTTCGTATATTTGTTTATTACACGTATGTTAGAACAATATTAGATTCATGAGTCTCTACCCATCTTCACACGAGACAGGCGTGAAAATATGTACGTATATCTTAGACTACTGACGAAGAACAAGAAAAATTTCCGAAAGTATCTAATAAACAAAAAAAATAATGCTGACTGATTAGTATATTCACCACAGAGACATAACCACAAGGTACCTAAACAACATACATGACATATACAACATAATGTGACAAACATAATCCACATGGACGAAACCGAGGGGAAAAAGCTAGTAATTAACCTAACTCTACCTGCATCCAAATGCCAACTTGCGGAACTAATCTGCTTTAGTTATGGAACTTGTCTGAGCACGCGCCTGACAGCCAGCCGGTATTATATGATCACCATTAGTAAACTTAGGCATAAGCAAATTATTGACTTGAATAAGCGCGTACAGTCAGATGTAGAGAATCTTGACCCCCTATCCCACAGAATCTTAGGGGGTTCAGGTTTGTCTCCCATGTTGTTGTCTTGTTGACTGTACATCTCTTGTTGAAAATCAAGAATTTAATTTTATTATTAATCTTGCCGGGAGATGCATTTAGTACTACAACTTATGTATAGTTAGCTGCAGAGGAACCTGACACCCCTGAGGATAGGATTCGGTGAGACAAGGCTGTCAGTACTGTACATACCAACTACCTGCATCGCGGGGCTCCGATCCAGTTGGAATTTCTGGATAAAATGTAACCTTAATGTGATAACCCAGGTTACATACCTGTAGCCATGTATCGAATTTCATCGAAGTCCGTCCAGTAGAAATATGATACCAGAGACCATGAACACATTGAATACTGAGCATTATGATTATAACGGGACTTGGCACGAACCTTATTTTATTTATTTACGTCAGCCTTTATAAATAAATAAAATTAGTTATGTGCTAAGTCGCGTTCTATTCATCTCTCTCCCTCTCTCTGTAGTCGTATTTCTCATGACTGAGGGTCGTTGTCATTATATGGAATTAAACACACACAACGACTATCTTGGCAATGTTAATGGAATGGTTTGCCATTGCCTTCTCCATTTCACACACTAGCTGATTATTATCAACCAGAGTGCAGGTTTCCTCACGATATTTTCCTTCACTAGAAGCAAGTGGTGGTCGATGAAAACTAACATTTGTAAAGTACATGAGTCAAATTGGTATACAAACTCATGTAGCACGGGCAGGATTAAAACCTGGGACCTTTGCAGCCACAGGCGGGCGCCCTACCACTCGGCCACCATAGCTTTAATTCAGTTATATACTCGTAGTTATGTACTGAGTATTAATACAAGAATACGAAGTATTTTTACAAAATTTACAATTCGCTCGATGATATTAAAGGATCTGGGAAATTAAATTTCCAGTTCTCGCTTCGTTTACTGTTGGAATTCTCCCAAGATCAATATAGATATAAGATATTCAATGTAAACCTAATAGTCGCCAGTAAAATGAAATAAAGTCTGATCAACCACGTCTGGAAAAAACTGAAAATAAAGATGATTTTTGAGAAAATGACAATACCTAGTTATTAACCTTTAATATCTTATCGTTTTTTAGTGGGTTACAAAGTCAGCTAACCAGTACATTCTAGTGTTTTGACAAATGGACAGGCAGACTGAAATACGTAGTGTTTCAAAAAGTTCCCTTTTTAAGGGTCTCGTTAAGATGACCACCATTCCACCACGGAAGTAGTTTTTACACGACTGCTCAATTAAGAAGTGTTATGTCTTCAGCAATATTTGTGAGCTTGAGAAAGAACCTAAATGTTGAGAAAATAAAATATGATACTTTAGTGCTCTGATTTATAAGATACCTCCAAGGATTGATCCCAGCTATTATCCGCTAGATGGCAGTCATTAAGCTAAGTGGATGTCCTTAGTCGGCAATATTCAAAATGTTTTAAAACAAAACTTATTGGCACTTATTCATATTTCTAATAAATTCAAACACAAAATACTTTATTCGCTTAATCGTAGATGACATAATATGGTACACAGTTTTACAGTACTAATTACATTGAAATACTTATTGATACTTGAATACTTCTTTGAAATGAGATACTTGATATTTTTTTAAACAAATTATTATAATCACTGAGTGGATTTCGATGAAATTTACTATAAAAGGTAGTTCCACCTGAATATAAATAAAGGTAGCGAGGGAAACGAATGAGATTTAAAATAAGTAATGTCTATTTGACTTTACATTTGTTCTACTGATGGGCATAAGCCATGCTCCATTTTGAATTTTCTTCCATGCCCGATCCCAGGGACGCAGCTAGTACCTATGCAATATAAAATATGTGCTAAAAAATAAACCAATTATCGCTGGCTATGTTAATAAAGACCTTGTGATACTGACCCCAAAAATAGCACATTAATCAAAATCCTAAGTGCCAAAGTCAACAGAAAAGGGATTTGGTTTAAATTTGTCCGGCATTGACTTGACCTAAATCAACAAACACGAGGTTTTAACAAAATTTAAAAAATAAACTGGCATGTCGTGTTTTTATTCGGCTCCAAAAAAGCTTAAATCTATTTTGATAAAAAAAGAATAAAAAAAAAATCGCGGCGCTAAGGAAAACGAAAACAAGATTGTTATTTTAAGAAGAATGGAGATTAAAAGTGTTTATTGTGAAAATGCGATTTATTTTATAAATACATTTATTTCCGAGTATTTTTTTATGGAAACAATAAACAGACACTCCTTCCACTTCTCTCTCTCTCTCAGCCTAAAGACGTCCACTGCTGGACAAATGCCTCCCCCAAGGATTTTATAAATAAACTTACATATAAATAAACCCGCAAACCATTAGTATTTATTTATAAACCATTTAATATGTACAGTACAATGGACGATTTGGAGCAAAGCGAGATAAGAAATAAAATAAGAGGAATCGGACAAGTAATACCTATACCTAGTTAATCAAAACGGTAAAAGGGCAAGTTGCAATTTTTAACGGATATAGACATAGACATAGGTATATTTGAACTGTCTAAGTAAGTATTTTCATGACAGGCATTTTTATTTCGTTTCTTGGCTCAGTTAGTAGTAATTAGACAAAAAAAATGCAAGCATCGGGATGCAGGGGATTTTGCAAACTCTTATTGGTCCTACGTATCTGGCAGAAACTTGCCCCCGAACTTAAAAAAAGTCAGGCATTACGTGCACAATCAAGCTACAGCTGTAAAATATCAAATTTATACATATAATTTATACATTTACTAAAACTGAAACTGGTCGGTGACTGTACTGATTAGATAATTTAAAATTATTCGGTCAATAGTAGCCAAAACGATTTTATTTAGAATTTTTGTCTTTCTGTTTGTCTGTATGTTTTTTTAGATTGATGTCACAAAAAATTCACTGTACGTGCAGCACTTGAAAATTAATGAGGGATTTTCCGAGACCTAAATTAAAAAAAAAATAGTTCCATATGATTTCATAGATGGCGCTTAAGTAAAGGCGAGAGAAAAAGTTCCATACAAAAAGCAAAAATTCACGGGATTGGCTTTTTTTTAAAATAAAACTTAGTAAAAAAAAGATCTAAAAGTATCAATATTGTGATTTTTGCAACTGTCAAACTGTTAGGTGATTTTTTTTATGCCTCTGGTTGACAGGAAAAAGCGCACCGACTCGGCTTTCATAAAACGCTATCTGTTGTGACTTTTTAATACCATTTTTTTTTCTTAATTAGCTGTCAGAAAAATCGCTCATTATATTGAACTGAAAATATTAAAGCGCAAAAGTTAAGTACCTATGCATTTAAATATACCGACCACTAATGTTAAAACAATATCTCAATAATATTTGTATCACTAAAACGAACATAACAACAGTCAAAAAAAATGATACAATTAACGCAACTAGAACATCGATCATCCAATATTCAATCCACAAAACAGTTTTCGCCAGTAGGTGGCGTGTATTTATATCTCTTAGTAAGTATTCTGTCCAACAGATGGCGCGCTCCATGGGTTTCTACGACCTTTTCGTTTTTATTGATGAAACGTAATATTACAATCATTCAAGTTATATTTCCATCCATTCATATTTTGAAGATCTTTGGAGAAAAATTATATTTGTCATGTTAATCTCAGAAATAACGATTTCTACTAATAGGTCTTGGTTCCAAGATAATTTGTAATTCCACAACTTGTAACAACTACACCTTATATTTTAATATTCTTTAGTCTGAACATCTATACTCAAAAAAAAACCAGAAACAAAAAAATAATCGTTCAAGTTTTTATTTGAAGTTTATAGCGTAATAACTTTGGGTCTGAAATGGAAATACTATTTTATAGTATTATTTATGAAATATATACCTAATACTATACTTCGTTTTACAAAAATAAATAAAATAGAAACACACGAACACAGGTCGTCATCTTCTTCATCATTTTAAATGATGAGGCCCTCCAGCTCCTCGACAACTAAACTGTCTGATTTAATGTTGTGATAATAAATGAACTATATAATTAGTGTTGCTATGTAGGATTGTAGGTATATGAATAAATATTTTATATAATCTATACATATAATAAAACAGTAAAAATATTTTGTCTGTACGTTTAGTATTTTTGACTAAAATGGATAGAGAGACACTTAAAAAGAACAATAGAAAGCAAAAAAATTTTTTTGGAATTTCTTGTCTGTCTGTCTGTATGTATGCACGCGTTTCACGCAAAAACTACTAGACGGATTTGAATGAAACTTTTTTTGTTGTATAGCTATTAAACCTGGGCAACGTATAGGCTATAATTGATTTTGAAAACTGGAACACCTGATGAAGAACCATAACAGAACAGCTAAACCATAAGAAATATGGAAATGGTGCCTTAACAGAAGTCGTTCAACCTGATGAGCATTTTCTGCTGACGTATAAAAATTGAAGATCTGGAACATCTGATGAAGAACTGCAAGAGACCAACTACACTATAACATATATGGAAATGGCGCCTTAGCAAAAATCGTTCAACCTGATGAGCATTTTCTGCTAACGTATAAAAATTGAAGATATGGAACATCTGATGAAAAGCTCCAAGAGACTAGCTACACTATAACATATATGGAAATGGCGCCTTAGCAAAACTTGATTAATCTGATGAACATTTTCTGTAGATGTATAAAAATCGAAAATCCGAAACATCTGAAACAGTTTGAAACACAAAAAGATTTTTCATCTAAGCCAAACTCACTAGGTAGGTCAATGTAAAATTTCTCATTAGAATGCTACTCTTATTAAGATAAATTCTAATGATATTATTATATTTGTATGCCACGTTATGTAAAAAAAGCTTTATTTTATTAAAAATTGTACTAATTGAAATAAAATTTAACAAAGTTTCTTATTCAATTTGTTTTCAATTTTCTTTTTCCAATACACAATTTAAGCAGCCTCTTTATAATCAAAACTATCGCAATAATGATTACAAACAATGCTACAACGAACACAGCCAGAACATCAATCATCCAATATTCAATCCACGAGACGTTTGCAGTCGCTGCCCGTAGATGGCGCGCACCTCCATGCCTTAGTACGTATTCTGTCCACCAGAGGGCGCGCTCCATAGGTTTCTGTGGCTGGTCGTACCAGATCCTACGAAGTCTCTCCATATTCTTTTTGTAGCTGAAATGTTAATTATAAAGATCTCCATCAATCGAAATTATGCTTGTTTCAATTGAAATATACATCAGACTAATAGGTAAATTACTTTCTGGAAATGTCTAATTTTATTGCCATTATTACTTGTCTATAGCCTAACGAAGATAAAAAATTACCAATAAAGCGTTCAAGACAAGTCGCTCGATATGTATCCAAAAAGCATAAGTTCGAACCTCAGTCAACCTCAGGCGCAGTCTGACCTCTGAGTCGGAAGATCAGCCTGACTTATGTAAGGTCATTTTCGTCAACCAGTGAAAAAAGAGTTCTGCATGCTTGTTTATATTTTGTTGTAGGTACCATTCGTGTTATGTTAAATGAATTTAGGTGACTTGCAAATAATCTGTTATCTATAATAAAACTGTGCAAATATTTACCTATCGTCCTTGATAACTGTCTGGATAGCATTGACAACGTCATCAGCCTTCAAAGTCAAGGCATCAAGAGCGACACCGACGTCAAGGTCAACGAACTTGTTGACGTTGTGCCACTGATCGTTCATCATCGGAATCCCGACTAGAGGCACGGCAGCATCGACAGCTTCGTCGAAGGATTGTAGGCCTCCTTGGGTGACAAATACTTTGATGTTCGGGTGACCTGGAAATGAATATGAAGTAAGTAGAAATTAAAGCTTTTATTTTAAATGGGAGAAAGTAAATTGGAAAGCAAAAGTGATAAGTATAAATAGATTTAAAGAAAATGTGAGTTCATTTTCAGATGAATTCCGGTCATGATTTTTATTTTTATCCGGAAATTGCACGGGGTTAGTACCATGAGGTATGAGGGTAAGTAAAAATTGTTCAGAATAATACATGAATAATACATTTTAGAGCTAACACAGTCACTAATCAGAGACAATAATCTAATAAACTACCTATGTAGTTTTGTAAAGTTACAAAAGATATCGATTCGTTGGACGATAATATTGATTTTATTTACCTAGCAAATCCCTCTGAGGAAACCACTTCTGTATTTTCAAGTTTTTCGGTAGATCCTTCAAGTTATCTCCATCGAATTTCCACAGCACGTTGTAAGGTAACTTTCTGAAAGCCTCTATAAATACGTTTAACAGCTCGGCGTCCATGTTTGCTGGCTTTACGTTACTTCCGAAACTTACATAGACCACACCTTGAGCGGACCTGTCCAAGTACTGCTTCAAATCCTGCAATGTTTATTGCCGCATATTAAGTTCATATCAATTTACTTTCACTTGTAGAAGAAATATGAATTTTTTCCATCAGTGCCACTGAAGATTCATTTGTGATTTTTGATGTGGTCATTTGATTCCTAGTTTTAATGGATTGAGTTCATCAAAATCATTAGTTACTGACATACCTACCGTCTGTATAAAGACGAGCCTACAATCGATGGGGACCTATTATGTGGTCATCTTTAAATTTAATTGATATAAGTACTACCGACGTGCCAGTTAATAAAGCGAGACGTAAGAAATAAAGTCAAAATTTACTTACTTGAGGTAAATCTTTAATTGGTTGTAAGTGAAGACCTCCTAAATGAACTAGATTAGGAGGTGCAGGTCTATTATTGGTGATCATGGGATGCGAGTTCAAAAATAACAGATCTATATTATTTTGCAACTCATGTACCGTAGGCGTATCATGACCAAAATTATTTTTCAAAGCATCATTTTGATATTGCTCTATCACAGATTCGGAATATTTCAACCTTAATTCTATAACAGTTTCTCTTATTCTATCCCAGAAGGTATAGTCTCTGAATTTTGTTCTCTGAAGATGTGGATAAAATATAGGATGTCTTGATCCAGAACCAATTGCTTCGTGTACCTTAGGAAATCCGTAAAATGTACTTAATAAGATTGTAGGAGCCTTGAATATGTGACTAAAAATCAAAGGGTATTCTAAAAATGCTTCAATGACTACCAAATCAAATTTTTCTTTATCATTTATCAATTTCTTCACGGCTGGTTGATTAAACTGTTCTATCAACATTTGAGTTACAAGTTTGTATAGTTGTGTTAAATTTTCCGGTGTTGGATCTTGCACTACACCACGTCTAAACTTTTTCTCAGGACTGTTGCTCTTCATAACATTTTTAACAACTTCATACGCAGCACTGACGTCTATTTCCGTTACGTTTGCAATATTTTCTTTAGAAGCAAAAGGATTAGGTGTGATGATTACTAGTTCATGTCCAATCTTGACTAATTCTTTTATATACGCTTGAAACACAACTTGATGACTGATGGAAGGCATAGGGAACACTGCCAATATTCGTGCTGAGTTCACATTATTTGCTATTGAACTAAGGACTACACAAACAATAATAGACTTTAAGTAATTCATTGTTTACGATTAAAATTACATTAAATATCGATTGAAATGGCCGTGTTATCTAATGAGCACTGCATGCCGCCGATACATGGCGGAGACTAAATACGAATGAACTTAGATTCGAGTGGACAGATACGACTCATGTAATATGTTTATTTTTAGCTTAGAACAATGACATATATATGTGCACTTTATGACAGACATTATCTTTGTAAGCATTTTTCTGTTGGCTGAGAAGAAATAATAGAATAATAGTATTTTGCAAAAGTCTAGTTTTTTTTTTTAAACTATTTTTTTGTATGTGGTGGTAATGAGTGAGTTAAGAATTATGATCAATTGAATTTAAGTTAAAACTAATTAGTTTCAATGAATAAGAAATGGAGCGGAAAAGAGCGGCTGATAGAATTTGGATAATAATAATTGATGATTATTATTATTATCCGGAATTTTATTTCCTATTACATACCTTTTATTTAAAATTGCATCATAACGTTTAATCTATGATGTTATAATACATATCTATAGTATATTGTCACTGATAAGGTTGACATTAGATGATGTTATTTATTTATCATTTTATCAGTCACGTAGGAAAGTACATACTGCGTTAAAGATTATGTAGACTAAAGGGATATGTTTGGTTAATAAGCTGTAACCATTCCACTATAAAATATGCTGACACACGTTGCATATTACATTTATTGATACAGATACATCATTTCGTTTTTATCCCTTACGGAGCCCTTTAGGGGCCTAGGAAGACCAAGACAGAGTTACATGAGACAAATAAAGGAAAAAGTTTGTCGGGTCGGGTCGTATCAGAAAGTGAAACAGTTGACAATGAAAAGAGTAAAATGGAAGAATCTCCAATGATAAGAACCTCGGTCTTAAATTTGATTATGATGATGATGACGGGGTAGACAGAGCGAATTGTCATGAGACTGGCCACACGAAGGCACACAGAGGCGAAGGCCTCACTTAGCTGAATAGTGGTCTGATTGATGGAATCCGATTTCTGGATTGAATGGAGATAAAGTGACCGTTTGCTAGACCATCGCATATGACAGGAATTTCTAATTAATTACACAAATATCTTAAAGGGTACGAATTGTAATGTTTGAGGAGAATACTCTAGAAACAGCATCAGTAATTAGATAACCTACATGCTTGTCAAAAGTTACGACGAATTGGCATACTTTGCTTAATTTTGACTTGTTTCAAATCATAGCTCGCATTAGAACCTTGAGTTTCTTTCGGCATTTCTTCTCAGCAGTGGTCGTTCCGAAATGCTAGTAGTTTGTAGCTTTGAGACATAATATGATTAAATAATTAGTTTTCGACGTGAAAAAGAGCCTTCTTCGAAGGCAAAGTTTCAATAAAAAAATTTGACTTTGACTAACCAAACAATGTACGTAGATTTATCGAAGTTTTGTGAGCATGTAAACGTAGCATCACAGCACTTTACTTAAATATCAACCGAAAAATATAGGAGTGCCATCGATACATGTTTTTCGTACATCTCACGTGAGACATGTTAAGCGATGCACTAGTCCCGATGCGCAGTTTGGCTCCCGGCCAACGTTTCCGCCCCCCGCTCGACCGAAACCTCGTTTAGTATCAACTTAAACTTTTACGTTTCGAGTTCGACGCTTTACAGTTCGCTTTAGTACTTGGGATTATTGAGTTTAGAGATTTCGCTGGAGTTTATTTTGCTATGAGAATAATCTAGAGATTAAAGTAGACAAAGTCCCAAAATACTAAACCTAGAAGTTATTTTTATTGAAATTAGTCTGCCAAATTATAGCTGGTTTTATTATATTACTTTACTCGGAAATCTAGTATTTTACATCAAAAATAATAACTAAATTACAAACAGTAAGCCACTTACAAGTTTTCACGTCTAGAAATTTATTTTATTAAGAGTACACTGAACTTAAACCATACTCCTTCAGAATACTAAGAGGCAATGTTACAAGATTTCCTTGCCTACTAAGGATCATCACTAAAATGGAGCTTAATTAATTAGTCAAAGTAAGATATGATGAACGTCAGAGTCGTCCGTCCCTCATGTAGCACTGAGCAACATTTGACTACAAATGGCTCGTCATTCGTATTCTAACCTCCAACTTGTCGAACCTTAGATAATTTGTCGATTCCCGGACATGTTCTGCTAGTGATTCATGTGGAAATATATGTTTGTTTGGATACTTGAGCGGGTTATGACCTTGCTGAGATGGATGGTTCCGATGGTTTTTGGTTGCTTAGGTATTTACTATTTTATTGGTTAACAGATACGCACATCTCCAATCCCTGTTGTTAATAATCTTCTTAGTGAATAACCCTAAGCTGCAGACTACAAGAGACTGACAATTAAGGTTATTAAAAATGCATATGCCCAAAATGTCATAAAACTCGAAATAGATTTAGTCATTTAGTTAATGTATGTATATATTATAGACACATTATGATATACTAGCTGTTGCCCGCGGCTTCGCCCGCGTGAGTTTCGCTTAGATGAAAAATCTTTTTGTGTTCCAAACTGTAGTAACCCAAACTCCAGTACTTAAAATTTCAGCAATTTAGTTATCCCGTGTCTCGCGGGATTATATTAGGTACTCGTAGTACAGTCGCGGTGTTAAAATTAATCAAAATTCAATAAACGATCTTCGTCTGCTCGTTATCTACAATTTCCCGTGTACCACCACTCCCACCCCGAGTCCCTCTTTATCCTATCCTTATTATTGTGTCCTGTCTATTTATACGTCAGAAGAAAATGCTCATCAGGTTGAACGACTTTTGCTAAGGCCCCATTTCCATTTTTTATAGAGTAGCTGGTCTCTTGGAGTTCTTCATCAGATGTTCCATAAACTTAAATTTTTATACGTCAACAGAAAATGCTCATCAGGTTAAACGACTTTTGCTAAGGCGCCATTTCCATATTTGTAATACTCGTAGTGTAGCTGGTCCCTTCATCAGATGATCCTGATCTTCGATTTTTATACGTCAACAGAAAATGCTCGTCAGATTGATAAACTTTTCCGAAGGTACCATTTCCATATTTCTTATAGTTTAGCTGTTCTGTTAAGGTTCTTCATCAGGTGTTCCAGTTTTCAAAATCAATTATAGCCATAACAAAAAGTTTAATTCAAATCCGTCCAGTAGTTATTGCGTGAAACGCGTACATACATACAGACGGACAGACAGACAGACAAAAAAAACAAAAAAATGTTTTTGCATTATTCTTTTTAATTTTAAGTGTCCCTCTATCCATTTCGGTCAAAAAATACTAAATCTACAGACAAAATATTTTTACTGTTTTATTATATACCCACGACCCCTTTATGCTGTTAAAAATCAGAAATCACTAAAATGGCGCAGCGCCATCTATTGGAAACATGAGAAATAATTTAGCTTACATTGTACGGATGGCTATCGAATACGTAATACAAACATAATGGTCATCTCTTTTTCGTGCAGACTCAGTGGATTACGATTTATGATTATATGCAAAAATTTACATAGGAACTGCGTTTCAAAATAAATAAATTAAAAAGTTAAATTCAATCACTTTAAAGACGCCATTCTCATTTTATCAACGCCATCTATTGGATATTTTTCTTGACACAATCAGTAGATGACCGGAAATAAATTTGCAAATAAATTTATTCGTTTCTTTTGAAAATTAAAATAAAAGTAAGAAAATAATTCTAGAAAACAAATAAAAACGAAAACAGAAAATTATTGTTTGTGGCAGGATTCGTTCCAGCTACTTTCTTGAAACATTTCTTTACTAAAATTATTAAAAAAAATATAGAATTCTCAAAAAAACTAATATAAAACGAAAAAAAGTAAGTAAAAAGAAGTCATGTCTACCAGGATTCGAACCCTCTATTTAAAAAATTGATCCACAACCTCTTCCGACAGAGCCAACATGCGTTGTTTATAGCTGACGAAATTTCAAATGGGATTTGTCTATAGGTACGCAAATTCACCCCTTTTTTGTACTGTAAGGGTTGAAATTGTGAACAACCCTTTCTTATGTGGGCAGTATATAGTATAATGAAGACACTAACCAAATTTCACGTTTATAGCTTTTATAGTTTCGGTTTTGTGATGATAAATTAGTTTACTTCCCCCTTTTTACCCCTTTAGAGGTTGAATTTCAAAAAACGCTGAAACACGCCATTGGTTATTTTTGTTGAGAAGTATTCTTGCCAAGTTTCAAGTAAATCAGTGAAGATTTTAATTTTTTTTCATACAAACTTTGCCCTCAATTTTAACCCCCTTAGGGGTCTAATTTTGAAAAATCCTTTCTTATCTGAGCACTACGTATTAACATAAAACTTTGGTCCAAATTTCAAGTTTATAGCTTTTATGGTTTAGGCTGGGCGTTGATTTATCATTTACCCTTGTTCTTTTATATATATAGATTTACATAACATAAATCTGCAAGATTGCAGGTACCGTGTGTTCGTCGGATGAAAATATAAGGTAAGTATTCGTTTTTTATTTATCTATCTATATATATATATATATATATAACTCAAAGGTGACTGACTGACATAGTGATCTATCAACTCACAGCCCAAACCACTGGATGGATCGGGCTGAAATTTGGCATGCAGGTAGATGATAGGACGTAGGCATCCACTAAGAAAGAATTAAAGCGAGCG
This sequence comes from Ephestia elutella, assembly GCA_018467065.1. Lineage (NCBI taxonomy): Eukaryota > Metazoa > Arthropoda > Insecta > Lepidoptera > Pyralidae > Ephestia > Ephestia elutella. The sequence goes on from CM031572.1 coordinate 844,239, forward strand.
AAGCCGCGGGCAAAAGCTAGTTTAACCTATGTTGTATTAACTATGTCTTTATTTTTAAGGTGCGAGTCCTAAAGTCAACTAAAGTATGAAGTCTGAGAGTAGTTGGCGGTTTGCGTCGTAGAAATAATTAGCTGTGGCTCGGAGACCTGACAAGATGTTAAACTACCACTAGAAGTGGGGCCACAAAACATGAGGACTTCGGAAACAAAATACAGTACCGTAACCGCTAGGCGATTTCGCAAACTCATACCTCACGATAGTTTTTAGATAAAATAATCATGTTATTTGTAGTGGGAGCGAGGTGTGATGTTTAACCATAGGTACGCCACATAATCAAATAATTGTTAAACAAATTGGGATTTAAATTGTGTCAATCCACGGGAAAAGGTACCTTAAGGTCGTTGGTGCTTAAGTCGTTCAGAAAAACAAATCATACGAGTTTACTTAGCTTATAATAAGCACAATGTCGTAATAACCAACGACTATAAGGTACCTTTTCCCGTGTACACAATTATATATGTGAATGATGATAATAATAGGTACGAGTACAATATCGCAGAAAAGTATCGCAATAAGTAAGTAATAGTGAATTATTTAAAACTACTGCACCAATTTTGATGTCCAATTAATAAACCTATCTATTAATTATGAATTAGAAAAGGTTACTATAAGAATATAAGTTTTCTTAATATTTTAAGTAATTAATTGCTAAATAACATTCGATTTACTCTCTAATATCCCAGAAAATTCAAACATTGAAACGTCTCTATCAAACGTGAATATCGTAGGTACTCTTCATGAATTTCAATAGTTTTGGCCGGTTACCAACTAGGGTTCAAAGTGAGCAATTTAACCTCTTTTAAAGTTTAAACGTAGCAGGACCACCTATAAGCAAGATTACGTAGGTAGATCTAAGATTAGATTATGAATTTATGTACAGACAAAATATTTTTACTGTTTTATTATATGTATAGAGTACAAACAATAATATACTTTATTGCTTCAGAAGTTACACAGTATATTATGAAAAATTACACAATAATTATTTTCAGGCTCAAATGGCGGCCTTACCGCCTAGGCAATTAATGAAGAAATAATGATGGCGCGGTTTATTAATACAGGTTTTCCTAAAAAATATATTGTAACTGTGTAATTATCGCCACTTTTATTTACAAGATTACAAGATTTTCTAGTATTCTTCTTATCGAGTGTGTTATTACTGGCACTGGTGTCAGATTTGATTCAAGTATTCAATAATTCTTTTCTTGTAAAAGGCACATTTCGATACCTCCTACGTAAAGTATCTTAACCTACAATTTGCGGTTTTTTACTTTTCTTCATTTTCGTACTTCTATACATAAGAATTATCGTCTGCAAAAATAAAAAATGTGATATTTTTATTAGAAGGTCTAGATATTCAGACTACAAAATATCGTATACTAAATGTTGTCCGTGTATAAAATCGTATACTATACTACCAATAGAATATGCGGGGGTGCGGGTACGCACGGCACGCGAGGGCATATCGTATATATCAGTTACCATAGAGAACGCGGGGAGGGGAGCGCAGCAGAGAGAAATGAAGGTATGTAATGGTTCTGTTTCTAGTTATGTAATTTTGTGTATTTTTAAATAAAATTAAAAAAAATATTTTTGCCGATGTAAAATATAATATATCATACTTACTATATTTTACGTCGTTTTTACTTAGAAAATAAATATCGTATGTATAAAATAAGATATTTTACACCGTAAAATAAAAAAATATATATATCGGAACATGTACATACGATGTTTTACGTCGGCGTTTAATTTTGTTTTTTATCGTATGTACTACTTCCTATAGATTACTTCGGTAAGTTATGTAACTTACCACATTATACGTGTCATAAAATCGTCAAATTTAACAGATATTTTTGTTTTTTTTTTAGAATCACGTTTGCTTTTAAATATTAATTTAGATGCCATTGAGCAGATGATTAGTTTTTGTTCCGATTCAGAGATAGAGATAGAAAACAACGTCCAAGATCGTAGTATTACTACATCGCGGAATAGTAAGTTTTATTTCTTTAAACAAACTGATTTTTGGTATACTTATTATTTTTTACTATTTTCTTGCGGTTCGTGAACTGTTCTTAGAATATATAACGAAGATTTTTATTAAGTTATTTATTTTTAGGTCCGATATCGGAAATCAATGAAAATTTTGATGCAAACCCTGACGATGCACTTAATTTTATTAATTTAGAAGCAAATGGTACACAAGAAGGTGAACTATTGATGGTTAAACAAACTTACCTTAATGAAGTTTGACCATAATTATACAAGACGTTGCTTCCGAAGATATTTATTCAATCAATTCACTATGCAGCTCGCTCTGCTATGTACTAGGCATGACACAATTTTTAGGACCTAGGGATAAAATAAAATAAAATAAGTCCAAAATTTACATCCGACTCTCGTCCCACCCTTACCTGTCACCGGCGGAGGCGCCATACTTCATTCCTTTAGAACAAAATTTCGAAATGTGGCGCTTGGGATATCGCGTAATATGTATTTAACATATTGATTGGGACGGGCGGGTTATAAATATCTTCGGAAGCAACGTCTTGTATAATTATGGTCAAACTTCATTAAGGTAAGTTTGTTTAACCATCAATTATACTACGACGTTGCTTCCTCGATATTTATTTAATCAATTCACTATGCAGATGTTTAGAACCATTGCGAAATTTGCAAGATTTTTATTTTTATATCATTATAATAATATTAATTATTATTATTCTTTAATGTGAGCTATTAAAAGTGGATCCTTAGATACTTTGATATAGGATGGTTAATTACATGAATAAATACAAATGTAGTTGCATCTACGATTATCTTCCAAAAAGATATTAGTAATAAACAAAAAAAAAAAATACGAAATTTGAGAAAAAATTCTTCGAGTAGGCTATGTGATGCAATGCCATTACGGTTTTTTCATTTTGTAATGCAAAATGGTGAAAAATATTAAAGCTTATCAAATACAATGTTTAAGTTCTGTAGGATACAGACTTTGGTTGCTAGCCTTGATATTTTGGGAGAAAAAGAAGTTAACAAGAAACAGATTAAAAGTTCTATGAGTATACCTTATGGGACAATAATTAACATAACCAAATTAACACTATCATAGTTATTTCCTGTGAGACAGGATATTTTAACAGGCTTATTTGGGAATAAGATATGTTAACTTTAAAACGTAAATATTTACTAAGAGAGATGTGATGAATGAACATTTTTTAGTCTGCAATAGCAAACTCAACGCAGGCAGAGGTGCTTGCTCAGAGTTAATTTTACGAATAGCGACTAGAATTTTGACTACCTAATGTTAGAAATCTTTATTGTATTGATTATGAACATACACTTCTAGATGGTTAATGTGTCGAGTTGAAAGGACACTATACTAATTTAGGATTCTTTCTATAAGTACTCGAGGAATATCTTCACCTGACAAATATACCTATATTAGTTTGCAAGAGAAAAACATGAATATGCAAATTTGAGGTCGGTACATTTCTGCTGAAATATACTGTTTATATAAACTACACTGTTTTTATAGACTGTACTTAGCCGAATATATAGGTGAATTGGCTACAGTCATAGAGTATAAACTATAGGTAGTATTAGGTACCTACCCACAGTACGATGATTTTAATATAACTTTTGTTATGAGTACGTACTCGTATGCACGAGCCTTTAGTTAGAACTATTAACGAAATACTGAATTCAACAAACGAAATTCAAGTGTACTTTCTGTACAAGCTTATTATGTTTCCAGTAACAAATACATATTATAAAGAAAATAGTTATGATGCTTAGTTTTCCAACAGAAGAATCTAAAAGTTCTGTAACGTATATGCAAAGGCCGTGTAATGACAAGAGAGTCTTTAATTGTGATTAGATTCTCGATAATAGATTACTTCCTTGTTCCAAATGGTAACTTACTCGCGCAAGTCGTTGCAGATGACCTTGGCTAGGAGTTATTTGTAATAAATACAGAGTAGCTGTAGAAAGAAAAGGTCCATATTATACTACTTTACGTCTTCTTTTTTTTTTTTTTATTGATCAAAAAATTTGCATCCAAATCACTAAGATAGATATCTATAATTATGCATCCAGTTGTTGAATTAAATTTGCGGAGGAAATTGAATTATTAATAGAATGATGGGGATATTAGTTCCAAAGATTCGAGTTTACGTAGAGTATTCAACACATTTACGATCAGAAAAAAAATCCATTGCCATATTGGCTATTTGAATAAATCCCCATAGACAGAAACTAAAAAACAACATACTGAGTATCTAATATTGTTCAGTACTTGCTTGCTCAAGCTAGAGCTAAGGGCTAATGTCTAGTTCTTAAGAAACAAGTGCTTTGTTATCTTACTTTAATTTGCCCAAAAAAGAAAGCACTGCTCTTACTGGCTTAAGGCACTTATATTCCATTTATAATGTGCTTTAGAGCGTTGCTGTTGTACAACTATAGTGAGCGTAGAAGCCGGTTAATTGGATTGATAAGCTTGATCATATGTAAGTATTGAAATAAAGTATGTAATAATAAGTAAGTACATAATCTCAGTTTGTATTAGGTATCATTACTTTGGATGGATTGGATGCAATCTGCAAAAAAATCAGTCAAGAAGCTGAATCTTTATGTATTATAATCTTTATGTATAAAACTTTATGTAGGTATGTGTTCTTTATGTATAAAGATACATGGGCAACTGTCAGTGAAGCGAGTTGCTAATTATAAAAAGATAAAGAGACCGGTATCGGATATTGACCCGATATTGGGTGGTTCCGGAGTCACCCGGACTGACAATGAAAATATTTCATTATACAAACTTTTAGGAGAAAATTGATCGCCGGAACAGTTTATTTAAAATACTGTCAAATTTGACGCCATACTCAATAGTGACATAGAATACATGTTTAATATATATGAAATATAAAGGCAATAACTGATTGATCGATTGATCAGTCGATTTATTAAAAGTATTGAATAAATGTACCAGACGTGTATATTGTAAATTATCTAAATTATGTATATTTGGCGAATAATCATCTCGATTGATGAGTGGATTTCCTTTCCTCAGTTTACCGAACTCCGTTTCCCAGCTTTCTCTTGGGCTCTATCTGCTCCCCAATGTTTAGATATTTGGTATGATGACCTGTTATGATGACCAGCAATGGTCAGCGATTTTCATCAGTCCTGATGTTCAAACATTTATAACAACAGATACATACAGATAATCTGTCACTACCAAGAGTTGAGACTCGAAGTCCGTGTTTAGCTGAAATGAACAGAGCTGAGTTAATACTGACAGTGCATGGTTATAACATCATTATAGTTCCAAGAACTTACGCAGCCAGAAAAAATAATACTTGACTGTATCAGTCTAGTAAAGTTTTAATAAGTATGAGATATGTACAGTCTCACTGTACATAATTTTTGCTTACGCGGCGATCGCCACGGCTCGCGCGTATTACCTTAATTGTATAATTTTTACTAGCAGAGTGCATCCAAACCTACGACTGAGTGGAATAGCCAACGGCCAGTGTATCTCTAACTTAATAATATAACATCTGTGACTGTTGGTGATTTTTCTCTCGTGCACTCCACAACTACTCAACTACTATTTACTGCCACACCCTACATTTTTGGTCCTTCGAAAGGTAAGAACTTGGTGTTTTTTGTATCTCTTACTACAGTGGCGAATCGGTTTAGCTGGCCTCTCACAAGCGAGAATCCCCAGTTAGATTGAGAAGGCGCACACACTGTACATGGAGTACAGAGACACTGAGATCTTAAGCGACTACTAGACTGCGTATAACTGTGTAGTCTTCGTGTCGTGAACTAACGCATCTCTACTCATCTGTCACCGTCAACTACGTGCCAGATCAACTGAGTTATCGAAGAAACTATCTACTTAATAACTAACATTCAACATGAACAAACTGGAACTTCAACAAACTTGCTTCGGGAACATCAAGACTTTGTGTACAAACTATCGCAAGGATTCTTCATCTCGAAAAACTGAGGAATATCTCAACACACGACTGGCATCGCTAGAAGCTCAGTGGCAGGACTTCGAGGCGAGGCATGCTCTTCTAGTACTGGAGATAGAAGACAAAACTATCAACTATTTCTCGGAAAATGTCTACGAGAAAACTAAAGAACTGTATTTGTCAAATATAACTGACATAAACAACAGGCTAAGTGCCTTAAGCCAACAGAAACGCGGCTTTAAGTTTGACTTAGCTGGAACATCAACTGACGACTCACAGGACTCGGACGAGGGTGCCTGTGAAGTACAACGCTTACTCAACAAACAGGAATGCTACTTCAACGCAATCAGCAACGCTATGTCCAAGATCGACATCTCCTGTATGTCTGAAAAATGGGAGTTGGAAGATAGCCTATCTATCCTGAAGTCGAAATGGCAACCTATCGACAAACTACACTGGGAAATAGATTTTAAACTGAAAGGATCTAATTCTCACTATTATGAATCTTTTGGAGAAATCGAGGAACAATACGACGATTTACGAAAAAAGATCAACTCAAAAATTTGGTCAAATGCTCACTATGAAAAATCTGCACCTAAAATGGAACTCCCGGAATTTTCTGGTAACTACAGTAAGTGGATATCTTTTAAAGATCTTTTTTTAGAGACTATCCATAACAACCCAACTATTAACAAGGCGCAGAAAATGAGGCATTTGAAAACTAAACTGAAGGGTGAAGCTGAAACTTTAGTACAACATTTATCTGTAAGTGCCGATAACTACAACTCCTGTTGGGAAATACTGACTCAGCGGTACGACAATCGTCGCTTGCAGTTTACATCTTTCTTCAATACTATGATGAACCTTCCTGTAATTCAAAATCCAGACGCTAACAACTTAAGGAGAATGCATGACGTCATTAAGGAATGCATGAACGGAATGTCTAACATTGGTCTCGATACTTCAACTTGGGATCCTATGATCGTCCAATTAATGCTACCTAAACTTGATTCTTCCACACTAAACGACTACATGAATGAAATTCGGGATCATCGGGAGATACAGAACTTGTCGGATTTTATATATTTCCTGGAAACAAAGTTTATGGCTTATGAAACTGCAAAGTCAACTAAGAAGGGAAATAGTCAAACTGAAAAATCATCAAACTCTTCATCAAACTGGAAAACTTCGCCGAAACAACCTATGAAGAAACCTAATTTTGATTTTAAAAAATCTTACAACTATCATACAGTTTATGGAAAATGCCCAAATTGCAGCGGAAGTCATGTTTTGATGCAATGTGACAAATTTCTTGAACTGGATACTACGCAGCGCAATAACACAGTTGCGAAATTGAAACTCTGCAAAAATTGTCTCTTTAGCCACAATAACGGCGAATGTAAATCGATGAAAACTTGTAAGGAATGTAATTTGAGACATCACACTTTATTACATCAAGCTAACAGGAAATTTTCATCTAACAAATCTAACTATGTGGAGCAAAATCCTTCAACATCTTCACAGCATCAAACTACGAACCATATAAGTGACACTAACACTGAAATCTTACTTACCACGATTCAGCTAAAAGTAAAGGCAATTGATGGTACATACTACACCCTGAGGTGCCTTCTGGATCAAGGGTCTCAGGTGAACTTACTGAGTGAATCAGCGTCGCAGCTGCTGCGACTGCCTCGCAAGAAATTAACTGCTACTGTAACTGGCATCGGATCTGTATCTGGAGATTGCAGAGGACAGCTTAACTTATCCTGTAAATCGATACACTCCGACTTTACCTTTGAAACAACAGCGCTAATTATGAAGAAACTTACGAATAACTTACCCCACTCTACTTTTGAAAAATCACAATGGCCTCATCTGGAACACCTGAAACTCGCCGATCCAGACTTTAACATATCTCGCCCTGTTGATCTTCTCCTAGGCGCCGACGTGTATTCTCAGATCATACTCGACGGAGTACTTAAGGGAGGTCAACAATCCCCAGTTGCACAACAGACACATCTAGGATGGATTCTATGCGGGAAAATGAAAACTTTTAACTGCCATGTAACACTAATCAATTTAGAAGAAATTACAAAATTTTGGGAAACTGAGGAAATCCAAAACTCCAAGGATATTTCCAAGGATGACCAATGTGAACAATTTTACAAGAACACAGTACAAAGAAGGTCTGATGGAAAATATATTGTCAAGATGCCACTTTGTCCTGACTACGAGAATAAACTCGGGAAATCTAGGCCTATTGCCGTGTCCCAATTCTTACAACTGGAAAAACGACTTCAGAAAAATCTGAGACTGTCAACTATGTACAAGGATTTTATGAAGGAGTATGAAGAACTAGGTAACATGAGACCATCGACTGAATCTACCTCTAACGACTGTTACTTGCCACACCATGGAGTCCTGAGGGAGAACGCGGCTTCAACACGTTTAAGAGTCGTATTCAACGCATCCCAAAAGAATTCCAATGGTCTCAGTCTGAACAACGTACTTGAAAAGGGTCCTAATCTGCAAAAAGACATTCAAGCTCTCATCCTAAAATGGAGAACATATAAGTTTGCTCTTATTGCAGACATCCAAATGATGTACAGATGCATATGGATTGCCCAGGAACAACAACATCTGCAAAAAATCGTATGGAGAGAAACGCCTAACGAGCCCCTTAACGAATACCAACTATGTACTTTAACATATGGGATGACATGCGCCCCTTGGCTGGCAATGCAAACTTTACTACAATTGGCTATTGATGATGGCCACAACTTTCCAACAGCTGCCGAAGTACTGAAGAACGCATTCTACATGGATGATTTGGTCTGCGGAAGAAATTCATTTTCGGAAGCGAAAGAATTACAAAAATCGCTAATCGCATTACTTAAAGGCGGCGGTATGAATCTACGCAAATGGTCCAGCAACGATTGTTCCCTATTGGAAGATTTACCATCGGATCAAATTGCATCCAACATCAACTATGAATTTAAAACTGAAGAGGCTTCTAAAACGCTCGGACTGAGCCGGAATCGTACTAATTATACCTTCTACTTTAACTGGCCTACTCAAGAAAACTCAAAACGAAGAACTAAGAGATCGCTGTTATCAGAGATTTCCAAATATTATCACGAAGAATTTAACATTGAAAATCTTATAACTACATTATTAAAAAATTGTAGTTCATTATTCCGAGTGACAAGATTTATCGCTTGGATTCAACGATTCATTCATAACTTGCGCAACAAAAAGAAATCGGAAACTACCTACCTAAGTGCAAGCGAACTCAATAGAGCTAACATACTTAACATACGGCACGTGAAACAAACGCAATTTACTGTCGAATATGAACAGCTGATGCACAACGAACTTATAACTAAAAGAAGTCCTATTTTGAAACTGAACCCTTATCTGGATAAGGACAAAGTGATACGAGTTGGCGGACGTCTCAAGAACTCAGCTTTGCCTGCAAATATGAAAAATCCTGTTATCCTACCCTACAGGGGACGATTTACAAGTTTATTAATAGAACAATCGCATATCAAAACATTGCACGGCGGAGCTCGGGTAACGCTGACTCACATAAGGCAGGCGTACTGGATCGTTGGCGGCAATAGGGCTGTCAAAACTCAATTACGAAAATGTGTCCGCTGTCGTCGCTTCAACCAAGTGGATAACCATCAACTTATGGGCAACCTACAATATCAACGTGTAACACCGAGTCGGCCTTTCACACACTGTGGTGTCGATTTCTCTGGAGCTGTTGAAATAAAAACCCACAAGGGAAGAGGCGCCAAAACTACTAAGGGCTACATTGCAATCTTCATATGTATGGCAACTAAAGCCGTACATATAGAACTAGTTTCGGACCTCAGCACCGAAACATTCATCGCAGCATTTCAACGCTTGTGTGCCAGGCTTGGCACCCCTAAACACATGTACTCGGATTGCGGTACTAACTTTGTCGGCGCTGCAAGAGTACTACGACAAGAATTTGAGGAATTTAAGTCGATGCTATCTACTGATTTCTTCAATGAACTAGCCAAATTGGAGAATATCTGGAATTTTAACGTAACTTCCTGGCCAAACGCGGGAGGGATCTGGGAGTCCGCTGTGAAGTCCACGAAGCACCATCTACAACAAGTACTTGGTGACCAGAAGCTAACCTATGAGGAGTTCACAACCCTACTCACCAAAATCAAAGCGTGCCTAAACTCGAGGCCTTTGTGTCCTCTAACTGAAGACCCTGAAGAGTTCTCTAACTGTCTGACGCCAAGACACTTTCTCACAGGCAGCTCGCTACTATCTCTACCCCTATCCAACTACAATGAGTACAAAATTGATATGCGGTGTAGATGGCAACTCCTTGAAAACATGTTCCAACACTACTGGAAAGCCTGGTCCAACGACTATATGGCACAACTTCAAGCACGCAGTAAATGGAACAAACCAACAAAAAATATAAACATTGGCGACATTGTACTGGTGAAGCAGGACAACTTGCCCCCAGGAAAGTGGGCTAAAGGACGTGTGATGGAGACGCATGCGGGCTCTGACGGATATGTTAGAGTCACCACCATCAAAACACAAACTGGAGTTATCAAGCGTCCTATAGTCAAATTAGCGCAACTTCTTCTGAACTCTGAAGTCGAAGCCATTGATCCTGAACCTGAAACTCAAAAAGAAACAAAACAAGGTCCTGAAAAGAAAACTCGAAGAAGAAAAGGAAACAAACTCGTCACAAATTTACTACTAACTGCCTTGACCTTATTTACATTCTTATCAGGATCATATGGTACCAAGGTCGGCGTATCGTCGGACGCTCAACTTACATCACTGGAACACGAGCGCCCTATATACTATGACACAGTCGGCAAAATGCAAGTAGTACACAATGAATGGATGTTAATTATGTATTACAATTTATCTACGTACTGGGAAGGAACTCGACGAATTGACAGCTATTTTAAAAACTTAGAAAAGCTATGTCACATTTCCAACTTACAACAATGTAGAACAACAACAGAGCAGCTTAACCACGAGATGGATCTTCTTCACCACTACAACGACATTTTGGTCAATCCTCATAAGCATCTCACTGTCAACCGCAAGAAGCGAGGATTAATTGATGGTGTGGGATACATTGCTAACAGCTTATTTGGAATACTCGACCAACGATTTGCTGACAAATATGAAGATGATATACAATCCATCAAAAACAAAGATAACTACCTGCTGGAACTTATAAAAAATCAGACTTCTATTGTGGAACTTGAAAACAACATTTTAAAGAAAAGCGAAGAAAATATTCAACGACAATTTCATATGATCGATGGATTCATAAATCAAACTAACCAGAATATGGCTACATTGGAAACTCAGATGGAAATTCTTTCGGCCACATCTTACTTCAATTCGGCGTCGTTGACACTTTTCTTATTAATAAACAGCTTGAAGAAATTCCAAGAAATGCTATTCGACTCTCTCACTAACGTCTATCAAGGACATGTCGATGTGCATTTGATCACTCCAGCTCATTTGATTCAACAGTTAAGTGAAATCTCAGGAAGCATTCCGAAGTCACTTTCGCTACCAGTCGAGAACTACCAAGAAGATATCAAAGATATCTACAAACTTATCTACGTGAGAGCACGAGTAACTGATAATTATTTTCTCTTCGAAATGCACATTCCCTTGATTTCAAATGAAGACTTCACACTGTATCATACGATACCTCTGCCAGTGAAAACAAACATGGAATTTGGCTATGTACAATTGACATCACCATATATTGGAGTCAACTTTGAGAAAAATATCTATCTACTATTAACTGCAGAAGATTTTCAACAATGTTTACAACAGTCGGGAAAAATTATCTGCAAGAAAAACCCGCCGGTTTTCGATCTACATAGCAACAATGCAGCCTGCGAAGCAAAACTGCTATCACATCAAAACACCGCGCCATGTGATATCGAGCACGCGACGTGCAAGGACTCATGGATAGAATTACACACTCGAAACAGCTGGCTGATGATTTGTTGCCAAACTTGCCCTCTACGTGTCATATGTGGCAATGACGTCACACCTCTCACGATGACTTCATCTGGGATTGTTACACTGCCACAAGGATGCCTGGTGCAATCTAAAGATTTAACTATCTACTCTCGAAGCCGCTACAGCAGTCGAATCACCATGGATTATGGGCTTACTGTACCAGACTTCAGCATGAATAAGGCTGTTAACAAGATAGTCAACTTAACATCTTTTCAAGCGGTACCTCACGAACTTACTTTCGACAAGATAGACGAGAGCATCGCCTACCAGAAAGAACAAGAGGCCCGACTACCAACTACAGAAATATCTAGTCACGATATCCATCAGTATGTGATTAGTTATACTTTACTAGCGGCCGCTGTAACATTTTTGCTTGTGTTGGTTGGGAGGAAACTCTGTCCCCGCTGCTTTGCTAGGAACAGGAAAAACACACAAAAAGCAAACACTGAACGGAAAACCGATGACATCGAACTGCAAGTTATTCAGCGACCGGACGAGCACAGAGAGAGGACCCATCATACCAAGACTCCCCCGGGAACATCGCGACGGAACGTCACCGGAGGAACTCCTAACTTAGCATTCGAATTTGATTAAGATTTATTATTTGCTTTGTGATGGCTATTCCAATCTTTGTGACTTGAACTTTAAATATTATTTTCTTAGTGAATTTTACTTTAATTTTTACTTTTACATTTTTACTTTAAATTTACACTTAACTTTTACATTTATATTTTTTACTTTTATCTTTTTGGCGTTGCCAAGATGTACAGTCTCACTGTACATAATTTTTGCTTACGCGGCGATCGCCACGGCTCGCGCGTATTACCTTAATTGTATAATTTTTACTAGCAGAGTGCATCCAAACCTACGACTGAATGGAATAGCCAACGGCCAGTGTATCTCTAACTTAATAATATAACATCTGTGACTGTTGGTGACTTTTCTCTCGTGCACTCCACAACTACTCAACTACTACTTACTGCCACACCCTACAAGATACTTAAAGGGTGTTCGAAATGTATAGTAAGATACACACTTTTGTTACATGGTTATCATCTGATAATATTACTATTTGCATAGTTATACTTCGGATAATAGTTTATCTACGATAGCTTGGGAGTTCTATTGCGTATATCTGGCTGATAATGTGTATATTTGGCCACAATCGCATTGTAGTTCTGTTTATGCTAATAAAAGTGTGTATAAAATAAGTAAGTAAGTAAAAATACTTATAAACCAGACTACGATCGCGTCGTAGTTCTAATGGGTAATAATGTGTATACCTGACTACAATCGCGTTGTAGTTACATAAGGTAATAATCATCATCATCATCTCGAGTCGAAATGGCAAAAATTAGACTTATTAAAATTACATGTGCACACGCGACTACAATCGCATTGTAATTCTGTATGTGCTTGACTATAGTGTAAAACCCTGATTACAATCGCATTGTAATTCTAAGGGTAAATGTGTATCCCTGACTACAATCGCATTGTAGTTCTATTGGGCAGTGCACACGCGACTACAATCGCATTGTAGTTCTATATGTGCTGTTATATAGGTGTAGTATATAAACTAGACTACGATTATATCGTAGTCATATTGGGTAATACTTTACTTTGCGCGAAGATTTTGTAGTTAGGCCTCTTGATTGGGCCCATTTTGCGTAAGGAAACTGGGCAGCTGCATATCTTCTGCGTTGTTGTTGTTCTTCTATCGGACTTTATGTGCTTGACTATAGTCGCTCTGATTACAATCGCATTGTAATTCTAACCCCGTCTACAATCGCATTGTAGATCTATTGGGTCGGAGCACACGTGACTACAATCGCATTGTAATTCTGTATGTGCTTGACTATAGTGTAAAACCCTGATTACAATCGCATTGTAATTCTAACCCCGTCTACAATCGCATTGTAGATCTATTGGGTCGGAGCACACGTGACTACAATCGCATTGTAATTCTGTATGTGCTTAGCACAGTCCACACGTAGATCACTCGTAGTCCGCCCGTAGATCACTCGTAGTCCACCCGTAGTCCACCCGTAGAGTACCCGTAGATCGCCTGTAGACTCCTCGTTGACTACCCGTAGACCAACCGCCATCATCATAGCTATTTTAATGTCCCCAATATTGGGGCACTGTCCTTCCCATGGATGGGTAAGGAGGATTAGGGCACCAAGTGGGCCCAATGGGGTTTGATGGGTTTTTAAGACTGTGAATACAGCTGAGACAGACCCATCCAGTCACTAACGAAGTAACGTTAAAATCGAAAATCGAATGCGTACAAAATAGGTACGTACATTTTTATCACAATAAACAATTAAGCAATTGACGTAACGGATAAAAGTTTAATTTTAAATGTTGCAATGATGACAGCTTATGCTTGGCTAAAATCTTGTTTACACAATTATTCCAGGGTCTTCAGTATAGAATTGGACCCAGACTTATTCTGAACATACTTGTTATATCGTAGTTCAATATGATTAATCTTTCATCAACAAATAACCCAATTGGGCCTTGCGTTTAACTTTTAACGACGGTCAGAACAATCAAGGAATAAGAAGAAAATTATCAATACATATGTAGATTCGTGTTTTGCCACGAAAAAATGTTTTTACAAATGTAAGACTTAAACATGTGACGCATATTATGGTTACGATTCATGTAAAATCGCAACTCAGGACGCGAGATACTATTCGCGATATTGTATTATGCAACATCATGCACAGACAATTCCTAGATAAAAGGAAGGTAGGTGCATAGTTGGGTCAGCGGAGAAAAATAAAATTCAATTGGTCTAACGACCGTTGTTTGTTGAGTTTATGATTAAATGTTATCAAAGTACCCGCAGGGGCACACAGGTGTGATGTAAAATCACGATTACGTACGAGTAATAGTAGCCAATGCAACATAAATACGTAGTTATCTAACATTTTGTTAGGCATTATAACTTTTTCAAAGTATCGTTAATATTCAAACCAGATATTCAGGTAATGAAAAAATACTTACATTTTTTGTTGTTTACGAGTGAAATGAATTTAAAGTACGTCATTTTCCACTGACACTGAGGTTATAAATTAATTTAATTTAAAGATATTCCAGATACTTGGAATATAAAGAAAATAAAAATATTGTTGTAGTGTGTGTGTTGCCATGCCCGCACACAAAAAGCGAATGAAGTATGGCGCCTCCGCCGGTGACAGGTAAGGGTGGGACGAGAGTCGGATGTAAATTTTGGACTTATTTTATTTTATTTTATCCCTAGGTCCTAAAAAATTGTGTCATGCCTAGTACATAGCAGAGCGAGCTGCATAGTGAATTGATTGAATAAATATCGAGGAAGCAACGTCGTAGTATAATGTCAATTTCTTGGTAATGCATAGTAAATTATATTATTCATGTACATAATATTAATTTAACAATTTATTGTTATAGAATCATCCGAGAATAATACCAACCGGTCATATGAACATAGTAATATTACATCTATACCTTCCCCAAAGTGTGATACAAACCATTTAGACTACGATTGTGAAAATTACTTCTGACCTTGGTATATTGAGAAAGCTTTACAGGAACCGTTATCAGTCATTTCATCCACTACCGATCTACTAACAACACCACAAGCAAACACTCCGTTAAATCAATGCCAAGTTGTGCTAGAAAAAGAAAGAATATTTTGCGAAAGGATGTCAGTATGTTGCAGATTGGATTGATAATAAGAAGAAGACGCTTAAAAATTTAGGCCAAGAATATAAGAATCGAGATGGTACCACTAGAACAATAAAACCGATGTGTTTGAAGAAGTGTAGGCAGACAAACATGTTCTTCGAAAATTAGTAACGATGAAAGAATTGCCGTTTTTAATAAATTTTGGAGAGGTAACAGAGAAAAACAATGGACTTATGTAGCTTATTTAGTGCAGAAACAGAATTAAACATAGGGTTTTCATGGATACAACATCAAGGCATAATTTTACTTTAATTTATAGACTTGTTAATGAAATGATTAATATGTTCTATCGGTAAAAAAAATTACAACGCGACAAATTTCAACAAAATTTGTTGAAATTTGTCGCGTTGTACATTTTTAATAAAGAATTTAATTCTTTATTATCAGTTGAATCGTGGTACCCAAGTAAGCTTCCAATTGCAAGAGCCAAAAAGACGATTTAATTAATATGTGTGTGTAATTCTGGAATTATTCCCATTGGTTGTCATGATTTTTTTATAAATCTCCAATCAGTTGGATCATGATCTCCCCTAGATAAGGAACTTCAGTTCCCCTGGTGTTGCAGTAGTCCATGGGCAGCGGTGATCGCTTACCATCAGGTGACCCGCTTGCTCGTTTGCCGCCCTATGTTATAAAAAAAAAAAAAAAAACATACTTATTGATGAGATTTACTAATTATTTTTTTAATTTTAATTTTACTGTTTTTTATAAATTTGTGCCATCATGAGTTAGTTCGTTATGTTGTTCACATCTGTAATGTTATTTTAAACTTACGATTATGAGTAATAATACAAGGTTTAAGAAAACCAATGATAATGTTTTTCCTACATCTTAAAGAATTTACTGATTGGTACTTGCCTATTTCCTAACTCAAATGTATAAGTCTGATTGTTATTATTTTTGTCTGTTGTTATTATTTTTTGTCCCAAGAAGGGATTTTTTTGTTTTTTTTTAAGTTTATAATTAGTTATGTTTAAGGATCACAAAGTAAGAGATTACCAAAATTACTAATATAAGTAAGAAAAACAATGATAATGATTTTCCTGCATCTTAAAAATTTACTACTTATTAGGTAGGTACTTGCCTACTTCCTAACTCAAATGTATAAGACTGATTCATATTAGTTGTTATTATTTTTGTCCCAAGAAGGGATTTATTTCGTTTTTTCAAAGTTTATAATTAAGTTCAATCAAAGTGATTTAAAACAAGTTATGTTGAATCTAATTTTTATAGTACTTTTGTTATCTAATTTTATAGTAGGTACTTTAGGTACCTACTAAAATTATTATGATACACATGATAAAAAATCATGGTAGTAACAATAAAAATTTTGATTTCATCATTTTTTTATTATTTTCCTATTATTGCAATGAAATTGCTAAATTTAAGATACTAGTAGTTCGCCGCGAACTTAGACCTCGCGATTATTACTCGCGTTTTTATTGATTTACTCTTATGTATGTATGTATCAGTGGCGAAGCCTCCTTAGAACACGATTCCTACCGGCTTCCCTTAGCAGATTCAAATATATGTACAAATATTATTTTTACTCTTGCACAAAAATCTATACCCATATACCTATATGACACTGTCTTACTATAAGACGAGGATCGCCGCCATTACACATTAAGGTAATTTTATATGAGAGCGTGATTAATTAAGCGCACATAATTACATTGCGCGCTTTGAAAATATATTATTCAATATGCTGGACACAAAATACGCAATGTATTTGAAACCCCACAAACGCACACATACACGATTTCACTATCGTAGGACGCAAGCCGCGGTATCGCGGCGCGGAACCCGCTCATAATATTGGGAATTCGAATTTTGAAATGTATGCAATTCACGCACACATACACATTACTACTACATACAACCACACGTCGATATGTCAGCGATTTTAAGCCGATCTCAGATAGCTTACCAAAAGTTTTCGTCCAATCAGAGCAATTTATTCGCGCTGCCGATTGCCTCTGTCAGGTCAGTCACCCTACCTTGCTATCGTTTCGCGCGCATTCGTATTCTAATTTATAATTGTGATAAGTGATTAGCTTGATTGTGGTATATTACTTATATTGTTTGGTGTTTGTTTGATTCATGTCGTCACGTAGGCTGTTAGGTGAGAAATTGCGGCATTATTACAAATAGGTTGTAGTCTACCTACACACTTAATTTATGGTAGGTATGTAATAAATAAATAAATAAATAAACCGTATATTTGTTCTAATCCACAATACAATTACAAATATTATTATAGCTAACACAGTACTAAAATTAACTTATCAATTAGGTAACTAAAATTGGTAAATAATAGCAAAAATTGAGTGATTGTGCATGTTTTTTTACACGTTACAAATTAAGATAGATATGACCCGGCTTTACCTTTATTTTTATTCACCCTACGCCACTGGTATGTATGTATGATTGAAGAGTGCTGATGAGCAGGGTAAAATCACAGTTAAAGAAATAGTATAATTTACAATATAAAAAAAATGGAAGACCTCTTAATAGCCCAGGCGCTAAAATAGTATCAATCAATCATCAAAATATATAAAATCTTGCGTTAGGGAGTGACTGACTGAGCTGACTGACTTACAGACAATGCAGAGCCGAAAACGACTGGGCATACGAAGCTGAATTATTATTTAACTGTAACACGACTTGTATTTTCTTTAATGTAAATTGTACATATAAATTATTTTTACCAAACGACTAACGAGACGAACGACCAAACCAAACAAACAAACAACAATATGAATTAGAACGTTTTTTCAACCCTCAAAAGTCTTTCCGGGTGGTCATAAAAAAAATAACCTAAACCTAACTTCTTCTCCGCCCTCAAAGTCTTTCCGGGTGGTTATAAAAAAAACTTGAACCTAACTTCTTTTCCGCCCTCAGTCTTTCTGGGTTATCATAAAAAAATAACCTAAACCTAACTCCTTCTCCGCCCTCAAAGTCTTTCCGGGTAGTTATAAAAAAAAACTTGAACCTAACTTCTTTTCCGCCCTCAGTCTTTCTAGGTGGTCATAAAAAAAATAACCTAAACCTAACTTCTTTTACGCCCTCAAAGGGGCTTTCCGGGTGGTCATAAAAAAAAATAACCTGAACCTAACTTCTTTTCCGCCCTCAAAGTATTTCTGGGTGATCATAAAAAAAATAACTTAAACCTAACTTCTTCTCCCCTCTGCAAGTCTTTCCGGGTGGTCATAAAAAAAATTACCTGAACCTAACTTTTTTCCGCCGTCAAAGTCTATTCGGGTGGTCATAAAAATAACTTAAACCTAACTTCTTCTTCACCCTCAAAGTCTTTCCGGGTGGTCATAAAAAAATAACCCGAACCTAACTTCTTTTCCGCCCTCAAAGTCTTTCGGGTGGTCATAAAAAATAACCTGGACCTAACTTTTTTCCGCCCTCAAAGTCTTTTCCAAAGGTGGTTTCTTTTCCAAATAAAAAAATAACCTGGACCTAACTTCTTTTCCGCCCTCAAAGTCTTTTCCAAATGTGGTAAAAAAAAATAACCCGAACCCAACTTATTTTCTGTCCTCAAGTCTTTCCGGGTAGTCATAAAAAAATAACCTGAACCTAACTTACAGCTCAGATCGTTTGGAGACAAACTTTTTTTTTTATAAAAAAAATAAAAATAGTTTATTTACTCCACAACAAATGGCCTTGGACTACATTACATAGGTATGTGATAAACATTAATTAAATTGAATACCATAAAGGACAGTATCGTTGTGAAGATCTGGTGCCCGCGCTAGGTATCAAGGATCCTGTGATGCAGGTTACCAGGTCCCCCACCCGGTGTGACACGATAAAAGGTATTAGCAAGTTGATATCATGTCACAATACGATTTGTGAGTTAATTTACAAATAAAAGACGAGTAATGACTTCTGTACCTAACCCTACGATGAAAATCTTGGGATCAGTAAGTTTAAACTTGAAACTTCATATCTTCTAGTTTTGGTAAATAATATGTATCAAACGATGTATTTGCCATAAGATATTTTGTCTAACGTTGTTTTACCAATTGAAAATTTAGTTAAATAATTTGTTTGTAAAATGATAATTTGAAAAAAAAAACAATATTTGTCTAGTAAGTATGTAAAATGATTACATTTTTAAATGGATGAGTTTGTCAAAGCATATGTTTTTCAAATGTATAGTTTTATAAGCGTTGTTTATAAAATGATTGTTTTTTAAATAATAATTTGTAATATGAGGGTGTACCTTACAAATCATCTACAAGTCTACAACCGCTGCTTAGATCTGATTTCGACTTTTCTAACTAATTCAGTTCCCTAAGTAAAATGTAGATGGCGCTATCCAAAGTTAGAACACGCTATGGTTTCGTTTGCTACGTAATCGCGGACATTTTTATTAATATTTCAAAAACTACTGAACCGATTTTGATGCCCAACGAACTTAAAAATTCTATTGATATTTCCTACATGTCTACCAAATTTCATCAAAATTGGACCATCGGTTGGGCAGTTATCGCGGTACAAACATACATACATACATACATACAAACAATGTGTTTCGCCCCCAACTCGATTTAGAGACCTTCGCTCGCTTCGCTCGCTCGGTCAATTATTATTTACAGATTAAACGGAGTAGAATATATTATCTATTACTTACAATATTTTATTACTAATTTTTACTACGTAGAATATAGTATCTATGACATAAGTTAAATAGTTTTGTTAACTGTCCAAAGTAAATCATGGTAAGTACGACATACTATACTTTACTTCATAGGATTATCCACGTAAAATATCTTAAATGACTTTTCTCAAAAACTAGAACAAATATTATTTAACCTAGTACACTTGATTATTACGTACCTATTTCTTAATTAATTTGCAAATTTGCAAAAATTTAGGGATTTTATTTTTCAGAATAATCATCAATAAACTAGAAGCGGAACTTTAAACGGCTGTGCTGTAAAGTTGACGAAATGCAATTACGATACTTTACGTAGGAGGTATCGATTTGATGATAGAGTCGGAAGATAAAGATAGAAACTCTTTAAAAAGTATTAAGTCACGTCATTGCCTTGACAAGGAGTTTTTCGTCAGATTAATTTTTAGTATATTTAACCAATAATCTATACATATAATAAAACAGTAAAAATATTTTGTCTGTACATTTAGTATTTTTGACTGAAATGGATAGAGGGACACTTAAAAAGAATAATAGAACACAAAAAAAATTTTTTGGAATTTCTTGTCTGTCTGTCTGTCTGTCTGTATGTATGATCACGCTAATCTCTGAAAGTACTGAACCGATTTGAATGAAACTTTTTTTGTTGTGTAGCTATTAAGCCTGGGCAACATTTAGGCTATAATTGATTTTGAAAACTGGAACACCTGATGAAGAACCAAAACAGAACAGTTAAACTATAAGAAATATGGAAATGGTGCTTTAACAAAAGTTGTTCAACCTGATGAGCATTTTCTGCTGACGTATAAAAATTGAAGATATGGAACATCTGATGAAGAACTGCAAGAGACCAGCTACACTATAACATATATGAAAATGGCGCCTTAGTAAAAGTCGTTCAACCTGACAAGCATTTTCTGCTGACGTATAAAAATTGAAGATATGGAACATCTGATGAAAAGCTTCAAGAGACCAGCTACACTATAACATATATGGAAATGGCGCCTTAGCCAAAATCGTTCAACATGATGAGCATTTTCTGCTGACGCATAAAAATTGAAGATCTGGAACATCTGACGAATAACTCCAAGAGACCAGCTACACTATAACATGTTATATGGAAATGGCGCCTTACCAAAACTTTATTAATCTGATGAACATTTTCTGTAGACGTATAAAAATCGAAAATCCGAAACAGTTTGGAACACAAAAAGATTTTTCATGTAAGCGAAATTCACGCAGGCGAAGCCGCGGGCGACAGCTAGTACACTAATAAATTAATCTGACGAAAAACTTATTAAGAATAAAACTTTGAACTCTTTTCTCATGGCTACACGTGGCGAAAAAGCCAAATTTTCATTAAGAGCTTGTACTGTGTTGGCGACGATAATTTCTAATTAGAGCATTGTCTCCTTGACTGTTGAGTAACAAAGCACTGACTTATTTTGCTGGCTAGGCTAGGCAAATAAATTATTTTTTCATTACTCATACTCTGAAAGTAAGTTTGAAGTGGCCTGAGGAGCGTGGAGAAAGTAATACTTTTCAGCCCTAGGGAGAATCGTTTTCAACTGTCAAATTATTTAAAAAAAAACTAGTTCTATTTTCACTTTATTCTATTGAACCATTTTTTTTTCGTGTGGAAAGACCCTCGTCTCGTCCATCCAGCCACGGGAAGCCAGACGGGTATGTGGGACTCGAACCCACCAAAACCACACAGTGTCAACCCCTACCGCATTTGTGCCAGGACCGTGTGCTTCTCTCGCTCCGGCGCCCCGGCGCGGTGGCCGCTACTACGGCGGCCCCAGCGCGGCTCGCTCTCGAACCACCTCTCCACCTGACAAGGTCAGGCCCTACCTTATCTCAGCCACAGGGGATAGGTTGTCCCTATCCACTGCGGCCGAGACAGGCCCACCACACGTCGGCCGCAGAGGACAGGGAGAGCGGCGCACCGCAATACCGACACGCCTCTTCCCCTGCGGCTCCACCGACACCGTGCCCAGCGCCACGGCCACGCTCGCGAGCGGAGGATAGGGAGAACGGCGCACCGCGATACCGGCACTCCTCTTCCCCTGCGACCCCTACCACGGCTGTGAGGGTAGGGAGTGTGTGTGTGAGTAGGGTGTGTGTGCACAGCCAGGCCACTGACAGCGGCCTCCTCCCAGCCCAGGGTCGTCACCCCCGGGCCATGGGTTCCTCTTAGCTTCCCTGCGGCCGAGACAATCCGCTGGTACTGAGCCCCCCCATCGCTACAAGATGAGAACCCGTTCGGGGGGGAACAGTCATTCAACATATTATGTAAAATTGAAATAACATGAAGTAAAAGAATATATTTTTTTATAATATAGATTTTTTTATCATTTTTTCCGTGATGGAACCAAACGAAAAGAATCTAATAGCTAAATAGTTGGTCGGCCACAGAAAAAAAATATGCTGGAAGCTAAAGCCGCAATCCGATCTTTTTTTTTTCAAGTTTAGGGTTTTCTTTATGCTTCCGTATAATTCACTCATTATTTCTTTAGCTAATTCATGTTTTTATTTTTACTTTCCTTGTATTCGTAATGAAAAGCACAGTGTTTACTTCTGGTGAAAGACTTTTTTAAGTCCCTCGAACTATTGGCGCCCTCGCTACCCGTCTCGGGACTTTAAAAAGTTACTTTCACCCACTCGGTAACAATGTACTATCGGGTTGCAGAAAACGTGATCAATATATACCATCCATATCCATACTGTCCAAATCCAATACATACGCAATATTAAAATGCGAAAGTCTATCTGTCTGATGAAACATTTTTTTTATTAGAAACTAGCAGAGTCCTGATGCTCCATTTCCGTGGGGATTTTGAGATAAAAATCCTTCAAGATATTATTAAATAAATTTAGAAATAGATTTAAAATTTTATTTGATCAATGGACAAAATTTCACCGTTTTTGCGTGAAAGAGTAACTAGAAAATTATCAACTAGCTGTGCTTCGAGTCTTCGCACCTGTAGAATTTTCTGAAATCTCTAGCTTTTTAGGTATCTATTATTAGCCTTTCTCATGAATGTAGCTACCACACTGAGAAATATATTTTATTAATTGAGCTGGTAGTTCCATGATTAGCGCTTTAAAACAAACTCTTCAGCTTTATATTATTAGTGATGATGTTAAAAATGTGGCTGCTTCATGTGATTATTTGCACTCATTGTTGTGTTAGGTACAGTTACATGCAGAAAAACCTGACCCCTGTTCTGTGTGATACTGACAGAATCCTTTTTCAGACTGACTGTACGTACATCTTGACTGTGTATCTTGGCCTTCCTATTATAAATCTGTTAATAGGATGCTGGGCAGACTGATATATATCAACGAAGAGACAAAACTGCTGAACATAGAAACTTTTTGCAGAGGTATAACATAGAAATTTTGGAAATTCCACTGGCTGATATGGGCGAAAAACTAAATTCACGCAGACGAAGCCGAGGGAAAAAGTAAGTTGCAAATAATATTTACATGCTATATTTTTTGAAACATTTAATATCACATTATTACTTACAACACTCATTTGTACCACGTTTTATGAGAATAAATATATTTCATTTTTCCTCATGCTATAAATATTATATTATTTGATTTTGGTGACGGAAATTTTTATGTAACGTTAGTACAGGCAGGCTTAAATTCTGAGAACAAGATGTTTTCAATTCAAAATATATAAAAGCACAAAACTTATTTCAATGTGTATTTTGACGTGGCAAAACTTTTAAAAATTGTCATTTAATTGGATTTTTCGGGAAAAAGAAATTAGAAGAAACAGTGTTCTTAGAATAATAACTATAGCAATAATGAGAGATAACATATTTCAATAATTTGTAACATTTTAGTCTTTGATATTAGTTTTAGAAACGTCACGTTTGTAAATCGTCGCCAATCACTAAGTGGGGGGAGTGAGGGGTAGTATCGGCAGATTTAATATTCCCTCGCTGGATTTGCATAGCAGGCCAATATGCAAAGCAGACAAAGATATAAAATTAACTACTGGAGATGAAATTAATTTGGCAATAAATATCAATCATCATGATCATCTGTTATGTACTCGTCTGATAGATTGTGGTGTGGAGCCGTCCAATCTATGGTATATATCTATCTCATCTTTTAACATGACCCAACTCTTCCTTCTATACCTTGCAAGATCTCAATGAGGCAAGTGGCTAAATATTACTAAAAAAAAAACTAAATTTGCCATTTCGAGTCGAGATGATGATGATCACTTTAGACAAAAGAAGTCTGCTATTGGACCTCATAGACATTATACCGATTAAAATTACGATTTCTTTGAGATTTGGTACACGGATAGGATATAACATTTAATAGGACATTGTGTACTTTTTTTGTGGGCCTCGCAGCTATTATCTTTAAAATAATATCTTCGTTACGTTACGTTACGTTTACGTTACGTTCTTCTGTGTTTTAAAATCGATATAATTACGACTAGAACAAATATAATATAGAAGGCACATCAAGTTTTTATAATTCCATGACTTCGCCATCAATTGTACCACTCGAGTGACGGTTGTGATCGCGTCCCACGGGATTTCACCTTTATTTTAATTTGGAATTTTAAACCAGAAATAATAATTTATTTACCTATAGTATTTATTTAAAATGTAATTATAATTTATGGTTAAAAGAACTTACCTAAGTGAATTTCAACCAAAATTATACGAAATATTACATCCGAAGAGATTTAATACCAAGTAGTACGTGTCTTTCCATGTACTCCCTTCACACAATACAAAGCATATATTCTATAAATAAATAAGAACAAAAACGAACGTTTTAGGTCATCATACATTCACTCATTAATACAGTTCCTTCGTTCACCGACTGTTAGGTAGTGTCATTCTTTTTAGAGCTGCTTTTTGCATTCTGCAACCCTGGGCACATAAGACATGGTAGCAGAGTTCTACGAGTGACCATGTCAAATGGGATGGGTGGGAGATTAAATCTCTTCGGATGTAATATTTCGTATAATTTTGGTTGAAATTCACTTAGGTAAGTTCTTTTAACCATAAATTATACTTCAATATTACATCCTCGAGATTTAATACCAAGTAGATGTTTAGCGTAAATATGTTGCAGAATGAAAGAAAAAGG
Source organism: Ephestia elutella (assembly GCA_018467065.1). NCBI lineage: Eukaryota > Metazoa > Arthropoda > Insecta > Lepidoptera > Pyralidae > Ephestia > Ephestia elutella. The sequence goes on from CM031572.1 coordinate 869,892, forward strand.
TTATTCAACACTTTTTTTTTTTTTTTTTTTTATAATAATCTGATTTTGACAGGATTGTGTTAGCGAATGGTGTATTATCTAACTCATTTAAAGGCAGTTTATATAACTACTTTGCAAGATAAAGAGAGTTTTCAGTCTTGCCCACCGTCCTCTTGATCAAGTCGATGGACAGTCCAGCCCGGCTGGTCACCTGTGTGTCCTATACGCGGTGAATGTGTTCACATTTACGCAACTTCCGCGTAAGATTTGTTTATTCATCGACTTATCATTGAAGAGGTAACGTTATGATTATAGTTAATACCAATTTACGTAATAATAGTAATAAATAAATAGTTTATTTTTCTCTCCAAATTAGGTTTACAATACCTAATGTATTAGTACTTGACAAGAAACGAAATTGGAATGTTCATTTCAAATAGCTAATTAATATTTTTATCAAAATATAGGATGTTGAGTTCCGGACTGGAATAACTAGAAGCGGAGGATATAATTAAATCATTAAAACAAAGAAATAAATTATTATACGATTCTTTATAAAAGGTAATTAATAGTACCAATTAATAGTAATTATGTCAAGCATGCATAAGCGTCTATACGCGTTGTCCTGTTGATACGCGAAAAAAGTGTTTTGGCTGATAAATCAATTGTAACAGAATAATTCGTGTAGATATTACACATATATTGTAAAACAATGTCGGGATCCCAGATTTATATTTTTATTTTAAAAATACTTTTAAACAGTCTAATTAATTGATTTTTATTAATTCTGATTATTTTTTATCAATTTTATCCTTAAGGTACAATAAGTCCATAATAAGCACCCTTTTCGACTTGTTGAATTAAAATACGTAATCCTAATTTGAAGGCGTAGAATAATAATTTACTTTATTCAATTGACAAAAAGAAAACCATCGTCTTAAGTAACGTTATACTGACTAAGAATATAATTGCCTATACGCTTGTCGGCCAATGTAATGCAAGGAACGGCTATACCACGAGGGTGCAGTTGTCTAGAAGATGATAATGAAAGGTTTTTATTAGGTCTCATAAACGATATTTCAGAAACTGCAAACTTTCCAACAAAAAGGTGATGCCATTATTGGGCTAATATGTACGAGCCGTATCTCGTGGCCTTCTTTTTCAATAATTTATTCTACGGTATTTTAAAAATGAAAGCGAAAAGTGGAAATGCGTAGAAGAAATACTTATTGCAATTTCCGTCGTCCGTCAAATGCGTCGATTTCATAAGCATTTGGGTCCCGTTTTCGGAAACCCAAGGTGCAAATAGGTCAATGACCAGCTAATCAAACGTGGTCGTTTATTAAGTATGAATAAATGATTATGATTATGACGTATGTAAAAAGCAAATATATATATATATGTTTCACATTACTATTGCCTCGTATTTCTCTCGTTAGAGAGAAGAATTATATGCCGTCCATCTTTTGTAAGAGATAACAGAGATGTGGTCATGTGGTCGATTCTGAGCAATACACAACAATTTTTTTTTTTTTTTTTATTATTTCCACAAAGGATTTAAATCCTGTAATTTGTAATTAATTTAATGCTAACAACGTGTATCACGTTGCAATCCAAAGAACGCACCTAAAAGTTGTAAACAATTAATGTGGTGAGTCATTTCGAATGCACTCCAATTACCTCGAATGACCTCGCCAACACAGAAAGAATCATAGAATAATTCGTAAGAACTTTTAGTTCAAAAATTATAATGTTTTTCGATAATATTGACCCACCAAAAAACGTTGGCAATAAGAAAAAATCCTGTATTAGCTCAGTTATTTACTACTAAGAAAAGTAGGTAATGATTTAAGTATAAAGTAATTACAATATTAACATGTTTGAAGCCAAAGAAACTTCACGCGCTCTTACTTACTCAAACCAAACATAATTGTAAGCATAGCTAGTCTATATATAGTTCAAATTTTTTCATAAGTACACAATAATTCCACTGCTGTATATTTACCTTTTCATTTTTGTTTAACTGTGTATCCTTGGTAGCAGGTACAATAAAGATATTACAAATAAACAACAAACATAATAATATACCTACTTATGTATAATAAGGTATAACTGTATGTTAAAAGGTGAACAATGAAATATTGTTATTATTATCCAACCGTACGCAATCTTGAAGGTACCGTTGAAGTCGTATAATGATCGAATTTATAAAAGCAAAATAGTATTACTATTTTAATTTGAAAAATTCTGAAATGAATAAATTAAATTTTTTTTTGATAAATCCTTTAAAATATGAACATAAGGACTTGCATAACTGCATAGGTTAAATATTTCTTCCTTTATTTTTATATTTTCATACTACTGAACCAAAAGGGAGCGTTAAGCTTTCAGGGTTCATGTATTTATATAATGTGTAGTCTAAGCCGATACAAATTATTATAATAATTTAATAAATAGGCTACCAATGGCCAGTTTGGCCTCTCAGCAAAGATTAAAGCGGTTTAAAAAAAATTGGTAACAGAAAGTTGACATATTTAAGGTCAGTTATTACCATATGTTCAATGCGGGATATTAGTCGGCATACGGTACATATTATGTTTCCATAAAATGAAGACAATTGATGGATTCATTTAACTTTCATTAATTTAACATAAATCAAAAACTCCTTAATTTTTAGTGTTAAAGATTCTTGAGAAACGAATTGATCTGGTAACTCATGTTAGGGTGGCATGGCACCGAGATTACAAGTTAATAAGGCGTTAAGCATTTTAATTTCAGGAAAAAGACTATTTTTAGTTCAGTAGTCTAGAACACATTGACATAGAACAGCAATACTGGATCGTCGATAATTGTTCGCCAGTTATTATAAAAGTACTGAATATGACCAGCGTGTGGTAGGTACCTGAATTGGCGCCGGTGATCGATCACGCGACTTGTTGATGCGTGCAGACGCATGCAGTCGAGCTCCTCTTTGCTGGCAACGCTGCACTGCTACAGACACTGGCGTGTTGGCTGCTCGAAGCTACTCGTACCTTTGTGTACGTCGTGTTGGAGGAAGGCGTGTGTTTTCTCAACTTCATTAGTGGTTTTGTTAGAAATTCAGGTGCGGGCTGCTTATTTTGTTGATTGGATTCATATGTCAATTTCTTAAGACATTTTCATATTTCATATCATGATATGAGTATACAGCAACAACGTAACATCAACATGACATGGCGATATTTGGGTTTAAGTTGATAAATGATACAGGAACAAAAAAAAAATGATCTCAGTGGTTTTTGAAACGCAACATATTGTCATAATATGTTATTTTGTAATTTGTAATAATAATACGATATAATTAAATAAAAAGTTGCACGAATTTAGATGGATTCTAAATATTGTATCATTGAAAAATGTTTATGTGACCACCAGTGATTAACAGTAAATACAACTTTTATTTCTTATTGTAGGTCAAGAAGAGTTATCTTAATTTGATTCTATAAAATCTTTTGTCAACTTATGAGTAATCAAGCAATGTCTGAACCTAATAAATTGGCCTTGGGCACTTTCTTACCTCTTATCCCGATTTCTCGCAGGCACTGACACAACAGCGATTACTTCTCCAGCAGGATCTTTCCCCAGCGTTCAGAGACCTGTCCAAATAGTTATATTATTTCATCCGGTACGGCCGCTAAGGGCTTTCATTTTTCATCGATGTCGATTCCAGGTCTTGTACTGGATCCGATCGGAACTGGCAGCTCCGAATCTCGTACTTTTCCTGGATAATATCTCGTATTACCACGTTAGGAAAGTAATAGATTATCCCTGGATAATATCTCGTATTACCACGTTAGGGAAGTAATAGTTTGATTCTGGATGATATCTCGCAGTAACTCGTACTAATCCTGGATAATATCTCGTATTACCACTTTAGGAAAAGTAATAATTTTGTTCCTGGATAATATCTCGTATTACCACTTTAGAAACATAAAATCCCCGGATAATATCTCGTATTACCACTGTGGGGAAGTAATAGTTTGGTCCTGGATAATGTCTCGTAGCATCTCGTACTATCCCTGGATAATATCTCGTATTACCACGTTAGGGAAAGTAATAGCTTGGTCCTGGATAATATTTCGTAGTATCTCGTACTATACCTGGATAATATCTCGTATTACCACGTTAGGGAAGTAATAATTTGGTCCCGGATCATTTTTGTACCCTAATGCTTTTTGCATTAGTCCTTGTTGCATCTTGTACTGATGACGTTAGGAAAGAAATAGTTTATACCTGGACAATATCTCGTATAACCACATTAAGATGGTAGAAAAACATGTTTTTCATTTTTATCTTCTTAGATTGTTGATAACAATTGTCAGACCACGCTTCCAAGCGTAATATGTAATTTTAATACTTCTTCAATAAGTAAATTTAAAAATAGCTATTGCGAGGGTAGGTTGGCTGATATTGTCGTCTTCATATCGTTTGAAACGATTCAACTTTTCCTCCAAGCAGCATAGTTTATGGCGCGGCGAGTTGATACAATAATATCTTCTTTATATTTTCTCTTCTTTTCCGCGTGTTAAGTAACTTATTAAACTTGATAGATAGAAAAAATAATAATAATTTGAACGAGAGTATGTGTGACGGTGCGCACACGAAACACGAATGACACTACCTAACAGTCGGTGAACGAAGGAACTGTATTAATGAGTGAATGTATGATGACCTAAAACGTTCGTTTTTGTTCTTATTTATTTATAGAATATATGCTTTGTATTGTGTGAAGGGAGTACATGGAAAGACACGTACTACTTGGTATTAAATCTCGAGGATGTAATATTGAAGTATAATTTAAATGTAATTTGTAATTCAAATATGGATGTTCTTTCTGAAATAAAATTATATTATATTATTATTATTATAATGTTGTAACTAAAGCATGTAGGTAATGGACGACGCACGCTCGCATTTTTGGTCCCGATTATCCTGTAATAAATTGAAATGTTTTAATATCTGTGGTAAGTAAAGTATGCAATAAACCGGTATTACGTATTGAAATACTAATTAAACTGTCAATAATTGCAAATTGCGGTAATTTTATGATGTTTATTTAATACTTCAAAGCTCAAAATACGAATGCAATGTGTTTTTTTCTTTATTATATTATTATAAATATTAATATATGTCGTAACTAAATTAGGTTTGTAAGATCTTGTAAAGAAAGGCTATATAATTATTTCAATAGACAGCTGACGAAATTTTTAATTATTAAAATTAGTACTAATTTGAATATATTTTAAAGATATTTTTAACACTTTTTTTAAACTTTTACTTATCTTTTTTTCATTATCTTTATTATCCCATAGCTCCCGGTTAGAGATGACCTTTGGCCAGAAAATGCCAAGTATTTGTCGAAGGCATCGGTTAACGAACACCTGTAGTGGATGCGTGATGTCTTTGGTGACCTTCCATTTTAATTTAGTTATTTTATATTAATATTTGTAGATGATTCAATTTGTCTTTTAAAAATAACATTTTTTTAAATTAGTTTCGCCCTTACTCAGACAAATTGAACAAACCAATATAATTACGCACGGCAAGATGTAATTATATAATCTAGGCGAGCATTATACATCATAATTAAGTTGTACGCACACTAAGCTTCAGGTTCCCGGGCCCCGACGGGGCTTGCTTCAAGGTTAAGTAATTAGGATTATTGTTGGGTAATTGTCAGTAGTGGAAAGTGTGAAACGAAATAAAATTCTTAGTTGGGTCTTTATTACAATTAGTTAAATGATTTGTAAATGATTTTCAATTTAATTAAGGTTATGTCTATTCCTGTTTGTTGTTTAAAATAAAAAACCTTGTAATTACTTGTGTGCAAATAATAAATCATTAGTTTGTAAAGTTATATTTCCACCATTTCAAGAACTTCTGAAGATTATTTTCTAAAAGTTATAACGCCTATATACATTGTTTAAGCAAATATAAATACGGTTCATCCACCTTATTCATTTTTATTTTATTAACTAACTAGCTTGTGCCCGTGTACTTCGTCCGCGCATAATTTACTATTGTTGATATATCAGGTTCTTAGTGACGGATCAAGATGAAACCTACGCCAGATTTTAAGTTAGACCTTTAACAATACAGTAGTGAAAACCGCATCGAATTTGGTCCAGTAGATTTTGCTTGATTTGCGTACAAACATACAGACAGAAAGAAAGACAGGAAGAAAAACAGACAGAAAGACAAAAATTCTAAAAAAATTGTTTTGACTTCTTAGCCTTATACCCCTCGTAATGTTTTATCTAAGATATCTCTTATGTACAGACACAGACAGGTTACAGTTTTATTATATGTATTGATTAGTTGTCAGTGCAAGCAGCAGATGGGGAATCGATCCTAGCATGTTGGGACTATTTCACCCAGTTTCCCATTCCATTTTCATTCATTAGCTGAATGATGATGATATAATATGATTTATCTTCCGAATTTTTTTCAACATTTCTAAGACGAGTGACACAACACAAAGCGTTCTCTGCCACAACTCCACGAGTGCGCACTGTATTCAATCAATTGCATCTCTAGCATAAGTTCCATCGCTATCGTAATATCGGGTGTTTGGTACTTAGGTCAGACGGAGCAATCGACAAACTATTCAGAGCTGACTTCCTGAGAACTCCGACCTTGCATAGTTGTTCAAAGTGCAAGTCTTATTGAGCTTATTGGCGAGTGAGAAACTCTGTGGAACAAACTTTTATAGTGTTTGAAAAATATCCACACGTTACAAAATCACAATCACATCTTAAGAAACCGTTCCGAACAATACAAATTCTTATAGGTTTTCCTGAAATCTACAAGCAATGAACTATATTTTGTATTTTTTCCAAAATTTTAGGCTCAGCAATTTCGGGTTAATAATGGTCAATTTTCGTCTCCTTTCATGAATAAAATCAAAAATATTTATTTCACAATAATAACAAAAATATATTTGACATCCGACGATGACGAGCCTTTTCATTTCATACTAACACAGTAAGGTTTGCAAAACAACTTTTAAATTCCTAATTTGTCCCCCGAAAATGACCCTTATTTTGAAAAAAAAAAAAATTATTTACTTTGCAAATCTGTGGATTAGGCCATCCTACCAAATTTCATCTGATTTGGTCCAGTAGATTCGGAGAAAATTAGCCGTGACAGACAGACGGACATACAGACGCACGAGTGATCCTAGAAGTATTCAGTTTTTCATTTTCATACGGAACCTAAAAACATTGCATTCCGTCAACCATCCCGAGTGATCGTCAAAAGCGGGATCCAACGCGGAATACTACACTATCAATCGGTTTAATAATAATATTTTTGCTAATAATAATATCTATGCTATTTAAATCATTACGGTGTGTAATTCAAATCTTCTTTTTATTTTTAAAAAAGTGGATTGGAGAATAACGTTATGTAAATTTGAATTCTGAAAGAACACTTGAAATCTGTTGAGAATTCTAGTGTTCTTTGCTGAAGAATAATAAAATCTTAACTTGCCAGCCAGTCCTACAACAGTTTACGTTAAACCTAGGTTACAGGTAGATGTCTCCACCTCGCCACAGTATCCTATGGGACCTCCCGAGTAGGTGACGAGAAGCTATTCCATTTGTTGTATTATTCGTTACCTACTCTATTCCTTTGTGGTGCCAATTAAGTTTAAAATCTTGAAAATATTATCGCACCATCTTGCTATTCTTCGTTTGGTCTGATGGTCGACTGGTAGAGTTATGGCGTTTAGTCCACCATTTTGTACATAATTTTGCAATTTACTTACTTAATCCGCTGGCTTAGTAACTCCAAAGTGGACGTCGGCCTCCGAAACAAGAGAGCGCCATATACTTCTATTAATTAAATTTTCTTTCTATTAATTTAATGCAAATAATTTAAAGTCAAAGTCAAAATATTTTATTGAAACTTGGCCTTCAAACAGAGCAAAACAGAGCGGAGCCTCCTGGCACAGGTATGTATATTATCTGCTTAAAAGAAGGTTCCAATAACCCAATATACATGTACATCTGTTTAACCTAATAAATAATTTTAATTTTTTATATTTTATACAAGGCAATTTTTCACGTCGAAAACTAATTATATATTATAAATCTAAAAACAACAACTTTAAATGAATAAAATACTGTAAAACATTCAATTAAGGATATCTACGTTTCACAACCATGTAACGCTCTCCGATGTGACGTCTCGCAAATTAAATGATCTTCTGATGCTGGTACTTATGGCTATTTGCTGTTTGAGTTACGGTCAATCGACGTACAGTCAGAATCATAAGTGGAGTCATACTTCCAAAGATCATATTGCCTTGTAGATTTTGACTGCATTTATGAAGCATACCATGCATGGCTTAGTTGAACTAAGCATTGGCATTTGAGACAAAATTAAGCAATGTACACCGATTGTCTGCAAATACACCCACAATAGCCATAGCCATATGGAGCACCAGTATTATATGCCTAGTTAATATTGGCGATGAATATTTTAACACCCCGTCAATTTTTATGCTAATGCTGGCCTTTCTGGGTAGATCTAGGAGTCTAAATAAATCAAAGTTGGCCAATGTTCATGCCGATTCTAGCCTTTTTCGGTAAGTCTATAAATAAATCAAAGTTCTTTTGGTTAGGAATCTGCCATTCAATGTCCCAATTTTACCCTCTTAAAATCGGGTGTTCTATGATGAAAACTGAATATTGTATTTGAACTTCTTCCAGAATAAAATTCAAAGAAGCTAAGTAAAAAGATATCTTGGAGCACACAAGTTGGAATCATGTTTTCGAGGAATAACCTCAAATAAATTATTGATTAGATAGATATTTTAAATTCTTTGGTTAGATATATCATGATATTGATATAACAGCAATTAATTTATTTATTTCTGTTCTCATATCTGACCCAAAGGTTCCCATAACCCCAGCAGCATTGCCACGCTGGATGGCCAGAGAAAAAAAAAGAGCAAAGAGAAATCCTTTGGATCAGATATGAAACGGCACGTCGATCACAACCGCTCAAAACCATACGACGACCCAATTCCCGAATAAACTCCTTTGCCTCTTTACCCAAAACCCCGGTGGTCTCAAATGTAATTGGCGTAAATAAATAATCAAACTTCAGGTCTCGATATTTATCGTGCTTCAGCCTAGCAGCACACCCGCCTCACTAATACTACCGGTTAGGTGCGAAGCCGCGAAAGTGCATACGCACGTTGCATCCCATAGAAGACAACGGCCCCTTTCCCATGGTATCAAAGTCATCCCATCTGGGCGCTTTCCGTCACTGGACTTAGGCCAGATGGTTCCAGAACACTCGGGATATTAATGTTAGACAAAGCCCTGCGGACAATATCATTAAGTGCACTATGTCTTGGCCGTCTACCGGCACACCTCGAGCAACTCAAACTACGTAGGTCCCTTCATAACACTACAAATACACCTATGCTCCTCAAAGATTCCACCATAACACCACAAATACACCTATGCTCCTCAAAGATTTTGCAACCAACTCGAAGTCCCACTGAGATCCGAAGGGAGTTGACGTCAAGCAAAGTCCCGATGTGGGGCGAAGGTAATGCATGAAGCCAGGCTCCATATTCTGGGACCAATGAAGCCCTGATCCTCGCCAAAACGACCCCTGAGCTCTCATGTAGCATACGGTCAACAATGTCCCTACAGGCAATATTATCCCACCTTTTCTGTCGCTGTGGCCATCAGGCAACATCTCTCCAGGATAACGAACCCCCCACTCAGTCAAGGCCTGATCCACAAAAGGTAAAGAAAAATCGTCACCGTTTAAAGATAAAATCCGAGCGACGAGACTCTTCACCCCGGAAGACGAAGACAGAAGACAGAAAGGAAAGGGGAGTCCGACATCCAAGACCCGACGAATACCCAGACCACCAAATCTTATAGGCGAAGAAGCCTGCTGCCACTGGCTGTCCTCTAGGTTTATATTCAAAATAACTTCCAGAATATTCCTAATCGTGTCATCAATAGCAGCGGACTCGTTGTGGTAAAGCCATATAGGGGTTGTTCTCATTGCGTAAGTTAGTCTCTCAAACAGGAGCGAAACAGTGTTAAAGCGACATGCGCTGATAATTTAGACAAAATTTTCTTAGATTTTTGTTAAGTGTTAGTGTAGCAATAAATTGGTTATTTATCTGTTCCCACATATATTTTCTGACCGTGTACATCTCAACAAATAAAAGAAAAAGCTTAATTGAAACGGGACTGCAAAAAAAGTCACCGATGTTTTTTTTACCACTTATCTTCTAAATTTATTTGTCTCTCTTACACAAACAGAGCGAATCAAGACAATTAAAAGGGCGGAATTGTTTAAGTTGGGAACTTAATTAACATTTTTTAGCCGTATCTCCATTACGCGCAATTTATTTGAAGCTGCGACCATGGCAGGCAAAAAATAAAACATGTTCAGAATTGACACGTTTTTTGGCGAAAATAATAAGTTTATGTAGATTTCTTAAGAGAATTAAACAAGTTATTAAGTAATTGAATTCCACAAGTTCGTTATTATTTTGTGAGTTGTATAATATTGTGATACACACAGGCAATTAAGTTAATATTTTTTTATTTTGGAAATGAATTGATCGATTGTTTTAAATTTACAGATCAATTCAAAAGACGATAGATTTAATCAATTTAACTGAATTGTTATAGCGGAAAAATACACCACTAAAATAAAGTTTCTCTCTTTCTATAAACTTGTATAGGTAACTTACGAACTTTAAAAATCTAATAAAAATCAATACACATCTATATGTTAATTAAAAAGCACTATAAAGTCGCATCAAAAACAGCTGCCAACATAAGTAAAGTTTAAGAGCAGATACAAAAGTTATCCTTACGTAAAATCTACATTTTATGCTGAAGGTAATTAGGAAATTCTACCTTGTGGTGTAAAATCTACAAATTAATAGGTCTTGAGAAGCAAACTTTATTTAAATTAATATTGTTACCGGTTGTTCCGTTTTCAACGCAAATCTTGTTTACCTTTCAATTTGAATTTCGCGCGCCTTACCGATGCACCTATCAATCATCACAATTCGCTGTGCTGCAGTTCTATTTAGCCAATGGGGCGCCCGGACTTCCGCTGGCGCATGCGCAGATCCTACCGGTGTCTGAGAGATCAACGCCATAGGCTGGTAGCAGAAGGCTGGTGGCAGAACCAGTAAAACCTCTCCGTGTCTGTACGTGAAAGCGAAGGCGCGCGCGCACCAAACATTACAGCCCTTTTACTCAATTATTTTTAATAAAACTTCAAGTGCTCAACAGTGTTTTTGGAACTTTATAATCGTGTGTGGCTGGCCGGCCAAGTGTCTAAAGGAAGAACTATTCGTGAGGAATCGTGCTAGAAGCCTGCCTACGTGGTAAGTGGTTTGTGCATTGTTCCTATTGTCTAAATCGTCTGTAGCAACGCTTATTAACGGCGAATGCTTTCAATAAGTATTCGATCCAATGTGGTGATTGATAGTGTACTCTAATTTCTACTTATCGAATCAATTTAGCCACATTTTTTGGTGCCGAAACCCGGGACCTTTGGATACCTACCTTCAGTCTGCCGCCAAATACCAATTCGATTTAGTAATTGCTACTTCATTTACCGTATTCCACGCTTATTATACTTACTAGTACAGCTAAAACGAATAAACATAACATTTTGTTTCAATTACTAATCGGAAAACAAGTCTTTGTTCCATTTTGTTTTGTTGAGTACCTTACCTACCGTTTATCGATTTAAGATGGCTTCCATCAGTTTCTAGAATATTTGTTGAAAATAAATTCTTTTGTCGTTTTATACTTATTAGCATAAAATTATCTACCGTTTTACCGTTCGCAATAATACAATATTGCAAATCCACCTTCTCATAATTTTATGTTGATAGTTCGTTATAACTCGACTACTTTTTTCCAACCGTTCAACGTTTCCTCTTGATATTTATTTATCGAAAATTTATTTCGTTTCAAATTACGAAATATTTTTTATCGTGACGTTGTATCGTTTATCGTATCATATTTTCAACGAATTTTGGTGCGTTCACATTTTCATTATTACCGTTTTAGGTTAAAAATCATAGTTTTTTGTTTTTACAAAAAAAACTGATTTTTATTTTTTTTATTTACCGTACATTAACGAATATCGCAAACCGTTTTTAGTGTTCCTAACGCTCATTTAATTCATCCTTATCAATTTAATTTATTTCAATTTAAAACTCAGGTGACCGAGGTGACAATATTACCTGTTGTCGTGTAATACCGCCCCAGTGATTCTCGTCGATTCTTGTGAACGCGGTCTCGCTGAAGACGTTCGCAACTAAACTTTTTTATCGAATCCGAATATTTGTTGCTATCAGGTTTTATTGTTTTGATATTAATTATGTCTTTACTATCAAGGCGTAAATCTAAACCTACTATTAAAAAGGGTATCGAAAATACGTACACTATTAATAGTGTACGTATTTTCGATACCCTTTTTTTATTAATAATTTGCCCAGTTTGCGACGTAAACGAACTATAGCATATAATCGCTTAACGAAGGCTTTGGAAGTAGGTACCTTAGCCAATACCGATGAATCACAAGTAGGGTTATTTCTTTCATATTGTCATGAAATAAAAACGATTGCTGATAGTTTTCATGACTCCCATTTTATTATTTTGGACCTTCTTAAGGATGATGCCGATGAGGAGGACGATGAACTTCAGGATCGATTTGACGAATTGTATTTTCAAGTGTTGGCAATTCAACGAAAATTTGAACAACGTTCATCTCAACAAGCTGACACTTCGAAACATAATTCATTGACCGGTTCGCACAGTGGAAATATGCGGTTACCAAAAATTTCGTTGCCAACTTTTTCCGGTGCTATCAAGGAATGGCCTGAGTTCATTGCAACTTATAACGCGTTGATACATGATTCTACCTCCTTATGTAATATTGAGAAATTTCACTATCTCGTGTCAGTTTTAAGTGGTGATGCTTTATCGTTCATTAGAACTTTTCCTGTTGCAAGTGAACATTATTTAAGTGCGTACGAGGCTCTCAAGTCCCGTTATGAAGATAAACGCGAATTAGCGTTTACGTGCTGGCGTGATATCTTGGACGTTAGTTTAAAGACTTCGAACGCTCAAGATTTTCGACGCGCCTTAGACACGATCGATGAGAACTTAACAATTTTAAAAACTTTAAAATTACCTACCGATAAATGGGATTTTGTTCTTTGTTATAATGTTCTGGCCAAACTCGATACCAAATTAAGACGCGAGTTTGAGGAAAAACATACCGATATTGAGCTTCCACAGTATAACCATTTAAGGGCATTCTTACACTCTAAAGGTGAAGCATTAATTCGCGACACGCACTTTTCGAATGTTACCAATAAAACCGCTAACGTTTCAAAGGACACACCGGGAACTTCACAGAAGTTCAAGCGACATAACGTCACGCATTCGCTTGTCGCTCCCACCGTCACTACTCATAAAAATGTTGGTGATAAACAACAAGCGAAACCTGCTCATAATTCGAGCACTCCGATTCGTAAATGTGCCTACTGTCGTAATGAACATCACATCTCGGCCTGTAGTGATTTTTTGGCAAAATCAATAGATGAGCGCATGGCTGTGGCCACTGAAAAGAAATGGTGCTACAATTGTCTTAACGCATCCCATTCAGTGCGAGAGTGCACATCAATGTTTTCATGTCGACAATGTAGACGTAAACACCACACTTTGCTACATAAGGAGCCGGCGGCAAGCTCGGCGACCTTAGTGGCTAAGGATTCGTTAACTCAGTCTGATCCAACCGTAACCACAACCGTGTTACTGGCAACAGCTCTCGTCCAGATTCGTGATGCTTCTGGTGAATTTCATACATTTCGCGCGTTATTTGACACCGGCAGTCAAAACAATTTTCTCACGGCTCACGCCGCTCAACGATTAAATCTAAAACCTATAACTGGTAATATCAACGTTTATGGGTTAGGGGGCAGCCCTGCCTCAGTCAGTGGCTTTGTTACATGCGACATTGGCACCAACTGTAACGTAAAGTTTCGTCCGGGAATGCTCGTCATACCGAGCATTTGCGGAGATCAACCGATAGCAAGGCTAAATACGAAAGGATGGGAGGAGGTCAAAACACTACCGCTAGCTGATCCTGGTTTTGACATCCCCGGTCCGATCGACGTCTTGTTAGGTGCCGACGTCTTTGCTGAGTCACTTCTCGAACAACGTCTGAAGGGTAACGCCTCTCAACCGCGAGCTTTCAACTCAGTCTTCGGCTGGCTTCTTCTTGGGAAGTCCAGACTCGCATCGTCCAGTCTACTAGGAGTAGCCCCTTCTACCGTAGACGATAGTTTAAACAAAATTGTTCAACGTTTCTGGGAAATCGATAACGTTCCACAATCTTCCCGATTGACCCCAGAAGAGCAACGCTGTGAAAATAGTTTTCTCAGTAATCACTACCGTGACGAGACAGGTAGATATGTAGTTTGTCTCCCCTTCAAGGACGACGAGGAGCCAGTCTTTGAAGGTTCTCGAGAGATAGCCTTACGACGCTTTCATGCCATTGAAAGGCGTCTGTATCGCGATCACAATTTAAACCAACAATACGTGGAGTTCATGACTGACTATATCGACAGTGGTCACATGACTCTGGTACCTGCCAAGCAAATGGGTCAAGGCAAGTATTATATACCGCACCATTGTGTGCTACGTCCCGACAGCGCTACAACGAAGCTTCGCGTTGTATTCGACGCCTCGGCTAAAGATGCAACTTCCAAATCGCTAAACGACTCGCTGCTGACGGGACCGAAGCTACAATCAAATATCGTAGAGATCCTTCTTCATTTCCGTGAGCACGCAATTGTCTTCATGGCAGACGTGCGCCAAATGTACCGTCAAATCAACCTAGCTCCTCAACATCGTGATTATCAACGTATTCTCTGGCGAGCTCACCCAGATGAGCCTCTTCAAGAGTACGTATTAAATACCGTAACGTACGGAGTGTCTTCCGCTCCATTCCTGGCGTGCCGCTCTATTCAACAACTGGCCAACGATGAGGGTCACAAGTACCCAAAGGCCAAAACCGTTTTAACTTCCGACATATACGTTGATGACGTCATATCCGGAAGCTCATCGCTGAAGGACGCCAGAGAAATCAAAACTCAACTCATCGCTCTTTTCGGTCTTGGCTCGTTTGAGCTCCGAAAATGGGTGAGTAACCGACCCGAGCTACTTAGCGATCTTCCCGCGGAGGCGTGTCTTTCAGAAGCAATCACTTTTACCGAAACTGAAGACACAACTATCAAGGTTCTGGGCCTTAAGTGGGAGCCTGCTTCGGATTCGTTCGTCTTTACCGTTAATCCATCTAATCAACCGTGCACCAAGCGAACGATTTTGAGTGAGGTTGCCAGAATTTTCGATCCTCTGGGTTTTCTATCTCCTTTGACAATTCATGCCAAATGTCTTATTCAAAAGCTTTGGATTCTAGGTCTTTCATGGGATGATAAGCCCCCACCGGAAATTATCTCTCAATGGGAAAAGTTCTCTGAACAGCTTCCTCAAGTTAGGAATCTTAAAATTCCACGTAAATACGCTACCGATAGCGCTCAATCATATCAACTGCATGGATTTTGTGACAGCTCCGAAGCAGCATATGGCGCCGTTATATACCTGCGTGTTATCGAGTCTGACGGCTCCGTTCGCGTCTTTCTCGTATGTGCAAAGGCTCGTGTAGCTCCTTTAAAACGTCAATCGTTACCTCGCTTAGAGCTGTGTGGTGCAGTTTTGCTTACAGACCTTATCAAATTTGTCAAGGACACGCTGCGGATTCCTGTCCATGACACTTATCTGTGGTGTGATTCCACCGTTACCTTATCTTGGTTGCGAGCTCCTTCTTCTCGCTGGGTGACATTCGTTGCAAACCGCGTAAGTCACATTCAAGATATCGTACCGACCGAGTGCTGGAGGCACGTACCATCTGTCACAAATCCTGCAGATGTTTGTTCGCGTGGGCAATTGCCTCACGATTTGCTAAACAATGCCCTATGGTGGGCGGGCCCAGAATGGTTGTCTCAACCACAGTCTGAGTGGCCAATCGATACATCGAAAAATCGTTCAAACGATGACAATGCGGTGCTCTCTGAGCAGCGTCGCACCACGGTTCTCGTTTCGGATCAAATCGAAAGCGTTAATCACACGTCTATAATTGATCGGCTATTCGAAAAATATTCTTCTTTAGATAAAATCTGTCGCATTATCGCTTACGTTCGCAGGTTTTGTAATAACATGCGTAACACTGTTCCGCGATCAGATAATCTTTTTCGTAACGGACGCTGAGCGTCATCGTGCGTTACTAATTATCGTCAAACATTTCCAACATCGTTGTTTTTTGGATGTCATATCCAAATTACAATCAAAGATACAGTTACCTCGCAGTTTTCGTAAACTAAACCCGTTTTTGGACGAGCAGGGTATACTCAGAGTAGGCGGGCGCCTATCGCGCTCCGATCTTGACTTCGAACATAAGTATCCCGCATTATTGCCCAAAAAGAGTGTTCTTACATCAGCTGTAATCGAATCTATTCATCGAAACAATTTTTCATCCCGGTTTGAACACAACCAACTATCTGATTTTACAACAGTTTTGGATACTTGCGGCAAAGCATGCTGTACGTCATCATCTTTCAAGATGCATAAGATGCTACCGTCTTAAACCGAAACCTTTGCAACCCTTTATGAGCGACCTTCCGGCCTTTCGTGTCAATCAGGCAAAACCCTTCTCTGTCGTAGGTGTCGATCTAGGAGGGCCTTTTCGAATTAAGCTCGGGCTTCATCGTGGTGCTAAAATCGATAAAGCGTACTTGTGTTTATTCGTATGCTTGAGCACAAAAGCAGTGCACCTTGAGGTGGTTTCTACTTTATCGACTGACGGCTTCATCGCGGCATTGCGTCGCTTCGTTTCTCGTCGCGGCCGCTGCAATGTTATTCACTCTGACTGCGGTACGAATTTCGTTGGTGCAAGTTCACAACTAGCGTCAGGTATCGAACAAGCCTCTCATGCGGAAAAAATAGATTTTAAACGTAACGTACCTTCTGCTCCCCACTTTGGAGGGGTGTGGGAAATCCAAATCAAAGCCGCAAAGAGTCATTTGTACCGTATTGTTGGCGATCAGGTCTTAACGTTTGAAGAGCTTACCACACTCTTCGCTCAGATCGAATCAATTTTAAATTCGCGGCCTTTGTGTCCATTGAGCTCGGATCCCAACGATTTGAACGTTCTTACGCCCGGTCATTTTTTAACGCTGGAACCTCTTACAGCAGTTCCTGACTTCGACTACAAGGACGTAAAAATCAATCGACTAAATCGATGGCAACTTATCCAATCTTTTCAACAACAATTTTGGAAACGCTGGAAAAATGAATATTTACATGGGTTAACTCAGCGAGCAAAATGGACCACGGACTCAACACCGTTAATTGTAAACTCAATCGTACTTATAAAAGAGGACAATCGGCCTCCTCTTCAATGGGCATTAGGACGAGTTGTTTCCTTGCATCCTGGCCCTGATGGGGTAGTTCGAGTCGCAACCGTTAGAACAGCCAGGGATCACTCGCTTAAGAGACCTTTGGTCAAACTATGTCCTCTACCCTCCGTATAATCGTTTCAACTTATCATTTGTTAGCTTTTAAGTTTAGAATAATAACTTAAACATATTTATCGTTAATTACCGTTTCTTATTCTTACTCTGGGAAAATCCTATTGGTATTTTGGTGGGCGGAATGTTCCGTTTTCAACGCAAATCTTGTTTACCTTTCAATTTGAATTTCGCGCGCCTTACCGATGCACCTATCAATCATCACAATTCGCTGTGCTGCAGTTCTATTTAGCCAATGGGGCGCCCGGACTTCCGCTGGCGCATGCGCAGATCCTACCGGTGTCTGAGAGATCAACGCCATAGGCTGGTAGCAGAAGGCTGGTGGCAGAACCAGTAAAACCTCTCCGTGTCTGTACGTGAAAGCGAAGGCGCGCGCGCACCAAACATTACAGCCCTTTTACTCAATTATTTTTAATAAAACTTCAAGTGCTCAACAGTGTTTTTGGAACTTTATAATCGTGTGTGGCTGGCCGGCCAAGTGTCTAAAGGAAGAACTATTCGTGAGGAATCGTGCTAGAAGCCTGCCTACGTGGTAAGTGGTTTGTGCATTGTTCCTATTGTCTAAATCGTCTGTAGCAACGCTTATTAACGGCGAATGCTTTCAATAAGTATTCGATCCAATGTGGTGATTGATAGTGTACTCTAATTTCTACTTATCGAATCAATTTAGCCACACCGGTAAAATTTGTACGAAAAAGATGAACGTATATTTTAGAATTTACAAAAGCCGTACTCTGAACTTTATACTCATTATTATATTTAAGG
Source organism: Ephestia elutella (assembly GCA_018467065.1). Classification (NCBI taxonomy): domain Eukaryota; kingdom Metazoa; phylum Arthropoda; class Insecta; order Lepidoptera; family Pyralidae; genus Ephestia; species Ephestia elutella. The sequence continues at coordinate 888,340 of CM031572.1, forward strand.
GATAGCGTGAGGAATACATTCATAAAATATAGTAAACTAGCTTTTGCCCGCGGCTTCACCCGCGTGAATTTCCCACGGGAACTGTGCTTTTTCCCGGGATGAAAGGTACCCTATGTCCTTCTCCGTACTTCCAGCTATGTGTATGCAAAATTTCAGGAAGATTGGTTAAGTAGATAAAGCGTGAAGAGGTAACAAACAAACAAACTTACTTTCGCATTTATAATATTAGTTAGGATAGTTAGGATTTGTACTGTTTTGTTGTCGTATCCTTATGGCTGAGGGTCGTGACCACTAATAGCTTCAGTTCTCTTGATTAGGGCTTCAGGCAACGAGACCTGTGCCTGGTTTAAGGCCTGATGGAATTTAGTGACCATTATGACCCATGGTACAACTGCCATATTCAACTGGTTGTACGATGCAGAAAAAATATATCCATGGTCTGACTGGTTGTACTATCTAGTTTGCGAATTGTCTTGACTTTGACAAAGGGCATGATTTAAGTAATTACATATTATTCTCATAATACTGTGCCTGTTTTTTTTATTTCTTATTGCTGAGGTGAGGACCATAGCTGAACACATTCAACGTACTTTTGTGATATTACTGAACTGGACTGGAACTGTTACTGAACTATTTCCCTAGCTGATAAATCATCAACTAAATAGTCTCTATCACTAAAAGCATAAACTCCTAGGAAAAAATAGGGCTTGAATTTGGGATCATTTGACCAACTTTAGATTAAGGTACTCGATCACTGCTGCTTTAATATAAGTTTTAGCCAACTAATAACATTATATCCACGAAATGTAATCACAAGTTTTCCAAATACCATTATTTACTATGGTTTTGTCTGGAAACTTGTGCTCATAACTTGCATAACTAAAATTATAGGAATTTATTATGTCTATGATAATATTTGAAAGTTTGAAAACAAAGAGTAATGGAAAAGAGAAAATTTTACTATCTAGTTTTTCAAGCAACTTTTTCAAACAAATTTTATCTGGAATGTTTTCAACTGACAGGAACATACAGTTTTTAGTTATCTTGCAATGAAAATATAAGATTTTACAAAAAAATAAAAAAGGAAACTCTACGATATTAAGCCAAAAAACTTCGTGGCCGAGTGGCATAATGGCAATATATTATCTTAAATTCTTAATTAATGGGGTAAAATTTTGCACAAGGACCCAAATCAGCTTATGGTGCTGCATAAACGTTGAAATAAAATTCAAAGTATTAGGTATAATGAATTCGAGCAATTAGAATGTTTAAAATGTTAAGAGCCTTATTATTTAGAGGGAATTTTGAAATTTGAGAAAAATATTAGACGAAATTTCATTTAATTATCATCATTGAAATTACTTTATTTTATTTACATTGTTTTATCAGTATTTGGCCAAGTCAACTATTCACAGAGCCCACTATTACACAGAGCGCAATTGGGATATGATAAATGATGAACCATAGATTGAACACCCCCAAAATCTTATTATTAGTGTAATCGTGAACTTATACATCCAAAGATAATTTTTATCCACCAAAATAATACCTAACCAAACATTTCATATTATTGTTGGTATATAACACAGGCTCACAAGCATTTGTGTAAAAATGCGAGCAATTTTGAAAAACACACCCTGCTCATTTGGACAGCGCTTTATGAAAAGCGGGATTCGCGCTGCAAACCGCTGTTTTTTGCCGTGTCTTCATAAAAAGCGCTGCAAAGCGATGTTTTTGCTGCGGACGATTTATTTACCGTTTTGTACGGAACATTTGTCACACGTCGTGCATTATGCCGTTCAGGTGTTTTTGTACTGTGGACTGGCAGATTTGGAAATGTCGAAATAAAAAAAATACATATTTTTCCAGTATAAATTGAAGTATCATTACTTATGGTACTACGCAACATTCTACTTCTTTTGTACCTTGATTAAAAACGTGAATGTTTTTGAGGATGTTTCTTAGTCATTAATGCAAAATCTGAACGAATTTAAAAAGCATAACCTAGATATTGTACATAGGGTACTTAATCCGAAATTATCACGGCGCGGCGGTAGATATCGAACTAGTTTAAATAAGCTTAAAAATGCATCATCAGTCAAAATTTAAAATGGGACATTGAAGAATTTTTTTACATACATACATACATATTATCACGCCTTTTTCCCGTGGGGGTAGGCAGAGACTAGCGATTTCCACTTGCTACGATCTTTACAGATCTCTCTTGCTTCCTCTACACTCATCACTCTCTTCATACATGCTCTCCGGTTATGGGTGCTCCTAATATCTCCCTTTTTAAGGAGGTCCGCAATCTGGTCGGAGTGCGTTCTACGAGGTCGACCCTGACCAACTCTTCCATTCACCTCTGCTTTATAAATACCTTTCGTCAATCTCTTTTCATCCATCCTCTCAACATGCCCAAACCATCTTAACATTCCTTTTTCAATTTTGGTCACTACATCCTCTTTCATTCCACACACACAATTTTTTTGTTATTTATTTATAACATATTTTTTATATATACCTATAAAAAATCCAGTTAAAAAAAGTGATGGTCTCTTATTTTCAAAACATCGTCCAAAAAACCCAGTATCAGCCTCCATAAGTTGGTTACGCCGAAACTAAGTTTCCAGCCGGACAGTGCACTTCGGAAATAAAAGCTTTTTGCTCGTATTAAGCTCCATTGCAACCTCGGCCATCACCAACCCAGTTAGAGTAACAAGATCACTCTGTTACGAATACAAAAGAATTTACGAATCTCTGTGGGCATGAAAGGTTGTAACAAAATTAAAAGGTTCAAACAAACTGAATTTTTTATTCCTTTTTTTTAAATACGAATATGGTTTTAAAACAAGTTCATGCAAAGGAAATAAACAAGTTACTGTGATAAACCTATATTGGTGCCTGAGCTAGGATCTAAATGATACTGTTACAAGCTTTTGCTCGCGCCTTTGTCAGCGCTGAATTTTACTATTGTATATCTCAGATTCAGTCATGTAACTGTGAATACCGCTTTACATTTTTGATTTTTTTCGTGAACATGCACGGATTTTTGTTATTTCTTTTGAGGTAAATATTTTTTTGAATCCTAAAATAGACACCTATATTGTGATTTCATAAATGACTGTTACATCAATTAATAAAGCCATACACACACAGGTGTCATTCTCCACTCGTTAATCACCGGCTTACGCAGCTCGCGGTAATCGCGCATAATCGCGATCATCCGCGGTCGCCAGTGTGCGCGCGGCTTTATTTATTGCCGCTTAGTGGTGGATTTACACGGGGAAATAATTATCACTGTAAATTAGTAATTAACGGGATTGCTGTGAAGTAATCACGGGATGAAATTGATTCTAAGCGCCTCTGCGATCCAAAGGTGGTTCGTCTATTGATAGGGAGGTTTATTGATAAGGACATACACACATACTTAAATGTTATGGAATGAGCTCTTGCCATCGTTTTCTCTAGAGGCTACAAAATAAAGTTCGTCAAAAAGGGCGTGAAATAATTTATCCAGGAGAGGCATTGTGCGCGTGATGTTTCAGGAGTCACTAGGCTGCGGTCACCGCTTTCCATTAGGTGGGTCTGACCTGTTTATTTACTTAATAGTCTAAAAAAAGTGCGAGACTGATTGCTAGATAGCAATACGTTCAAAAATATAGACTTAAATGAAATGAAAAATGTGTGTGTACTAATTTTCATTTTCACACTCAACAATGGAAAAATAAAAAAGCAAAAAAGGACATACTAAAAAAAGAAGTGCACAAAAACTTTGTACATTTATATTCCCACAATGTCTCTCAGTACGGGTGCACGGGCCTTGCAGCGGTTGCGTTTAAGTGCATTCGCGAACGATTTCACTCGACCACATTGCGGATAGCTCTTACTTGTCTGTTATGCATGTTATACTCGACTGCAAGGAAAGGGTTATGATTTTCGCTCGGATCTTGTATGTAGGTATGTTTGGCCTGTGGTGTGGCCCTAGAATAGCACCAACCCATCTCTTCCCGTGGGTGTCGTAAGAGGCGACTAAGGGATCTAAAACACCGGAGGATGGGCAGCAGCATCTTTCCGCGTACTATGACATCACACTGCGATCGCCAACCCGCCTGCCAAGCGTGGCGATTACGGCAAAACCCCCCCTATGGTTGATACACCCACAACACGGCCCCTAGTCCCCGGCGGCCCCGCTATCCCGGACTCTGGTAGCGGTCACGGTAACGGCGGGGCAGGGGGTGCTAAGAATCCCCGGCAGATGCCAGGCTACCAACCCCGACGACCCTTGGCCCTGGCAACTTACAACACGTGCACACTGCGGACCGACGAGAAACTCGCTGAACTGGAGGAAGAATTGAGCAGGTTACGATGGGATATTGTAGGATTATGTGAAGTCCGAAGAGAGGGGAGGACACCATGATCCTCAAATCCGGAAACCTGCTCTATTTCCGGGAGGGCGACCAACTGTCCCAGGGTGGTGTCGGGTTTATCGTCCACAGGTCCCTCGTCAACAACGTGGTCCAGTTCGAGAGTGTTTCGGCGAGGGTAGCGTACCTTGTACTCAGAATCACCAAACGGTATTCGTTGAAGGTAATACAAGTATACGCACCGCCCTCATATCGCTCCGACGACGAGGTAGAGACTATGTATGAGGATATTTCTAGAGCCATACATAGCTCCCAGGCCCACTATACCGTTGTGATGGGGGACTTTAACGCGAAACTGGGCAAACGAAGCGATGATGAGCTGAGAGTGGGGAATTTTGGATATGGAACGAGGAATGCACGTGGTCATCTGCTGGCCGGCTTTCTGGAGAAGGAGGGCCTCTTTATGATGAACTCCTTCTTCAAAAAGCCAAAACAGCGAAAGTGGACATGGTTGCATCCTAATGGCGTTACAAAAAATGAGATTGACTTCATCTTGTCGACGAAGAGGCACATATTCAATGATGTCTCTGTGATCAATGCCGTAAAAACAGGAAGCGATCACCGATTGGTAAGAGGCACATTGAATCTTAGAATAAAACTCGAAAGGTGTCGACTGATGAAGTCTACGCTCCGACCAGCGCCTATCCAGCTCCAAAACCCCGAGATCTTTCAGCTCGAGTTGCAGAATCGCTTCGAATGCCTGGGAGACTGCGAAAATCTGGACGATTATAATGACAGGTTTGTGCAAATTGTCCAAACAGCTGGGTCTAAGGCCTTCAAAACCCGCTGTTCAAAAGGAACCAAAAAGATCTCGGACCTCACCAACAAACTCATGGAAGAAAGACGAAACTTGGTTTTGCAGTCCTCTGACGATGCTGCTCAGTATCGACGTCTAAACAGACAGATCTCCAAGTCCCTAACGCGCGATTTACGCCAATTCAATACTGAGCGTATTGAAGAGGCGATTAAGCGAAATAAGGGCTCAAAAGTGTTTGCAAGGGATCTGTCTGTTGGTCAAAGCCAACTGACCAAGCTGAAGACTGAGGATGGCAGAATCATTTCGTCGAAGCCAGAGCTGTTGGAAGAGGTTGAGAAGTTCTACGGACAATTATACACCAGCGTACGTGCACCTGTCAGTAATCTGGCCAAAGATCCAAGAGCCAGATTGACCCGACACTACACCGAAGATATCCCGGACGTCAGCCTATACGAGATTAGAATGGCTCTCAAACAGTTAAAAAACAATAAGGCACCGGGTGATGATGGAATCACGGCTGAGCTTCTGAAAGCAGGTGGAACACCGGTATTAAAAGCTCTTCAGAAGCTATTCGATTCCGTCATACTCGAGGGACAAACGCCTACGGCATGGCACAGAAGTGTGGTGGTACTTTTCTTCAAAAAAGGCGACAAAACCTTATTGAAGAATTATAGGCCTATCTCACTTCTGAGCCATGTCTACAAACTGTTTTCGAGAGTCATTACGAATCGTCTCGCTTGTAACGTTGCGTTTTATTTGTTCTTTTGAGAAGAAACAGAAAGTACTATTTTGTGAATTAGGTCATCTTTTGAAACCACTAGTGCCATCTGTTGTGCAGGTTGGAAATTAAAATTGAAGATGTTTTGACATCTAGCATTATAGAGGTCGCTGTCCTTTGATGATATAGAATATATTTTGAGATTTCTCTTGATTTTATTATTTAATAACCGGAATAAGTAAATATTCTATTCCTAGTCATGTGTTATCCTTTATTTCAATAAAAAGGTTTTAAATAAAACTCATCGAATTATAATTTTTATTGTTTGGCAGAACTACTAGGTGTTAAATGTCATAGATTTGACGTTTAAAAAAAATAAAAGGGACGCGTTGACAAAATGGTCGGGACCTCAGCCGGGAGGCACATTATATCGTTTCGTTTCGTCGCCAGGGTAAAAATGAAGGATAAACCTTCATAAAAATGGTATATACAATGCACTAACAGGTAAGGCTTTGATAAAACACTAGTTGTGGTTTTATTTCTGATGTTTGAACATCCCGTGAAGGAATCCATTGTCTTTTTTTCCCTTGTGATAATTTTCTGTACAATTCGTTTCAGCCAGCCAAATTGCAGATGGAATAATGCAACCTGAGTATTTATGTGAACGGTTGGATGGATTGCTTGTGTTACGCAGATTTAGTAAGTATTTTGAAATGATATATGCATCGCGCACATGGCCGACTTTGTTCGTGCTTTTGTTCAGAAATTTATGAAATATCTTATTCCAGGAACCGATCGTCACTGGTAGACTGGGTTCATGGATGGGGAGTGTGTCGTAGATGGTTTTGATCAACACGAGATACTCGTAAGTTGTTTTTTTTATCTAGTTGAAGACATGTGTTGGCCACATGGTTGCAATCTTAGAAAATGAATAAAATCCATCTCTTTTCTTTTCAGATGGGATTTTAAGGATTTTACAAGAAAGAATTTTAAAAGTAAAAATTTATAAGTTAAGATTTAAAAATACTTAACTCAGTTCTTAATGTTTAAAGTTTTGATATTTCATCACTGCTTGAATAGTTTTTACTATACAGTAGTCTCCTTTAAATAAACATCTTTTGAGGTTTAAATATTTGCCCAAATAGTATAGGGGTGATTAGTTTGGTCAATCACAACGGTTGGAGAACCTGTCGGCGTGGAGAGTTCAAGATATACCTGCAGGAGCACCAGGAGACCGTGGTTGCGGCAACAGGAAACGTTTAATCTACGGAATCTTTGGTTAGATCCAAAAAGAGGTACCAAAATTCATCTTATCTTGCTACGTCGAAGCTGGGGAATCAACCTTTGCTTTCCCTTGTATTTGTTACTACACAAAATTGGTAGTTAATCATTTTGAGGAGCTTTAATAAACCACGCGAACCGAATATACTCTAACGACCCTTTATATTTGGAAATTATTACATATTTTAAATATTGTACCATCCGTGTCCTCCTAGAGGGGTCATGTTTAAGAGTATAACTGTGCAATATTGTAATGATATCTAAATAATCAATAAATTCTGAGTACCTACCGAGTACAGACAATTTTATTTTATTTCCATTTAGCTAGTCCGGTTCCAGTTTTTTTAACAAATTTCTGAAAGACTCTTAACATAACATAACATACAATAAAACACTAAAATTACACCTATATATACCTTTCAGTGGCGCCCACTTGGTTTATTAAAGCTTCATTTTGGTAGTGTATTATTATTTTCAGCTCATTGAAATAACTACTTTGTAATCAGGTTGTGCATTTATTTTTCATTTCTTATTTAGGGAAAATAAATACAATTTTTAGTTTTGGTTAATTTATTTTCTCTAAAATCAAAATAAAGAAATAACTGAGTTTTTTTTATATTCTATCTGCAAATTATTATTTTTTGCTGTGCTGCTGTTAGTGTATGCTGTGCCTTGTTTTTTATATTTTTTAATGTAATGTAACCATTACATTTATATTTTTTTTTCTTTAGTGTGTCATAACTACCTATACCGGGTTAATGATAAATATTACCTACTATCTAGACATATAAGTTACTATATAATATAAGTTACTTTATAAATCACAAAATACATATTGTTATAAAATTGCTTACAATACAGGTACTTAATCCTTTTTAAATACTTTGTATAAATATTCACAGATTAGTGAAATATTTTAATACTTTAATTTCACAACAAATTTTAAATACAAGTACTTATTTACACACAGCGATAGGGCTGTGCATATTATTTTTTGTGGTGATTTGTGAACATGATGTTCCACTTATTTTGTTTTACAAGTAAATAACTTGCATACTTATTGTGACAGAGAAAACATATAGGTTATATTAATTTCTCCCTTATACTGGTGTTTATTACTGCTCCTATATAAAAAAAAAAAAAAAATGGATACACAAAGCGTTTATTTTCATTCGTTGCTACGCGAAGAGCTTATTTATGAGGTTTCTGTTCGATCGGAGATTCCAGAGGACACCGTTCCCAAATTGCGAAAACAGTTGAAGTCACTTTGTAAAGAATTTAAGCCGGAGGACATTTTGGGTGATGATATCAAACCCAGTGTGGAGTTGCCTCTTGTTACGGATAAAATCAAGGAATTACAAGGTATTTTGGATAATTATAAGAAATCTAAGGATCGTTATCAGCTCTCTCGTGCGAAGGCCTTATATTGTCATTGTTTGCAAAGACTAGAGAGGTTACAATGTGAGGAACCTGTGGATAAGGATGTTTGTGCTGCATTGCTTTCAAAGTTGAAACCTTTTCTTGGTATTTTAAACGGTTGGGATTCTAAAAAACAGGAAGGTGAATCCAGTTCTGGTTCGGTTGAAGAGGTTGCGAAGGATAGTCAGGAGCGTTCTCCTATTAATAAATTAAATATCCACAAATGGAATATTAGTTTTAATGGTCACACAAGTGTACATTCCTTCTTAGATATGGTATGTGAACGTGCTACGGCTTTTGGTGTAAACGATACAGTGTTGTTCAAATCTGCGTTTTGTTTTTTCACGGACCAGGCACTTTTGTGGTATCGAGGTGTCAAACATCAAGTTTCATCATGGAAGGAACTCAGTGCTTTGTTAATCGAGGAATTCGCACCAGTTGATTACGAATACAGATTGCTAAGCGAAATAAGGTCACGTACACAAGGTTCAGATGAACCTATACACATTTATTTTGCGGTTATGAGTGGAATGTTCTCGCGTTTAAATACACCACTATCTGATAAAGACAAGTTGGATATTTTATTACATAACATTAGACCAACTTATAAAGAACAATTAGCGTTATACGATATTAGTTCTATTGATGATCTCAAACTTAAGTGTAGGAAAATAGAATCGGCACGTCAAAGCACAGAATTGTTTGTTGAACCACCTAAACAATCGAACATAAATCCCGATTATGTGTACAAGTGTAAACAGACAAAAAATGTCACCGTTGTGTCTCAACCACCTCAGGTAGAAAAGAAATTTCCAGAACAAAGACAAACTAGTAACATTCAAAATCAAAAACAATTTATTCAAACACACCATAATAAACATTTTGGTAACACACAAAAACAGGATACAGTGAATAAAAATAAAAAAGTGTACTGTTACAGATGTAAAGTGGATAACCATAGTACTAGATTTTGTAGAGACAAAAGGTTATTATGTTTTAAGTGTGGAGAATTAGGCTACACAACTCGCTCCTGTCCTAAATGTGAAACTGGTTCGAATCCAAAAAACTAGGAAGCTCAAATCGATGTAAACTTAATTCGAAGGAAAAGGCTGATCCTTTGGAATGGAAAGAATGGTTAGGGATTGTATCTAAATATTTTAAACATAACAACGTTACATCGGTTTTGTTTGAGCCAAACGTAAATGATATTCGGCCTTATCTAAATGTAGATATCCTAGACTTGACAATTTGTGGATTGTTAGATTCTGGTGCAGCGATTTCAATTATAGGAAATAATGCTCATAAGCGTTTTATTGATTTGGGATATTCTTTAGAAGACACTAACGAATCAAATGTTATGGTTGCGGACGGTTCAGTTTGCAATACTATTGGTTATTTAACACTGCCCATTACTTTTAAGGGAGTGACTAATGTAATCAAATTTCATGTAATACCTTCTATAATTTCAAATGTCATATTGGGAGTAGATTTTTGGAAAAGTTTTAAATTAATGCCGGAGATTTTTCAAAACATATCTTATATTGAAGCACCTACAAATTTTATTCAAAATTCTAGTTATGTTGACAAGCCTATTAATTTTGTAAAATCTTATAATGATTTGAATTCTAACCAAAAAGAGCTGGCAGAAATTATGATTAAACAATTTCATGACGTTTCGTTTGAAAGCAAGGGATTAGGTAGGACACATTTAATTGAACATACAATAAATACTGGTGATGCGTTACCAATAAAATGTAGACCATATCCAATGTCACCCGAGAAATTGAAGGAATTGCATAAGGAAGTGGATAAAATGCTCGAGCTCGATGTTATCACACCTAGTGAAAGCCCGTGGAATAACCCAGTTCTTATGGTTCCAAAGCCAGATGGTACATGGCGATTTTGTTTGGATTGTCGAAAGTTAAATGCAGTTACGAAAGGGGATGCTTATGCAATACCTTATATACCTCAAATTTTAGATAGCCTTCGAAATGCTAAATTCATAAGCTCTGTTGATTTTAAATCAAGTTTTTGGCAAATTAAATTAGATGAAAATTCACAAGAAAAAACTAGTTTCACTGCTCCGGGTAAAGGTTTGTTCAAATTTAAGGTAATGCCATTTGGTTTGTGTGGAGCTCCTGCTCGCCAACAAAGATTGATGGATATGCTCTTTGGTACACCTTTTTGTAGTGATATTACAAAGGGTTTAGTATTCTGTTACGTAGATGATATTGTAATAATAGCTGAAGATTTTGAAACACATTTACTGCTGTTAAAACGCGTTTGCCAAAGAATTGAAAATGCAAATTTAACAATTAATTTTTGAAAAAAGTAAGTTCTTCCGTAAATCACTTAAATATCTTGGGTATGTGGTAGATGAGTGTGGATTAAGAACGGATCCAGAGAAAGTGCGTGCAATTTTGGAATTTCCTACACCAAAAACTTCTAAAGAGGTCAAAATGTTCTTGGGAACTTGCTCTTGGTACCGTAGATTTATAAGAAATTTTTCATCTATAGCAGCACCACTTAATGCTCTTACCAGTACAAAGATTAAATTTGTTTGGAACACAGAAGCTGAAGAAGCTTTCACTCGTTTAAAAAATTGTTTAGTTTCAGCTCCGATTTTAGCCTGTCCAAATTTTGAAATACCTTTTGCTGTACATTGTGATGCATCAAGTTATGGTATTGGTGGCATGCTAACCCAAAATATTAATGGTCAAGATCACCCTGTGGCCTATACTAGTAGATCACTAAATAAAAATGAACGTAACTACAGTGCAACAGAAAGAGAAGCTTTAGCTGTCGTTTTTGCAGTTGAAAAATTTGAGCCATATTTGGGAACTAGACCTTTCACTGTTGTCACAGATCATGCATCCTTAAAATGGTTCATGAATTTGGAAAATCCTACTGGACGATTAGCTCGTTGGGGTTGTCGTTTGTCACAGTACAATTTCACAATTGAGCATAGAAAAGGGAAAGATAACGTCGTACCGGACGCTCTCTCACGTTTACTCAAGGTTGAAGTCATAAACACTCCCTCGGTAAATGAAGACGATGATGAGTGGTATAAGAAAATATTTCAGGGTTGTACAGCATATCCGAAAAATTATCCCAACTACCGTATAGAAAATGGAAAACTGTTTAGATATTGCAAAAGTAAATACACATTAACACAAGAGTTTGATTGGAAAGAGGTTGTGTCGAAATCTGGGCGTGCAAAGATTATCTCGGAGAATCATGAACCTCCAACTTCAGGACACCTAGGAGTATTCAAAACACATCGCAGGATATGTTTGAGATATTTTTGGCCAGGAATATATAGAGATGTAACAAATTATATTAGAAATTGTGCCACATGTTCAGCTTACAAACACAAGACAACTCTCACACCAGGACTTATGGGTCAACCAAAACAGTGCTATAGACCATTTCAAGTTTTGTCAATGGATTTGGTAGGACCTTTGCCTAGATCTCGTTCGGGATTTGTACATTTGTTAGTGGTAACATGCTGTTTTTCAAAATATACCATGTTGTTTCCGTTAAGAAGTGCAACTAGTGCCGCGGTGACAAAGAACATTGAGAATTATGTTTTCTTAGCTCACGGAATTCCTGAAACCGTAATTACCGACAACGGGGTTCAATTCACGGGATCTGATTTTCGTAAATTGCTTGAAAAGTATAACGTTCCTCGTGTTCACTACGGACCTAGGTACACACCACAAATTAATTTAGTGGAGAGATATAATAAAACCGTAATGACAGCTGTCTCATCTTATGTAAAACAAGATCATAGAACATGGGATTTAAATTTATATAAAATACAGTTTGCATTAAATAGCGCTGTTAATGAAACTACTGGTTTTACACCATTCTTTTTAGTTCATGGCAGAGAACCGATAATAAATGGGTCATTTTATAAAGATACTGGTGATTGTGATTATGATATAGCCATGCCAAGGGATGAATATGCAGGTGAGTTTGGAGTTCTGAAGGAGATCTTTAATAAAGTACGTACAAACATTTTAAAAGCTCACGCTACGAACACCAGGTATTATAATTTACGTCGCCGTGAGGTTAAGTTGTCTGAGGGACAGGAAGTTTGGCGGAAGACGTACATACAAAGTGACGCTGATAAATTTAAAGCTACCAAACTAGCACCTAAGTACGAGAAATGTATCGTAAAGAAAGTATTGTCACCATTGGTCTACGAATTAGAAGGATATGACGGAAAATATCTCGGTACTTGGCATATCAAGGATATCAAGGTATGACTACCTGTTTCTCACATCGCGTATACCCGTTTCTTCCTTATTTTTTTTCTCCTCACTGTTAAGCAGTGGACTCTGGTTCTCTAGCCGTAGGACGTTTTTACGTGTTGCTTTGGTATATACCAAACAACGATGCCAAGGTTATTTTGAACTAGCATTAGTATGCTAGATTTTATTTTGAACTAGCATTAGTATGCTAGATTTTATTTTGAACTAGCTTTAGTTTGCTAAGTTTTAATTTAAATTAGCTTAGACTGCTAGGTTTTATTCTTAACTAACTCTAGTTTACTAGATTGTGTTTTTAACTAGTTAGTAGAGGTCGTGTTTTAACTTGGTTGCATGCTCGTTAGGAAATATTTTTGTACTATGGATAGTAGGTACATACATAGTTTTACTAACGGTTAGGATAGGAACACACAATTTTCTTTTGTACTTGCTTGGTGATATAGCTTCCAGCCGTCACTAAGGTTTTTTTTTTCTTTTCTTTTAATTTTCTTTAGTCTGTAGACTATATTTAGTAATATAGCTAAGAGCTGTTACTTAAGTTTTGTGATATAGCTAAATGCTGTCAATTTTTTTTCTTGTCCTTAGACATAACTTTAGTGATATAGTAATAATTACTGTCACGTTAGTAATTTTGTTTCGTTTAAAATGATAGCACATGTTGCATCTTTTTATTCATTTCATTGTTATCTCTTGGTAGAAATCATGTGGCACATTAGACCACTTACCTTGGAGAATATTTTTTTTTGTTTGTTGTGATGGTCCATGGCGGCTAGTAACTGGTTTATAGCTAGGGTTGATATCATGTGGTTTGAAAAATATTCACTATATCCTAGACTATATACTTTTCTTTTCTTACATGAGTAGAATTTCAGAGTAAATAGCTACTTACTGGGGATTGAGTACAACTGGGAATGACAGTTTGGACTCCTGGGAATAAGTGTGCTAGAACGTGACAGGCAGTAAAATCTGCAACTGCTACTGTTTATGATAGGGATGTATGATAGAAAGATGGATTGAAAAGAAAGGGGAACATATGCTCGGACAGCAGGTGAAAATTAAAGATGGAATAACAACGGTCCTGGCAGTTGGTTTTCATTTTGATCTGTATCACAGTAGGAAAGGAAATGTAAGTAGGTAAGTACTCAGAGTTTGTTTTGTGGTGGATAGGATTTTAAAATTTAACATAGTGAAATTTTAATATTTAACGTTTTAAAACTGGTGGTTATTTTCTGTTTTATTTTCATTACTTTTTTTTGTTTCCAGCTAAGTACGCTGAGGGCAGCGGGTTTCTCCTGTGTCGAAACTTTTTCTGGGGGAGGGATATTGTAACGTTGCGTTTTATTTGTTCTTTTGAGAAGAAACAGAAAGTACTATTTTGTGAATTAGGTCATCTTTTGAAACCACTAGTGCCATCTGTTGTGCAGGTTGGAAATTAAAATTGAAGATGTTTTGACATCTAGCATTATAGAGGTCGCTGTCCTTTGATGATATAGAATATATTTTGAGATTTCTCTTGATTTTATTATTTAATAACCGGAATAAGTAAATATTCTATTCCTAGTCATGTGTTATCCTTTATTTCAATAAAAGGTTTTAAATAAAACTCATCGAATTATAATTTTTATTGTTTGGCAGAACTACTAGGTGTTAAATGTCATAGATTTGACGTTTAAAAAAAAATAAAAGGGACGCGTTGACAAAATGGTCGGGACCTCAGCCGGGAGGCACATTATATCGTTTCGTTTCGTCGCCAGGGTAAAAATGAAGGATAAATCTTCATAAAAATGGTATATACAATGCACTAACAGGTAAGGCTTGGATAAAACACTAGTTGTGGTTTTATTTCTGATGTTTGAACATCCCGTGAAGGAATCCATTGTCTTTTTTCCCTTGTGATAATTTTCTGTACAATTCGTTTCAGCCAGCCAAATTGCAGATGGAATAATGCAACCTGAGTATTTATGTGAACGGTTGGATGGATTGCTTGTGTTACGCAGATTTAGTAAGTATTTTGAAATGATATATGCATCGCGCACATGGCCGACTTTGTTCGTGCTTTTGTTCAGAAATTTATGAAATATCTTATTCCAGGAACCGATCGTCACTGGTAGACTGGGTTCATGGATGGGGAGTGTGTCGTAGATGGTTTTGATCAACACGAGATACTCGTAAGTTGTTTTTTTTATCTAGTTGAAGACATGTGTTGGCCACATGGTTGCAATCTTAGAAAATGAATAAAATCCATCTCTTTTCTTTTCAGATGGGATTTTAAGGATTTTACAAGAAAGAATTTTAAAAGTAAAAATTTATAAGTTAAGATTTAAAAATACTTAACTCAGTTCTTAATGTTTAAAGTTTTGATATTTCATCACTGCTTGAATAGTTTTTACTATACAGTAGTCTCCTTTAAATAAACATCTTTTGAGGTTTAAATATTTGCCCAAATAGTATAGGGGTGATTAGTTTGGTCAATCACAACGGTTGGAGAACCTGTCGGCGTGGAGAGTTCAAGATATACCTGCAGGAGCACCAGGAGACCGTGGTTGCGGCAACAGGAAACGTTTAATCTACGGAATCTTTGGTTAGATCCAAAAAGAGGTACCAAAATTCATCTTATCTTGCTACGTCGAAGCTGGGGAATCAACCTTTGCTTTCCCTTGTATTTGTTACTACACAAAATTGGTAGTTAATCATTTTGAGGAGCTTTAATAAACCACGCGAACCGAATATACTCTCACGACCCTTTATATTTGGAAATTATTATGTTCTCTCTGACTCGGTCATCCTTACACACAAGAGTTTTGCTCATAATAAATAAGGTTATCTAAGAGTTTACATATTTTAAATATTGTACCATCCGTGTCCTCCTAGAGGGGTCATGTTTAAGAGTATAACTGTGCAATATTGTAATGATATCTAAATAATCAATAAATTCTGAGTACCTACCGAGTACAGACAATTTTATTTTATTTCCATTTAGCTAGTCCGGTTCCAGTTTTTTTAACAAATTTCTGAAAGACTCTTAACATAACCTAACATACCAGAAAACACTAAAATTACACATAAATACCTTTCACGCTCGCAGGTTCGACGACTTCCAGCCTCCCGAACAAGCCGGTTTCCGAAAAGGCTTTAGTACCGTAGACCACTTACATACGCTGCGGCAGATTATACAGAAGACTGAGGAGTATAATCAGCCATTATGCTTGGCGTTTGTGGACTACGAGAAAGCCTTCGATTCGATCGAGACCTGGGCTGTGCTACAGTCTCTCCAACGGTGCCAAATTGACTATCGATATATCGAAGCGCTGAAGTGTTTGTACGAAAACGCCACCATGTCGGTCCGTCTCCAGGATCAAGGCTCGAAACCTATCCAGTTGAAGCGAGGGGTGAGACAGGGAGACGTTATATCTCCGAAACTGTTCACCGCCGCCCTGGAAGATGTCTTCAAGCTTCTGGACTGGAGCGGACTCGGTATCAATATCAACGGCGAGTACCTCACTCACCTTCGATTCGCTGACGATATCGTAGTCATGGCTGAGACCTTGGAAGACCTAGGCACAATGCTCGATGGCCTCTGTAGAGCCTCTCAACAAGTGGGTCTAAAAATGAACATGGATAAGACGAAAATCATGTCTAATATCCGTGTCGCACCCACTCCTCTAAAGGTTGGAGACTCTACACTCGAAGTTGTTGACAATTACGTATACCTGGGACAAACAGTTCAGTTAGGTAAGTCCAACTTCGAGAAAGAGGTCAACCGTCGAATCCAACTCGGCTGGGCAGCGTTCGGGAAGCTTCGCGATATCTTCTCGTCCAAAATACCGCAGTGTCTCAAGACTAAGGTCTTTGACCAGTGTGTGTTGCCAGTAATGACATACGGAACAGAGACGTGGTCGCTTACTATGGGCCTCATAAGAAGGCTCAAGGTCACCCAAAGGGCGATGGAGCGCGCTATGCTCGGAGTTTCCCTGCGTGATCGAATCAGAAATGAGGAGATCCGTAGGAGAACTAAAGTAACCGATATAGCCCGCAGAATCGCCAAACTTAAGTGGCAGTGGGCGGGGCATATAGCTCGCAGAACAGATAGCCGTTGGGGCAGAAAAGTTCTCGAGTGGCGACCACGAACCGGAAAACGTAGTGTTGGCAGGCCTCCCACTCGGTGGACCGACGACCTGGTGAAGGTCGCGGGTTGCGCATGGATGCGGGCAGCGCAGGACCGGTCGTTGTGGAAATCCTTGGGGGAGGCCTTTGTCCAGCAGTGGACGTCTTTCGGCTGAGAGAGAGAAGATTGCTAGATATGAGATTTTATTATATTTTTTGTGTTATGTTTTCAGGGTTCATGTATGTATATAAGTATGTATGTAAGTTTCTTTAGTCCACCATAAGTCTTGAACGGCTTAACAGATATTGATGTGAGAGGTATTTTTGGATTCCTTGCATTCACATACACATAGGACATAGTTATTAGTTAGGTATCTTACATTATAATTAGTTATGTTATGTTACTTGAGATAAGGCTGCCTTTTATACGCATTACCTATATATTAAGTCAAAATGTTCCAATCCCTAATTTTTTGGTGAAATAAAGTATTTTTATTACTTACTTTTTTCTTTAAACACTCTACCCTCCTAATCATTCAGCTTCCGAACAATCCGCACAATAGAACTGCCTCGCAGTGCAGCGGTTGCATTTAGCGATCCAAGCGATTTTACTGGGCCTCGTTACACAAATGATTTTATTTCAGCACAGTAAGGGAAGTTATACTGTCATCTGGTAATAGACCTTGCGGCTCGATGTTAAGATTCATTATAAATAATCTTCGATCTGTCTTTGCCTCAACTTAGAGCCATTTCATAAAACGAACTTCTATTATTATCATTTCTGCTTCTTTATCTCTTTTTGATAGTCTGTTATGTAGTATTTGTTCTAGTGTTGCAGTAATAGTGTGATTTTTCAAGGTTAACTATCGATAGTCAAACTATCGATAGTCAAACTATCGATAGTCCTGCAACGCTAATTTGTTCTCATTTTCACAGGTTCTAGACGTGTTGTGCTCGTTTCAGTATTTGTGGCCTTTGAACCTACGATGCAAGCTTATGCTTAACTAGCTTTCGCCCGCGGCTTCGCCCGCGTGAATTTCCCACGGGAACTGTGCTTTTTCCCGAGATGAAAGGTACCCTATGTCCGTCTCCGTACTTCCAGCTATGTGTATGCGAATTTCAGGAAGATTGGTACAGTAGATAAAGCGTGAAGAGGTAACAAACAAACAAACAAACTCACTTTCGCTTTTATAATATTAGTTAGGATAGTTAGGATGGAGGCCGTTAAGTGTTGTCCATTTATATATTGAATCTCTATTCTCAGTCCTCTTCTCTTCAATATTAATTTGGTCTTTATACTGCCTAGGTAACTCTCAGTTTCTGGAAATTGACATTATCTCAATGATATTATTTATTTATTTAAACTTCATTGCACAAAATACATCCTACTAATAACTCCATCTAATATTATAAATGCGAAAGTGAGTTTGTTGGTTTGTTTGATTGTTTGTTTGTTTGTTACCCCTTCACGCTTTATCTTTTGAACCAATCTTCCTGAAATATCGCATACACATTGCTGGAAGTACGGAGAAGGACAAAGGGTACCTTTTATCCCAGGAAAAAGCACAGTTCCCGTGGGAAATTCACGCGGGCGAAGCCGCGGGCGAAAGCTAGTTAAGCATAAGCTTGCATCGTAGGTTCAAAGGCCACAAATACTGAAACGATCCACGTCTAGAACCTGTGAAAGCGAGAACAAATTAGCGTTGTCATTCAAAGAACATTAAGTAGGTGCAAATGAGTATATATTGCATATATAATAAATTACATAACACTAACAAACTTAGCAACTAGTTTATTATATTTCGTGTACAATCAGACGCAGGTGAACTTATCCCTTGAGATTGGGATTCGGTGAGATAAGATAAGATAAAATAAGTGCATCATATTGCACCTTGACATTTTGAGACCTTAAAATTCTACGACTTTGGTGTTAAAATACTTTGAATCTAAACGCTGCCAATAAGTTTCACCGGGTCGGTACCCATTGGTCCCCTGAAATTCGCACCCTGTGCCCATTCGCACCCTCAGTTTTTTAAGGTTTCCACTCGTCCCCTGATCTATTATGATTTTTAAATAATGTATATGTTCCATTCTCTTTATATTTCTCTTATGGCCTGTGGTTTTGCTACAGTCGCGTACTACAGGTATAAATCGTAGTTGTAGTAATTTTTATATGTATTTTAAACTAGCTTTTGCCCGCGGCTTCACCGTGTGATCTTCCCACGGGAACAGTGCATTTTCCCAGGATGAAAGGTACTCTATGTCCTTCTCAGTACTTCTAACTACGTGGATGATTTCAGGAAGATTGGTTCAGTAGATAAAGCGTGAAGAGGTAACAAACAAACAAATAAACAAACAAACTCACTTTCACATTTATAATATTAGTTAGGATGAAAAAAAAAGTTAGTGAAAATCGCGTTGACGTATAATTTTGATTATTTTTTTCCTGAAAGAGAACGTGGATCCGCGTATTCGACTTGATACCTTTAAGTGTTCCTGAAAAAGTTTGGCAGACAGACGGACAACAAAGTGATCTTATAAGGGTTCCGTTTTTGCTTTTTGAGGTACGGAACCCTAAAAAAAAAACGGTTTCTTTTTTTTTTCTACTAACAAATGCGGTGGTGGCCGAGTGATAGGCCGCCCGCCTGTGGCTGCAAAGGTCCCAGGTTCGGATCCTGCCCGTGCTACATGAGTTTGTGTACCAATCTGACTCATGTATGTTAGTTTTTATCTACCACCACTTGTTTCCGGTGAAGGAAAACATCGTGAGGAAACCTGCATTCTGGTGGATGATTGTCAGCTAGTGTGTGAAATGAAGAAGGCAATGCTAAACCACTCCATTAAAATTGCCAAGATAGTCGTTGTGTGTGTTTCATTCCATATAATGATCACAACCTTCAGTCATGAGGAATACGACAAAGGAGGAGACTAACAAATACAAAATACAGGGTAGATGGATGCAAAGGCTATTATTATTTAAAAATTTATACACATAGAAGTACTAAGAAGGACATAGGGTACTTATGGTACTTATCATCCCGGGAAAAAACACTGTTCCCGTGGGAAATTCACGCGGGCGAAGCCACGGGCAAAAGCTAGTTGAATATAAACTAAAAAAAATACTATAAATAGAAGCCAAAAACATGATTTTTGTCATTTTTTCTGTCTGTCTGTTGTTCGCTTTTCACTCAAAAATTACTGGACGGATTTTAATGAAACGTTTTTGTTGTATAGCTATTAAGCCTGGACAACATGTAGACATAATTTATTTTGAAAACTGGAATACCTGATAAAGAACAATAATAGCAGACCAGAAGACAAATAAGAAACAGAGAACAGCAGAACAGTTATGAAATATGGAAATAGCTCCTTAGCGAAAGTCGTTCAACCTGATGAGCATTTTCTGTAGACGTATAAAAATCGAAACTATATTATAAAATATAACATGAAAATGGTGCCTTGAAATAGGTTATTCAGCCTATTAGCAGGTATAAGCTACTTCCCGATGGAAAGAGGGCCATAGGAATAAATCCCAATCGGTCCGATGTTAATAACTGCTAGGCAATTATTAAAATAAAATAAAAATACACAAAAAAGATAATGACCAATATTAATTAAAATATTGATATTGCTGGCTGGTGTCGACCTATGGACTGATTATTTTTTCTTGTTTTCTCGCGTACAAATCAAACCTCGAAGGAAAAACTGCTAAAGTAGATACCCAAGATTGAAAAAATAAATTAGTAAACATATCAAAAATTTGCGATATAAACAAGAACTTAACATTATTTTTTTCATGGTAAGGGTCATTTAGTCCACGCGAACGAAGTCACAGGCATTAGCTAGTTTAAATAATATTTTGTTAATTAATTTCGGTACAGTTCTGTTTACAAATGTACTATGTCAACGTTTTTTTTTCTATCAAGTGACCAATAGGCACATGAGCAGGTGACGAATTTGCAATTTTTATTCCAGGGGACGAGTAGGTACTTTCAAAATAAATTAAAAATGTTTGGTCTCCTGCCGGGGGACGAATGAGTACCTTTTTAGGGGCCGAATCTTCAACTTTTATTCCATTGGACGAATTTTAGGGTGCGAGTGGGTACCGACTCGTTTCAACTTGGCTTAAAGTAAGCCACGATGTAACTACAGTGAACAAATGCAAGTGCATTTCTTTGAAACTATGCTATACTGCGGCCTAATGGTGATTTCAGCGGATACTCGGCTGAGATCCAACGTGCTCCGAATTGTTTTGGGTACAGAACGAGAGCATAACTACCGCCACGTACTACCGTACTACCGTTGCATCAGCCGTATTAATTATGCGTGGCCCCTGGGCTACAGGAGCCCAGCTCATCCAGTAGGAAAGAGCACCTATCATAGGTCACCTCAGGCACTGGGAAAATGATATTTTTTCCTCGTCTTGAGGCCACTGGGACGACGTACCTCGAAGGGTGTAGTCACACCACTGCCCTTCTGGTACAGAGGTGTAGGTGTAGTTGCAGACGAGCTAACTGTTCACTGCGGCTGTTTTTGCTATATGTAAAACTATTTCAACCTTGAAGATGTAGATGAAAATGTTTATCGATGTCGTACGTTACCAATAAACATTTTCATTTACAAAAGAAAAACTTCAATTGTTATAATGTTTTATTTTAAAGGAAGAGAAACCCCTCGCAGAAAAAAGGGAATACCCCGAGCTCGTCGGGTTATCGCTGCAAACTATATAACATTCAATTGAGCCCTGTTATTCCGGGGAATGGACTGGCAGAATTGACTTTATTGCGGACTCAACGCCGCCCCAGTCGCGTATTGTTGGATGTTGAGCCAAAGCTGTTATTACGTTTTTGCTGCTCAACATAATTCTGAGCAGTAGGAAACATAAGTATTTTTAGAAAGAAATAATTGGTCAATTGCATGTCGGGCCACGCGAATTGTACGCTTCCGAAGGTGCCCACACTGTACAAATGTGTCCACACATGAACCTCATCGCAACTAAACTAACTAAATAGGTATTCGCAGCCAACTGAATTAAAAACCAATTTTTTTAATCTATGTTTGTGGCCACAAACTTTTATCCGCCATCCTAAACTAGATAGGGTCGCGTCGCTCGTTTAACTTTGGCTAGAAAGGTTGGCTTTATAAGGTTTGGTACCTACAAATTACCTGTGCTATAAAGGAATAAATTACTCTGATTTTTTTTATTTTTTTTCCTATTCTTAACATATTTACTGAAGTTAAATACGCTAATATCATTACAATCTAGCCTGATGCTCTCTCTCTGCAATGAGATGATCAAATTGAAAGATTAAGTATAATCAAAATTAATGGAATAGCGAATACCAAATTGCAGTGTACTTTTACAATAGTTCCATTTAAAGTTGTAACGACAATGCTTAACTGTTGTACGGTTGTGGACAAACTTTATGGGTCATTTTGAGCGAAACTAACGTAAACACTGGTTTGTTTCGCGCAGTGTAAACGGAACTTTGGGTAGTCGCGGAAAAATAGTTCTTCTGGTACCATTGACCTATATAAACTAGTTAGTTACATCATCCTCGCATACTTCGACATTGGGGACTTTAGCACTGGAATACGTAGTACTAGGATACTTTAGATCTATAGTACATCGCACTTGCATACTTAAGAACGACGAATAGACGTTTCGTACTTAGAAAGACGTTCCGTAGCGGAGTCAAAATGGACTAAGGAGCCCTAAGATAGAAGCTGTAGTTCAGACATAGACTTGTTTCTGAATGTCTACAAAATATTCATATTTTATGACGTAGAATAATGAGGTATTATTTTAGTTCTAAAGAAAATACACGTTAGCTTTTAGTTTAAATTTGTTAACTTAGGTGTGTTCGCTTAGTTCTGATCCAAATATATCAGGAATACAACAATCAAAAGTCTCAAACAAAATTGACTTATCAGAAAAAAACAATTTGCAAGAGCAGCAAATCCAGTAGTAGTAAAAATACTAAAGGTCATTGGCGAGTTTGGCGACGACTATCCAACTTCAAATTTGCAGTATCCATGGAGACAGTAAAAAGAATATTTCGTTGGACATCTGGTCCGTCAGACTGCATGCGAAGCGGAGTATCGCATTCGTCTATGTATCAAATACTTATTCATGTATAGTATGGTTTTATACGAAGAATTGTGGCATTGTATAACAATGAACAAGCTAATTATTAAAAATAAAAAACACGACTGACTAGTTTTTATTTAAAAAGTACATACAAACATATAAGTTATATACATTTTTGAAATCGCCTTTTAAAGCCCTTCAATTTGATACCCCACTCGATAAGATTGATCAAATTTTATTTTTTTGGTCTGCTATTTATCGCATATATAATCCGCCATTTTGTTTTTATGATGACGTCATATAGCATGTCACTCGGGGAATGCAAGGAATCTAAAAATACCTCTCACATCAAAATCTGTTAAGCCGTTTAGGACTTATGGTGGAATAAAGAAACTTACATACATACATACATACATACATGAACCCTGAAAACATAACACTCCTTTTTTGGTCAGTCGTGTAAAAATGTAGTGCTGTTTGATTTCAGTACTCGTTCTACAGAAAGGTTTAGTTTTCTCGATACTCGTATATATTATGTTATCAATCAACCAGTAAATATATTTTCTTTCTAATACATTGTCAAAGTTACTACCCACTTGCCAACATCAACACGTTTATTTTATTTTTTATGTTGTTCATTGTTTGGATGTGAGTTTGTGACTTTATGAGTTTGTGAAGATGTTTGTTACTCAATCACGCAAAATCTACTGGACGGATTTCGATGAAATTTGGTATACAGGTATAAAAATACCGGGAATAGCACATAGAGTACTTTTTATCCCGAAATTCCCACGGGAGCGAAGCCCCGGGGCGCGGCTAGTAATAATATAAATTTTACCCCTTTCAGCCCTCTATCTCTATATCTATCTTAAAAAAGCGTGCGCTTGCATTAAAAAAAAAATTGTTAAGCTTTCGTTATTACAAGTAATAACTTTGATGACCTCCGTGGCCCAACGGTCATCACGCCGGACTGTCACACCGGAAGACCCGGGTTCGATCCCCGGACAGGTCAAGATAGAAAATGATGATTTTCAGATTGGCCTGGGTCTTGGATGTTTATCTTTATATGCATTTGTTACAAAATATAGCATCGTTGAGTTAGTATCCCGTAACATAAGTCTCGAACTTACTTTTTATTAATAAATGTATCTTTATTATCTTCTACTTGTCTTACATAACAGCCCATTCATAACCCATTTTGATAATATGAGTCACATGGAGGATGGCAGGATGCGATAAAAATTTGTCAATGAAAACATACGATGATTAATTTGGTAGACGATCTGTTATCTCCACATGGTATACCATATAAATGTGGTGATATTTTCTAAATGAAATGCTCGTGGTTCCAAAACTTCTTTTATTTTCTATCTTCGTTACAACTCAAGCAAATCTATTCTATCGTCTTTAAAATTATTACACGTCTTTCTTTCGTCTTAACGCAATCCTCCATCTTCTAATACTCTCTTCTCTCTCCCTTTAACTAACTAACGCATCCCTTTCTTACTGTCACTTCTTCCGTCTCTTTCATACACAATATTACACTAGCTTTCTATCTCTCTCACTCCAATGTTGCCACCCCACATTCGGCCGTCCTGCATGTGGATGCCCTCAGCCACACACTTCTACATACCAAGTATAGTTAAATTTATACAAAAATAGAACTTATCAACTCAGTACCTAAGTACAGTTAAACTTATACAAAAATATTAACTTGAACGAAAACGCTAATGTTTGACACATGAGACTTATCTCCTTAAATAAAGTTTAATAAATTAAACATTACAAAGACATTTTTAACTTGAGATAATAAACATCCAGAAATATTAATTTAAAGAAAACAAACATGAAACATATTCTCTTAAGTAAGGTTTCTGAAATAAACGTTACTAAGATATTTCTTAACGTAGTTTTACGTAATAATAAACAAAATGAACATAATGTTCATATACAACATGGTTAACAACATTAGCAAAATGTTAGCAAAAACAGATAACAGGATGGGCTTTCCTGTGTTAGTCCTACGAACAAGTCTTGGCGTCGGTTAATTCTATATAGTATACCACAAACACAGAAAGAAAATTGATGACATAGCACCACTTGAAACATTCTCTCTAAAATAAAATATAAGTTTTACATACTTTTAAGTTTAGAATTTAAACATGAAGAATATTAAATATTCCTAAACAAACCCACAGTCATAGGTCTAATGCATACCCCAGGTACCGGCGGACGCTACTCTCCCAGGCCTTCCAAGAACTCTGGCCATGGCTTCATATAATCTGCAGATGTGGATGTCTTGTTAGGTCCTTCTCTAGACTCATCTATTTTACAGACATCATATCTATCGTTTCTTTTCACCTTAGTCACCATGTAAGGCCCTAAAAATTTCTCTTTTAACTTCAATCCGGTACCAAACTGTGTTCTTTTAATTGCAACTCTATCTCCTTCTTTATACTTATTACTTTCTTTCCTTTTTCTGTTAAAATTTTTAGAATTCTCTTCCTGTATTTTCCCAATATGTTCCTTGGCCACACGCCGCAAATTATCTCTTTCCTGCATATAGTTCTCTATCCTCTCTTGTTCCAACATCTCATAGAGCTCAATATCATCATTAGTTCTCATTTTTGTTCCCATCAGTAGCTCAAATGGTGACATACTGATGCTTCTCTGGAATGTGCTATTCAATGCGCGTTGCAATCTGCTGACGTGTCTATACCACTGTGACCGATCTGAAATACATAGTTTGGTAAGTATTGATATTATTACCCGATGTATCCTTTCGACTTGACCATTACTCCGTGGAACTCCAGTCGTAATCACCACATGCTGTATATTTTCAATCTCACAATATTCCTTAAAAATCATTACTAGTGAACGACGTCCCTCTGTCCGTGATTATACGTGATGGGTTACCAAAGGTCTGTTGGTGGATCCGTAGTTTGTTCAAGGTCTCTGATGTGGTGGTACCTTTAGTAGGAAAAATCCATACAAATTTTGAAAATCCATCCACCACTGTTAGGATATGATTATACTGCTTCTTAGTCTGCGTTAAAGGTCCAATATGATCACAATGCAGAGAATGAAGAGGCAAATCATACTTATCAATAGAATTCAGAAATCCTTCCTGCCGCCCCTCTTTCCGCGTAGCTAGCAGACATGGTATACAAGTTACTAGAAATTCCTCTATCTTTTTATTTAAATTTTTAATATAATAATCTTTACCAATCAGATCCATCATCTTCTTCTTTGAAAAGTGCCCTCGTTCATGAACTCTTCTAATAATCTCAATCTCCATGCTTTTAGGAATAACTAATTGCCTTTCCATACCTTTATACAGTAATCCACTCTCCAAAATGTAGTCTTCATAAGGTTTTTCATGTAAAATCATCTTAATAGCTTTTAATCCTTCGTCCAGATCCTGTGCTCTCTTAATCTCGTCGTGTAAATTTACTACCACTCCAGTAAAAGGATTTCTACTTAGGGCATCAGTATGCTGCATTCTGCTACCAGGTCTATGCTCAATCTCATAATCATACTGATCAAGAAAAAGTACCCACCTTGCCACTCTTGGTGTTAAATCTCTCTTTTGTAGTGTCATTCTGAAGGCTTGACAATCTGTCACTATTTTAAATTTAATTCCAAACAAATAATGATGAAATTTTTTCACACCTGCTATTATCGCTAGAGCTTCCAACTCATAGCTGCTATACCTGCTCTCCGCCTCGGTCGTCCTTCTGCTCATATAATAAACTGGGTGCAACCCTCCATTCGGATGGCGTTGCATCAAAATCGCTGCATAGGCTATGCAGGATGCATCCGTATGAAGCTCTGTAGGAAATCTTGGATTAAATAAGATTAATACTGGACTACTCACCAACTTTTGCTTTAAATCATTGAAAGCAACTCTCTGTGCATCTTCAAAAACAAATCTAGCTTCTTTTTTCAACAAATCTGTTAACGGCTTGGCTATAATGGCAAAATTTGGAATATACTTCCTGAAATACGAGGTCAGGCCTACAAAACTATGAACCTGCTTGAAGGTTCTCGGCTCTGGATATCTCACGACAGCATCTATCTTGTCAGGCGAGGGTCGTACTTTACCATTTCCCACTATATGTCCTAGATACTCGACACTGTCACAGATTAGATTAGCTTTTTTCCAATTAATCTGTAAACCAAATTCAGAAGCCACTTTAAGAACGCTTTTTAATCGCTGAAAAGCCTGAAATTCATCTTCTGCATAAATGATTAAATCGTCGATAAAAGTTAACATGTAGCCTTGCCCTATAAGCTCTCTAAAAATAATTGAAATAAACCTAGTAAAATATTTAGGACACACAGATAAACCGAAGGGCGCTTTAAGAAATTCATATTGACCATGATGTGTCACGAACGCTGTATACTTTATGGAATCTTGGCTTACTCTCAGGTGGAAAAATCCGTTTTTCAAGTCAAGGACACTAAACAATTTAGCATCTCTTAGCTTGTCTATCAAGTCTTCGATAATTGGCAAAGGATATTCGTCTTTAATCATCTTTTTGTTAATGTCTCGATAATCTACACACACTCTTGTCGTTCCGTCTTTTTTCTTCACCAAAACCACTGGGCTAGCATACTCCGAATAACTTACCCTAATAATATCGTCATTAAGCCATTCCTCCACCTGCTTTTCCACTATGTGTTGCTCCCCTCAATGCCAGTCTTCTTGGCCTGTGCACCACCGGAATATCATCCTTGAGGACAATTTTTAATTCAATTGGGGCTTCCTTCGTCTTCACTGGTTGATAGCCCTCGACACATCTGATAACGTCTTCCTGTACCTGAGGACTGCAATTAGTACCTACAACAAAATTACATGTTGGCCCCACATTAAAATTAGACAGCCAATCTTCCCCTTTATTCAAGATATGAACTGACCCGTCATTGAACACTACAGTGTAATTCTTTAAGAAATCTTGACCTAAAATAATAAGATAGGGATATTCCCCTTAGGCAGCACATGAAAAGTTATATCAAACTTCTTATTGTCTAAAGTTACAGGTATGCTACATCTACCGAGAGATTTTACCGTACATTGTCCAAGTCCAGTTAACGAAAAAGTCTTCAATTTCGCATTTAGTACGCATTTGCAAATGTTCATAGCAACTTTCATCAATTAAACTGACATCACTGCCCGTATCAGCCAACGCATTAACGCTAAATTCGTGAAATAATAACATTTTAATTATCGGCTTCCCTAGAAAACGCTTGTTTACATTTGCCGAATGACACCGGCTGTCATGCACATCACTGTCACTTTCACTTTCGATCGCCATGTTGAATTCATTCGTTCCGAATGAAGCGCTGCCAACCTCGCCGCTGTCGCACTCCGCTCCGAACATCGCGCGCTTCCCTGTCACCGTATCGCCCTGACGTTGGTACCTCCGTTCGTCGCCGCTCGGATGACTCCGGCTGTCGTCGGATTTACGAGCATCCGGCACGAACGAGTATTGCCGATTCCGCCCGAAGCGATCCCGATCGACTCCTGCACTTTCGTGTCGTCGAAATGGAGATGCGCCGCCATTTTTCTCATTACAATGTGAAGCAATATGACCAAAACTATTGCACTTGAAACACTTTAAGCCTTCTTTTTTCCGCGGGCATTCCGATGAGCGATGATTCTTTTCTCCACAGTTATAACAGCGTACCTCTTTGCTTTGCTGAATTTGATATTGCGACGTAGACGATTTCACTTTAGACTTAACAGTTTCGTATATCTTTAACTTCTCCTTTAAATCGACGTATGTCGTCACACCATATAGTATGATTTTGTTCATTTCGCTATCCGGAAGACCGTCCACTATGTACTTTATAGCGACATAATCAGGCATTTTTCCTCTCTTGCCTAATTCCTTCATGATGAGCATGTAATCCAGATAAGATTCGTTATGTTTTTTCTTCCGGGTGGACATCATTTCGTGAATTGTTTTTTGATCAATCGTATCTGGAAACTCTTTTAGTATGGCAGCTTTGAGATCTGCCCATGACTTGAACGGGCGCTCGCTTTTGAGCCACAAAGCAGCGGTACCCGACAGTGATCTTCGTGCTATCACTAGACTTTGCAGAGGCGTCCAATTAAAGATTTCGACATGGTCATCAATGTCCTGCGCCCATCTTGCGCAAGGATAAGTCTTGTCCTGGCCGCTAAATTTCGGGATAGTGTCCTCCGCGAACTGCAGCAGATGACGCGCCAGGAGGTCACTACTTTCTTTTGCAGAAGCTGCGCCTGCACCGTCTTCATCTCTTGGCATCTTGGTATTCCGAAAATATCACAACCTATAAAACCACGTGCCGCGTCGTGCGTCGTATCGTCTTTCTTCTTTCTTTGGCGTATCCCGGACGAGCCCCCAATCTGTGGTGATATTTTCTAAATGAAATGCTCGTGGTTCCAAAACTTCTTTTATTTTCTATCTTCGTTACAACTCAGCAAATCTATTCTATCGTCTTTAAAATTATTACACGTCTTTCTTTCGTCTTAACGCAATCCTCCATCTTCTAATACTCTCCTCTCTCTCCCTTTAACTAACTAACGCATCCCTTTCTTACTGTCACTTCTTCCGTCTCTTTCATACACAATATTACACTAGCTTTCTATCTCTCTCACTCAATGTTGCCACCCCACATAAAGCAGGTAACCTCTTAAATATTTATGTAGATATAATTTTTTTTTTAAACTTTCGCGGTTTTCACCCATAACTAAAATTTTAACTGGACTTTAACTTTGAACCATATTTTATTTTGGCTGATGTTTCGAGACCTTTGCAGCCTCCTGTGCCGCCGTTATGAATAAATAAAATCAATCATCAAATCATAGTTATAGGTATAAATATTGTAAGAGGTTTTAGATACACCTGCATTTGGTGCATTTTTTAAATTCCCTTCACAATTCTCTTCACAAATAATGTGCTTAGAGCTAAGCCCTGTAAGGTGCATTAACACTTTACAGGGCAGTAAATGAGACACAACATAAGTATAGCAGTTAACTGTCCGGCAAAGTGGTAAAACATTGTGAGCGGTTATTAATTAAAACGTGGCGCGACGTCAGTGAGTTAAATATGTAACCGTATGTATTCTAAACAGGCAAACAAACCAATCACAATTCAGGGACTATTGACTTTAACAAATCGTTAAAAAAAGACAAAAATAAATGAAACCGCTATAATAAAATAACCAAAACAATTACTAAACCCAAAATACAGTGTATTCGAAAATCATTTGTAGTTAAACATACTTCTGTCAAAGAGAAAATGGCTAGTGAAATTTGGATTCTGAATCGCGATGTTAAAGTTTTTTCGTTCGGTTGGATAAATATAAGTTCCGAAGTTTAGCTGTTGGTCCTCCCTCGAGTTCTGTCACTGACTGACCCACAGCCGTGGCCAGCACTTGGAAGAGATTGATGGTCATTACGGGCACATAAACAACGAGAACTACTAAGTAAAAAGACCTAAAACTATCCAAAAATCGCAAGTCTCCCCGGGTAAGTTTAGTGCCCGTAATGACTCATCAGCTCCAACAATGTGTTGGTGGACCCGGTCTGTGGTAACACACGGTGTTAGACAACATTCGGCCGGGCAAGTGGGCCGCCCCCCACAGGCAGGACGACGGGTCCAGTCGAATATTGCCGATTGGGACGTGATGGGACTCGAGGGAGGCACCCGTTGATAAGCTCAACGTAAAAAATGCTTAAACCAAACCCAAAAAACAAAACAACAAAACCTTTGCTTCTAAAAATAATACAAATAAACATATTTGTATTATTTTTAGAAGTTTCCAAAACATTTGTATTTATTAGTCAATTAATTGGATTTGTTTGAAGTATTTGTTTTTACTTTTAATTTTTGGGTTTGTTTCCGTGTTCACGAATTAGAAATGAATAAAAATCTCCAGAAAGCTGTTATGTTAAAAAAACATTCATCGAAAGAAAACGGCCACTTTGGTGAATCGGAATATGATCCATATTTTCTTAATATTTAAAAATGAATCTTATTATAAGTCTCATGGTTCATTTTTAAATATTTAGGAATTTTTTTTACAGGTTGTTCCCAAATTCTATGGAACCAAAATACAACAAAAATGAGCTTCACAGGAGATATTACCTGTCCTTCAAACATAGGCAAAAACCATATCTAACATCCCGCTTCCTCAGCTGTCAGTGTCTCTAAGTAAAAAAAAATCCTAGCTCTTTGGTCCGAACATGAGTTCCGTGGGACGTGATCGCCGAGACCTGTGGAAAGTAGAACGACGGGCGGTGAGGGTGGTGGAAGTCATCAGAATTTTTTTTTTTTTTCAAAATGTTTACTTTTATATAGCACTAGCTTTTGCCCGCGAATTGCGTGAATTTCCCACGGGAATAGTGCTTTTTCCCGGGATAAAAAGTACTCTATGTCCTTATTTTCTTACTATGTGTATTTATACGAAATTTCAGTAAGATTGATTCAATGGATAAAGCGTGAAGAGGTCACAAACTTTCGCAATTATATTATTAGGAGATTAGGATTCTCAAACGAGCATGCAGGTCACCTAAAGCACAGAATTGAATTGTATCGTTGAGTTAGTATCCCATAAAACAAGTCTCGAACTTACTTTGGGGCTAGCTCAATCTGTGTGATTTGTCCGTATATATTTATTTATCTAATTAATGTTAGTAAAGGTAAGTGATTCACCGCTGCCCATAGTTATTTCATCTCAGGCTTTTATTGTTACCACGGAGATCCTGATCCAATTGAATTCGTAACAAAAATGTATTGTACCTATGCGCATTTGTACCGATTTTGATGAAATTTGGTACACTGGTTGGAAAACACTAGGATAGCACATAGGACTCTTTTTATCCAGAGATTTCCATGGAAACGAAGCCCCGGGGCGCCGCTTGTGTCAAATAAGAAAACATAATTGTTTTTAAATAAACTGAAATTCAACATATAATTGCTCAAAACAATACTTACTACCTCGATGCTCAAAACTAAATTCCTAGAATAAACTGTAGACATGTTACATACCTATATTTATAGTCGCCCCATAAAGTGATAATTTCTTTTTCTACGTCTGTGAATCACCCACATCGCGAAAATTTCTGAATTATATTCCAGGAATATCATTCCAAATCGAGAGTCTGGATAGCGGCTAAAACGAGACAACAAAAGATTCGTAGAGGTACTTCTTGCTCGACCCTTTTTAATATGTGAGCAATAGAGATATAAGAACATTTTTTGTCCGAACGTTTAATTTTGCTTACATCGTTAACGGACCAATTTTGGATTTATTTAGATGTTATATCATTATTATATTTATATGTTCTTTCAATTCTATTACGGCTTCGTCCGCGTGAATATCTTTCTTCATTCCTTCCATCCCTAATTTTCAATACCTACGCTAATTCCAAGTTACAACGTTTAGGCTCGGCGTTGATACGTCAGTCAGTCAGCGTATTCTTTTACATATATCTATATAATTTGCTACAAACTTGTTATTCCAATAAATTAACTTACGTGTGGTTGAAGCTGTGGTTGTGGCCGAGTGGTAGAGTGCCCGCCTGTGTCTGCAAAGGTCCCAGGTTCAAATCCTGCCTGTGCTACTTAAGAGTTTGCATACTAATCTGACTCGTGTACCTATGTTAGTTTTCATCGACCACCACTTGCTTCCGGTGAAGGAAAAAAATGTGACGAAACCTGTTCTCTGGTTGATGATTATCAGCTAGTGTGTGATATGGAGAAGGCAATGCTAAACCACTCCATTAACATTGCCAAGATAGTCGTTGTGTCTGTTTCATTCCATATAATGACCACGACCCTCAGTCATGAGGATTACTAAAGGAGAACGTGTGGCTACAATTTAGAAGTAATACTCAATTCAAACGAGCTCTTCAACAATCCGCACCGTCTATTTCAGCATTCCTATCTCATTGCGGGCACGTTTCACTGCAATGCAATGTTAATTAATTTCGCTGCACCGACTCTGGAGGATTGGTTCTACGAATCGTCGATTATCGTGTTCAAATGTTTTAAAAACTACCTAGCTCCTAGTTTAAGCATAGAGCTACATGGACTCTCCCGCGCGCGGGAAGTCCTTGTTGCTCAAAGAAGTTTAAGGGATATATGGATGTCAAAGACCGATTAATCTGTAGATATCCTTGTGGCGACCACGAACCGGAAAACGTAGTGTTGGCAGGCCTCCCACTTGGTGGACCGACGACCTGGTGAAGGTCGCGGGACGCGCATGGATGCGGGCAGCGCAGAACCGGTCGTTGTGAAAATCTTGGGGAAGGCCTTTGTCCAGCAGTGGACGTCTTTCGGCTAAGAGAAGAAGAAGAGAAGGAAATCCTTGACATTGTAAGATATTGACATTTCAAGAATTTAAACGCTGATACGATAAAAATGAAACCAAAGAAATCTATGTCATTATATTGATCAATTGAGGTAGTCCACTTAGAGCACTAATCCGAATAGCACAAACGCAAACAGCGCAAGGCCTAGTCCACGAACAGCACAATTTAATATTTTGGCATGTGCTGTTTGTGGATTCTAATTTTTATTTTATTTTCGTCCACGAACAGCACATACAACTATAATACTTATATTATGTATATTGATTTGTAAATACTGTTGGAACCTAGTGCTGTCTGCTGAATATGTTCTTTATACAGGACGATATTATTTTTGTTACTAAATGTCGCCTAGACATATTTCGTATGTACAGTCAAGAGTCAAAAGTGGAGTCATACCTTAAATATCATCATATTGCCTTGCAGGCGCGCAGTCCTTCATTGTGTGCGTTACGTCCATATTACGGACGTATAATTACAATAAGAACACTATTCACACTAAGCTAATTATCATTTTACCCACCCACACCAAGACACAACTCTGCTGCATGCTTGTGCTTCGTGCTCATACTGCCTACGTGCTGCCATCTATCAAATTTACGGGGTACTAAGTAGTGGATTCTGACACAGAAATAATAATACACTAATACACTACCTATAGTTTATTATAAAGCAAACCAATAGTGGTGAGTACGGTGACACGCAACCAATTGATAATTTCGTCACAAGCTAATGCATCTGCTTGTCTAATCGGTATTCGGATGGACTGCAGTTGATACAGGTCAAAGTTCGAGTCACATCCAGATATTTTATTTTTCATATTAAACTCAATACATAAGCCAAGAGTATTTTTATATAATGTAATTGATATGCTTTAATATATTTGTTATGAAATAAAAATTCTCAAAAATAATGACAACTATTTATTCATGTAAATAGGTATAGTATACTTATGTAAAATTTATTATTATAAACTACACTAACAAATTCAAAATTTATGTTTAATCACTTCCCTATCTAATTACAGAATAAATAAGAACTTAAAAATAAGCATTCTGTAGTAAGTTACTTAAAATAATCTGTTCATTTATTTTATATATTATTACTAAATTATACTTTCGCTTTTTGTTAGTAAATATTGAGGTTATAGCTTAAGTATTCGTTTTCATCATGAAAAGAAGATTGAAACTAAACCTCAACATCTAACAATTTAACAATTTATCTCCTATTACGAAACATAACCTTGTATTTGTAATGCAAAATACAAAAACAAGTAATAAGTATAAAAATAATTTAAATAATGTTTATACTTTAATAAAACCAGATTTGATACAATAGAAAGAGGACAGTTGGAATATACCTACTTAATGAATGAACTCACTGATTAAATTTAAACACAAATAATTAACTCACTATTTTGTAAAGTTGCCGTTGTTGTCTTTTCTACACATATTTCAATCACAAAAAAACTGTCCTAAACATCCATACAGTGAGAAACTAATTCTTCCTTGCTCATCTCCTATGCACCATCAGGCCCCATAGATTTTCTATGGAGTTGAGGTAAGAAGACCGCGCTGGCCAAGGATGACATTTATTTCTGGAAGCGAAATAAATTATCCAGTTTTTTTATGCACGCCACCAGCTTGATATGCACGACGAACAGTAGATAGGCATCGAAACATCAAATAAATCAGCATAACGCCTGGTAGGTAAAATCATCGCCTTCATATTCTTCCAACATTATTGTTGCTGCTGCTCAGAGATAATAGCTGGTCTTCTACTTTGCGGCAAGGCTACCCTGCAGCAAGTCGCTACACCCAAGGTGTTGTCCACTAAAAATATATAATAATATATAATTAGGTATTTAGTTTATATTTAATGTCAAAACTGTCACTTATGCAAAGTAAAATCACGAAGAAAAATATATCAATACAATACATTAATATTATGTTATCATTTTATATTTGAATTAATTACAAAATATTACACAATTACACACACATATTGTGCGCAGAGAATCCGGCAAACGAAATGGCGGGAGGGTTCGGTACCGAAAATACCGGGTAAAAATTTACCAGTTACCGGTAAAAAAATGCCGAGGTAAAAACCCGGCACTACGTCTGTCCGACTAAAACCTAACTTAACCTATACGCAGACTGCTACCACCATAGCTTATAACGGGAGCTACAGGGCCCTTTACACTAAACCTAACTTAATAACTAATCTTCAACTCACCAATTTGAATCTCCCTGATCCAACTTCGAGTGTCTTCGGAGAGGGGGGGGGTTGGTCCCTAATCACCCAAACTACCCCCTTGAGATCTCAGTCCCCAGAACAAATACCTGTCTTTCTTCTAGAAGGTCCACTCGACGACGGCTGGATGTGGCGAGCAGGCAGCCACAATTCCCGTCTCACAGCAAACAGTCTAAATACATTTCTTTTTTCGCACAACACAAATTATCGCGAGCTTATAAGTTATTTAACAACGATGAAATACACAATTACAATTCAAACTAACAATTAAACAATCACAAGTCAAACTAGTTAACAGACCGTTCACACGCGGTCGTAAAACTGACCAACAAGATGGTCGACCCGCACCGGCGGGGATATATCACGCGGTATGACCTCACACGCGCGCGATCCAAACGCTACTGAATTCAAAATGGTCGCTCGCGACCGACGCGAGCCGGGTGGGCGCCGCTAGCGCCGACCGCGTAGCGGCAGCAATGCGAAACACCCGCGTTTCGTTCCAAGCAATTATATTACAAACATCCCCCCGTCCCGGTCTGAGAAGCAGACCGCTAGCTTACTCTACGGGAAGGCGGGCGAGAGAGGTCACACCTCTCCTTAAAATCGAACCGTCGACCAACACCTCAGCCACACGCGGAGTGCCATCTCCGCCAAGAATCAAACGTAATATGCGAGCTCGTCGCCAAAGCAATGAGGGCAAATTTGCCTCTTTTAACAATACTAAATCACCCTCCCTGGGAGGCTCAGTCCTGTCTGTCCACTTCACTCTTTGCTGCAACAAATGCAAATATTCAAGCGACCAGCGACGCCAAAAGTCCTGGCTCATTTGCTGCAACATTTGAAAACGCGACAACCGATATACGCGTTCGTCCTTCCACGGGTATTCGGGCAGGGCATTCAAAGGCCCTCCCACCAAAAAATAACCAGGGGTGAGAGCTTCCAAGTCATTTGGATCTGGAGATAGCGGACAGAGAGGACGAGTTGAGGACCGCCTCAACTTTACAAAACACTGTGGCCAGCTCTTCAAAAGTTAGAGCCGTTTCTCCGATAATGCGGCGGAGGTGGGTCTTTGCGGATTTCACAGCCGCTTCAAAAATCCCTCCCCAATGGGGGCAACTTGGGGGACTAAACTTCCAGGTTATTCCCCTTTGGGCAGCAATTTGACTTAAACTAGTACAATTTTTATCAATAAACACAGAAACATCCTTAAGATAATTTACAGTTCCCTTATAGTTTGTGCCATTATCAGACCTAATAAGGGAAGGTAGACCTCGACGCGAAACAAAGCGATCCAACGCGGCGACGTAGGCCTCCGTAGTCAGAGCCGATACCACCTCCAAATGGACAGCCTTGGTGGCCAAACAAACAAATACACACAAATAGCCCTTCACAATACGGGCATTACGAAAGGGACCGGCAAAATCGGTTCCAACGCCGTCAAACGGTCTCGAAGGTCGGATTCGATCAGCGGGCAAATCACCCATCTGTGGTTGCATCGTGGATGCCTTCAACCTATAACATGCAATACATCGAAACAGAACACTACGGATTGCTCTTCGGGCAGACAAAATCCAAAATTCGCGTTGCAAAATAGCCAGCAAAGCATTGCACCCAGCATGGGCGTTACGAATGTGTCGATCAGACACCAAAAGCTGCACCAAGGGTCCGCCCTTGGGCAACAACAGAGGATGGCGAGTCTCATATGGAAGATCCGCCTTCCGGAGCCTGCCTCCAACCCGAAGAAGCCCATCCGAGTCGATGTACGGGTTCAAACGAGCGACCGCGCCCTTCAACTTAGCGCGTGCGTCGCGCAAACTATGAAGCTCTGACTCAAACCGTCCGGTCTGCACGACACGGACCCAATGCAACAATGCGCTCCGGCGCTCTTCTGCACCTGCAATCGGCTCCAACCGCTTTGCCTGTGGGTTTCTACAATTATGTATGAAACGCTTAATCCAACTGGTAACACCCAGAAGCTTATCCAAACTGCTATACCGAGCAAGTAGCCAATCCGGCTCCGACGTCGTCTCAGCGACTACAGCATGTACACGAAGCCCAGTCAAACTCAAAGAAGTAACATCTGTCTGACAGACAGGCCAAGATGTTTCTGATCCCATCAGCCACTCTGGACCCCACCAGAGCGGGTGTGACACCAATTCTGGTGCCGTACAACCTCGGGAAGCACAGTCCGCTGGGTTAAGCTCTCCCGGCACATGTCTCCATGTTATATCAATTCCAATATTTTGAATTTGGGAAACCCTGTTTCCAACAAAAACTTCCAAGGTATGTGGGGCCGCGCGCAACCATGCAAGCGCGACCTGGCTATCCGACCAGGCGAAGATGTCTCGTATCTCGACCGTGGCCGCCAGCTCACTGGCAACGTGATGCAACAATTTAGAGAGAAGGTGAGCTCCACTCAACTCAAGCTTGGGAATAGTCAGTCTAGTCCTGATGGGGGCGACCTTGCTCTTCCCTAACAAAAGCGAGACATTGACCCGGCCATCGGCGTCAACTGTCCGCATATAGACTGACGCGGCGTAGCCTCGCTCCGACGCGTCACAAAAGCCATGCAGGCTGGCTCGATATTTCCCGGGGGGCAATATTCGACGAGGCAAGGCAATCCGATTGACTTCCTTAATCGATGAAAACAACTCGAGCCAATCATCCAATGGAGGACCAAACAGCGGCTCGTCCCACGAGACGCCCAAAGTCCAAAGTCTCTGAAGAAGACACTTCGCAGAGAATATTACTGGACTGATCCAACCGCTTGGATCAAACATACGAGCTATTACTGACAACACCGTTCTCTTAGTCCAGACCTTTGGTATTTCCAAGTCCACTTGGAATGTAAAAATATCGGTTAGCGGCTGGTACTGCATGCCCAGCACCGCTATCCTGTTGGGATCATCTACATCCTCAAACAGGTGAGGGTTCTGTTGGTGATCCTCCGGGATCCATTCTAGAACTCTAGGCTCATTGGACAACCACTTACGTAGCTCGTAGCCACCCGTTTTCAATATTTCAATCAATTCATCCCGCAGTAGGAGGGCCTCCTCAATACTTTGGGCTCCAGTGCACACGTCATCGACATACAAGTCACGTGACAGCACGGAAGCCCCACGGGGAAAGCGGATCCGTTCCCGCTCTGCCAATTCAAGCAATGATCTGATGGCGATATAGGGACTAGATTTCAAACCATACGTGTTTGTATTGAGTTCATACACCGTCACAGGATCCTCAGGGCGCTCACGCCAGAGTATCAACTGGAATCGCCTGTTCTCAGGATGTATGACTGTCTGGCGGAACATCATCCGGATGTCCGCGCCAAAAACCACTTGATGTCTTCTAAAGTTCAAGATGATGTCAATTATGTCCCTATGCAATTTGGGACCTGAATGCAAACACAGATTCAACGAAACTCCGTTCGAAGTGGGTGCGGACCCATCAAAGACAGTCCGCAACTTGCCCGTTGAGGCCTTCACCACCGCGTGGTGGGGCAAAAAATAATGCTCAGTTGAGCTCAATCAACTCGAGCCGGAGACATGTGACCCAAATCCTCGTACTCGCGCATAAATTCAATATATTTATCGCGAAGTACGTGGTCACGCTGCATACGTCGCTCCATGGACAGCAGTCGTTTCTCCGCAAGCGCCCTACTTTGCCCTAGGCTAGGACGTGTAGCAACAAATGGTAATCTAGTTACAAACCGACCGGAGGGCAACCTCTCCGTGGTTGATCGAAAGAAGGCTTCGCACTCAGCGTGTTCCGGATCCATCCTGGAAC
This sequence comes from Ephestia elutella, assembly GCA_018467065.1. Lineage (NCBI taxonomy): Eukaryota > Metazoa > Arthropoda > Insecta > Lepidoptera > Pyralidae > Ephestia > Ephestia elutella. The sequence continues at coordinate 927,810 of CM031572.1, forward strand.
TCATAGGTGGCTCCTCCACCTCCCAAAACCTTTGCATGGTCTTGGCCAAGGACGCTGATGCGACGACCGGTGGCTCCTCCACGGTGCTATTATCAAACACAGGGCCCATCAGGGCGAAACCAAAGATAGTAGACACTGCCATCAGTGAAGACGAACCCAGAGCTTTCTGGGTACCCAACAAAATCCAACCCAATACGTCCGAGCCCAGGAGCAAGTCCACTGGGCCGGGATGAAAAACAAAGGGGTCGGCCAAATCCAGACCCGAAACCAAAGACAACACACCCGGCGGTATGTCTGTCGAGGGCTGCCAACCCGCAATGGTATCCATTACCATAGCCGAGGTCGTGATCCTCATTGTGGAGGACTTCAGCGAAGAAAAGGTGACAAGTGTCTGGCCCGTCAGACACTTCACCTGTATGCCACCTGTTTGTAATATAATGGGTGAAACGAAACGCAGGCGTTTCCCATTGTCGCCGCCAGACGGCCGCGGGGTTCTCACACTGCTAGCGCGAACGGCGTCGCGGACGACCGCCGTTGTCCTGTGCTATATCGGTTTGATTTTAATACGCGGAGAGGTCCCGCGTCTTTTCATTGTTAATTAGTTTGAGTTATAATTGTGAATTTCCTGTTTGTTAAATAACTATTAAGTTTGTGTTTGTGTAACCCGTTATTGTGACTTTTTCCTGTGAGATGTGATGCGTGGCTGGTTGTTCACATCTACCTGTTGCCGAGCCAACTTCGGGAAGAAATCTATTTATTTGTTCTGGGGAATTGAGATCTCATGGGTTAGGTAGGGTGATTAGGGATCCCCCCTTTCCGAAGACACTCAAGATTGGATCCGAAGAGCAGGAAGATTAAGTTTGGTAAGTGGCCCTTGAGTTTGTGGGTGGTTGTAGCTATTAAGTTAGGTTTAATATACAGGGTTCTGTAGTTCCCGTTATAAACTATGGTGGTAGCGGACTGCGTATGGGTTAGGTTAGGTTAGTCGGACAGACGTAGTGCCGGGTCGAGGTTTTTACCGGTATTTTTTTTTTTACCCGGTAAATTTTTCGGTACCGAACCCTCCCGCCATTTCGTTTGCCCGGATTCTCTGCGCACATTTTCTGGTAGCAGAGCGTAGTTTATCTACCCTCTATTTGTTCGTTTGTAAAAAATAATTAATTATTTGTAAAAATTATTAGATTTTACTTAGTTTGTTTATATAAGAACTTATATAGATTGATTGTTTGATTTTAGATATTTGTAACCTTTTTGCATTTGTTTCCGGGTTTGTGCCATTCTCATTCCTACCGCGGCTTTGCGTGTCGTAGTTTGATTTTGTTTTTTATTTACCTTTTATCTTTTTTTATTTGTCTGTTTGTTTGTGACTTGACGCGATGGCGAAGGTCTCCAATGCTAAGGCGACACTCGCCAACGAACTGAGATGGTTTGTGACGGCCGGAGGACTCCTGTCCTGGAAGGACAGGGAGGGCGCCACACTGCTAAGAGCGGATCACCTCCACTCACGATTGAGTAGCGCGGAAGCGGCCATGGCGGTGCTTACCGAAGCCGAACTTGCCGCGGAGGTCTACGCAGGTCACATGGCGGACATGGACCAGATCCTGAATCTCCACGATGATATCGCGGAGGCGGCGGCCGCAATAAGGGCGAGACAGGCTGGCGGACCAGCCCCTCGCACACCTGTTAGACAGGAAGGACCAGCGGTTACTGGTCGGCTCCCCACCCTTCAGCTGTCCCACTTTGGGGGTAGGATGGAGGAGTGGGTAGCCTACAAAAATATGTTTGAGTCCCTGGTCGTAGCACGACAGGATTTGTCGAAGGCCCAGAAGATGGCCTACCTCCTCTCCACTCTGGAGGATGAAGCGCGGTCGCTCATCCAGCACCTCCGGGTGGAGGACGACCAGTACGATACGGCTTGGGAGTTATTGAACTCCCGCTACCAAAATTTACGTTTGTTAGCGGATGCGCACGCCGCACAGTTGATGGCCCTGCCCAAGGTGGCCAACAGGGCACAGTTGCGCCTGCAGTTGCTCACGCCCGTTACAGTGGCCTGTAACGCGCTCCGCACACTGGGGCTGCCGGTGGACCAATGGTCCTTTTTGCTGGTGCACATTGTATTGGGCAAATTGCCCAATGACATCCGCTCGCGGTTTGAGCGCGAGAATGCGGAGCAGGACAGCACCACCCTACCAACATTCACTGACTTGGTGAAGTTTTTGGAGTTTGAGGCACGGGCCGCTGAGAATACCATGACGGACTCAGCGCCATCCAGAGCGCCTGAACGTAGGCCCTTGGAACCCTCATGGAGAGGTAAGCCCCAACAGGGACGGCAACCGCCACCGCGTGGAGCTGGTGTGCGGGTTGCACACACGGCAGCAGTCGCGAGGGACGCGGACTGCCTGCAATGTGGCCGGATGGGCCACAGCCTGCTGCAATGCAGGGACTGGCAGAGACTGCCAGTACAAGATAGGCGCCGCATGGCAAAGCGGCATGAACTTTGCTTTTATTGTTTGGGCGGTCACTATGCACGTGACTGTCCCAGTGCCATACCATGCAGTGCATGCCGTGGGCGGCACCACGCGATGCTTTGCATGAACCGCAACGGGGATGGCACCCGGATGTTGAGGCAGGGGTCCCCTATGGGCGGGGGCGCTACTGCGCGAAGCCCTCCACCACCGGACGGAGGACGCGGCTTCGCTCGTCGCACCCCCCCTCGGGAGGGGGGTCGCGTACCTGCGCGGGTCTTGGCGGACCGGGACCACGCGCCCCAAGGTCATGGCCAGTATGTAGCTGGCCAGGCCCCGGATAGGGCCCCCATGGGCGGGGGCCCTAGACCGGACGTGAGAGTGGGGACACCCCCCTCCACGCGGGTTACCAAGGCCCAACACATGCAGCCGCAGCGGTTTTCTCCGCCGCTGCACGAGTACCCACGGCTGGAGTACCACCCGCCGTACCATATGTATGGCCGGGCCGCGGGTTATGCCCCCCCTCAGATGGGGATGTGCACTCGCCCGCCATACTATCCGGGTCAGTGGCGCCCCCTGGTTTGGAGAGAGTGGGGAGCCCGTAACTAGCTTGCTCCCTTGCTGGGACCGAGCCGCGGACGGTTCTGCTCCCTACCGCGGTGGTCCGCGTATGGGGTCGTGGGCCATGAATTTGAGAGCTCTGTTGGACTCAGGGGCTCAAACAGTTTGGTTACCACTCGAGTGGCACACCAGTTAGGTTTAGTCGTGGAAGACTCGCCTGTGCCACTTCTTGGAGTTGGTGGCATACAAGTGAAGTGTCTGACGGGCCAGACACTTGTCACCTTTTCTTCGCTGAAGTCCTCCACAATGAGGATCACGACTTCGGCTATGGTAATGGATACCATTGCGGGTTGGCAGCCCTCGACAGACATACCGCCGGGTGTGTTGTCTTTGGTTTCGGGTCTGGATTTGGCCGACCCCTTTGTTTTTCATCCCGGCCCAGTGGACTTGCTCCTGGGCTCGGACGTATTGGGTTGGATTTTGTTGGGTACCCAGAAAGCTCTGGGTTCGTCTTCACTGATGGCAGTGTCTACTATCTTTGGTTTCGCCCTGATGGGCCCTGTGTTTGATAATAGCACCGTGGAGGAGCCACCGGTCGTCGCATCAGCGTCCTTGGCCAAGACCATGCAAAGGTTTAGGGAGGTGGAGGAGCCACCTATGAGTTCCAGGATGGATCCGGAACACGCTGAGTGCGAAGCCCTTTTTCGATCGACCACGGAGAGGTTGCCCTCCGGTCGGTTTGTAACTAGGTTACCTTTTGTTGCCTCTCGTCCTAGCCTAGGGCAAAGTAGGGCGCTTGCGGAGAAACGACTGCTGTCCATGGAGCGACGTATGCAGCGTGACCACGTACTTCGCGATAAATATATTGAATTTATGCGCGAGTACGAGGATTTGGGTCACATGTCTCCTGCTCGAGTTGATTGGAGCTCAACTGAGCATTATTTTTTGCCCCACCACGCGGTGGTGAAGGCCTCAACGGGCAAGTTGCGGACTGTCTTTGATGGGTCCGCACCCACTTCGAACGGAGTTTCGTTGAATCTATGTTTGCATTCAGGTCCCAAATTGCATAGGGACATAATTGACATCATCTTGAACTTTAGAAGACATCAAGTGGTTTTTGGCGCGGACATCCGGATGATGTTCCGCCAGACAGTCATACATCCTGAGGACAGGCGATTCCAGTTGATACTCTGGCGTGAGCGCCCTGAGGATCCTGTGACGGTGTATGAACTCAATACATACACGTATGGTTTGAAATCTAGTCCCTATATCGCCATCAGATCATTGCTTGAATTGGCAGAGCGGGAACGGATCCGCTTTCCCCGTGGGGCTTCCGTGCTGTCACGTGACTTGTATGTTGATGACGTGTGCACCGGAGCCCAAAGTATTGAGGAGGCCCTCCTACTGCGGGATGAATTGATTGAAATATTGAAAATGGGTGGCTACGAGCTACGTAAGTGGTTGTCTAATGAGCCTAGAGTTCTAGAAGGGATCCCGGAGGATCACCAACAGAACCCTCACCTGTTTGAGGATGTAGATGATCCCAACAGGATAGCGGTGCTGGGCATGCAGTACCAGCCGCTAACCGATATTTTCACATTCCAAGTGGACTTGGAAATACCAAAAGTCTGGACTAAGAGAACGGTGTTGTCCGTAATAGCTCGTATGTTTGATCCAAGCGGTTGGATCAGTCCAGTGATATTCTCTGCGAAGTGTCTTCTTCAGAGACTTTGGACTTTGGGCGTCTCGTGGGACGAGCCGCTGTTTGGCTCTCCATTGGATGATTGGCTCGAGTTGTTTTCATCGATTAAGGAAGTCAATCGGATTGCCTTGCCTCGTCGAATATTGCCACCCGGGAAATATCGAGCCAGCCTGCATGGCTTTTGTGACGCGTCGGAGCGAGGCTACGCCGCGTCAGTCTATATGCGGACAGTTGACGCCGATGGCCGGGTCAATGTCTCGCTTTTGTTAGGGAAGAGCAAGGTCGCCCCCATCAGGACTAGGCTGACTATTCCCAAGCTTGAGTTGAGTGGAGCTCACCTTCTCTCTAAATTGTTGCATCACGTTGCCAGTGAGCTGGCGGCCACGGTCGAGATACGGGACATCTTCGCCTGGTCGGATAGCCAGGTCGCGCTTGCATGGTTGCGCGCGGCCCCACATACCTTGGAGGTTTTTGTGGGAAATCGGGTTTCCCAAATCCAGAATATCGGAATTGATAGAACATGGAGACATGTGCCGGGAGAGCTTAACCCAGCGGACTGTACTTCCCGAGGTTGTACGGCACCAGAATTGGTGTCACACCCGCTCTGGTGGGGTCCAGAGTGGCTGATGGGATCAGAAACATCTTGGCCTGTCTGTCAGACAGATGTTACTTCTTTGAGTTTGACTGGGCTTCGTGTACATGCTGTAGTCGCTGAGACGACGTCGGAGCCGGATTGGCTACTTGCTCGGTATAGCAGTTTGGATAAGCTTCTGGGTGTTACCAGTTGGATTAAGCGTTTCATACATAATTGTAGAAACCCACAGGCAAAGCGGTTGGAGCCGATTGCAGGTGCAGAAGAGCGCCGGAGCGCATTGTTGCATTGGGTCCGTGTCGTGCAGACCGGACGGTTTGAGTCAGAGCTTCGTATTTTGCGCGACGGACGCGCTAAGTTGAAGGGCGCGGTCGCTCGTTTGAACCCGTACATCGACTCGGATGGGCTTCTTCGGGTTGGAGGCAGGCTCCGGAAGGCGGATCTTCCATATGAGACTCGCCATCCTCTGTTGTTGCCCAAGGGCGGACCCTTGGTGCAGCTTTTGGTGTCTGATCGACACATTCGTAACGCCCATGCTGGGTGCAATGCTTTGCTGGCTATTTTGCAACGCGAATTTTGGATTTTGTCTGCCCGAAGAGCAATCCGTAGTGTTCTGTTTCGATGTATTGCATGTTATAGGTTGAAGGCATCCACGATGCAACCACAGATGGGTGATTTGCCCGCTGATCGAATCCGACCTTCGAGACCGTTTGACGGCGTTGGAACCGATTTTGCCGGTCCCTTTTCGATCAAGGCTTCTCCCTTTCGTAATGCCCGTATTGTGAAGGGCTATTTGTGTGTATTTGTTTGTTTGGCCACCAAGGCTGTCCATTTGGAGGTGGTATCAGCTCTGACTACGGAGGCCTTCGTCGCCGCGTTGGATCGCCTTGTTTCGCGTCGAGGTCTACCTTCCCTTATTAGGTCTGATAATGGCACAAACTATAAGGGAACTGTAAATTATCTTAAGGATGTTTCTGTGTTTTTTGATAAAAATTGTACTAGTTTAAGTCAAATTGCTGCCCAAAGGGGAATAACCTGGAAGTTTAGTCCCCCAAGTTGCCCCCATTGGGGAGGGATTTTGAAGCGGCTGTGAAATCCGCAAAGACCCACCTCCGCCGCATTATCGGAGAAACGGCTCTAACTTTTGAAGAGCTGGCCACAGTGTTTTGTAAAGTTGAGGCGGTCCTCAACTCTCGTCCTCTCTGTCCGCTATCTCCAGATCCAAATGACTTGGAAGCTCTCACCCCTGGTCATTTTTTGGTGGGAGGGCCGTTGAATGCCCTGCCCGAATACCCGTGGAAGGACGAACGCGTATATCGGTTGTCGCGTTTTCAAATGTTGCAGCAAATGAGCCAGGACTTTTGGCGTCGCTGGTCGCTTGAATATTTGCATTTGCTGCAGCAAAGAGTGAAGTGGACAGACAGGACTGAGCCTCCCAGGGAGGGTGATTTAGTATTGTTAAAAGAGGCAAATTTGCCCTCATTGCTTTGGCGACGAGCTCGCATATTACGTTTGATTCTTGGCGGAGACGGCACTCCGCGTGTGGCTGAGGTGTTGGTCGACGGTTCGATTTTAAGGAGAGGTGTGACCTCTCTCGCCCGCCTTCCCGTAGAGTAAGCTAGCGGTCTGCTTCTCAGACCGGGACGGGGGGATGTTTGTAATATAATGGGTGAAACGAAACGCAGGCGTTTCCCATTGTCGCCGCCAGACGGCCGCGGGGTTCTCACACTGCTAGCGCGAACGGCGTCGCGGACGACCGCCATTGTCCTGTGCTATATCGGTTTGATTTTAATACGCGGAGAGGTCCCGCGTCTTTTAATTGTTAATTAGTTTGAGTTATAATTGTGAATTTCCTGTTTGTTAAATAACTATTAAGTTTGTGTTTGTGTAACCCGTTATTGTGACTTTTTCCTGTGAGATGTGATGCGTGGCTGGTTGTTCACATCTACCTGTTGCCGAGCCAACTTCGGGAAGAAATCTATTTATTTGTTCTGGGGAATTGAGATCTCATGGGTTAGGTAGGGTGATTAGGATCCCCCTTTCCGAAGACACTCAAGATTGGATCCGAAGAGCAGGAAGATTAAGTTTGGTAAGTAGCCCTTGAGTTTGTGGGTGGTTGTAGCTATTAAGTTAGGTTTAATATACAGGGTTCTGTAGTTCCCGTTATAAACTATGGTGGTAGCGGACTGCGTATGGGTTAGGTTAGGTTAGTCGGACAGACGTAGTGCCGGGTCGAGGTTTTTACCGGTATTTTTTTTTTTACCCGGTAAATTTTTCGGTACCGAACCCTCCCGCCATTTCGTTTGCCCGGATTCTCTGCGCACACCACCAACTCCAAGAAGTGGCACAGGCGAGTCTTCCACGACTAAACCTAACTGGCGTGCCACTCGAGTGGTAACCAAACTGCTTTGAGCCCCTGAGTCCAACAGAGCTCTCAAATTAATGGCTTCCCCCCTACGACCCCATACGCGGACCACCGCGGTAGGGAGCAGAACCGTCCGCGGCTCTGTCCCAGCAAGGGAGCAAGCTAGTTACGGGCTCCCCACTCTCTCCAAACCAGGGGCGCGCCACTGACCCGGATAATATGGCGGGCGAGTGCACATCCCCATCTGAGGGGGGGCATAACCCGCGGCCCGGCCATACCTATAGTACGGCGGGTGGTACTCCAGCCGTGGGTACTCGTGCAGCGGCGGAGAAAACCGCTGCGGCTGCATGTGTTGGGTAGTGGTAACCCGCGTGGAGGGGGCTGTCCCCACTCACACGTCCGATCTAGGGCCCCCGCCCGTGGGGGCCTTATCCGGGGCCTGGCCAGCCCCATACTGGCCACGACCTTGGGGCGCGTGGTCCCGGTCCACCAAGACCCGCGCAGGTACGCGACCCCCCTCCCGAGGGGGGGTGCGACGAGCGAAGCCGCGTCCTTCTTCCAAAGGTGGAGGGCTTCGCGCAGGAGCGCCCCCGCCCATAGGGGACCCCTGCCTCAACATCCGGGTGCCATCCCCGTTGCGGTTCATGCAAAGCATCGCGTGGTGCCGCCCACGGCATGCACTGCATGGTATGGCACTGGGACAGTCACGTGCATCGTGACCGCCCAAACAATAAAAGCAAAGTTCATGCCGCTTTGCCATGCGGCGCCGATCTTGTACTGGCAGTCTCTGCCAGTCCCTGCATTGCAGCAGGCTGTGGCCCATCCGACCACATTGCAGGCAGTCCGCGTCCCTCGCGACTGCTGCCGTGTGCAACCCGCGCACCAGCTCCACGCGGTGGCGGTTGTCTTCCTGTTGGGGCTTCCTCGCCATGAGGGTTCCAAGGGCCTGCGTTCAGGCGCTCTGGATGGCGCTGAGTCCGTCATGGTATTCTCAGCCGCCCGTGCCTCAAACTCCAAAAACTTCACCAAGTCAGTGAATGTTGGTAGGGTGGTGCTATCCCGTTCCGCATTCTCGCGCTCAAATCGCGAGCGGATGTCATTGGGTAATTTGCCCAATACAATGTGCACCAGCAAAAAGGACCATTGGTCCACCGGCAGCCCCAGTGTGCGGAGCGCGTTACAGGCCACTGTAACAGGCGTGAGCAACTGCAGGCGCAACTGTGCCCTGTTGGCCACCTTGGGCAGGGCCATCAACTGTGCGGCGTGCGCATCCGCTAACAAACGTAAGTTTTGGTAGCGGGAGTTCAATAACTCCCAAGCCGTGTCGTACTGGTCGTCCTCCACCCGGAGGTGCTGGATGAGCGACCGCGCTTCACCCTCAAGAGTGGAGAGGAGGTAGGCCATCTTCTGGGCCTTCGACAAATCCTGTCGTGCTACGACCAGGGACTCAAACATATTTTTATATGCCACCCACTCCTCCATCCTACCCCCAAAGTGGGACAGCTGAAGGGTGGGGAGCCGACCAGTAACCGCTGGTCCTTCCTGTCTAACAGGTGTGCGAGGGGCTGGTCCGCCAGCCTGTCTCGCCCTTATTGCGGCCGCCGCCTCCACGATGTCATCGTGCAGACTCAGGATCTGGTCCAGGTCCGCCACGTGACCTGCGTAGACCTCCGGGGCAAGGTCGGCTTCGGTAAGCGCCGCCATGGCCGCTTCCGCGTTGTTCAATCGTGAGCGGAGCTGATCCGCTCTTTCCAGTATAGCGGCCTCCCTGTCCTTCCGGGACAGGAGTCCACCGGCCATCACAAACCATCTCAATTCGTTGGCGAGTGTCGCCTTAGCATGGGAGACCTTCGCCATCGCGTCAAGTCACAACCAAAAAAAAACAATTAATTATTTTTTACAAACGAACAAATAGAGGGTAGAACAACTACGCTCTGCTACCAGAAAATGTGCGCAGAGAATCCGGGCAAACGAAATGGCGGGAGGGTTCGGTACCGAAAAATTTACCGGGTAAAAAAAAATACCGGTAAAAACCTCGACCCGGCACTACGTCTGTCCGACTAAAACCTAACTTAACCTATACGCAGACTGCTACCACCATAGCTTATAACGGGAGCTACAGGGCCCTTTACACTAAACCTAACTTAATAACTAATCTTCAACTCACCAATTTGAATCTCCCTGATCCAACTTCGAGTGTCTTCGGAGAGGGGGGGGGTTGGTCCCTAATCACCCAAACTACCCCCTTGAGATCTCAGTCCCCAGAACAAATACCTGTCTTTCTTCTAGAAGGTCCACTCGACGACGGCTGGATGTGAGCAGGCAGCCACAATTCCCGTCTCACAGCAAACAGTCTAAATACATTTCTTTCGCACAACACAAATTATCGCGAGCTTATTTGTTATTTAACAACGATGAAATACACAATTACAATTCAAACTAACAATTAAACAATCACAAGTCAAACTAGTTAACAGACCGTTCACACGCGGTCGTAAAACTGACCAACAAGATGGTCGACCCGCACCGGCGGGGATATATCACGCGGTATGACCTCACACGCGCGCGATCCAAACGCTACTGAATTCAAAATGGTCGCTCGCGACCGACGCGAGCCGGGTGGGCGCCGCTAGCGCCGACCGCGTAGCGGCAGCAATGCGAAACACCCGCGTTTCGTTCCAAGCAATTATATTACAAACACATATTTCAAATCTCAACTATTTATTTGTTTAAAAATACTCACACTTAATCCAGTTCCTTTCATTAGAAAATGAGACTATTTTGCAACCACTATCATGCAAAGTAAATCCGAGTAGTCTCCATAATACTTATAATGGCCTATATTGGCAAGTGTTGGTAAAGTAATATTCCACAAATACTTAGATAACTATCACTAACAAATGCGTTCAACTAATACGAGTACTCGGTTGAAGTGATAAATTTGCGTCTGTCTTTTTTTTCATTCACCGTCAAATATTCATTTTCATAGCTGGTCCATACTGACCACCCATACGAAGTAACGATACCATAAAGTTAGAAGAAGCAAGGATTTTATAGACATACTATGAATGTTCCGTATCGTTCATAGTATGTCTATGAAATCCATAAAAGTATGAAGCGCTCGCCGACTCGCCGCGCCAGCCTACTTACCTACTTCTATGGAAACATCGTATTCGGTCGGTTGACATTGCACAGACACATAGGCGTTTTACAAACAACACACAATCATAAGGTCTTAAGTGCAAACACTTCTATAATCAATTAGTATGAGAAATTCTGACTCCGCTTCTTGAGATGTCTGTACCAACGAAAAATGTGTATTAATAAACGATCAAGTGATGTTATCGATATCTTTTATTAAAATCGTCCTGTATAAGGAACACAATATCAGACAGCACTATGTTCCAACAGTATTTACAAATCAATATATATAAGTAAAATAGTTATATGTGCTGTTCGTGGACGAAAATAAAATAAAAATTAGAATCCACGATGCTGTTCGTGGACAAGGCCTTGTGCTGTTCGCGTTTGTGCTGTTCAGATTAGTGCTCTAAAGGTAGACTTCGGAGCAATGCAGCTTGCGGCTTGCGTCATGCGTCACTTGCGGCCCATGCGGCCATGCGGGTGTACTTTATAATAGAGAAGTGTATGAAACCCTTTCCGAGCGATGCGCGTACCGTCGCATGCGGCCGTGACGCATCGCTCGGAAAGGGTTTCATACACTCCTGTAGTAAAAAGTACAGCCGCATGGCCGCATGGGCCGCGAATGACGCATGACGCAGGCCGCAGGCCGCAAGCCGCATTGCTCCGAAGTCTACCTTAAGTGGACTACCTCGATCAATTGGTTGATCGGATTTAGTACGGAAAATTAAATATTGTATTCTTTTTTTTAAAACAGAAGTAATTGTATTTTATGTACAGTCAAGAGTCAAAACTGGAGTCATACCTTAAATATCATATTGCCTTGCAGGCGCGCAGTCCTTCATTGTGTGCGTTACGTCCATATTACGGACGTATAATTACAATAAGAACATTACTCACACTAAGCTAATTATCATATTACCCACCCACACCAAGACACAACTCTGCTGCATGCTAGTGCTTCGTGCTCATGCTGCCTACGTGCTGCCATCTATCAAATTTACGGGGTACTTAGTAATGAATTCTGACACAGAAAGAATAATACGCTAATACACTACCTATAGTTTATTATAAAGCGAATCAATAGTGGTGAGTACGGTGACACGCAACCAATTGATAATTTCGTCACAAGCTAATGCATCTGCTGGTCTAATCGGTAGTCGGATGGACTGCAGTTGATACAGGTCAAAGTTCGAGTCACAGCCAGATATTTTATTTTTCATATTAAACTCAATTCATAAGCCAAGAGTATTTTTATATAATGTAATTGATATGCTTTAATATATTTGTTATGAAATAAAAATTCTCAAAAATCATGACAACTATTTATTTATATAAATAGGTATAGTATACTTATGTAAAATTTATTATTATAAACTACACTAACAAATTAAAAATTTATGTTTAATCACTTCCCTATCTAATTACAGAATAAATAAGCATTCTGTAGTAAGTTATAAGAATCTGTTCATTTATTTCAATCACAATAAAACTGTTCTAAACTTCCATACAGTGAGAAACTAATTCTTCCTTGCTTATCTCCTATGCACCATCAGGCCCCATAGATTTTCTATGGAGTTGAGGTTAGAAGACCGCGCTGGCCAAGGATGACATTTATTTCTGGAAGCGAAATAAATTATCCAGTTTTTTTATGCACGCCACCAGCATGATATGCACGACGAACAGTAGATAGGCATCGAAACATCAAATAAATCAGCATAACGCCTGGTAGGTAAAATCATCGCCTTCATATTCTTCCAACATTATTGTTGCTGCTGCTCAGAGATAATAGCCGGTCTTCTACTTTGCGGCAAGGCTACCCTGCAGCAAGTCGCTACACCCAACGTGTTGTCCACTAAAAATATATAATAATATATAATTAGGTATTTAGTTTATATTTAATTTCAAAACTATCACTTATGCAAAGCAAAATCACGAAGAAAAATATATCAATACAATACATTAATATTATGTTATCATTTTATGTTTGAATTAATCACAAAATATTACACATTTACACACACATATTTGAAATCACAACTATTTATTTGTTTAAAAATACTCAAACTTAATCCAGTTCCTTTCATTAGAAATTGAGAATTTTGCAACCACTATCATGCAAAGTAAATCCGAGTAGTCTCCATAATACTTATAATGGCCTATATTGGCAAGTGTTGGTAAAGTAATATTCCACAAATACTTAGATAACAATCACTAACAAATGCGTTCAACTAAAACGAGTACTCTGTTGAAGTGATAAATTTGCGTCTGTCTTTTTTTTCATTCACCGTCAAATATTCATTTTCATAGCTGCTCCATACTGTTTACCCATACGAAGTAACGATACCATAAAGTTAGAAGAAGCAAGGATTTCATAGACATACCATGAACGTTCCGTATCGTTCATAGTATGTCTATGAAATCCATAAAAGTATGGAGCGCTCGCCGACTCACCGCGCCAGCCTTCCTACTTCTATGGAAACATCGTATTCGGTCGGTTGACATTGCACAGACACATAGGTGTTTTACAAACAATACACAATCATAAGTGCAAACACTTCTATAATCAATTAGTATGAGAAATTCTGACTCCACTTCTTGACATGTATGTACCTACTTACCTACGGAGTATAATAATAATAATAAATAATAATAAAGCTTTATTTAATTCCGTACAAATAAATTCTACTGCAATGCCGTACATTACCGTAAATTTCTATTGCAATATTTAACAATTTCCTTTATACAGAAATAGTTATTATTGAAAATTAAAAAATAAATAATAATTAAATTAAGTAACAAAATTATAATAATTAAAATTCAACAAAACTAATATATGAAAATTATAGAAATTTAAATCTAAACAACAATTTCAATCATGCAGTAAAATAATAAATATATTTAAATTAATTTAAATTAAAATTTGTGCGGACCCCTTTCGGGTAAAAGCCTCCTCCAAGGAATTCCATTGCGATCTGTCTTTGGCTGTGTCAAGCCAATGTTGGCCTGCTGTCGCAACTATTTCGTCCGACCATCTGCTACGCGGCCGGCCTCTCCTTCTAGTGCCACGAGGCACTACTGAGTATACTGTATAAAAAATCAAGTGCTAAAAAGCACCCGTATCACATCGTTATTTGTGAATGTAAATATCTCACAGCAGTCTCAATTAAATCATTGTACATTTCAAAATCGTCATCATCATCATCCTCCGTGACCCACTGCTGGGTATAGAAAAAAAAGAAAGAAAAATTTGTTTATTTGACATTTCTCAAACAAAGAGAACAATAACATAAATCTTATATAAAACAGATACATAATATTTGTGTTGTATCAAAAAGGCCTCCTTCCGTCTACGGCAACCTTCTTTGTCCTGGGCCATCCTACTTCAGTTGGTGCCAGCAATATTATTACCTTTATTAATAACTAGCCTGTGACCGCGACTTCATCTGCACGTAATTTACAATTGTTTATATCTCAGAATTTAAGTGGCGTATCAAGATAAAAACTACGCCAGATTTTAAGTTAAACCTTCAACAATATATCAATGAAAATCGCATCAAATTTGATCCAGTAGTTTTTGCGTGATGCGCGTACAAACATACAGGTAGAAAGACAGACAGACAGAAAGACAGACAAAAATAAAAATTCGTATTGGCTTATAAAGACCCTATATAAAGACCCCAACTAGTTTTTTTCTTAAATATCTCATATGCAGGTCTGTGTCAGATATATTTTCTTAAATATATCTGACACAGACCTGTTACAGTTTTATTATATGTATTGATAATAGCAATATTCTTCGGGGGTACCACTCGGTAACAGCTTTACTCCACCTTCCATCGTTCCTTCTAGCCAGGTGCCCAGCCCAGTTCCACTTTAACACTGGAAACCACGTCTTTAACTTTTGTTCGACGAACACAAAATGTAACAATGTAATTTTATTTTTCGACTGGTGAATGATCAAACTATGTATATTATTAAAACACGGGAAAAAGCGTAATAATATTGTATGTATGAATGATTATTATAAAAAAAACTAGCCTGTGCCCGCGACTTCGTCCGCGCGTAACATATTTGTTTATATCTCCGGTTTAAAACGGCGTCAAGATGAAACTTACGCCAGATGTTAAGTTAGATCTTCAACAATACAACAGTGAAAACCGCATTAAATTTGGTCCAGTAGTTTTTGCGTGATGCGCGTACAAACATACAGACAAAAAGACAGAAAGACACAAAAATTAAAAAAAAAAATGTTTTGTCTTCTATTGACCCTATAAAGAGCCCTCGTAGTATTTTTTCCTAAATATCTCCTTTGTACAGACACAGAGTAGTTTCAGTTTTATGTATTGATGATGATGATGATATTGATACCTTACAAACGATATCCTCATAGCTCTCAATGCAACGGATTTCAACTGAAATGTTGATTAATTTGCTGCTACTGACACAAGCGTATTAATTTCAAACACGTTTCGGTAGCTTCGTCGAATGCAGAAATCCGAAGTCAAACAGAAGTAGATTTTCATGTTTCAATTAAAATTTTACATTTAAAGGCCTTTAGTAAAAACTGCTAAAGGCCTTTAAATGTAAAATTTTAATTGAAAATAATAAAAAAATATAACATTTTCATGGTCGCTTAAAACGTTTTGAAAACCAATTCATTAATTTGCTTGATTACTCACGAAAACAATAATTGTTGTATTTTAATAGGTATTTGAATTCTACATAATTTTCTTAAACTAAGTTTTAAAATTTAAATTTTACGACTTTGACAATAAGACATTTTAAAATTATTTCGAGAATTTAAAAAATAAATTATTGCAAGATAAATTACGACTATTGTTAGTAGATAGATAGATGTAGTATAAGAATAGCACATCGTAAAAGCAATAATTAGTTTAAACAAACCGGCCAAGCGCAAGTAAACTCGCGCACCGAGGGTTCCGTGCTCGTAAAGCATCTCACATTATAGCGCAACTAAAAGACGCACTAGTTTTAAAAACAAACTTAACTTTGAAGTTCGATCTAGGGATCGAACTGCAAAGGTTAAGTTTGTTTGTTAAGGTTGTTTGAATCTTAGGAGATTCATATTACATCAAACGCAAAAATAAATTTGTAACACTTTTTTTTTACTTCTAACAACATATATACAATTTTCAGATTTGTACCTGTATAAGTACTGTTTGACTTTGCTTTTTGCCAAATTTCATAATTTTAGGTCTAGGGACGTACCCCATAAGTTTTGATCGATTCCTGAAATAGCCAAATGTGTGAAAATTCGCAACATTTACGATAAAATCTCTTGATCGCGTTGACGTATAATTTTGATTATTTTATTCGATAGTATTCGATATTAATTTCAACTTGATACCTTAAAGCGTTCCTGTGAAAAAAAGTTTTCCAGACAGACGGACAACAAAGTGATCATATAAGGGTTCCGTTTTTGCCTTTTGAGGTACGGAACCCTAAAAACAACAGAATAACTTTGATCCTTGACTAACTTCGATCACTAAAATTCCCTACAACCAGATCACAGCTCAGAAAGATTAAATGCTCGCAATCCAGACACTGACACAGACGGATGATGTTAATCAGCCCGCAGCTAGCCGTGTCTAGGGAACCTGAGTAGCATTCCGGGATATAATACTTTAAATTTATAGTTTTAACGAGTTTTGCCTGACGAAAACCGGGTTCATGTACTTACCTACAAAAATTATATTACCTGCAACATAAACATTACAAACATTATAAACCAGCCAATGTAAATAACTGTACGTGAAAGCTAATGTAAATACAGTACATAAAAGCGAGAATATTACCTATAAATGAATTTTGAATTCAAGTTAAATTTGAGCGCATTTTCCGATTGAAGTAAAACTTTGAAAGCATTAAAATAATTTGATGTTAGTGTACTGTAAATTCGATTTCAAAAGCATCTATATATAGGTATTCTAGTTAGCTTATTATCAAAAATTTTTATAGGTACAAAAACCATATCGTGAAAACCAGTACAAAATTACCCGCGCTGGGAATAGAGGTGTCCAGATGACAGACGGCGACGTGGTGAACACTACGACACTCTGGATTCGGTGGAACGCAGAGCCAGGAGAATAATAGGCGATGAAAAATTAACGAAATCTAAGCTCCACAGCCTTGCTCATCGTCGAAAAGTTGCCTGCTTGTCGGTTTTCTACCGATCGTACTTCGATGAGTGTGCTCATGAGCTGCATGAGCTCATACCATCTGCCCCTTTCTTCACCCGGATCACCAGACGCACTGTGGGCTATCATCCCTTCCTGGTTAATATTCCCCCCGCAAGCACCAAGCGCTTTTCGTCATCAATCCTAATGCGCACTGCGAAGCAGTGGAACTCCCTGCCTGCGTCTGTGTTCCCGAGCACGTACAACCTGACTCTCTTCAAAACCAGAATGAATAGGCTGCTTCTGGGTAAGTTCGCTACATCAACAACAACAACAAGAATTATTTATTAACACACAAGAAATTACATTTTAAGATACATAAAGTAACTTCGCTACATCGTAGACCTCATCTCTGTCCTCGGACAAGATTGTGGTCAAGAGCAAACCCATCTTTAATAATAAAAAAAACACAGAGGTCGTCTGAAATTGAATACTGAAAAAGCTACTGAACCGATTTTGATATCTATCCAACGGGCTTAAAAAATCTAATAACATTTAACGATTCGTCGAGTCTAATACTTGTACACGTTAGAGCGCTCGCTCGACTTATTAATATTAGTATTTCATGAATTATTACAATATTATTAATGCATTATTGCTTAAAGCTGCATCCAATCATTGCATTCTAATGAGCAAACGCCAATACAGCACTCGCATCGTTTGATATCTAATGCTTGGTTAATTTAATCCGCCGCTAACAAAGCATTATGTACGAGCGTACATATAGCATGATAATGTTATGCTAATTTATAATTATAAATGAAAATTAGATGGTTAATTTGTGTAACAAACCAGAAATTACATAACATGGCTACTATGTGTAACGGGTAAAATGTTTAACAAAATATGTATTTAATAAGATAATATTGTATTTTGTCAAATTGATGATTTTAGATAGTTTGAGTGTTATTTAACAAATAGCCTGAGAACAATAACATTGTTCAGTATGGCGAAAAAAAATAATTCTAGAATAGCGATTTTCTTTTTTTATCGCTTAGATAAATTATCTTACAACATGTTGTGATAAAAATCCACAAAAAAATCGACACGCATATGCAAATAAATAAATAAATTATGTAAAAAAATTATTACAACTGAGCAGAAAATTGCTAACAGGAATATTGTATTTATTATAAAGTAGATATTGTACTGATTCTCTCTGTTTAAGTATAATCCAACTTTTTTGTATTTCGGAAATCATCGATTTAATTTAAAATATTTTAATTATTCTTTAAAAAATAAAATCTTTTGGTATAAAAAAATTAACAATAAAGAAAAAACTTTTTAACGATCCTTTATACAATTCTTTATATTTTATTTCAAATCCAATAAAAAAAATATGTGCAAAAATATATGAGTATTATTGCTTGAAAAAATTACAACAGGATTTTTTTTGGTAGACTTTTATTTCTGCACTATCAATAAACAGACAGATGTGAAATCCAACACATTAAGTGTTATTTTCGTAATAAATTTAATAAAAGTTCGTAGCGATTTATCGCGGGGTTGAAGCGGGGTGCGGGCGGGTCACAAGTCTGCCGGCCGGCCGACCGCTCGCCGCTCGCTCTGTACTGCGGCGCATGCGCGGGGTAGGGTGCGAGCGGGGCGGGGACACTCCAGGACGCGGAAGGAACTCGTACGCATTAATCGGCTTGTGACAATTCAGGCTCGAAACTCTGAAGGTATTAAGAAGGTAATCTGTAGTAGGTTATCTGCCTACTACAGATAACATCTCATCTCATTAACTTTAATAAATACAAAATATTTTACGATAACGCATCTTTACAACTGTGAAAGAATTTTGAAAACGGTTCAGCAGTTCCTGATTTTATCGCATTCAAAAACAAACAAATAAACAACTAAACTCTTCAGCTATAAAATATTATTAAAATAGATAACGGAGATGCGTGACATATTCACAGAATGTTTTATTAAATCCTGTACGCTTATTCGAAGCCCATCGATTATAATAATATTTGAGAGCGGCTCTTCCGTTTCCCTTTTTATCGCTAAATAATTCCGTTTTTCAACCGTTTTTCGCCCTTCCACCGCCCCGCAGGCGAAGTGGTGGGGGCACGTGAGCGCCCCGACTTCGCTCTAGCTTCATTGGTGTCTGATTTCCCGCCACGTACGGTCGTGTTTAAGAGCTACACAAAAACATTTTGTGGCCTGGCAACATTTTTGTTTTTACCACGACCGTAATGCATCGCGTAAGTTAAAATTTAAATTTTTTAAAAGGCACTGGAAGCTTTTGTAAACTCAACGTTTCGGGGAATCGTCCTGGTCAGATGTTCGATATTCCGAAGTGCAAAAATCTTACTCCCACGCCCCTGGGTTTATTGAATTAGAGGCTAATGACGAAGTTAAGGCTTTTGATACCTCAAAGACCCTGGCTTATGTTGAGAGGTCTTTCGCTGCCCTTACCTTTGCTATGTTAAAACAAAAGAGGTTTTAGAAAAGAGTTTACAGGATTTGTTATTTAAAGCTAGTAAAACCGAAGGACTGTCTTATGCTGATTTAAAGGAAAAAAATAGAAAATATTTTTATTAATGGTGAGTATCACAAGGTATCTGTGGATGCACTGCAATTAGTATGTGGTTACAGAGCAGACCTAGTACAGCAAAGACGTGAAAGCGTACTGAAGTTTGTTAAGAAGCCTCTCCTGAAGGTATCGTTGCGTAAGATCCCTCCTACATGTGAGAATCTTTTTGCAACAGAAACTTTTGCAGCTACTGCGGAAAAAACTGGAGGTATCCGCAAGTCCTTTTGGCCTAGTTCGAAAGCTGCTCCTGCTGCGCATGCAGGCAGCAGTAACCAGCACCACCCTGCACAAGGGCGAGTTGCATCTGTGCCACCATCAGGCAATTACAGAAAACGTGTACCTGCGCAAGGTACTTGCTATCATCACTGTAATCATGCACCCGCGCAGGGTCATAATAGTAATTACAGTTGCTCTCGTTGTCCTGCGCAAGGACCAAACAATAGTGGGAATCAAAGAGCTTCCTCGCGCTATAACAATACATTTCATGCAAAAAGCGAGCATGTGCCATCGGGTTCTCATCCCGCTGCAAAGCGACGACAAACGTCTCCCGCTTGCCATGATAAGCCCAAAAATAAGCGTCGAAGATATTGACTCGAGGATATTTCGGACAGGGCAGCTTCAAAATTTTTATACCGTTTGGCAGCAGGTGGGGGCCCCTCCGTATATACTCAAAGTGATTCGAGGGTACCGCATACCCTTTACAAAGAAGCCACCATTAGTAAAGCCCACCAGAAGCTACCAAACCCAAAGCTCTCCCGAAATGTCAAATATAATTTTAGAACTCAAGAGGCAAGGAGTTCTGGTCCCGGCACGCAAATGCCCGAGTTTTTTGTCAACGATTACTTATTAGCCAACCAGGATCGTCAGATTTTGTGCAATCATGTGCAGTTAATAACAGACACGTTGTTCAGACTGGGCTGGCAAATCAACTGCCAGAAGTCGGTATTTGCACCTCAGACTTCAATCGAATATCTGGGAATTATTTGGGATCCCTGGTAAGGAACGAAGAGCCTTCCAAACAAAAAAATTGTGAAAATAACAGAACTCTTGTTGAAGTTACTTCACGATCGCAAGGCGAATTTGGTGCAGATTCAAAGTCTAGTGGGAATATTAAATTTCGCCAGCTTTGCGATTCCCAGAGGTCGATTGAATCATCGACATGTGCCGAACTTTTTACACGTTCTAATGCAAGAAAATCCAAGAAAGCATTTGTCTCTGCCGAACCCAGTTCTTCAGGATCTCTATTGGTGGCAGGAGAAC
This sequence comes from Ephestia elutella, assembly GCA_018467065.1. Lineage (NCBI taxonomy): Eukaryota > Metazoa > Arthropoda > Insecta > Lepidoptera > Pyralidae > Ephestia > Ephestia elutella. The sequence continues at coordinate 948,638 of CM031572.1, forward strand.
TGCTGAACAATCTTTGCCTATCAGGATCGTGGGACGAGTCGGAGAGATTGCTCCACTGCAACGAGAAGGAACTTTTGGCTGTTTTGAAGGTATTAGAACAATGCCAAGATCTAGGTCTTTGCCAGACATCAATTCTCCTGCAGACCGACAGTCGCACGGTACAAGCCTGTTTGCGAAACGAAGGTGGCACTCAGTCAACATGCTTAATGAATCTGACATACAACATTTATCAGATCTTAGAGCGTCATTTTATAAGTTTAAAAGTTTGTCACCTTCCTGGTATGTTCAACAACGATGCCAATTGCCTATCGAGACACAAACCGCTTCCGGAATGGCACTTGCTACCGGCAGCGACGGCAGTGGTTTTTGCCAAATGGGGAACGCCCGAAATAGACCTTTTTGCGTCCCAGACAGCCTATGTAGTGCCACAATATGTGTCACTCGATCAGAACAACAAGGAGGCAGTTTTTCAGGATGCCTTCAGCAGGAGTTGGAATTTCAGATTGGCATGGATTTTCCTCTTCCTTGCCTTATGCCAAGAGTCCTTCAACTCCTAAATCAGGCAGTAGGAACGTACATGATAGCGACGCCCAGATGGAATCAGCTTTTCTGGAGGGCGGACATCAAGCACAGAGCCCTGGCTCCTCCACACACGGTCTGGAAGCTTCAGGAAGTGTTATTAGATGTGTCAACTCAATCACCTGCACCGAAAGTCGAAGAGATGTATCTCGAAATTTGGAAATGTGCGGGTGGTTTGATGACTTAGAGGAATGGTCGGTGGAACAGAAATCTCTTTTGCAATCTGGCTGGAGAGCGTCCACAATTAAAACTTATAATGTTGCTTTGGGCCCGTTGGCGTACGTGGACAGTGGAAAATAAAGTTTCGGTAAACAAACCAACTGGTTCGGATTTAGCACGTTATTTATGTGATCTGCATCAGAAATAAGGTTTATCATACAGTACCATTTTACTGCACAAGTCTGTAGTAGCAACGTTGTGTGCACCAGACTTATCAGGAACATTAAGTTCCCATAAGCTTGTTAAGCAAGCATTAAAAGCTATCTCTTTGAAGAGTCCCAAAGATCCAAAACCACCGATATGGGATGTATCGGAAGTTACGGCTTACTTAGAAAATAAGGAGGTGCCACTTACCCTTTATGAGGTTTCTAAACGTACAGCTATATTACTGTTATTATATTCTGGCCGCCGGGTTCATGACCTCACTCTGCTGAGCATAGATTCGGAGCATTGTGCAGTTTCAGAGGAAAGCTTAGTTTTATGGCCGGGTTTTGGTTCCAAAACGGATAGATCAGACTATCGTCAATCGGGCTGGCGTCTTAGTAGTGCGCCAGTAAGAGAAATAGACCCCGTATACTGGGTCACTATGCTAATACAACTGGGGCAAGAGCGAAGAGTGTCATGCAATACGTCTAAGCTTTTTGTCACCGCCAGAGGTGAACCACGCCCTGCTTCAAAAACTATAATTCCCGGCTGGATTAAATCTACACTTCGAGATGCAGGCATTAAAGCTACTCCGGGCAGTGTGAGGGCCGCAGTGGCATCAAAAAATTGGATAAACAATTTTTCAATAGATCAAATCACGTCTCAAGGCAACTGGCGTTCAGGAGACACTTTCAGGAAATATTATTGTAGAGAGATTCGACAACCGATAGCTGATTATTTCTTAAGTTCATTGTTTACAGCAATTTAGATCACCGTAAACAAGAATTATTTTAATTCATTTGTTAATTTATTTAATATGAGCATAATCAGTTTCACATGTGTGTGTATTTAAGTTAATACTGATTTTATAATTTTTTCTTCAAAAATAAATATTACATTGAAAATTTTCATCTTTGATTTTCATAATATATACCTATACACAGAAATAAATTCTTATCACATTGGCTTCCTTCCTTCCACCGCCAGGCGATACCAAACATGTCTCTTAAATATTATTATAATCGATGGGCTTCGAATAAGAGTACAGGATTTAATATACGCGTTTTACCTTACAATAAAATGTTTATTAAATACTTACCTTATTCGAAGCCCATCGATTAAGTCCTGCCTGGCAGACTTTTTCATAGAGCCAAAGAAGCTAGAGCGAAGTCGGGGCCCACGTGCCCCCACCACTTCGCCTGCGGGGCGGTGGAAGGGCGAAAACGGTTGAAAAAACGGAATTATTTAGCGATAAAAAGGGAAACGGAAGAGCCGCTCTCAAATATTATTATAATCGATGGGCTTCGAATAAGGTAAGTATTTAATAAGCGTTTTATTGTAAGGAAAAACGTGTATATTGTACGTAATACACCTCATTTTTACCATGAAAAATAAATAATATTATTGCCCTATGGAGTAAAGGTGCCAAGCATTTTAAAATTTTAAATCATATACTCTAGTACTATTATATATTCTGGGATCATAGTCAGTGCGTATGATACCTACACACATAAGCTACTTCGTGTATCTTCCGCGCTACACAGCGATCGAAATTGAACCGTATGCGTTCTATGTTTAAGATTCAAAGTGCCGTGCACTCTGATCCAGGTTTTAAAATTGTGTTTATGCGGTTAGATTTTTAGATGGATTTTTGTATTTCCGAATCTTGTTTTATATGAAACCAAAAGTCTACCAAAAAATAACTTATGTTATATTTTTGCACTGTGTTTTAAAGAAGAGATATTATTTTTTTGTTCCAGTAATGTTATTTGTTAGATTTTTTAGAAATAAGCTTAAAGAATATTTGCTTCTTTTAAATACTTCAAAAAGGCATATATCATTTTTACCATAGCTTTTACCATGGTATAAAGCTGATTAGCTAAATTTATTAAAAAAAACATTTCCTCTTATTTTTATTAGTGGATTTTATTGTCGTCATTATTATTTTGGTTACTTATGCACGTTTCAAAATAATAACCTCTGTTATTGTTAATGCTCTCCCAATGTGCCCCTATTTTTAATTTTCATTTTTTTTTAAGTCTTCCATATCAAAATTACTTTGGATTCGAAAATATAGTGTCTTAGAATTACCTAATATTTAATTATTTTCGGAAACCAGCCTGTTCGTGAGTTATTTTAGTTGAAACGCTATTTTTCTTGGGCTAAAAATTAATAGTGGCGGGTGAGCATAATAACCCTGAAAACAAGCTGATTAAAAAAAAAACAGGACTGACAACTTTTTACTCAAAAAGTACATACAAACGTTTAAGTTATAGGTATAAGTACATTTTTTAAATCGCCTTTTAAAGCCCTTCAATTTCATACCCCACTCGATAAGATTGATAAAATTTCATTTTTTTGGTCTGCTATTTGTATTGCTATTTGAGGAATGCAAGAAATCTAAAAATACCTCTTACATCAAAATCTGTTTAGTCGTTCAGGACTTATAATGGAATAAAGAAACTTACATAATTAAATACATAAACCTTGAAAACATAACACTCCTTTTTGGACAGTCGCGTAAATAAAAAGGATAACTTTAATTGTCCACATTAAAAAAAAAATGAAATAGATTTTATTATGAATTAATAAATGTTTATTATATCTCTATATAGCTGTTCTTCTTCTTCTCTTCTTCTCTTCTATATTCTATATAGCTGTTCTAACTAGGTATAATATCACGAAGCTACTGATAGTATAATATACACATATAATGTGTAACGTAACTAGGTTAACGTGTTATTAGAGTAATTACAAAGCTTGGCTTTCCACTAAAGACATGCTGGATTATCATATCACATCACAATAATTGATAACATAATCAGTCTCCGACGAGGTATTAACTGATAGTGTTGGGAACTACACAAGGAGGTAATTGCAAGACTTAGGTATATTAAGTAATTAATTAGTTTTGGCAAAACTTGTAAAACAATACCGAAATACCTAAGAAAGTAAAGTGTTCGGAAATAGACATATAAATAAACCTATCTCATATAATAGAATTGTTAAAATATAGACTGGATTGACAGCGGCTTGTATTTAGATGTCTTCCAATATTAGTTTTAGTTAAGTATTTAGTTTTATTTCTAAACATGAACTATTTTGAAAATTTTAGTTGTCAAAAAAAGGTAATGCTAGCCAGTTCCAATCTAAAAGTAGACTCAGGCTAATAGTACAAATAACATTTTAATATGTTTTGTAGATTGTGGAGAAAATAAATGATTATGATTAATTTGTTAAACTACTAGGAGCCTGACTCCATCACACCACTAGTTTAAGCCTGCCTCACAAGATGCATAGTTAATAGAGACGACGCGATTCGCACAGACTTTGTCTGCTAATTGTCAAAAGAGAATCAAAAGTAGCTCTGTTTTATAATTAACTAAGGGCTGATTTCATCGATCATATCGAAATCCGAGTTTATGAAAACCGAGTTTAATCTAAACGAGATTAAAGGGTTTCGTTAATCTCGATTACATACCAATTGATTTCTCTAGCTTATTTTGATCGCGTTTACGAAAACGCAGTTTACGGAAACGGAAGTATGACGCATAGTCAAAAAAATTGTGATGCGTCTTGTTTTATATTTTTTTGATATTTATTTATTTATTTCCATGCCACAATTTAATAAAAATTACAACTAAAATTAAATATAATATTTATTTACACATAAAGAATATATTTTGTGACATTTACAATACCGGCAACGCTTTTAGAACATTTTTTTTCAGTAACTAAACGCCTGCCCATAAACCCATCTGCCAAAACTGTCACGAAGACGTGACGGCTGACGCATTACGAGTATTATAACCTCAACCTGTGTCGATTGTTGTTTTCTATTGTTTAAACTCGTTTAAACGAGCTAAACGGCGGAAATCGGACGTTTTGGTTTGAAGCCGAGATTAGCTTAACTGAGTTTAGTTGATGTTGGTGAAATGCAAACTGGCGCTTTAAACTCGTTTTTTCGGCAAAACGGAGATTAACTTCAACTAATCGCGATTAGTTTCATCGGTGAAATTGGACCTAAGTATATTTATTACGATTTCATTGTAATTTGAAATTATTTATTCAGTATCCTTCACACGCAAAAAAGCAGCAGCTTGTGAGCAGGTTTGTTTGTTTTAAAAGTAGCAATTTTTTTTCTATAAAAATAGTTTAAAACTACGGGTGTCATTTCAAATGGCTTGCTAAGTAGAAATGCCAAAAGAAAGCACTTGAGAAAATCTTTACTTATCATGACGCTGAAAAACCTACTTATTTATTTTCTTTTGTGGCCAACAAATAGTTAAATAGAAAAATCGCGAGCCATTGTAGAAAAAGTATAACTCATTCATAACATGAAACATTTATTTATTTGACATAAACAACGTTCGCCGTGCAAGCTTTTAATATTTAAGTGTGGTTATACCATTTCGCAATGTACGGCATGTATGCAAGCAATTAAATTACCCAACATTATATTTTATAAGACGAATTTCTGAATATAACAGGCTTCGTTCTGCTTAATTAGTTCCTATTGCAAGGAGCTCGAGTTTGACTTAAGCCCTGACTCCACCAAAATGAAGACAACACTAGATAATTATTTATTTATATATTACTAGCATTTGCCCGCGGCTTCGCCCGCGTGAATTTCCCACGGGAACAGTGCTTTTTCCCGCGATAAAAAGTAGCCTATGTGCTATTCCAGGTCATTATCTACCTCTGTACCAAATTTCATCGAAATCCGTCCAGTAGATTTTGCGTGATTGAGTAACAAACATCCTCACAAACTCACAAATTCACAAACTCACATCCAAACTTTCGCATTTATAATATTAGTATGGATTTATAGTAGAAAGTAGAGGAAAAAAGAGGTCCAGGATGCCCCTTGTCTACGTGGTGGACCAGTATGAAGACGCTTACCCGAAACGAAAATTTACCCGACCCGACAACCCTTGACAGAATGTTTTGCCTCCAAAAAATTAGGAGAGCAGACCCCACCTAATGTGGGAAAAGGCAAAGAAAAAGAAGAGAGTAGAAAGTAGAACTACTTATTTATAAAATTAGAAGGAACTAATTTTATAAATGCGGAAGTTTGAACGAGAGTTTATACTCGTAAGTTTGTTATTAAATTAAGCAAAAAAAAAAAAAATTACGATACAGCTTCGGTGGCGGCGCTCTAGCTTAGATACATCTCTCGTTTTCACTTTGGTGGACCGCCTTTCTTCTTTAATGAGGCAAGACAAATTAATAAGGCACGTTTTAACAATTCATTGTTCATTATGGAGGTCGCAATTTGGTAAATAATAAGTTTTTTAATTGGCTAGCCTTGTAGATTGGGACTGACAGAAACCCAGTGAGTATTTTTAAGAAAAAGTATTTTTAAAAGGAAAAGGCCCTTGTTCAGGCTACATACTTTCAGAGACTATTATTTACTCATTTTTTAATATTAAAATGTTTGTTCCCTCTGAAAGATGCCTTAAGTATCCAATAACTGACGTGTCAACAACAACCACTAACACACATTTTTTGTCAACTTTCCAAAATGATTTAACATCCTGGTTTTTTCTACCCCATGATGGATGGACTCTAAAATATGTATCTGTATAGATCGTACAGAGTGCATATAATGTGCAGACATCGAGACCCTTGTCATCATCGCCCAGCGCAGTAAATCATTCCACCACGCCCCCAGGTAGCGGGTAGTGACACTGCATAGTGAAATGGCTGAATGAAACATGAAGTTAGATATACTGATATGGTCTTATTATCTTATAAAGAATCATTTTATCTACGGTTACCTCTATCTAAAGGATCTTCATGACTACCATCTAACATAAAATCAATTAATTACGTTCAAAATATTGTAGTATGAGTAGAAATTAGAAATTGAATTTCTGATCCATTACTCTAGTCAAGAAATTTGACAAATATTAAACGACAAAGTTGTAGTTGCACTTCTTGGATGTTAATGATTTTCATAGAGTTTGGAAATCGCTTGTCGCTCGCGGAATTCGCCTGTGTCAAAGTGATTCGAGACTACTTCCCCTGCATATCCTATCACCACACAGTTTTTTAATTAAAGAATCGGTATGACGCCATAAATAAATAAATATTCTTACTCAAAAGTGTCTCTTAGATCTAGTATAATGTATCATACTTTATCTACGGTCATAGGTACTGGTTACATTGTGAACGAGGCGAAACGAACGAAGTTGAAAAAAGGTCCACATGTGTTTAATATAAAATAGCTATTCTCGGATCTATTATTTGTTATATCAAACTTCAGATATCCGAATCCCGCCACGTCGATATAAGCCATAAAGGTTTGCCCCTATCGGTTTTCCGCAAAGGTGGCTTAGTTATATGGACGTTAATGTAAGCGGTCCAAAGAAGGGATTGTCGAATCTCGAGGGCACGGGAATACATTAAAAGAGGATCCAGATAAAAGAAACTTACGTAGTTATAACAATAGCCTTTGCAATCCGACGACGTTTGAACTTACCACTCGATATGAAACTTTATTATTGGAAAGTAAAGTTTAAAATTGAGTGACGAGCTGTTGTTTGATTTTGAATACAATATCAGTTGGGTGAAACTTTGTGAAATGAACGTAGAAGGGTTGTTTGAGGTGGTAGTTCGATGTTTTGACGAGGGATGTATTCGATTATTGATATTGTTTGTTGACAAAGGCTCGTATTTATGTTACACTGGCTAACTAGGACCGTTATTGCTGACGTAAGAGGCAAGGCTGCCAAGATTTGGGATTGGGCGGTGGTCAAGTGTCATGTCTGCCAAATGCACGACCGCTGGGCCTTTGTACCAAGTGGCATCCTCAAGGTAGCTACCCAAAGAAAGAAAGACGCGATGATCTGAGGAGATTTGAAAGAAACTGGTTGAAAATTGCTTTAAATAGATAAGATTGGAGGTGACAAAGGCAAAAAATATTGTTGTTAAAATCATCTAACGTAATCTTTATTAAAAGGTAAGTAAATGTTTCCATTCGGGAAACAATTGGACGATACTACGGAGTGTAAAACAGAACGGGCACATAAGTTGCCTTTGAAAAGATAATAATAACAGAACAGTTGGCAGGCGGCATACGATGGTAGGCTGTTTGGCCTGTGGTGCAAGCTATCAGCGATTTGATATAATGATAATTCATGGAGTTGGAACCAATCTTCTTATAGTTTTTAACCTTATCTCTCGAATTTTGGTGGAAAATATTTTAATCATTAGAAAGTACTTTTTCTTTTTTTGAAACAAATAGTAGTGAATATTTTAGTCATTATTTTGGCAATTAAGTAAGATTTACGACTATGACCCGGAACAAAAACGAAATCATATCATTTTATTTATAAAACTCTATATAAAAATATATATTTATAAAAAAATGCGAAAGTAACTTTTTTCGTCTTTTGCCTTTTTAGAAGTCACATTGTCATGTTTGAAATTAAAAAGAGCATGTAAAAAGAGAGTGATGAGTGTAGAGAAAGCGAAAGAGATCTGTAAGGATCGTAGCAAGTTGAAATCGCAAGTTGAAATGCCTACCCCAACGGGAAAAAGGCGTGATAATATGTGAGTATATATAAAATATTTTTCTGAATGTTGTTGTTTGGATGAAGAAGAAGAGCGCTGGCTACTTATTGCTTTGAGATCTCACATGGCCCGACACATGCAACTTCTAACGGAGCAATGTCTTTCCGCTTACAAAAGAAACTGATTTTACTTACTCCACACCACACACCGAGCGGGCACATCATAAAATATTATTTCATGCAAAAACGCTCCCTCACGCAGTCCATGATAATTGTTATGGGTGGTATGAAAAGTTGCTTTTTTGCGGCGAGTCGCTGGGCGCCGCGGCGCAGTGGATATGGCCATTTGGCGGCCGTCCAGGGTTCGAGTGTCAGTTCAAGTGGGGTTAACATGCTGGATGGCTGTACTAGATTAACTTTGGGCAATAAAAAAACTTTGTTTGCTAAAATTTGCGTAGGTACCAGCATACAACTTTTATCTTTATTTGACCAAATTCTAACTAATATTATAAATGCGAAAGTGAGTTTGTTTGTTTGTTACCTCTTTCAGCTTTATCTACTGAACCAATCTTCCTGAAATTTTGCATACACATAGCTGGAAGTACAGAGAAGGACATAGGGTACCTTCCATCCCGGGAAAAAGCACTGTTCCCGTGGGAAATAAACGCTAGTATTATATAAACTCTAACTTTGACGGAGTATTTCAGGATGCATACCGTAAACATGAATAGTATAATCATGAAATATACCTAAAGGTATCACATCAGAATGTTAATACTCAATATCAACATTTTTTTTTACACCTGAGCGTCAAGCTCGGAAGTGCATTACTCTCGACTCGTCAGAATCGCGCCAGTTTCGGAAAATAAATTGTCTCTATTTTGATGAAATGAAAATGACCTTATTTAAATGGGCTAAAATTAGCACTTTTAAATCGTCGTATACTTGTTTTTTAGTTAGTTGACGTCATAAAATATTTAAAGCTAAGGTTACTACTATCTCTAATTTGTTATGTATCTAGTCAAGAATCAAAAGTGCAGTAATAGCATTAAGATCATATTGCCTTGTGGACTCTGATTGTTCTTACGAAGCATACCGACTACATACATAGACCACTTACAGTTTTATTACATTGTAACTATAGATTATCCAAAAAAACCAACAGCTACAGTACTGTTATGCGTAGCTCTGTGATCCGTTATACTTTATTTATACTTTAGTGAAGTTTATTTTATTACGGCAGTTCCAGACGAGCCATATTTCAGACATCAGCTCGGAAACAATAAACTTTCAAGAATTAATTTCCCAGGGGTGCAGTTTGTTTTTTGCGTTAAGTTCAAGGATCAATTTCATCTTTATTTACGGTTTTTATATGTTTACTATTAATATTTATATAGATATTAAAGTAAAATTATTTCATCTTATTATTTCGAATACAATTATGCGAATAGATTTCAAAGGATTTTCGATGCTTCGAATTAAGTTCACTTATTATGGTTTTCATATTATAAAAATAATAATAACTTTAAACAGAATTGAGAAAGTCATCTCTTGCCATTTTGATAATACTTCTAATCAAAATTGGTATCATTTCGAAGTTATCGTAGACATAAACGAATAATAAAAGCTTAGCATTTCTTTCAATCGTGTAAATATTTTCCTTTGCAAATAACTCTAAAGGTTTTGCTATGCTAAGTGAAGTGAAGAATCCCCTACAATAATAGTGAGGAGCTCATGAAACACCTACGCCTCACCTACACGCCTCACAATCTCTTGCGGTGCCGCCCATACGCGGGTGATATATTGGCGTCGTATTTCATGCTAATGGCTGGGCGCTTACCAGGTTGCGTTTTCACTAACCATAGCCACATTGATTTCAGACTCAGGCTTTAATAATAATAATAATAATAAATTTTTATTACAGACACATAGATCCAGAGATAATGTAAATTGTATAAAAAAATATATATATAAAATTATAACTACAATTAATTACAATTAACTTATTGTATACGTCATGGCGGCAATAGCCAGCCAGTGTCTGTATGTGTCAGAAAACACTAGTCTTTCAGCCAGACTCCTTACAATACTATTTTTACACGTGGCAACCCTGGACATAAAATTAGCTACACGATGCCGGTGTATGGCATCAAAAGTATTAATTCGTGCCTCTGTGAACATCCCAGAGGCACTACACCATGGTTTTAATCCCATTAGGTGTCTGAAGATGTTGTTGTATGCTACCCTTAAGGTTTTATATGATGTATCAGTGTAGTTAGTCCAGAGTTGACACGTATAAAAAGACTGGCAGTAGGATCTGAACAGCGTAGTCATTACATCTTTTGACGCTTTAAAGAATTTTCTGGCCAAAAGTACGCCGCGACGTCAGTGCCACATATGTAACAATATCTCAAGAATTTTTGGGAAGTTTCATTGTCTGTCATGCAAGAATATTATTAATTTTTTCGCTGATTTACTTGCTTGAAAAAGAGTGACAATTTCTTTTATCGTTTCGAATTTCACATAACACTTCTTCCTCTAATTTAAGAGCTGTGCTCATCCCGGTAGAGTATACGCCACACCTCTCTATTCTCGGCCTTACATTTAAGGTCTTGATAATATTTCTACATACTAATATTTCTAAAGCGTTAAAAACTGACCTAATTAATTAACAAAATATGTAATTTGTATTTCCCAAACCCTGTTTACCATATCCAAAGACCTTGAATGCTTGGGCATACACTGTTGATGTGTTTATGCTTTGCAAATACGCGTCCAGGCTCCCGTTTCATTATTGTTCCTTGTTGAGCGTCATTTTGTCATTAGGGTTATTATAATTATTTACATTTGACTATGAAAATGTGTATGTATTTTTTTGTTTGTATAGGTTTGAAGATGTAGTTACCAAAATTGAAAAAGGAATGTTAAGATGGTTTGGGCATGTTGAGAGAATGGATGAAAAGAGATTAACGTAAGGTATTTATAAAGCAGAGGTGAATGGAAGAGTTGGTCAGGGTCGACCTCGAAGATCGCACTTCGACCAGATTGCGGACGCCCTTAGAAAGGGGGATATTAGGAGCACCCATAACTGGAGAGCATGTATGAAGAGAGTTATGAGTGTAGAGAAAGCAAGGAAGAATCTGTTAGGATCGTAGCAAGTGGAAATCGCTAGTATCTCCCAACCCCTACGGGAAAACGACGTGATAATATGTACGTATGTACATTTGACTATAACTAAATTATCTGTGATATTTGTATAGAATTCTGGTTCCTTTTTTACTCCACGTTTTTGTACTACCACGCAAACAATCAAGGAAATGGACTGAGATACTTGCAAAGATATAAACTGTTGTGACCGTTTTCATTTATGTTTGTATTTAAAAATAGCAGTTAGATGAGAAAACTCGCGGTTCTTCAAAAAAAGTTTAATTTTTTTGGTTCATTTCACACGTACACTTAGCTATAAGTAAGTAATTTCTATACATTATATTTTTAAAATAATCCAGTTCATTTCATTAATTTTTTGTCTGATAGTGCACCTGTGATCAGCTACATACGATAGAATTCCAGACTACTAACATCACAAATCATCAAAAATGCAATTAGCGCTAATTTCGCCTTTTATACCATTGTAATATTGTGGTCAAATAAAGTTTTAAATGAATAAATCACAAACATTTGAACTACACTTCAACAGAAGATAATGGTATAGGCACAATAACATACATATAAACATACAAAATCAGCATTAGTGGTTTATTTGCGTTAGCAATAGGACAAAGGCAATTTGGCCAATTGCGGCCAAACATTTGTTGTGGCCACACAATCAGATTTCACTCCGCTGTGCAAACTAAATGCTGTGCCCGCACGTAATTAGGAACTGTTTAGTTTAATACCGCTGCTCTAATGGTCTTTGTATAGGTTTTAAATAGTTGTTTGTAACCTTTAATCCATACTAATATTATAAATGCGAAAGTTTGGATGTGAGTTTGTGAGTTTGTGAATTTGTGAGGATGTTTGTTACTCAATCACGCAAAATCTACTGGACGGATTTCGATGAAATTTGGTACAGAGGTAGATAATGACCTGGAATAGCACTTAAGCTACTTTTTATCCCGGGAAAAAGCACTGTTCCCGTGGGAAATTCACGCGGGCGAAGCCGCGGGCAAAAGCTAGTTAAATATAAAATTAGACGTTGAGTGACTTACTGACTGAGGGGACGAAATGGGTGAAATACGATATTTGTGCATGCAAAGCCGAAGGCAAAAGCTAGTATATCAATCAATACATATAATAAAACTGTAACTGGTCTGTGTCTGTACTGTACAGTGTAAATAGGAGATATTTTAAAAAAAAAAATTGTCTGTCTTTCTATATGTTTATACAGAAAGAATTATGTTTTTTTATTTACACAAACAGAAATACAGACAGATAAACGTATAAATATACGTGCATAAACCAAAAAGTAATGGACCAATTTGAAGCGCTTTTCACTGTTGTATTGTTGAAGGTCTGACTTAAAATCTGGCATAAGTTTCATCTTGATACGCCGCTACTTTAACAATAGTACATTATGCGCGGACGAAGTCGCGGACACTGGCCATAAATAAATAAAAATCTGTAACACTGCGTGAAGGTCAAAAAAGCTTCGAAAGTCTTCGCTATAGCGTAGGCGTGCGTCGTCGTAGTTACAGTCGTAGCATTCGTAGGCGACGTGCTACGATGGGACTACGGCGTAGCTCCGTAGCGATCAACCGAGTTGTAGATCCTACTTAGTTTTTTCGGATTTTTGTTCTAATTCATAAGCCTATTGTTTTTTAATACTATCAACAAATAGTAAAAATTTATTCGATTCTATTAAAGTGTGTTTTAATGGTGCTCTCACACAGGCAGTTATGAAATGTTATGTAACATTTGCTGTCTCTTTTTTTATTAACAGAGGCAACAGATGTTATATAACATTTTATAACTGCCTGTGTAGGAACACTATATCATAAACTTCTTCTGGCGTCATGTTGGTAGTAAATGAATAAAATATTAACGAGTTAAAAAAATTGGACGTTGAGTAACTTACTGACTTTTATTTCAATGTGGAAGAGAAACCGCTGAATGTAGAAATATTTTGTACCATTTTTTTATCTCAAAATTTCAACGGAAGTGGAACTGCGGGACGTAGCTAGTAAATAATAAGTCCGAAATATTTATTGGCAGACTACGGTCATATTAAACTAGCTCCATTTCAAACATATTTTATTTCAGTCAAAATAAATGGAATCGAAGGTTGTCTGGTAGAGAATGCTGTTAGCGTTAAGTCCGCCTTTTATACCATTGTATTATTTTGGTTTAATAAAGTTTTGAATAAACAAATAAATGTTAATAAAAATTCAGATCAAAAAGCCTCGATATTTTTGTAAGCCGATATTTATTCAATACCTATTTACTATGATGTCAGTTACTTTACATTAAATACAGGTTCGTTTTATGTGCTTTAAAATAAATTTGATATTTTTATGAAATTTTTTATATGAATAGCATTTTTTACCAAACTTCAAAATTAATGTATGTTAAAATAATAGTATATTTTTCAGGAGTCATGAGCCGCACGATAATAAAAAAATACCGATCTAAAAAAATATATATTTTAATACTACTACAAAAATCTAAATTTTAAGTCTACATATATAATTGTTAGTTGACTCTTTTGTTATAAATGTTAAATGTATCTTGATGTATTTACCATAATATTATATTTTGTATACCCTAGCATTGTTTACTTTACAAACATATAAACAATTTGATGACATCTATTTAGGTCGCCTGGTACAAGCATTTTTTGCTTAAAGTACTTTAGTTAAGTTGTTGCGTTACCTATTTTTTTATTATTATTATTTTAGGTATACAGGTGTAGTATATTCCCAGCTAAGCTTTCGCCCTGACCTATGCAGTTAGGCCGCGTTCACACGTCTATCTTGACTCGGCTTTGCGTCGGCTTACCGATCGTATGAAGAACGCCACAGCCAAGGATTTATGGGTATAAACACGTCTGTATGATACCATCACAATATTATTTTTTGTCAATGAATCTATATAGATGGAAAAATAATAAATAAAGGAAAGGCAAGGCAATTGTTTTTATTTAAATAGACTTCTAAATGGCACTTTTAAATCGTCATAACTTAATGAACTTAGGGACGTCAGAAAATTACTTAAAGCTAAGGTTCCTACTAACAATAAATCAATATAGATGATAGAATATAGATAGAAATATTCAGGATCGGCAACGTATGACATCCCCGGTGCTGCAGTCGTCCATAGGCTGCGGTTACCGCTCTAAATTATCAAAGTGAAGAAAAGAAGAGCAGCTAATATAAAACCGCATTTCGTTTTAAAATAAAATAAAAAATCCGTAGAAAATATCACTTATTTTACTAGGTTTATAAAAAAAAAGAACTAGGAACTCGAGTTTCATCTATGATACTCTTAGGTAAAGAAAGCTAATGAGAATTTAGATGAAATTAAAAACGGAAATATAGAAAGTATGTTTTTGCACAAATAGAACGTAAATATTTAGTTAAAAAGAATATAAAAATGTTCTAAAAATCCATTTCAAACTTAGTGAATAAGTAAAAAGGATAAGATAACAGAGCAAAAATACAAGTGAAATTTCGTCTGTTCAACTTGAAGGTCGGACTCCAGACGCCCAAACTACAGATAACGGGTCCGGCGATGGGCGCGTGGATAACATTGAAGTCGTCGGACAAATAAAATATGGCTGTTGTTCTTTTTTCAAGATTATATTTTGTCTGGGTCTGTGAAATTTTTGATAGATAAATCACTGAAAACTTCAAGATCGTGAGAATAAAATAAATCGCGTATTTCACTTATGAGTATAACGTCTTTGTAATAATTACAACCAATACGTTTTAAAATTAAATCGAAAACGAAATACGCAACGCATACATCTTTGATAGAGACAAAACTAAATTGCTTCCCGTGTTTTCTGATACTGTTTTTACTGGTATTTAGATAATTTCTTCCGAATGGACAAAAATCTACAAGTGCTAGTCTCTACCTAAGCAGAGAGGAGGCGTGTTTCAATTCAACCACCATCAGGATCACATTAACTTGTAATTTTGAAAAACTAAATTCTAATTTAAAACAGACGCTTTGTTTGTTTGTAGTATCTTTATTGTACTGGGGATACATAGTTAAAAGTAACATAAATAAAAAGGTAAGCTAAATACAATTTCAGACTTATCCCATAAAAGTATTTCTTTCAGTCAACCAGCAATAGATTGAGAGGATATATGCCTTTCGACAAAAACCAGAATTTCATATAAACTCCAGTCTAAAAATGAAATTGTCTCATCATAATAATCCGCTCCGTTTTACAGCCAGTATTTTTTTCCTTTCTGATCGCACCAGCGGAGCTATAAACTTTTTATAGAACAAATAAAATATTTATCGCGTCTCTAGCGTCAGAATAATATAAAATGCCTAAATGGATGGATTAGTTGTCCCTTTCTCACTTGCATGAGACTTTTTAAGGCTTTTAAAGGCCTTGATTATTTATTTAAAAATAAACGAATTTTTACTTACTTTACTTTTACTTAAATTTATCTTTTGATTGACTAGTACCATTGAGTAGTCTTGCTAACGTAAGTATAGTCACGATCAATAACAAGCTAATTATTAAAAATTAAAAACACGACATTTCACATAGTCTATGTCACTCGCAAGGAATCTAAAAATACATACGTACCTCTCACATCAAAATCTGTTCCGCCGTTTAGGACTTATGGTGGAATAAAGAAACTTACATACATGAACCCTGAAAACATAATACTCCTTTTTGGTCAGTCGTGCAATAAGTACACTGTAACATGCTCTTTCCATGTCATTATATTATTGCTCGGGACTGCAGTCAACATGCAACTCAGTTTTGAGATAATCTGGATGATTTCTATATACAATAATGATGACAAATTGCCAAACGAATCACTCAGTTTTCATAGAAACCAACTAATGTCATACTTTGCATACCTTAGTGCAAGTTTCCAGTTTAGTTATAATGCTAAAAAGTTATGTAAGTGCAAAATAGGAATATAACTTAGGAAAACTTAACCCTTCAAAATATATTTCAGTTAACAAAGTGTTCAGCGCAAACCGAAATTTAAAACTTTAAGAGCGTTTTACACGAAATGGGATGGAAGTCGGCATTAGTGAGCGTTTCTCGGGAACGTTGCTAAGCTGACGGAAAACTATTCTTTTTGGCGCGAAAAGTCCGACTTGGCACTACGATTGCTCTATTACAGCTATTATACGACGATTCGCAGGTGTTGGAGTCATTATACTTGACTGAGAGTTGTTATTAAGAATTTAATTCGTTTTATGCGGTTTTATTAGTATTCGATAAGCATTTTGTTATTATTCCGTAATCTTAAAAGGATATTTTAAGGTAGTCAGCAAAAAAACCGGTGGAATGACGTTTTTAACGCTGCTTTAACGGTGAGATACATGAGAGATTTCTATAAAAAAAATTGTAGAGCTTTGAAATACTTATAAGAAGTTCGCGACATGAGCTTTTATATTTCGGCCACATTTATTACTTTTATGTTAAAAAAAATGTTAAAATCATTAGGCGAGATTTGACTGGTGTTAATAACAATAAATTTTATCAATATCAACAAGTCCTTATAGTCAGTCAGTTACAATTTTATTGCATGTATTGATTTTATTTATCTATATAGATTTATAGTACAACCGCATAACTGTTTCAAATATCAAAATCCCTTAATCCTCATCACACCGCTTGTCATTCGCTGGCAAGTTTGACACAAGTGGCCCTAATCACATCCAAAGTGAGTGAACTCCAGGCCATCAAGGGTTGGACCCTGATAATCCTTTAATCAAACAAGCCCACTGAAACTATGATGCAAGATATATACGGACAGCGATGCTGGTGGCCGAAATCGATACTTCTATAATTTACTTACTTAATTATCGCGGTTCCAGTGAGCCTCGGTCCAGGTCACCAGGATCTCCTATGATAGAAAAAAATCAAAATCACGTGATTGCAGATACAAAACTCAAAAATCATCGCATATGTAACAGGAATTTCCTTTCAAATGCCATCTTTTGAGTTTTCAATAGCTATTTATATCCGATTTTCTGCTTCTTATGGCATTAAGTATAAATGTGGAGTTTTATCAAAAATCTCGCTCTCTGTGACGATCAAAGAGTTTTATTGGGCTAGATATCGCTTCTTCACAAAATATAAAACAAAGCGTGTTTTTAACGCTACTTAAATTGCAAGTCTTGAAAATATTTGATGATGAATGCCGTGATGGCAAATGGCATCAAGCCATCGTGCGACAATGCACCGATGTTTTACATCTGCCGGTTGTTTCGTGACGACCAACTTATTTTTTCAAATTGATATAAATAGACCAATATTTACACTTAGTTGGCAAATAAATTTGTATGAAATATATTACTGCTGGCAATTTTACGTCCTTTTCGATACGATACTTAGCGGTAGCGGGTAAGATATCGAAAATGCCTGAAAAGTACAAACATAGGACATGCTCAGTCACGGCATGCTGTATCTAGATATACATTATACGTCTGTGGTGATGATATTAGATCCGCCATGTCGTCTCGAAGGGGCGTCGTGAGCTTCTCAAATCCTATCGGGGGATTACATCGAGGCTTAGCATTTTGTCCCTTCGACGTGTTGGGTGACGAAAGAAAACTGAATGTATTGAGGTTAGTAGGTGAAAATAGGGGTTTCATATTGTGATATTTTTATGGGGAAAGAATTTTATTTCATTTATTCTCTTTGAATAGGTCACGTTAGCATAAAGTAAAATTAAAAGTCATCTAAAAATAGTATTTTTATTTTTGTCTACGGTCACTAGAAAATTTGATAAACCACTTATAAGTCGTAGGCAGCAGGATATTTTAGATATTTTATGGTCTAATAGCGAAATACCTACTCAAAACATTACTAGAAGAAAATCAATTTTCTTCATTTTTGTTGTGAAAGAATGTTATATTGTTTTCTTACTTACACGGGGATAGGTGTCTCAAATGGGGTTCTCTGTACGTATTACAAAAAAGATTTTAATAAAATTACATAATGAATTAAAAAATATATATTTAATGGTTTTATAAAACATACCTAAAATTCATTAAAAGTGAGATTGAGTTTGTTTGTTTATTTGTTTGTTACCTCTTCACGCTTTATCTAGGTACTGAACCAATCTACCTGAAATTTCGCATACACATAGTTGGAAGTACTGAGAAGGACATAGGGTACCTTTCATCCTGGGGAAAAGCACTGTTCTTATGGAAGATTCACGCGGGCGGATCCGCGGGCTAATGCTAGTTACTTATAAAAAGAAAACCATAACACCTTGCTGTGTATTAAAGCGAACAGTTTGCAATTAGTGTGTAATGAAAGCACTTCGCCTATCTGTAATGCCCTTTGTATTATAATAACATCATGTTTACCATATCAGAATTAATTACAGATCTATTAACTAATAATATTGTAATCAAGGGAATGGCTTGTTATTAATTACTCACATCGATATTAATTTCCACAACCTCTTATCAGATACAATGCGAATTTAATACGGCTCTGTCTGCCCCGTACGGATAAAGACGTAGTGTTGTATCTGTTTGGAGTTGTAATTATATTTATGGATATTTTTGAGGCGGTTTAGAATCCCTGACACCGATGATTGTGGATAGATCAAAGTCAATATTTGCCAAAGAATAATAAGGCGCAGCAAAAGAGAGAAAAAAGAGATATGTTAGAATGGTTAGATATAGTGAAAACATGTATTTAATTACAAGTTCTTGCCAAATAATTTTTTTCGATAGGAAGTGGCTTTGAATCTTTATGTAAATACGAGTACCTAATCAGTAAACGTCATACTTAGCAAATTATTTAATTATGTGACAAACATAAACGGTACTAAACTAAATACAGATTTTTTTCTATTCATCTTCTGCAATTTTTTAAACGTGGGTCGTCTAGAAAATGTTGCAAAAATAATCTACCTATTCAAAAGTTTTCTAAACAGAATTAATTTTCTAGTTAATTAATGTATCGAAATTCTAGTTTTCTGAGTAAAAATAATTATGGAACTTGCCAAGTCAAATCCTTGCAAGTTTTAATTAAGATTAAAGTGGTGGCTGCAGCTGTAGTGTTTCTCTCCACTTCAATTATTTTCCTAGTATTAGAAATTAAATTTGAGGTTTATGATGTCAGACGTAAGTTTTAAGAGAAATGGAAAGATATCTCGGAAAGGTTAGAGGTCGTTCATGTAATAAGATTTGCTTTCAATGTCATTACTTATAGTGTTGCCAGTATCTTCGTTTGGATAAAATTTCGTGTATTATACAATAATATTTCCGCCCTGTGGCTTCGTTCCGGTGTGAATTTCGGGATATAAGTACGTACCGTAAGTTCTCTTTCAGGTTTTGTTTTACTTGTGTATAGAATTTTATTAAGATGGCCCAATAGTTATTTTTTGTGATAGAGTTCAAAGCCATAGATTTAAAAATTCTTACAATTTTTCCGTTATTATCTGTATATGTTTTCTCATAGGAAAATACATAAAAATACACGAAATATTTTAACGACACTCGACACAACCCAGTGCGCTAAGCCAAGTCCTTCCTTTTTACATCACAATAGCACTTGGCCTTTGTTCGCCGGGTCGTTAAAAACTCAAAACAGTCCGCGGCGTCTGTTTACATTGTAACAAAATAGTCGAATTAATCTGACGACATTATTATTATTACTTTGGCCTTTTTTTGTCTGCGTTTTACTGCGTTCTTAGAATTTTTTCACAATTTTTTAATCCCAAGCATTATTTTGTTCTTGAGTTTGATTAGAGTCTTTATCAATATAAAAGAGAAAAATAAAGCCTTTGTCTTAAAATAATTAGAACATTAAGTACGTTCTCTACATTTTTATAAATACTTTACTTTGAAATCAGACCTATTTTTATATCTCCAGCTTCATTGCCAAGAGTGTCGACTTGAGATCGCAGTCGACTGAGCCGTCTCGTTGTAATTCATTGCGGACGTGTCGGGAATTCCCGGATTCCCGGGCTATATCGGATACGACGCGATTTTAACACAAGTATCAGAAGTGGGATATTCAAACAAATGTATAGTACCTATTGATTGTTATTTTATAAGATTTTGGAAAAAAGTCTATACAAATTTTCATAAGATATAAATTATTTATTCAGCAATACGCGTGATACCCCTTTTATTGAGGAGTCCATACAGGCTTCGGTGACCGCTTTTCATCAGATGGGTAGCATGCTTGTTTTCCTACTTAGTATTTAAAAAAATACCATCACTCTATAATGTAGATAAATCTAAGTTAACTATTACTATAATCGGGCCGAAACCTAAACTCCCGTATGACAGGTGTCATCAGGGTCAAGCCCATGAAGTTCCAATTTTTTTGATTTTTAAATCTATGCGCGGAAATGTAGTACTTGAACTTCCGGCTTGCCCGTTTAGAGAGTTCCATTGCATCCGGCTACAATAAATCGATAGTGAAAATATAATGAATCGCGATACATCGTTTAATTTTTCGATTTATTTAATAAGGTTTGTTATTGATTTTTAAATGCTGAATGTAACAATTATTGCATCTTACAATTTAAAAAAAATAACATTAAGGCAATACAAAAAAAAAAACAGAAAGAGGGGCAAGAATTCACGCAATCGTATCGAATCGTAAAATCAGAGTAGATAATATTATTCACTATGAATTTATTATCCATGTTAGTGACTACGACAGCTACTTTGATGGTTCAGACTTCTGAATAATAAAAATAATTATTTTATTTGGATTTGTTAAGAGTAGCGTAAAATCAAATAATCGTAGCGACTCGTGTTTAGGTACATCACTATTATTGTCAAACTGACACACGTCATACGGGAGTTTAGGTTTCGGCCCGATTATAATGTGATTATGACGTAGGCGTTAACATTTATTATGTTCCCCTCACGTCACGTCGCCACTTGTTACTCGATTTTGACTTCAGTGTATTATTTATAGCCTTCTTCATTAAGCTATTTATATTTTAATCTTGTTAATGAAATTGGACAAATAAAAATATCGTCAAGTTTTCTTGGAAAGGAGACGGAATAAGTAAAAGTACCATTTCCTAATATAAGAGTTAGCTTACATTTATAATTATTTACAGCATTTCATCACAATTTACAAAGGTGTTGTTGAATCATTCACGCGAACATGAGTAGAATACTTGAGTAAAGTATTGATATAGTATTAAGTTAATTATAGTATTGGTGTAAACTTACATTAACGTAAGGACAAACCTCAAATTATATTTATATGTTTTACTATTTATATTTAACAAATAAATAAAAATTAAAAAAACTTTGAAGAAGGATTTGTAATCATTTTGTGATGTTTTATTGTACGCCTAGATAATTAAATGATAGAAGCTGGAATATTTCAACTAGCTTTGAAAAGAAATATATTTCATTCAAAGTTCATTAATATTAACGCAATTAAAAAGAAAGAGTTAATTCCCTCGAAAGTTATTTAAACTATTTAACATCTGCGTTTTTGTTGGAGCTTTTTAGTTAGGCATTTGTGTTCAAAACTAATTATCTAAGTGATCCCAAGTGATTAACATAAGATCTTACAATTTTCTAAATTCAGACTTTAATTAATTGCAGTTTTTTCTTTAAACTTTTATATTTAAAGATTGCTTAATCTAAAGTCATTTTCATGAAAAAAATTGATAAAATTATTTTTTACAAGCTTTTATAAAGATTTACTAGTCTTTTTTTGTCTTTTGAAAGTAAAATTCAACTTAAATTTCCTTTTTATTTTTAAGCTACAAAGATTGAGGCTAAACCTTAATAAAAACAAAATGAGTTAAATCCTATTTAGTATATTTTCCATTTTTCTTTCCTTACTCAATAGGCAAGTACTTCTTTTCTTTGGTTGAAATCAGAAATTTAAATTTCAAACTACAAAGTTAATTACCTATCTAATCTCTCCTATTAAGTTAGTTATCTATAAGAAACCTTAAGCACTTAAACCTTACTTAAATTTCCACCGTTATCCATTTAAGCTTACTTACAGTGTTCGGAAAATAATGAAATTAGACAAAATAGGGAGGCAGGAAATTCCCGCCATTTTTTGCCGCGTTATTTAAAACTATGCCTCAATTTAGCCCCGCTTGCGCGGCTGGCACCTAATATCGATAAATTGTACTTACATTTAATTTTGTTCCGCCACCCGTGGCCATTCTTATTACCGCGTCTTACTTGGATGCCTGCTTTTTACATTTTCTTTGTACCTGTGGAAAAAAGAGTGTTTGATAAAGTGAGTTGCAAAAATTTCAATGATACAGGGAATTTTTTCTTAATATTACAAATAATAGGTATAGTCCTTAAGAGCTTTGCCTCTCGGTAACGAGCTCAAAAGATTGACGGTAATGCCAATTTGAATGGAATCCGAATTCTATCCTATCTTAACGAATATTATAAATGCGAAAGTGAGTTTGTTACCTCTTCACGCTTTATTTACTGAACCAAACTTCCTGAAATTTCGCATACACATGGTTAGAAGTACTAAGAAGGATACAGGTACCTTTCATCTCAGGAAAAAGCACTGTTCTTGTGAGAAATTCAGGCGGGCGATGCCGCGGGCAAAAGCTAGTATAAAATAAAAAAGGACTATAAAAACATACGATTATTTTTGTGTTAAAACAAGAATTCTGCCAAAAATTGGCTCCTTTTCTGCTTAACAGTAATGAATTAATTTTAATGTGGCTTTTAATGGACAATGACTACAGTAAATTATAACTGAATGGGAGTTTTTGTGGCGCTTCAGATGTAGAACAAGAAAACGACCTCTTTATTTCACACTTAGACTGAATAATGTATCTGCTATAATGAGTCCACTAAAAATGCAAAGCTAGAATTAAAATGATATTATTATCCTTTCTTTTGTCGGTGGAGTTGCGTTGAGGATCCTCCATTTTTAGTCTCATTATATTTCTTTTATCTCATTATGTAAGTCTTAAATTTCGTGATTCAACAAATGTAACGTTTATTAGTAATTATTTTGTTACCACTGATTGTTATTTTATAGGAAATGAATAAATGACTGTAAATTGTATGAAAGAAACGAAAGACTAAAAGACATCTTTATCGCTAACTCATTCAATAATTTTATTTATTCAAGGGTTATCAATTTTAAGTTCTAAACATCCTTCGTGAGTAAAAGAATGGCATTCAGAAGAATACTGTTGCAGCAAATCTAAGAATTTGCTTTATTGACAACTAACTTTTGCCCACGGCTTCGCCCGCGTGAATTTCCACGGAAACAGTATTTTTTCCTTGGATAAAAGGTACTCTATATCCTTGTCAGTACTTCTAACTATGTGTATGCGAAATTTCAGAAAGATTCGTTTAGTAGATAAAGCGTGAAGAGGTAACAAACAAATAAATAAACAACCGAACAAACTAACTTTCGCATTTATAGTTATAGTTAGTATTATGATAGGAATAGGATGCTAAGAACTGGTTCTACATCTACACAGATAAAGAAGACGCACAAATAACACACATTTACAGTCCCATAAAAAGCTAGCAACATTTCCAATGACCGTATGCAAATGAGTGTATACTCCGTCTTATTTTATGTGGACGATACTTTTTACACTCGGCGCGCCAAGCGATGCAGTTACGTCGAAATTGGGTCTCGCGATTGTGGCGCAATTCACAGACGGCAGAGAGAGCTGAAGCGGGAATTAAAATCGCCACCATCATTGTATTCAGCATTCATAAGCCTAAACAAAAACTTTTCTCCCGGCTCCACAATGCGGAATTATTGAATAGGTCACGGGTTTTTAGTATTTAGATATTGAATACCAGTTTAATATTAAGTAATTAAAATCAGATATAATTATTTTTTTTACCCTTTTTGTGTCCCACTGCTGGGCTTAGGCCTCTTCTTTCTGTTTACATAACTCACGATCTAATACGGTTTCCCGTTATTAATTGATATGATTGTTAATAAATAAATAATAAAAGATTGATTGTAAATGATAAAAAAGCTACACGTAAGAGATCGGTGATCTCTTAGCTTTCTTATTATTAAAGTTTAATAACAAGCAACGCGTTTTTATAGACAGATGTGGCGGAAGACATTAGTTTTATAATATAAGTACTAGTGGTTCGCCGCGAACTTAGACCACGCAATTATTATTTATAGAGCAATAAATATTACTAAAATCTGTGGATTATGATGATGAAACAAATAATATAGAAAAAATAGACATGGTCTCGTTCGCCTATAACTTGGCCCACAATAATGGCGCGGCACACGCCTCTTACCACAACACGCTCGTCTTTTTCTCGTTCAGAGCGAGCTACCCTGCCAAACTCCCACCCCTTCAGCAGAACGGAGAAATGAAGCTATAGAGACGGTCTGGCTGCATAGATCATTTGAATTTCTTGGAAATATCGCTAGAAAATACATCGTAGGATAAAATATGAAATATGTTTCTAAACATATGAATTTCAATGAAATACTTTGGAATATTATTACACATCAACTGTGTTCAACTAATTAACTAAAATCTTAATATAATCCTTTCCTATAAATATAACTAATCGAATGGAACCATACAAAATATTATTTAAAGGAAAACATTTATTAAAGACTAGCTTTTGCCCGCGGCTTCGCCCGCGTGAATTTCCCACGGGAACAGTGCTTTTTCCCGGGATAAAAAGTAGCCTATGTGCTATTCCAGGTCATTATCTACCTCTGTACCAAATTTCATCGAAATCCGTCCAGTAGATTTTGCGTGATTGAGTAACAAACATCCTCACAAACTCACAAACTCACAAATTCACAAACTCACAAACTCACATCCAAACATTCGCATTTATAATATTAGTATGGATATCTATAAATTGTATTCTACATATTTCCTTGCATTCCATCAATAACAGCAGCTTGAAACAATTCTCCGATTTCCTTGCCAATTCCATGACAAAGCGTATTGTATTTCGTGTTCCGTTGCTCCAAATATTTTAAAACAAAGGCTAACGTATTTTACTTACCAATTCTGAACAAAATGTACCAGAAATTACGGTCACATTCAAAATGATACGTTTTTAACGAACAAAAACCCGTTAATAGCACGTGGAACTCGAATTTAATGCACCAATTGTGTTGGAACTCGCCATTTCTGCAGAAATATACGCTCAATTCGTTGTAAGCCATCTACGAAAGTTATCGGGTGCCACAGTGTAAGAAAGTTTTTTCAAAAATAATTTGGCTACGATAAATTTCGCTGATGATTACGAAAGGTATATTTTTATACTGTGGTGTCAGATAAGATTCTGTGTAAAGGTACATAATCGTATCATATCGTGTCTTCTTCTCGATTAAGCGAGCAAATGAGGTGAGCGCTGAGTATTGTGCGGGAAAGAGAGAGGTGTAGGTGAAAAATGAGAGGCATGAGCGTTTATCGGCTCCCTCGATTTGTTCCTGTTAAGACTTCCGTTTGGAGAGATCGGAAGCTTGACTTCGCAAATCGATTGCACTAGCTACAAATTGATAGCGACATTTGGTGTAGACTTGTTTTTCTAGCTTAAAATATAGCGACCAGGAATGAAATATATGCACATCATTAAAGTCGCTCAAAGAGTTATGGAGCGAGCGCACCATGCTCTGCATAACACTGTTGGATCTTATACCAAACGTAGAAATTCGACGTCGAACAAAGGTCGAAGACGTATGTAGGTAAACGTATCACGCAGTTAAAGTGGGATTGGGCGGGACACTTGGCTAGAAGGGAAGACGGTCGATGGACCAAGGCGGTAACGGATTGGTGGCCGAGACAGGGAAGATGACCAGTAGGAAAGCCACCAGCCCGCTGGTCAGATGACATTGTCTGAGTTACGGTAAAGCGATGGATGAGATTGGCACAGGACCGTAGTAAGTGGCGTCAAAAAAGGGAGGCCTATCTCCAGCAGTGGGCTAATAATAGTGATAGGCTGAAAAAAGATATAGATAGACGGCGACATTTGGTGGAGACTTGTTTTTCAAGCTTAAAAAATAGCGGCCAGGACTGAATTTTCATACTTACTTTCCTGGCCTAGGCCAGAAAAGTAATGCATAAGCTATAAGATTTACAAACTTCCTATATTCTTTTACCACATTTCCGAGCAATATTGAGATAAGTTTTGTTACACCTATCACTTGTTTGTATGTATGTCTGTTATCTTGAAATTTTTATTGGACTTCATTTCACTTCATTACTAGCTGTGCCTCAAAGCTACACTCCAGTGAGAATTTCGGGAATATAGTTAAATTAGAGCTATTCTATTTCCGGTGAAGGAAAACATCGTGAGGATTCTGGTTGATCATCTAGTGTGTGAAATAGAGAAGGCAATGGCAAACCACTCTATTAAAATTGCCAAAAGATTTGTTGTGTGTGTTTCATTCCATATAATGACAACGACCCTCAGTCATGAGGAAATACGACTAAAGAGAGAGAGAGAGCTATTCTCATAAATGTGGCTATGATTCACAGAAAGAAATATTCAAATCGGACCGGAGATTAGCGCGTTCAAACAAACAGACATATTATATTATTATAGTATAGAAGAATAGATAACAGCTTAATCGTTGTCTTTTATCTCAACATCTATCAGCTGCAGGTGGGGTCGCGTTCATTCACTTCAGTGCAATTTGATGGCGATGGATTAAATGCGATCGCTGTCCGTTTTGATTGATTGCCCGACCGGATCTAGATTCACTTTGGCTGGGTGCTTTCCGAAATGAATGGGTTATAAATTGAACCTAGGTTATTGACTATCATAATTTGGCACATTGGTATTCTAATTCTTTCCTTATTTATAATATAAATGTGAGACAAAAAAGTGGAAGAAAGCATGTGAAATAATATTTCACATACTTCCTTCCCTATAATCTACAATATTGTTTACATTCAACCAGATACCTAATTTGATGAAAATAAATTAAATATGAGACATATCAAACTTCAGGATACCATTATAGAAAGTTTCACTGTAAATCGGCAGTTAATTCAAACACTTGTGTTCATGTTCATGGCTCGACTAATCTTGCAACTCAGGTAATCTAAGAAACAAAGAAAAGCCTCTTGTGTTAAATTTAATTAAAAACAACAAAATCAGCGAAAGTTGTGCCGCAATCAGGCCAAGTAGAACATTCCGAGACAGCAGGTGACGTCAGTTTTTTGTTGGCCATCATGAGACGCATTACCTTGGCGAGTACACCGCCATTAACTGTGGGCTAAGAAACTCGAGTTTTCACACTTTGACAGCGACCAACGAACTTCTTACTAATTTATTGGTATTATCTCATGACGTGTATGTTTCTTATATGTTGGTTCGTGAACCAATGAAAAGATCTTCTTTTTAAAGGAAGAATGGGCAGGGCATTATAAAAGGTGACCCAGAAACATCTCCACAATCACTTGGATTTAACAGAAGAGTACCATCTGTTTCGGTTTTCATGGCATTTTCATCATTCACATTTCACATCTCCAGAATTCTGTTATAACAACTCAGTACAACAATTTAGGTATATCACTTAATAGGTTGTAATTTGTAGAGAAGGTCGAATATTTGAAAGAAAACATTAAAGACACCGATAGTCCAATGACCTGGACATTCCTCTTAAGTACATCATACATACATTAGTTATCGACGTGAAAAAGAGCCTTCTTTGAAGGCCAAGTTTCAATAAAAAAATTTGACTTTGACTTTATACAGCAATGCTTCTAGGGTATTTATGGGACTGCACTGTCCTTGTAGTGCTTCGGGGATGCTGGCTGAAGCTGATGTTGACATTCTGTCAGCTATCATAAGAAAGCGTACTGCATCCCTGATTGACCGAGTGCCGTGTAGTGCCAACAGTTTGGCTAAAACGGTTGCAGCTAGGCTGGACGTGGACAGTGCTGTCATGCAGCACTGGACTCTCGTCCACCTAGTCAAAGACACCAAACCATCAATAAATTTGATGTAGACAAAATACTAACATAGTTATAACTTGTCTTTGTTACTAACACTATGGGTTCTGCCTGAAATAAAAGTATTTTATTTTATTTAGAATACTATTTCGTGGCCCGCCTAGGCCCGTCTCCATTGAGCCGCCAATTACTCGGTTCCCGCGTATATTTCACAAACTTCAAACGACTGCGATTTGCGCTGATGTCGCTTTTGTCAAAATGTCTGTTTCGAGGTGACATTACGATCGAATTAACGTGATTATTGTGGTTGATGAACATATTTTGTAATCCCTTCTGGGTTTTGAAGACCGATTCGTAAAATGGCAATGTTTTATGATTAATCTCTCTAAAACTTCTTTACTTCAAGGATGTTAAGTAGTTTTTCGTAATTTTCAGTAGTGAATAGTGTTAGTCTGTTGCTACGTTGTAATTTATGACTGACTTTTAGTTTTCTTGTTGCATGCATACTCGTACAATCTTTTGCTTCCTAAAATAATGCAATATGAATAATTCATTCAATATTAGTTCGTCATTCATTCCGGAAATTCCAGGGATCAAGACTTGATACTATCTATCTTTCACAATCTATACTACGATATTTTTTCGAATCTATAAGGGAGATATATGAAAGAGATGTATGAAGATACAACGTAATAAAACTAAGAATATCGAATCGCTTCCTGGAAAAATGTTCCAATTACACCAAGAAATTGTAGCCTAAATAACATGGGGCAATAATCTGGCTCATATGATAGGTGTGACGTCAGCGCCGCCATTATTACGTCATAAGTCACGGCGGCCATTTTAATTCTGCCGGAAAGTGGGCATACATCATAGTCGTCTGAACCAAATTCTTGGGAGTTTCGGCTTTAAGGAGAATTTTCAGTGATATGTTGCTATAGTCTATATAAAATTGGATTGAAAATCAAGAAAGGGAAGATAAAAAGGTATTGATCCATGTGATACATTTTAATTATTTTTGTGCAAACTCTGTAATTGATAAAAGATAAAGATACCAATATAAAAACAAATTCAAGTAAAATAAAAGATTTTACCATAAAAATTGTACTCAAAACACGATCGCTAACTGACGATCGTTTCAATTGATAAATAGAAAAGATAAATAACAAATAAATAAATATATTTTCTCTTCAGTTCCTCAGCAGAATTATTCAAGAT
The DNA here is from genome assembly GCA_018467065.1 of Ephestia elutella. Classification (NCBI taxonomy): domain Eukaryota; kingdom Metazoa; phylum Arthropoda; class Insecta; order Lepidoptera; family Pyralidae; genus Ephestia; species Ephestia elutella. The sequence goes on from CM031572.1 coordinate 978,363, forward strand.
TTTATTTTTGAGATAAAACAGAGACTTAATTCAATTTATTTCGTCAATATCGGCACAAAATAATTATATCACAGAATTGACTCCACATTTTTTCTGAAACCCATTTTCAAAGAAAAATAAGTGGAATTGACGAGTACTGTGGAATATCTAACTTCTTTCTATAGAACAATTCTCAATAACTTAAACGATGTTGCTCTTTTTGTTCCTATTGATTGTCATCATCACATCTTCTCAATATTTTAGTTATGCTAGTTTCTGTAGAATTGGCGTAACCACAGGCACTAAGGCTACTACTACTACTACTACTACTACTACTACTACTAGACTTACTAGGCTTACTAGGTAAGGCGGGCACTTCATAGAAACGGGGCGTCAAATACCTATTACTACTAAAAATTAAACTATACAAGGTGTAACGGAATACCTATATCCATATCGATTGAGCCTATTGTGACAATGGTTTCAAACTAGTTCCAGACGTTTTTAGTCCTGTATGTTTCTGTTTTTTTTTTTTTTATAACATAGGGCGGCAAACGAGCAAGCGGGTCACCTGATGGTAAGCGATCACCGCTGCCCATGGACTACTGCAACTTGTATATCCGTGGATAAGTCAATGTGTGCGTTTTCATAGTCATAGCGTCCCAATACACACAAGAACGGGGGAGAAGTGCGGGGTTGACCTCCAAAGACTGTCATATTACTTTCTAGGTAGATATATTGTGTACTTTTACTTTTTCAGTGACATTTTATTAATTTTTAATTTAAAAAAAAAAACAATACATATACACAATTTTTCAATTTGAATTGGCACAACACTATTCACTACTATGACAGTAAACAGCTGTTGGATTCAAGGTCAATCATCTACCACTATCAAAATTAAATCACACCTCCTTGATTCTGCGCCTGGTATTGTAATAAATTAGAATTTGTGAAATAGGTTCCGCACTCTTTTTTTGCAAATGATAATACTTTCTGTATGTCTGAAGAATTGACATTCTGACAAGATAAAAAAGGTTTTGATTTTTTTTAAATTAACTCTGAAAAAGGGGTCACTTGCACCTTGTTAGGCTGATATGTGATCCTGGTATGGCCAAAAATTAAATTTAAAAAATTATTTTATCTTCATGGTACATGACAGAAATTAAAGGTAAATATTGATTTTATACGAGGGATCCATGAAATAATGGGAGGTTCATTCGGAAAAATATCATATTTATCAGCAACACGGACTTCGTGGAGGTCCGTGTTGCTCTAGTAGGATATTTATTTATTTTGTACTAGGATAGCAGAATCAAAAAGGTGGTGTGTGTTTGGCTAGAAAAAAGATGAGACCTAGCCTCATTCTGAAAATGTAAAGAACTGGCACACAGCACCAATATTAAGTAACCATGGAAAAAAAATACGTTACTGTCACTATTACCTGAGTTGTTTATGTGTCAAAGTGAAAAATATTTATGCGAGTTATGTGATTTCTAATTAAAAACATGACGGAAACACTGAAAAGCGACTTGCAAATGGTTTTTTTACAATGATCAATCAATTTAAAGTAAAGTAATTAATTGAAAAATTCCCGCCGACACGTGTAAAGTGACGGCGAGTGGTTTCATTGTGAAATCTTTGCTAAAACCAAAGGTGAAAAAACGTCAAAAGGTGACGAAAGCGGATAGTGCTCAAAGTACCAGGTTTTCATAGTAACCGAGAAGGTGGAATAATTTGTGTGTGAGCAGTGCAAAGGCAACCTTGACATTGAAACACCCTGAATAGTGATGTGCAGTGTTTGTTTACATGGCAAAGATTTCGTTTTACAATATATTTTTTTAACATTCCTTTTTAAAAGTGCTGCAAATAATCTGAAACTTCACATAAAGGATCTACCCATGGTAACGAATCTTTCCACTTTGTATAGTAATACCCTTTCCGTTACACCTTGTATATCCGTGGATAAGTCAATGTGTGCGTTTTCATAGTCATAGCGTCCCAATACACACAAGAACGGGGGAGAAGTGCGGGGGTGACCTCCAAAGACTGTCATATTACTCTCTAGGTAGATTTGTTGTGGTAGAGCCACGCTACCGGCAAAGTTCATTCTGCTGGTAGCATGAATGGGCCGGCTCGTCCGGGGAAGTACCACCCTCTCACAGAAAATCGACGTTTGAATAGTAGCTTCATGGCTTTTATGCTTCGTTCGGTGAGTGAGAGAGCCGGAGGCCCATCCCCCCTCCCCCCAAATATGGCAGCGGAATTTAAAAGTAATAGAGTACCCCAGGAGGGTACCGGTACGTCACGTACAGGAGAATCCCTCCCTGAGCATTCATGCTTGGGCCGCCCTACGTACTCTGGGGAGGGCAAAATCCCGCTCGTCATTGCCCAAGATAAGGCTGCGGCACCCCCCCATGCACTTCACATTCATATGTGCAACATCAGGGGTATTCATTCCAACCTTAATGTTATCCTTATGTCAACCTTAATGTATTTATCCAAAGTTAATGAATAGCCCCTCTGGCATGCTAGGCGACCAAGACTGTTTCATGAGTTTCTTTCGGCATTTCTTCTCAGCAGTGGTCGTTCCGAAATGCTAGTAGTTTGTAGCTTTGAGACATAAAATATTATGATTAAATAATTAGTTATCGACGTGAAAAAGAGCCTTCTTTGAAGGCCAAGTTTCAATAAAAAAATTTGACTTTGACTTTGACTTTGACCTTAATTCAGTCCACTACCATCTGGAGACAGAAAAGCCGGCCTTATTCTTTTTAACGGAAACCCAGATATCGTCTCCGGCAGATACGTCATACCTACTTTACCCCGGCTACAAAATTGAGCACAAATTCGTGCCACATGCTGGCGTATGCGTATTTGTAAGGGACGATGTCTGTGTTCGCCGTCTATGCAATCTTGAAGGCAAAGACCTGTCTACTTTATGGCTTCGTGTAGATTGTGACGACCACCCTCGCGTCTATGCATGCCTCTACAGGTCCCATAGTGGTGATACCGAAACTGACCGACTTATGGAGCATATTGGTATGGCGACAGATTACGTTCTGCAGCAGATCCCATCCGCAGAAATTATAATTCTTGGAGACTTTAATGCCCACCATATAGAATGGCTCCAATCGGAAAAAACCGATCATGCGGGTAGATCTGCTCACGCCTTTGCCGCGGCCTATGGTTTGACACAGATGGTTTCTGCCCCTACTCGCATACCAGATGTGGAAGGCCATACGCCCTCACGGCTCGATCTTCTGCTGACTTCCCATCCGGACGGCTATAAAGTCTCTGTTGATGCTCCATTGGGCTCATCAGACCATTGCCTAATCCGAGCATAGTGCCATCCACACGCAAATTAAGGCCCCGTTCTGTCGGTAGCCGCCGTGTTTGGCACTTTAAGTCAGCAGATTGGGATGGGATGCGGAACTTCTTTTCTTCCTACCCTTGGGACAGGGTTTGTTTCTCGCTACGGGATGCTTCTGCCGTTGCCGACTCTGTTGCTGAAGTGGTGCTGCAGGGTATGGAACTCTTTGTTCCAAGTTCTGTTGTGCCTGTTGGTGGCAAGTCTCAGCCCTGGTTTGACCGTTCTTGCAAAGAGGCGTATAGCCAAAAGCAAACACGATTTCAGACCTGGTCCAATGCAATGGCAACTAAGGATCCAGAAGCAAAACGACCTTAAGAGGGAGTATAATTTTGCCTCCAGATCCCTAAGAACAGCTGTGACTGCGGCGAAGGCGAAACATATCGGGAGAATCGGTGAGAGACTGGCCCAACTTCCTTCGGGTACACGATCATTCTGGTCTCTTGCCAAAGCTGTCCAGGGAAATTTTTGTCAGCCATCTTTTCCACCATTGCGCACGGCAAATGACACCTTGGTCCACGATGCAAAAGAGAAAGCCGATCTCCTGGGCACCTTTTTGCGTCTAACTCGACTTTGGATGACGGGGGAAAATACCCCCGAATATTTCTCGTTGTGCGAGTACTATGCCGGACATCCGGTTTACTCAAAAATCTGTCCGGAAGACACTCTTCTCCCTCGAAGTCCATAAGTCCAATGGGCCTGACGGTATCCCAGCCATTGTGCTCAAAACCTGCGCTCCTGAGTTGGCTCCGGTTTTGACGCGCCTTTTTCAACACTCCTACGCTACAGGCGTTGTCCCGTCGGCTTGGAAGACTGCTTTAGTTCACCCAATACCCAAGAAAGGTGATCGCTCTGATCCTGGCAATTACAGGCCTATTGCCATTACCTCCCTGCTCTCCAAAATAATGGAATCCATTATAAACCGCCAGCTTCTATCTTACCTTGAGGAGCACCAACTCATAAGCGATCGCCAGTACGGATTTCGTCATGGGCGGTCTGCTGGCGATCTTCTGGTATACCTGACCCATAAATGGGCGGAAGCGGTTGAGAGTAAGGGGGAGGGCCTGGCGGCCAGTTTAGATATGGCGAAAGCCTTCGATCGGGTCTGGCACAAAGCTCTTCTATCGAAGCTTTCTTCCTACGGGTTGCCCGAGAAATTATGCCAATGGGTTACCAGTTTCCTCACAGGGCGCAGTATTAAAGTCGTTGTTGACGGTTCTTGCTCTGCATATAAGCCCGTGAACGCTGGTGTCCCACAGGGCTGTGTTCTGTCCCCAACGCTTTTTCTCTTGCATATCAATGATATGCTGCAACCCAGCAACATCCATTGCTATGCAGATGATAGCACGGTGGACTCCTTTTATTCCGGTCAAGGTAACATTTCTCGGGCACGCGTCTCTGAGTGTCGAACTAAACTTGTATCTGAGGTTGAAACTTCCTTAAACCAAGTTTCAAACTGGGGTGATTCCAACTTAGTTCAATTTAACCCCAAGAAAACACAAGTCTGTGCGTTCACCGCGAAGAAAAGCCCCTTTGTCCTATCTCCTTATTTCCAGGGCGCTTCCCTACATACACAGCCAAAAATCGAAATTTTAGGCGTTGTGATTTCGTGCGACGTTCAATTTCGCGGTCACCTTGAAGATAAGGCTAAGTTGGCTTCAAAAAATTGGGTGTCCTCGGCAGAGCGAGGCGATATTTCACTTCGGCGCATCGCCTTCAGCTGTATAAGGCACAAGTCAGGCCGCACATGGAATATTGCTCTCACCTCTGGGCCGGGGCTCCTCAGTACCAACTTCTCCCTTTTGACCGCGTTCAACGTCGTGCGATTCGCATGGTCGACGACGAGATTCTCGTCGGCCGCCTCGATCCTCTGGCTTTGCGCAGGGATGTTGGATCCTTGTGCATTCTCTACCGCATTTTTCATGGGGAGTGCTCTGAGGAATTGTTTGACCTTATACCCGCCGCAAAATTTCACCACCATACCACCCGCCATAAACTGAAATTTCACCCAAACCACCTGGATGACTGGCTGTCAACCACCGTGCGTTTCAAAAGAAACTTCTTGCCACGTACGACCAAACTGTGGAATCAGCTTCCTGCGGCGGTGTTCCCGAACCGATACGACATTGGAACCTTCAAAAAACGAGCCTACGTCTTTTTAAAAGGCCGGCAACACTCCTGCGATACTCCTGGTGTTGTGGTTGTCCATGGGCAGCGGTGATTACTTACCATCAGGTGACCCGCTTGCTCGTTTGCCGCCCTATGTTATAAAAAAAAAAAAAAAAAGATACATTGTGTACTTTTACTTTTTCAGTGACATTTTATTAATTTATAATTTTATTAATTTATAAATCTGACATTTCATATAAATATTCAATGTATATTCGTCCACATACACAGTCATTTAATTGTAAGACATATGTTGTAAAGTGACGTCTTTGGAGAAAATGCAGCAGTGGAGTTTGTTGCGCCGCTTCTCCACTTGCGCTTTGGAGGCGGTGGTAACCTTAGCTTTAAGTAATTTTATGACGTCAACTAATTAAAAAATAAGAATTTGACAATTTAAAAGTACTACTATCAGCCTATTTAAATAAAAACAATTGACTTTGACTTTAACTTTTGACTTTGAGTGCGGGGGGGTGCCATAATGCGGGAGGGGCAGGGAGTTTTCTTTCTGTACGTAGTACCGTAAACTGCTGCAACTTTGCACGGAATTTGACGTTTTTTACGATTTTCTCGGAACCTATTCATAATTTTGACTCTCAATTGTTTTTAAATGGAAGACATGCATGCATAATGGCTTGCTATTGAGACCCCAAATCTTATTAATTGCCACCAATTTTCTGAATTACAAGGGCTCAAAGTCGTAGGCAAAGTTGTATGTAAAAGACACAAGTTTGCCTAGAAGGATAATTCGATACTTATTGTACTTATCGTTTCCGTTATTTTTTTTCATGTGCATGAGACAACCTATTTATCCCTTCCAATTTAATCAGTGCAATATACTGTATCATTTTTTTATTACAGCTACTAGGCCAAGTTGTAGCAGGTTCTACAGACTTTCCATACAAAAATGTCGTTGACTATAGGGTTGTCCAAAAGAATACAGATTATTATTAATACTTTTTTATAAAAGAAAAAAAACCAGATGGCTACTTTCATTAAAAAATCACAATTTTAATGCTTCTTGGTAATAATGTCTCATTATTTTAATCAACAATTATTTATAATCTTAATTTTTGATTGTAGTATAAAAGAAAAGTATACAAAATGTTGAATTTCTTTAACAATTATTTCTACAAAAAATATTTGATTATTGTTTTACAAATTTACAACTAGCACTTCTAATATAACTAGAGGAAACAAATTCTAAAATAAATTTGTAAGCACAATGTAAGCGAGATTCACGCGAGTGAAGCTGCGAGTAAAAGCTAGTTAACAACATTTGACAACCCTAGACCCAGGCATAGTTATGTCACTCAAGTTTTCAAAACACTACACATGATTGCCTTCTAAGTTTTTTTTGATACAAAACAATCTTTTGCGTAAAAAAACAAGACAATATTATCCTCCCTTAGGCAGTTAATCCTGTGCGAAAACACAGCTTTTTAATAGTTAAAATTCAAAAGTTTTGGAGCGCAAAAAAAATCCTGCCTCACCCAATGTACGACAATCTTGTACGACAATCTCAGTTGTACGACAATCTTTGTCGTACAACTGACAGAGTATTAATGGAGTTACAATTATAAATAATGAAAAATATGTTGCCCAAATAATGAATAGTTACTACAGAATGGTAGAAAACGAGAATAAAGCAAGCGAATGCGATATATCGTAATTCAAATGAAATAGGCAAATTTGTGTATAGTTGGATAAGTTGCAGCAGTTTACGGTACTTATATTAATTCTGTGGCATAGCTTTCTTATCTTTTTGCCACATCTGAACTTACGTTATTCTGTAGTATCGGAAACAAAATCTGATAACTCAAACTTAGTAAATATTTGAACTTTTGAGTGGCTGAAAATGATGTTTAAAAGGAAAATATTGAAAAAGTTGTTGAAATAAAAGTGCCTATGACGGCAACGATTTAGGCTCATTTTTTATGTAAATACGTAAATGATTAGTTATTATGTTTATTTTTTAGTAGTTTTAATATTAATTCTTTCTTATTATTAAATTAATATTAAATTGATTTTCGTTTTCTTAGTTAACTTAGTATAAAATGTGTATTTTGTTCTGTAATTAAATGTAGGTCATTTAAAAGTCATTTGCGTTGAAAAAAAAGGTATAGTAATGGTATGGCTAATATTCATTTATTAGCCACTTCTAATCAAATCTACTTGAAGCGCGAATACAGGCGAATATTTCGCAAAACTAATCACATTATCCATTTGAATTCACACCGTTCCATTAGCGCATCTCATAACAGCCAATAACCACGACACAGCAGATATTAAGCGGTAATGCGCAATTGGAAGGTCCGATACGAGCGGGATTGTGGCCGGTGATATTGCGAGGCGAGTTTGAAGGTAGGATCTGTTTTGATCGTATTACCTGACTGTTGTAGAAAGGAATCAATGTTTCGAGAGCTGATTCATCTGCCGATAACATTGAGGACGCCAAAAGTCGCAAATATGCCTCTTAACAACCTTTTTTTTGGACCTGAAGCCCCTGGTGAGACGTTTTTAAAGAAATCTAATCTCTCCACGATTGTTCTACTCCGCTGGTGACAAGAGGTCTGTTGAGTTTCGTTAAAACGATGGAAACTAAAATCACAAATGTTACATTTTACCCCAATATTCAAAAAAATACTTGGTGACACGTGAAATTCATAAAGAATATTTCTATAATTATGAAAGAAGTAGTAGTTTATAAATAGAACTTCTATTCGAGTCTTGTCCTCCTACAATGTGGTCGAATGAATGACATCAGAATAATAAGCTAAATAATGACTACTTTTTGTATCAATGAAGAAATCCTTTATTGAGGTTGTTGTCCTTTACACATGTGTCTTCAGTTGACGATTTAAAGAACAAAATATATAAAGATGAAAGCAAAGATTGTATGTATATCACTGGACCTATTTCATTATATTAAGAACCTAGAAAAATCACGTGAGAAATTCTTCTCCAATTAATCATTTAACATATCCAATCCACGCATGTTTTCGTAATATATTATACGACACATTCACTTGAATTTCTATATGCTAGTACATTTACGCAATCATTCAATTGAATTCCCATAGCAAGGTAATCAAGTTTAAAATATCATCAAAATTTTAATTATGCTCAATTAGAATTTAAATTTAATTTGCGAATCATAAAATCTTATACACAGCGAGTAATAATTGCTGAAACAAATTTAATTAAGTTTGTTTATTCCGCTAAAAGGGAGGAATCAACCTATTTCCGTTGAAAGTATTCAGTTATTTGAGCTAAATTTACTTCGTAAGCGTGCATTGAAATTATTTAGTGCATATTAAGATTTGTTCCACTTAATTCACAAGAAGAAAATTAAATAGCTCATTTTGGGGAAATCGTTTCATCTACATAGTAAGTAATCCTACAATCATCAACTATGATTACAGTCTATAAAACCGTCGTATGAAATACGTGTACATTTCTCCATTCAATCAAGTCAACTCGTGAACGGGTGTTGTCAGGGGATCCTGCTTCGATCCTGATTCGAATTTTATTTTTATTTTTTTGTTTTTAACCAATTCATTTTGGTTACTTGATCACAAACATAACATGTTTTATTATATTTTTTTTTCTTACATTTTATTTTATTTTATTTTTGACTGTACACAATCTAGTGTATGTATTAAGTTAATAAATAGCCCCCTCTGGCATGTTAGGCGACCAAGACTGTTTCATGAGTTTCTTTCGGCATTTCTTCTCAGCAGTGGTCGTTCCGAAATGCTAGTAGTTTGTAGCTTTGAGACATAATATATTATGATTAAATAATTAGATATCGACGTGAAAAAGAGCCTTCTTTGAAGGCCAAGTTTCAATAAAAAAAATTGACTTTGACTCAATATTGATTGATTAGTAATGTAACTACTTACGATTGATCTAGTAATAGTTGGTTGGAGCTGTGTGTATCACCTGTTATGTCCATTCCCCACTATACTATTTGTTTAAATTATAATAGTTCCAACCATTTCCAACCGCATTTTAGCCATGTTTGTTTTCCTAGAATTTATATCTAATTAATGTGGTTTCCCGGCAAACCACAACAGCAGCCTCAAAATAGCTAAATTTTCTATTTTAGAAAATAATTAATACAAAATGGCATGGTAGGTATATTATAGCACCTATTATTTTAAGTTTAACATTAAAATGTTGTACGAAATATTATCAAAAATTTTTAGTAAGCAAATTAAGTTGATATTCTAATTGATGCTTCAATTAAATAACTAAATAAAACAATTATATACTAAAAATGCAATCTCCTTTATTCAAAAAATGAACAACGAAATACGAAATATTCAATTAATTAAGAACAAATTTAAAAATATTTCCGATATAAAAGTATTTTTTTGATGAAAAACCAATAAAATACGTACTTTAAAAGTACATCATATAGTTTTCATATTTGGACCGAAATGAATGATGATGAAAATATGGATCCATTGACAGCTTAAAGCCAGAAATAAAGCTCCACTGTATTTACTCAATTTCAATCACTTCAAAAAGATAAATAAAACTCAACAACAGTTTTAATAAAAGCCACAGTGCAAATAACAACTGCTTTTTGGTGCAGTCTGTCCACGGAAAGCGATTTCGTTAAAGCGATAATGACAGTGCCTGTAATTGCTAACCGGCCAACTGTGAGGGCTCGAATCTGCATACAACTGCGTGGTTATTCCACGTTGATGAATATTTTTTCTTTTTTTCTCACTGCTTTAAATTGAAGATATACGAACAGGTACTAATCTTGAGATATGTAATACGAACGTATTACTTACTGCTATAATTCAAGTTGGGGCGAAAACACATTGTTTGTTCCGCAATAACTCTCCGTTGAATTAATTTCGATGATATTAAGAATACGTGTAGCAACTATCCATAGAATTTTTAAGTTTGTTGCGCAACAAAATGGTTCAGCCGTTTTTGAGATATACCTACGCATATTTTTATAATAATAATCGCGAGGTCTAAGTTCGCGGCGAACCACTGGTATACTTTAAACTAGTCGTTTACTGCCAACTCAGACTTCGCTATATTTATCATGATATTTCAAAAGCTAAACCGAATTTGATTAAAATATTTGCCTAGGTAGGTACTACATAAGATATAATTTATCAAAGTCGCTGCGATGGCGACTTGCAGTGTGTTAGCAGTGCAACAATAGTCAAAAGAATTACATTATATATTGTCACGCTGCTCATACACTACAAGTTTCCACGATATTTTATAGATATTTATAAACTATAAAGGTTCTTTACTTTAAAAATAAATCATAAAACGATCACACGATGAAAAGATTACATTCTGTATTAAATTACTTCTTTAGCATAACAACAAAACAATGCATGTTTCTGTCATTTCGCGAGAATTTCCCTCGGAATGTAACACACCAGTCGCGTTCCCTAATTCGTTTCCTTGCTAACAATCTTACGCCATTATTTTAATTAGTATCTCTTTGAAATATTTAATTAACGCTCGAAACATTACATCGTAGGGTTTATTGGATCAAGTAGCAGTAAAGATCATTATACTTTCCTGATTAAACAGAAAATCGATTAAATTTAATCATATTGTCTATTACAATATATGAGATAATCCGGAAAATAAATTTAGATGCATATGTGTGACTCTCTCAAGCAAAAACTAGAATTTCGGTGAAATTTTGAACTAATATATAACATAGGGACCTTTTTATCCCAAAATTCCTACGAAAGCGGAACTCTAAACATACTTAAGAAAATTACTTACAAGCATTAAATGCACCCGAACGAGCGTTACATAGCCGAGCGTTTCACCTCAGTCCCAATGACGCTCTAAATAAACTACGCAGCGCGCAAAAAAATAATAATTTTAAAATTTATTAGTAATAAGTAAAATTAAATTAACTGAAGGTCGCGGGTTGCACATGGATGTGGGCAGCGCAGGACCGGTCGTTGTGGAAATCCTTGGGGGAGGCCTTTGTCCAGCAGTGGACGTCTTTTGGCTGAGAGAGAGAGAGCAAAATAGTCTTCAATTGTTATAAAACAAACAATAGCTACTTAACCATTATTCACACTTAGAGCGCATAATTAGTCTAAAAGCGTATGTAATAGCGGCATTAGCAGAGAATATATTCCGTTTACAATGCTCCGGGCAATATTACGGCTGTACTAGAAATTGTATTAAAGCTGCCTAAGGCATGAGAAGGCGTGAATAAATTATTGCGTTTCGCTTGTAAGAAATGCCATTTTCATGTTGCAATGTATTTATTTTTACTTGCATTAAGGAGGTCTAAATTTGAGTCGCACTGTTTTCAATATCAGTTAGTGGAGCACCTAGGTGTTATTAAGTGGAGCATATTCACAGTTTTTACAGCGATAATATTCATAGTTTTTACAGCGATAATATTCATATTTTTTAAAGCTTTTATTTGCAATGAATGTAAGAATTTTAGAACTCAATTTTGAAGTAGATATCTTCAACCGATTAAGCTGAAATTTTGTAAACACGTTTAGTTTGGAGACAATGCATGATATGGTATGTGACGTCATTTTTAATCCAATATGGCGGACTATCCAAGATGGCGTAATAGTTATTTGTAATGCATTTCTACATTATGGATATCAAATGAAAGGGTTCGTTGAGGGTAACAATAACAGTTTTTTTTTAAAGTTTTTTTACTGTTTATTTATTTTACTTGCATTCAATAAAGGAGATCTCTCAAAACACCAATTTGAGTCGCACTGATTTCAATACCACTTAGTGGGGCACCTAACTAGATGTTTCACTTAGTAACACTAATCCACAGTGTATTGGTGTTACTAAGTGTGTAATATTCATAGTTTTTTTTAATGGGCAAATAATCTTAGAACTGAATCAGCTGTTCTCTAGAAAGTTGATCAATTTAAAATAAATATTTGCACACAAAATTATCTAGTAGATTCAAAATGTAACTAATACGTACTTTGAACATCATACATCATTGTTACATCATATAGTTTTCATATTTGGACCGAAAATGTTGTTTGATGTTGAAAATATGGATCCTTTGACAGCTTAAAGCCAGAAATAAAGCTCCACTGTATTTACTCAATTTCAATCACTTCAAAAAGATAAATAAAACTCAACAACAGTTTTAATAAAAGCCACAGTGCAAATAACAACTGCTTTTTGGTGCAGTCTGTCCACGGAAAGCGATTTCGTTAAAGCGATAATGACAGTGCCTGTAATTGCTAACCGGCCAACTGTGAGGGCTCGAATCTGCATACAACTGCGTGGTTATTCCACGTTGATAAATATTTTTTCTTTTTTTCTCACTGCTTTAAATTGAAGATATACGAACAGGTACTAATCTTTAGATATGTAATACGAATGTATTACTGCTATAATTCAAGTTGGGGCGAAAACACATTGTTTGTACGTATGTATGTTTGTTCCGCGATAACTCTCCGTTGAATTAATTTCGATGATATTAAGAATACGTAGTAGCAACTAACCGCGAAACCGCGAGGCCTAAGTTCGCGGCGAACCACTGGTCTACTTTACACACAAAATTATCTAGTAGATTCAAAATGTAACTAATACGAAAATAGCCGGTGGATTCAAACTGAATTCCGATGCTCGAAAATCCTTTTAAGATACAAGGTTGAATCCATTACTAATGTATCCACAGTACTAGCTTTACTAGCTCCTGATAGTGGTTTACTCTGCGAGCCATCCGACTATAAATATTATCCATTAATTATGAACGATACTACAGAACCAAATTTATTTATTTTGTTTATCGCTCGCCAACTTATTTTTAAATGTAAGTATAAAGCAATATAACTTTGCTTATTTATTTTTAGTTTTTAATCATTTATTTTTACGCAAAGAAATTTAAGAAAATTAAGCAAATGTAAAAAAAAAAACTTAACGACTACTTAATCTGTTAGGACACTGTCTTGTCGGGTCAGCTAATAAGAAAGTCACGACTAGACTAGTAAGATTACCTAAAATGTGTCTTTTTCATAATTACAAAAATTTTACTATGGTTCTCAATCTTAATTCAATAAATTCAGTCTTTAGAATTGTGAAGCACCTGTTTTGGTACTGCAGGTTTAATATTTCAGGCTCTAAACGGTCTACGTCTGGGTTTAATTCCGGGTTAACCTGGTTCGGACAGGAGCTGCGAAGTGCTGAATAAATTACCACGCACTTACCATATAAATCAGAAAGTTTGAGAACATTCAAGTGGATGGAAAGAAAACGCTTCTGAGTCATTTAGTTTGATAAATTTGTCAAATAAATATACGGTTTATGTATGAAAAGTTTTGTCTGCGACTTCGTCCGCGTGGAATTTATTATTGTTAACTTAGGTTGTTACGGACAGCCGAGTTAATAAAATTTATGTAGCTAATGTTTAACTACACATGGTCTCGTTACGGTAAACTTTCAATAGGGTGCCTTTAAACTTGACGTTTTTCTTATGTTTTTTGATGTAAATAAAGGCTTTGTCCAGTTTAGATAAGATAGATTATGTTTTATAGGCTATTAAGGTGATATATATAATGTATGAATGAATATAAAAAGGCCTATGAAATGTATATGTATGTAATGTTTACAATAAGTTTTAAATTTGGTGACTTTTATTCCCCAGCCGGTTAGGAGTATGTGCTATCCCGGTTTGGGACTGGGATAACTAAGTATCCCGGTCTGAAACAGGAAGAAGTTGAGTATGTAAACAAAGCACGGGGTCCTGGCTAAATGTTGTATATAGAGGGTAGTTGTGAAAAATGTAAGCCGATTAGTGGAGCAGGTTTTATGCACGCCGACGGGGCTATATATACAGGGCATGTTTGTATGGCGACGTCGTTCGTATATTGTGAAATCAAGAAATAAAAGGAAGAAAAGTGTTCTTATTTGTGCCGTGGTAGTGTCTCCTGATTCTGTGGGTTCAGCGAGGCGTCGTACCTAAGAAATATATACAGTCCGTGTCGTCGTGATAGCCGTGATTCGACAGCAGGGGAACCACACAACTAAGCAAGGGCGTCTCAGGGATACAAGGACGCGCCGATGGTCTAAGTTTTGTTGCGCGCTGTCCGCAACATAGGTTTTAAAAAGGGTGATGAGATGAAATCTACGCCAGACTGAATATCGAGTGAAAATCACTATAGTATAAGTGATATAAATCTGGACAAAAGGTCATTGACGTCTCTCTACCAATGTACACCATTTTTGGAAACGATACTATACAATGTCTTACAAAATTATCGCAAATACGTCTCCTTGCGAATCGCAGTAGAAGGCGGGGTGAGTATAATGACCTTGTCAGACGTCACAAACATTTTTTTAAAGACATTAAAATAAAAACAAACCCAGTTGGTATTTATGTATGTGGGGTTGAATATAACGTATGACAGGTTGTGCTGGTTGTGCAAAAGGAACAAAAGTACCTATGTAAGCCTAAGGCGCAGATACGTGACTAAAAAAATATTCAGTATTTTGGAGAATAACTTTTATTGTTACAATAACAACATATTTAAACATATCAGAAACCACGATCATATCTACATAATGTATATAATAAAACTGTAACTGGTCTGTGTCTGTAATTAGAGATATTTATTTACCTAAGAAATAAATATGGGGGTCTTTATGCCAATAGAAGCCAGAACAATTTTTGCTCAATCAAACAAAACAACTAATAAACTATTAACATTAACAAAAACAAATAGAGAAACAAAAACAATCAATAATTCACAACTAAAAATAACCTGCAAAAGCATATGTGGCCATATGGGCACATACAATGGAATGAAGTTCGTACGAGACCGCGGGGCCGGGCGGGCGTCGAGCTCGTCAAAACCGTAGACACAAGAAAGAAAGACACAAGTGTACAAATTCTATCTATGAGTTTCGCTGCTTATATTATTTGTATATACTGTATTTATATATATACTTATGTATTATTTACATATATATTTATTTACCTCTATATAAATATTTATTGTGGTATTCGTATTTAATTATGTATGATATTATTATTTACTTAAGTATATGTACTTAGTAATAATATCTTTATTATACACCCACCTAAAATTTTCTGTATAACCCAAAGGTTGGCTGGTAGATAATGCTTTAGCATTAAGCTCTACTATTGTACGTTTACTCTGTATTTTTGTACAATAAAGGTTAAATAAATAAATAAAATAACCGCCAAGCTAAAGGTGCCGCACTTCTGACTAGGCGGAGCGAGTCTGACATCACAGAAACATTGCGACTTGTGACAAACCGATATAACTTATTTTTTTACGAATTCAAGGGCCATTTATTTTATTTGCTTTATTAAAAATATTAGGTTCTACAGTTACAGATGGAATTGAGTAAAAGAAGGCATTTAATATATCATAATAAACTTCGAAACATAATAATAATTAATATTTCCTAAGATTTCACCGTTATAATACGTGACGTTATATAACTCGACTTTATTTTATTTGGAGTTACGCCAGTGTAGCTCAACTACCTTTACGCGCCGGTACTAAGATTTCACGAGGGACGATAGTTTGCGATACCAATCTATGGTAAGCGATAATTATCGCAAAAAAAATGTCTTGTTGTAGGTGCCAGGGCAATGACCTTTTATTTTTTCTTACACGATCCAGAGTATAGTCTCAATGATCTTACTAAAAGTGAGTATCAAACTTTCAAACCTGCTTTAAAATATAAGACCTCTACTTCTACAAATGATATATCCTAATCGTAACTAATATTATAAATGCGAAAGTGAGTTTGTTTGTTTGTTTGTTACCTCTTCACGCTTTATCTACTGAACCAATCTTACTGAAATTTTGCATACACATTGCTGGAAGTACGGAGAAGAACATAGGCTACCTTTTATTCCGGGAAAAAGCACTGTTCCCGTGGGAAATTCACGCGGGCGAAAGCTAGTACATCATATTTTCTATTCATAAATAAAGCAATTTCTAATAAAAAAAAAACTGTAAAGAATATGAAGATCCAATAGAAAATTTTCATCAGAAAATTTCTTTAATATTTTCTTATACCATTCAGTGTCAATCACTTCACGTCGCTCGATCTAAATAAAGACTTGGCAGATTTTTAAAAAATACGCGATACCTCCATTAAATTAAGATTTATCGAGACATCCCCTCCCGAAATTTTCAAATCTCGCGGGATATTGTATATAAATAAAGCCGGGATGGAACCCCAAGCTTGCTACTTTCACTCGTGTACAGCCTCCCTTCTTATCGCGCGTGTGATCATAATGATCATAATATATACCTTGAGTTGATACGAGGACATATTTTGACTTTGAACGCTCTGCTAATAGTCCTGTCGCTTATATAAGTAACTGGACTATTATTTCATGAGATGGTGACTAATGTACGATGGTTAAAAACTAGGGGTAGGTAAACCTAAGAAGTGTTGATTTGATGACGTCAAGAACCATTATAGGAGAGTGATGAGTATAGAGGAAGCAAAAGAGATCTTTAAGGAACATAGCAAGTGGAAATCGCTAGTCTCTACCTAACCGGCGTGATAATATTATGTCTGTATGAAGGATATGCATGTAAATGGTCTTACAACTAACAAAGACCGTGCGAAGTGAGATGAAATAGTAGGAATGCGTACTCTGTGTTCGAGGATATGCGTGTAATAGTCTCACAAAACAAACAAAGACCGTGCGAAGTGGAGATGAAAGCGTACTCTGAGTTCCACAGTAAACATTTTCTTTTGTATACCCCGTAAGGGATAAAGACGTGATTCTATGTATGTATGTTATATACATACATACATAGGATCATACATGCGGTGGTGGCCGAGTGGTAGGGCGCCCGCCTGTGGATGCAAAATCCCAGGTTAGAATCCTGCCCGAGCTACATGAGTTTGTATACCAATCTGACTCATGTTAGTTTTCATCGACCACCACTTGCTTCCGGTGAAGGAAAACATCGTGAGAAAACCTGCACTCTGGTTGATGATTATCAGCTAGTGTGTGAAATGGAGAAGGCAATGGCAAACCACTCCATTAAAATTGCCAAGAGAGTCGTTGTGTGTGTTTCATTCCATATAATGACCACGACGCTCAGATCATGAGGAAATACGACTAAAGAGAGATGTTGTATACCTTTGACACAGAACGTGATAACTGAAGACGTTTTGCTTAACAATAATGTAATTCAAGCATGTTACTCATCTGTAAGTAAAATAACAGCTAACTTCCGAATTCGGTCCCGTATAATCCCAGAAGTAAGGCGTAAGTATCGGCGTCTCCGAGCGAAGAGATAAGCTGATGAAGGGCAGATAGGGCCCCGTTCCAGAATTAACAAGGGAACTTTGGTTGCGTATTTTGTACTTTGCTACACTTGCCTGTAGAGGTGACGGAAGAGGAGACTGTAGTCTGTATCACTTTGATTTCAATACCTAACATACATGTATTATTACAAGCAACAGCATTCTGTGCACTCTGGCGGATAGGTACACGTCGCCGCTGTGGAGGTGCATGGTGAGGAGGGTAATATTTGAAACCCACTCAATTACTTAGTTTTAATTTTACTATTTAACTCGGTCTAGACTAACATAGAATAAGACTTACTAACATAATATGGATCTAGTTATCTGAAAATAAAAGATTTTTTTTTTTTTTTTTACAAATATCGTTTATTCAGACACTAGTCCATATGTAAGTTTTTAAAACATCAATTGACAGAAAATACAATAACTTCATTTTCCAAGCTACAAACTACTAACCACTGCTGAGAAGAAGTCGAAATAAATATTGGTCTCAATATTGGATCCTATGCACTACATTCCAGATAAGAAGGTTTTTTCAAATGTCCTTAAAATGACCAGCAGAACTTTAGGATTGGACCATGGGGTAACCTATAACTTTACTATACTAATATACGTAAAGCTGAAGAGTTTGTTTGTTTGAACGATATAACTAATCTCTGGAATCTAATTATAAAAATATTTCTGTTTAAGTATGTGAGCTACATTTATAAGGAAAGCTACCCAGAATTCCGAAAATCCCTAGTGAGAAAATCCGAGAGACTCAGCTAATAAATATCTGAAAGAATCCACAAACGAAGTCCAAGAAATGTAGGCACACGATTGCAGGCCATGGGTTCGATAGCTGAAAGTTACGCATTCGATCCCGGTGGACCCAACTTATCAGCAACTAAGTTGTCTTAATGAGAAAACGTGTCCCGGACTCATTTAGCTTCAGAAGTATTGCAATAATGATATCCTATTGTCCCCCAACTTTCCTAATAAACATTTGTTTCATATCCTGTGCGATTAACACATCTGGTTAGTATATGAATGCTTGTGTTAAATTTATATTAAATACCAGCGGTTTCTACATATGCTTATATGAATGAGAGAAATATTTAACTACAATTTGAATCATTTATTGCTAATTCTGTTTATTATTAATTACAAGCACAGTGCAAGACATCAAGCATAAGTCTTGAAGAAACTTTCAAAATAGCTATTTCTTGTATTTCACTGTTTTATTTCAAAAATATATTGATTACCTAGTTATGTCAGTAGTAGACACCCCTAGCTCTATCACAGTGTGTTGAGACGCAGGGCAACGTGGGGAGCCCCGCTGATTCAGCAGACTGGATGTTATGTCTGGGCCCGGCGTCGTGTAACCGTCGAGATAAGAATTAGTTCTTAGACTTAGTATTAAGATCATTTTTGTAACTCTAGTTTTAAAGCCAGTCTTGAATAAACTCTCGTATTGTACAGACTCTTTTGTCTTTTTAAAAACATTCGGGTTAGTCCTCCATACTTAGCTGGCGCAGCCTGTGTAGGATCCGATATATCCTGCTGCCGACCTGAGCGTCTACACACCCCAAATTCGGTAAAGTGCTACTAGTCGGTATCGCGGATTCGGAAACAACCGAACCAAATAAATTTGTTAAACGGCGGACACCGAAAGTTTCCCGGTCTACGAGAGCAGCTATACTGGAAGGCATGGGATCGAGCGGACTGTAAGTGAACCTTTTTACTTTCCTGTCTTTTCCCAGCTATTTCCCGTGGTTTTTTTTTGTAGCCCTTATTTTATTTTCATAACTTTTAATCTAAAATCATTGAAAGTTATTTGATTTCTGCACAGAATTGGCAAAATTAAGTATATTTAGTTTTAGTAAATAATTTATATAGAGTTTTTACATAGTGAAGTGTGTTAAATTGTGAATTAAGTTTAAATAAATTAAAATATAATAAAAATGTCACCTCCTGGCGAGAGTACTGTTCAAATAATACCAAAAGACTTTTTAAATATAATACCTAAGTTCGATGGTGACCAGAACATACTTAATTTATTTATAAAAAAATGTGAGTACATTATAAGAAATTTTAGGGGTCCAAATAACCCTGTCCAGGAGACATATGTATTTCATTGCCTTACGAGTAGAGTTTGTGGTAGAGCAGCTATCTTGCTTAGTGAACGTGAAGATATATCAACTTGGGAACAATTAAAAACTATCTTTATACAACATTTTGGTGACCCTAGGTCCGAGGAGTGCGTAGCGATCGAACTAGAAAATTTAAGAATTAAAGCAGGAGAAAGTTACCTACAGTTTTGTAACAGAATACAGCAAACGCGTAGCGCCCTCTGTTCTAAGGTCAACTTATTATCTGATGAAAATTTAAAAGCTGCCAAAATTACAATTTATAATAATATGTGTCTTAATGTGTTTTTATATAATTTGTCAGAAGATTTAATACGGATTGTGCGACTTAAAAACTGTTTAACTTTAGAAAGTGCACTTAGCGTGGTCATGGAAGAGGTTAATTTCCAATACCAGTACAATTCAAAAAATAAAAATAGACCTAACCTAAAGCCTACTCAACATTCTTTTTCGTCAAATTTTGGAAATAATAGTGACACACCTAAGGGACTTCCCTTTGGATTTAAACCTAATCTTTCGAACAATTTTGGCCCTCAGGCAAATCAAAATTATAAACCAAATAATCCATATCAGTTACAAAATAATATTAAACCCGGTCCTAATGGATTCAAATTCGGTATACCAAATCAGGGATATTTCAGACCTAATCTTCCACAGCCGCAAGGTAACTTTAAGTTCGGTATTCCTCATCAGCAAAATTTTAAATTTGGCGTTCCGAACCAACAAGGTTTTAAGTTTGGCATACCTAACCAACAAAGCTTTAGACCCCAATTTAATAATACACAATTCCGACCAAACTTTAATACACCCAATCAGCAATTTAAGTTCGGTATACCACCTCAAAACCAAATGCAACAGAATCCATCTAATTCCTATGATAATGACGTTTCTATGCGTACTAGCCGCCCTGTGAAACAAAACATGATTACACACGTACCCGATACCGAGAGTAATGACTTATTTTACTCGTGTGGTGATAATGAAAACCAAGATTACCAGCCTAATTATGATAATTACTATACTGACGAAAACAGACAGACCGAAAATTATAATTTTTATATTGATAATTCCGAATGCGCGCAATATGAATCGGAAGTTCAGGAAGAGACCGCAAATTTTTCTGTACTAGCCTCGACGAGCAACCACCCGAAATGATTAATTTAAATTGCGATAGTATAAATAGACTACCGCACATTTATATACCCGAAATTGATGCTAATTTCATGCTAGACACCGGAAGCACAAGAAGTTTCATTAGTCCCGCTATAGCTGATAGATATTTTCAGGCATATAAATATAACGAACCATTTGAGGTTATAAGTACCCATGCACGTAGCTCACATAATGAAGTAATTTATATACCCCTGTTAAAATCATTTAAAAGCATGTGTAAGCATAAATTTTATGTATACGATGTCGATAGGCGATACGATGGTTTAATTGGTTCAGATTTACTTAAATTATTAAATGCAACAATTGATATGAAAAATCAAATACTGCGTACACAGAATACCGAAATACCTATAGTATACAGTCCTACATGTGAAGTAACATTAGAACCCCGTACAGAAACACGCGTCAAAGTGCCGACTGACCTCGCTAACGGTGAAGCTATTATTGAATTTAAAGATTTTGGAGATAATGTGAGAATGCCTACTGCTATAGTCAGGTGCATTGATTCATTTGCTATAACTGTTATCCAAAATGCCTCCCAAAATAGTGTGATATTGACATTTACAGAACCACTCACGACCACAAAACTTAACGAAAATATACACGTAAACAACTTAACTACTGACCATTTGAATAATTACGAAATTGACGAACTACTAAAAGAAAACTTGTCAAAGTTACGTTTAGATCACACAAATACTGAAGAACGTGAAGCCATAGAAAAACTGTGCTTTGAATATAGAGATATATTTTACTGCGACAAATTACCACTTTCATTCAGTAACCAGGTAAATCATCAAATAAGGACTAAAAACGAAGACCCGATTTTTATACGACCTTACAGACTTCCACCCTCACAAAATGCTGAAATAGAGAAACAAGTTGAAAAACTTTTAAAGGATGACGTAATACAAGAATCATTCTCTCCATGGAGTGCCCCTGTGCACCTTGTTCCAAAAAATGGATGCCTCGGAGAACAGAAATTTAGGATGGTAATTGACTATAGACGTTTAAATGAACTGACAACTGACGACAAATACCCTCTACCCAACATAAACGACCTTTTTGACAAATTGGGAAAGTCAACATACTTTAGTACCCTTGATCTCGCTAGTGGCTACCACCAAATTGAAGTGGAAAAAGCTGATATATCAAAAACCGCCTTCACGACTTCATCAGGACATTATGAATTTAAACGCCTACCGTTTGGACTAAAGACAGCCCCCGCAACGTTCCAGCGGGCGATGGACAACGTGTTAAGAGGACTGCAAGGGATCCACTGCCTAGTATATCTAGATGACATAATAATATACTCGAATAGCCTACAGGAAC
The DNA here is from genome assembly GCA_018467065.1 of Ephestia elutella. Classification (NCBI taxonomy): domain Eukaryota; kingdom Metazoa; phylum Arthropoda; class Insecta; order Lepidoptera; family Pyralidae; genus Ephestia; species Ephestia elutella. The sequence continues at coordinate 1,000,821 of CM031572.1, forward strand.
ACATAGAAAAACTGAGAAAAATCTTTGACCGACTTAGACAGACAAATTTTAAAGTTACTTTAGACAAATGTGAGTTCTTGCGTAAGGAAGTACTCTACCTTGGACACAAAATTACTGAACACGGTTTAGAACCAAATGATGACAAAATTAAAGCAGTCCTCGACTTCCCACTCCCTCGCACACCAACTGAAATTAAAAGTTTTCTTGGTTTAGTTGGCTATTATCGAAAATTTATAAAGGATTTTTCCAAGATTACACAACCCCTGACATTGTGCCTAAAAAAGAGGAATAAAGTTGAAATAACACCTGAGTACATTACGGCCTTTCAACAATGTAAAGAGCTACTTGTTAACGCTCCGATACTCCAATTTCCCGACTTTTCCAAGCCTTTCATTCTGACTACCGACGCGTCTAATTACGCTCTAGGTGCCGTCCTTTCACAAGGTTCCGTTGGAAGTGACAAGCCCGTTGCATACGCGAGTCGTACCCTAAACGACGCGGAAACACGCTACAGTACTACTGAAAAAGGAGCTGCTAGCCATCGTATGGGCAGTAAAGCACTTCCGCCCTTATCTTTATGGCCGAAAATTTATAATATACACAGACCACCGTCCGTTGGCTTGGCTCAACTCTCTTAAGGAACCAGGAAGTAAACTGACTAGATGGAAACTACGACTTTCAGAATTTGACTTTGACATTATATACAAAAACGGAAAACAAAACAGTAACGCAGACGCACTATCACGTATTAAATTAAATGTACTTACCAATAAAAATGACAACTCCTCCATGCAGGTTAATCTCGATGACACTGAAAGATCCAATAGTTCGGTGATAGTATTGGATACCTCAGCTTCAGAAACATCTAGTACTCCCTTACCTGAAGATGCTCCAATGACTTACCCAGCTCGTTCACCCTCGTCAAGTACAATCACTGCATGCTCGTTACCTGAAACTATTCACTCTGCTGAAGATATCGATACCAGCGGTATCCCAATTTTAGACGAAGCCATAGACACAAAGCCAAACCAAATTCTTGTCTTTACCTGGAACAGAAACCAAACATTAGTAAAAGATCTATCACGAGATAAACAAAAAGTTTTTGAAATACACTTACCTGTAGATAACCCGGATTTAGTAAAGAAATTTCTCCTTGAATATATAAAACCTAAAATTAAATATTTCTTTTATTTTGAGGATCAAAGACACCGCACTCAATTCACTGATGCTGTTATTAAATTATTCAAAAAAGATACGGTAAAATGTTATGAATGTAATAAAAGAGTAATATATATAGAAGACGAAAATGAACAGCGTGACGTTATACTTCAATATCACTGCGGTAAAACGAGCCACCGCGGTATTAGAGAAACAATAATGAAATTGAAGCGTAATTATTACTGGCCAAATATGGATTTAACAGTTTCCACAGTAATCAATTCCTGTGAAACATGCAAAACACAAAAATACGATCGTAAACCTTTAAAGCCCCAGCTACAACTCACCCAAACACAGACTAAACCGTTCAGCGAAATATTTATAGATCTGTTCTCTATAGAAGGCAAATACTTCCTTACTATCATAGATGCCTTCAGCAAGTTAGGCCAATCTTTCGAAATATCGAATCGCTCTACACCTGAAGTTGTTCGTGCACTGATAAAGTATTTTTCATTTTACGGCGTACCTAGCCGAATAAGTGCTGACCCCGGTACGGAATTCAACAATAATTTATTAAAAGAGACTCTACAGTTTTACAAAATAGATCTACACATAGGCACCCCGCACAACCCAAATTCTATGGGCCTCATAGAGCGCTTTCATTCGACTATTTTAGAGATATATCGAATTGCAAAATACGAACATAAAATAACAGACGCAGCTAATGTTATGACATACGCAGTTATGTCTTATAATCATTCCATTCACTCTGCAACTGGCCTTACGCCATTCGAAGTTGTCTTCGGACACACAGATTCAAATAGTACATTTGAAGTAGACTTTAACAAACAATTTACACAGCAGTTAGTAAGAGACCATATGAAACGTACAAAATACCTATACAAACACCTAACAGATAAATTAATAAAAGGTAAAGAAAAGGTAATACAAAAACGTGGAGGAGAAACCTCTTTTGATATACAAGAAGGGGATACTATATTTGTAAAAGGCGTAAATACAAGACGAAGTAAGGATAAACCGCGCTTCCAAAAGGCGCAAGTCTCGGGTGAAATCAATAGAAATACTTGTCCCGCTACTATAAAAAATCGTGACGCAAAAGTACCTATTAAGGACATTAAACGACCTTCGCAGGTACCTCCTCGCATTCGCGGCGCTGATCGTGAGGATCCACAGCCTTCAACTTCAAAAGATCGATAAAAATCCTGGAGTAATGCTGGTGAAACAAGGTCAAGCTAGAATAAGTAACGATAAGTGGACTATTATTAAGGTTTTAAATTTAAGTATTATAAAAGATGAATTAGAGTTAAATATAAATAGATATAGGAATTTAAATCAGCATGTAAAAGAATACTTTTCTAAGAAAACCCCAAACTTCCAATTATCAAATGTAAAGCTCCAAACAGATTATATTATGAACTCTACTGTTAATAAATTACAACAACTAGCCCCATCAATTAAAATAAAACGCGGAATTTTGAATCCTCTCGGTTCTATTATAAAGCTTATCACTGGTAACCTAGACCATGACGATGCTATTAGGTACGAAAAGATGATTAGTTCCCTACAAACACATCAGGATGCACTAACAAATAGAATAACTCTAGTAGCTGAAATGTCTAAAAATCTGGTAAAAATAACAAATTCCACAAATAGTCATTTTATTCAAATAGATAAAGAATTGTGGGAAATAAGGAAAATTATAAATAGAACAATAAATGGTAACATTACAGTACATAATTTTATTATTATATATAACCTATTTTTACACAATTTCCAATTGTTGTATAGTCATTTAAATGAGATCGAAACCTGCATAACATTTAGTAAGTTAAGAACATTGCACCAGTCCCTTATGAATTCAGATGAATTAATGAAATTGTTATTAGAGATAGAAAAATATAACAAGCTCGTTTACCCAGTAAGCTTTGATAATTTAGTTAATATTGAGAAATGTATAGAGTTAAAAGTCTATTCTAAAGGAAATCAAATAACGTTTATTTTAGACATACCTTTAATTAAAGATGACACATACATATACTATAAAGTTATTCCTATTCCTATTACCGATTCCTTTAATCTAACTAAAATTATAATTCCCAAATATCCTTACCTCATAGTAAAAGGTTCCATAATGGTCTCGCTCTCCCAGCCATGCTTCGAGCTCCACGAGGAAACATACCTGTGCCATGAAGATAAGTTTGGGCTATCCATAGCAGATACCTGTATACAAGCGCTGATGACGTTTTCCAAGAATACAAGCTCCTGTAATCCCATATCGGTGGAATTAAATGATGTTAAAATAGAGCCAATAGAGAAACAGACATGGATTCTCTACAGTAAAGCTGAAAATATACTTACCAAAATCTGCAACGGCGAGATAACTAAAAATAATATAAAAGGCACTTACCTCCTCATTCTCGATGATCGCTGTGATGTTGAAATAGATGGAACCACACTGAAATCTCATCATTTTTCCACAAGTAGAGTTGAATCTACAAAACTACCGATAATTAACCTGCCAGAAGTTGCCGTTACCGAGCTACAACCCCAACGAGAACCCCTCAATTTGGATACTAGTGATTTGACGAATCTCCAGAGTTTAAACAATTTATTGAAAATCAGTGAAAGTGAAGTGAAAAATTGTTATGAGAAGGTTAATAGTGTAAAAAGCATTGGATTCGCGACTATAGCGTTATATGTAATCCTATTTCTGTCTATTTCCATTTTTATTACATATGAGTGTATGAAATTTAACAGCTTGTATCAAAATAATCAGAGCGATCAAATTAATAGTCCCTCTGATAATTTTGAAGTTATGGGGGGAGGAGTTATGTCAGTAGTAGACACCCCTAGCTCTATCACAGTGTGTTGAGACGCAGGGCAACGTGGGGAGCCCCGCTGATTCAGCAGACTGGATGTTATGTCTGGGCCCGGCGTCGTGTAACCGTCGAGATAAGAATTAGTTCTTAGACTTAGTATTAAGATCATTTTTGTAACTCTAGTTTTAAAGCCAGTCTTGAATAAACTCTCGTATTGTACAGACTCTTTTGTCTTTTTAAAAACATTCGGGTTAGTCCTCCATACTTAGCTACCTAGGGAATATATTTAATTTACTTGATAATAATTTTGTAGAGAGGTGCCTTACAAAAGCGTAATAGAAATAAAACTACTTTTTGCAATAACAATGCGTAAGGAAGCACTAAGATAGTGAAAATTCACTGTTCACTTTCTTGTAATGAATTATTACAAGATGTACATAGGAGAATTCTGAAATTCCACGGTGAGATGGGAGAAAAGCCATGGACCAAAGCTATACCTAATGTATTGTCGTAACAGAAACAAAACAGCAATATGCATTATCTAGGCTGCAAACGTCGCGAGTTGCGGCGCAGTTGCAACTGGCATCGTAATCCTTGTTGCGACTTAGCGAGCAGTTTGCCCATAGCTACTGTAACCATTTTGTCATTAATATCAAATTGTACATGTTTAATTTTCATTCTTATTAGGAACTTCTTTGGGTTCCGTAACTTGAAAATGAAAACGGAACCCTTATAGGATTTCGTTGTTACCAGTCAATCTATCTGTCAAGATCATTATTTTCAGCAACGCGTTAAGATGTAATTTTTTTTTGTTTATTTATTTTCAAAAATAACAAATAGGTACAATTTATGCATTCTAAAAACCACGTAGGTTAAATACATTTCATTTTGATACCTCATAGCAGAAATAAATACCTACCAGATACTTGGGTCTACATTTTCTATCAGCTATAAAAAAATCAAACGTATTTCTATGCTATCAATAGATATGACCGTAATGATTGCAAATTTTTGCATTTTGCAACTATAGCCTTAAGTTACAAAGTTTATGTAGTTTTCAACCGACTTCCCAAAAAAGGAGGAGGTTATATGTTTCGATGTATGTATGTTTTTTTTTATGTATGTTCGCCGATTTCTCCGCCTATTGTGGATTGATTTCCGAAATGATTTTTTTATTCGAAAGTGTCTATTCCCAAGTTGGTCCCATTTTAACCACGTCAGAATCTGATCGGTAATTTAAAAGATACCTAACAATATATAAAGATATCAACATTGCTTTATAGAGCAAAAGCCCGCGACTGCATGCCCCTTCCTTATTTTATTAAAACTCAAGATTTTCTGTGTATGTCCCCAACATAGAAATAGCGATTAGCGACTATAAAAGTTGGTTCATGATTACTTAGACAGATTATTTGTAGCAATAGCATATAGAGTGGTAGCTCAATTTCCTCAAAGTAAAGATTTTTAAAGATTTTATTCCGAATAATATTAGAAATCACGCCATCAATTACCAGGCAATTGGTGCAGATATAAACCCCTGCCAGACATTGTAACTTTACTACATATATTATAGTTATATGTATTTGTTTTATTACAAAATATGAATTTTATGTTACTTTGGGAGGCCCCAAGGGTGCTTTTTATACCTATAAAAATCATCCTTGCTAGCCATATTACCTGCATAAGCAACTAAGATCCAAACTTCACACCTAGTCGCTAATATTTTTTACCCGTATATACCACGCAGAGAAACATTCAGCATTTTTAAAATAAGGAGGGTTTGGTCGTCGCGGGCTCTCGGTCTATTTATGTGCCAAAAATAATAGACAATTTGACATGTTCTGACATTTCAAATCAAACTGACATAAAAAGTTTCGAATTCTTATTTTCGGCCAAAAGAAAAGTTTAAGTTTTTATTAAAGAAAATAAGTGTTGAAGCACTAAAAATGATAAAATAAAACTTTTTTCCAAAAAAAATGAACCGACTTCCATCATAAAACTTAAAATCATGAAATAACAATAAAGAAAAATGTATTGGCATGCTACCTACTAAATGAGGTGAAGTCGGTGCCGAAAAAATTAAATAATCTAAATTTACATTAGAAACGTGTAGGTACATAAAATGCCTAGCTAAACAACTACATAACACCCTTACTCCTGCACTTGGCACCGACTTCACCTCATTTAGTAGGTAGCATGCCAATACATTTTTCTTTATTGTTATTTCATGATTTTAAGTTTTATGATGGAAGTCGGTTCATTTTTTTTGGAAAAAAGTTTTATGAGCTCTCCGTTACCTACAAACTAATAAAAACTTATACCGACTCTATTCAAATTGTTAACTACAAACTGATGAAAACATAAAACAGGCATTAAATCAAAGATATAGAAAACAATGCTTAGAAAGATATAATTTCACATTTCTATTATTTAATTTGCAAATTCGATACATTTGTTATCCCAATTACGGGCTTAAAAGATGCTCAGTTTATTTTTCAATGGAAATACGGCGTCGACGGGAACAATGGAAAATGATCTTTCAAATTAATAAAGACATTCGACGGAAAAAGAACGTAAATAAAATAAGTAATTCATCTGAATTAGACGAGATTTGAGCAAAACAATGACTGACAGATTAAGTAGGCAAAGTAAAAGAATGTTGCAAAATACGCTTCTTTATGATCATTTCTTTCCTGTTTGTTTTTTCCCTTCTTATAATTTTGACAGATTTTTATTGGATATTTCAATTTGACACCTTCAATAATGAAAAATTTATTTATTTTAGTAGGTATTTTTAAATTCTATCGGATTTTTTAAAGTTTTATATTGTTTATTTCAATACGTTTCTGACTTCGTTTCTATCTGTTAAACTATGGTGGTAAAGTGGTTAATTCCCGCCTGTAGCGATATGCCTGTAACTAAAAGGCCCAAGGTTTGAGTTCTACCCTCGTTAGTCCTATGTATGTATAACAATCTGACTCATGCATGGTAGTTAATTAAAATTTGTCTTCATTAAAAAATATTTCATATTTTTATTTGTTTTTAAATTCTATTTAGTTCGATCGGTAGGACAAAGCAGAATCACAATTCCTGTTAGTTCAATCAATTGAACCAACAGGAAAATAAAGTTTTATTTATTTATTTTATTTTATTTATTTGGGAAACAAATAAAAAGAAAGAAAAAAAAAACAAACTATGGCCTTACACAAATCAGTAATAATTACATGATGACAAGTTCGCATGATCTGATTGGTAGGACAAAGGCAATAGAATCACGTAGCTAGAGCGCCATTTTGTCTTTTATTGATTCAACCAATTAGTTTTGTGTTAAAGGATATCCCTAAATTATCTTTCTCGTCGTCACCCTACAACAACAACGTGGCAAGCCAATAAGGATTACACTAAATTGTACTTAGCAGTTTAAGCACCGTAGTTTTAAACGGCGACTGGTGTCTGGTTACGCTAAGCCTGGTTTAAATTAATGCGGTTAAACCATTGCTTGTTTGTGGACAGATTACGATACGATACGACGAGCTCGGAAGTCTCTACATGACGTAGGGATTTCCTCACCAAATGTGACAAGGGTCGCAAGTAGAGATGGGCATTTACCCGATAAATTTCCGAGACTCGGAAATTTATCCATTTATACCCATTTTTTCCCAGGAATTTTTAATTTACACCGGGTAAAAATTAAAATCAATTAAAATGTTTGTAATTGCGATATTTTATGATATATCGTTAAGATTTATTAAGAAATAAAGTGTTTAAGGTAGTTACTATTCAGTTTTTAAATTAAGTACTGCGTAAAGATACTTATAAAGTATACAATTTGTTTGTAATAAAATCTATGTTGTTTTGTCCGTTCGCCGCCGTAATATTCTAGCGCGTGCGGTAGTTTCATATTAGTAGCGTCGTCGCCCGCTCGGCCGGCGTCGGCAGTCGCGAGCGACCATTTTGAATTCAGTATTGTTTGGACATCGCACACGAGGCCGTGTCGCAGGAAATATCGCGGTGATATAGCCACCATCTTGGGTTGTTGCATTTTTGAAGTCGCGCGGCGTGGCGTTAATTTTGTTTGTAATAACTGATTTGAGTTATAATTGTGAGCTTCCTTTTGTTAAATAACTATTGAACGTTCGTGTTGGTGAAAAACCCTGTTATTGTGACTGTTTCTTGTGAGATGCGAAACGTGGCTGCCTGGGGACGCCGACATCTGTTGCCGAGCCAACTTCGGGAAGAAATCTATTTGTTTGTTCTGGGGAATTGAGATCTCGGGGTAGGTTTGGTGTTTAGGGACCGCATTCCCCCTTTCCGAAGACACTCAAGATTGGATCCGAAGAGCAGAAGATTAAGTTTGGTAAGTGACCCTTGGGTTTGTGGGTGGTTGTAGTTATTAAGTTAGGTTATTATATAGGGCCCTATAGCTCCCTTTATAAGCTATAGTGGTAGCAGACTGCGTATAGGTTAGGTTTTAGGCTCTAGTCGGACAGACGCAGTGCCGTATATAATCTTTACCGTCGGGCATCATCGGGCTTTTTTGGGGACCTATAGGTCTCCACTTAAAATCTGGTCTTTTTCGGTGAAGAGGTTCACGGCGCTTCGTTTGTCCGGATTCTCTGCGCACATTTTCTGGCAGCAGAGCGTAGTTGCTCTGCACACAATTTACGTTTTGGTTACAAAAAGACCTAACAAGATATATCTTAATTCTGACTCATTCGCAGCCAACTGGTTTTAGGCAATGAATGTTATGCCGGGGCGACGAACAAGTTTGCCAAATGCCGGAATTCTATTGAACGGCTAGGCGATCATTGAATCGTATGACCCGCCGTACTAGGCCAGATAATTACAAATGTCTGTAATATCAGTAATAATGAAAAACTGAATTTGAAATTAAAATGCAGCAAACTTAATTACTAACTCTCTCAAAAACACGATTGCATAAAACTTTCTCGATAGAAAAATATTGCGAAGTTCAAATCCTAATCCTAACTAATATTATAAATGCGAAAGTGAGTTTGTTTGTTACCTTTTCACGTTTTATCTACTCAGCCAATTTTCCTTCTTTCACATAAACATAGTTGGAAGTACTGAGAAGGACATGGGATACTTTTCATCCCGGAAAAAGCACTGTTCCCGTGGGAAATTCACGCGGGCGAACCCGCGGGCAAATGTTAGTCTACTTTTTTGTTAATTCTACTTGAAATATCCATATACTGAATATGCATCATTATTTTCAAAATATTATTTGAATACATATGATTGTAAATGTGTTGTTTTCGTTTTTTTAATATTGGAACCGAAAACAACTAGTTATTTATCTTCCTTATAATCAAAACATATCTAATATTTATACTTTAATTATTAAATTAACAGTTTAAAGTAAATAAGGATAATTTACTTTCATTATAATTTCTACCCGGTATAAATAAAAAATATCGGGTATAAATGGGTATAAATTATTTTTTACCCATTTTACCCATTCTTTCCCATTTTTACCTTCCGGAAATTTATCCAAGCGCCCATCTCTAGTCGCAAGCAAATGAGAATTAACTTTTAAGAAAGTATTGTAACGGTTCGTTATTAAATAATCTTTAATCACTACAGTACCTATTGAAAAAGACATAATATAGACTGTACTAAGACCTTGACATTCTACTTTGATATTTTTTAAAGAGATTTTGTTTCGGACGTTTCACGCCTTTGATATTAAACGCTAAATCGTAATATTTTAATATTCTTCTTCTAATTTGTGTTGAATATAACACGCCTATTACTTTCATGGAAAGTAAATTTAAAAGTAATTACCTTTCTCGCCAAATTCACTGAATCCAATTATGAGTTTTGATATTGAGATATATGACACCTTGAAAACGGATTCATTTATTTTTACTTGTTTATTTTTCAACCGACTTCCCAAAAAAGGAGGAGGTTATATGTTTCGATGTATGTATGTTTTTTTTTTTTATGTATGTTCGCCGATTTCTCCGCCAATTGTGGACTGATTTCCAAAATTGTTTTTTTATTCGTAATGGTGTATTCCCAAGTTGGTCCCATTTTAACCACGTCAGAATCTGTTCGGTAATTTTAAAGATACCTAACAAAATATAAAAATAACAACATTGCATTATAGAGCAAAAGCCCGCGACAGCATGACTTTCCTTATTTTATTAAAACTCAAGATTTTCTATGTATGTCCCCAACATAGAAATAGCGATTAGCGACTATAAAAGTTGGTTCATGATTACTTAGACAGATTACTTGTAGCAATAACATTTAAAGTGGTAACTCAATTTCCTCAAAATAAAGTTTTTTAAATATTTTATTCCTAATAATATTAGAAATCACGCCATCCATTACCAGGCAATTGGTGCAGATATAAACCCCTGCTAGTATACTAAATTATAGTTATATTTGTTTTTTACCCGTATATACCACGCAGAGAAACATTCAGCATTTTTAAAATAAGGAAGGTTTGGTCGTCACGGGCTCTCGGTCTATTTATCTGCCAAAATAATAGACAATTTGACATGTTGTGACATTTCAAATCAAACTTACTTACTTAGACATAAAAAGTTTCGAATTCTTAATTCTTTATTTTCGGCCAGTGAAAAAAAGGTTTTTATTAAACTAAAAATGATAAAATAAAACTTGGTCTCTTGGAGCTTTTCATCAGATGTTCCAGATCTTAAATTTTTATACGTCGGCAGAAAATGCTCATCAGGTTGAACGATTTTTGTTAAGGCACCATTTCCATATTACTTATAGTTTAGATGTTCCATTATGGTTCTTCATCAGGTGTTCCAGTTTTGAAAATGAATTATAGCCTATATGTTGCCCAGGCTTAATAGCTATACAACAAAAAAAGTTTCATTCAAATCCGTCCAGTGGTTTTTGCGTGAAACGCGTACATACATACAGACAGACAGACAGACAGACAGACAGACAAGAAATTCCAAAAAAATTTTTTTGCTTTCTATTGTTCTTTTTAGGTCTCCCTCTATCCATTTCAGTCAAAAACATTAAATGTACAGACAAAATATTTTTACTGTTTTATTATATGTATAGATATAGATTAACATTTTTAATTTTCTCTCAAACCACAGTGTCAATCAGTGCGAAAGAATCTCTACTAGTTTCTCTCTTAGAAGAAGATGTATAAAGAAATGAGAAAAAATATTCTAAATACGTACAATAATAGATCGGAGTGGAAAACCATTCAAGAGGCATACGTTCAGCAGTGGACACAAATATGCTGAGAAGAAATACGCACCCAAAAATTCGAGTTGATTATATTTGCAAACGCGTTAACCCTTCACCCGCTCGCTCAGATTTCCTAACACCACCTCAGCACACACCTCAGTTCCACGATATGTAGAAATCTCCTCATTTGTATGCCGCCGTGACAGGATCACATTAAGCAAATTATTTGGGAAGTGTCTTCACGCGTACGCCGTCGTAAATAAATGTCATTTGTGAGAACATTATGGCTGGGAGGCGTATTTAGGTAGCTTAGGTACGAACAGAACGTGGGACCCCTTGAGGGGATTTTCGCAGACCACTTAAAATTATTCTGTAAAATGAATTCGAGTCATATAAGATTTTATCCCATGATATTTATTTAAGTAGGGTTTTCGACAGCCAGTCGCATACTTGACAAAGCATTTGAATGTATTAACAATAAATGATGCCTCCAAGTTTCAATCCTAAGCGAGTTTCGAAGCAACTCCATGAGGTACTTAAGTTTCGATGTCGTATCTCATAGTGTGAGAATAAAAACGTGATTTCGTACTGTGTCAATCGGTTTAACACTAATGTTAATAATTAACTATCGTACCACGCGATAAGTTTCATTTTCGTTTGATGTCTGTACAGTACATTAATGCTGTTAGATACCTTATTCTGTGACATAATGGAATAAAATGATAAGCTGTATTTTTGCACGGCAGTGTACGCGTGGAGTGAATTTATGTGTCAAATGGATCATGAGAACGGCTTTTTGTACCTGTGTCGATAGAATGTATCACGTCGCGACTGGATAAGTGCGAAAGAGATGAATTTTGGTTTCTGATAAAATATATGTATTTTTTTTAATATTCCCAAAAACCAACAACAAGATTTTATTTATAAATAATTCAAGATCTATATATATAACTCAAAGGTGACTGACTGACTGACTGACATAGTGATCTATCAACGCATAGCCCAAACCACCTGACGGATCGGGCTGAAATTTGGCATGCAGGTAGATGTTATGACGTAGGCATCCGCTAAGAAAGGATTAACGCGAGTAAGACTGCGGGCGTCAGCTAGTTTTATTTATAAAGAGTTTCTAACAAAACCCTGGACTATGATGGTTTAAAAATAGGCAGAAATATTTCAGAGGAACGAAAATAGTTTCCTAAAAAATATGAATAACATTTTTACAATTCTATTGTGCTACAAAAACTGAACTACTTTTTCTAACAAAAACGCCAGTGGGAATTTTGCTGTTTTATTAAACGTTTTCACACCAAAGTTTGATGATATTTTAGTTCAATATTTGAGTAGATTTTTAAGCTTCAAACTACTTTTATCATGAGACATCGATTTTATAGAAATAGTTATTTAATTTGAAAACAAAAATTAATTTTAATAGATAGTTAATTTTATCCAATTACTAATAATAATACATAGAGCAGAATAAAGTAACTCTGAATGTTAAAAAATAGGGAGTGAAAATATGATTTATTTTCTCACCCCAATATTTAAAACTTAGGCTGCTACAGAAGATACTATCAGTAATACTAGGGTACATTTAATTACTGCAAAAAGATATTGTAAAATCCTAACTAATATTATAAATGCGAAAGTGAGTTTGTTTGTTTGTTACCTCTTCAAGCTTTATCTACTGAACCAATCTTCCTGAAATTTTGCATACACATACAGCTGGAAGTACGGAGAAGGACATAGGTTACCTTTCATCCCGGGAAAAAGAACTGTTCCCGTGGGCGGGGAAGCAGCGGGCGAAAGCTAGTTAAAAATAAATAATAAATTTAATTCTTTATTGCACCAGATTTAAAACATACAATATAAATAATATCGTTTGACGTATGCACGTACGTACAGGCACCATTATCACTAAAGCAATTTCTTATAGAAAAAAAAACAATAAAATAGAAATCAGTAGGTACGGCGCGATTTCAGAAGTGGAAATTCAGACAACATAAAATTCTTTTGCGTTAAATTAACTACTGAGTCTGAATCACGAATGAAGTAAACTGCAATTGTACAATTGTGCCATACCATATTGTATGGGAATCACGAATAGCAAGAATCGCGTTTGTGTCATCGATCGCATAGACTTAAGTAATTCATTACAGGATAACTCCATATCCATATCACTTTTTGACTTCATCAGTTAATAAATTTATATGTAGCTTACATGCGAGAACATTTGAATGGTCAACTGTTTCTCACTTGTTGTATAAAACTTTTTTCCAAAAAAAATGAACCGACTTCCATCATAAAACTTAAAATCATGAAATAACGATAAAGAAAAATGTATTAGCATTCTACCTACTGAATGAGGTGAAGTCGGTGCCAAGTGCAGGAGTAATTGTTTAGCTAGGTATTTTATATATTATACATGATTCTAATATTAACTTAGATTATTTAATATTCAATTTGGCACCGACTTCACCTCATTCAGTAGGTAGAATGCTAATACATTTTTCTTTATCGTTATTTCATGATTTTAAGTTTTATGATGGAAGTCGGTTCATTTTTTTTGGAAAAAAGTTTTATTTTATCATTTTTAGTTTAATAAAAACTTTTCTTTCACTAGCCGAAAATAAAGAATTAAGAATTCGAAACTTTTTATGTCAGTTTGATTTGAAATGTCAGAACATGTCAAATTGTCTATTATTTTGGCACATAAATAGACCGAGATCCCGTGACGACCAAACCTTATTTTAAAAATGCTGAATGTTTCTCTGCGTGGTATATACGGGTAAAAAATATTAGCGACTAGGTATGAAGTTTGGATCTTAGTTGCTTATGCAGGTAATATGGATAGTAAGGATGATTTTTATAGGTAAAAAAAGCAACCTTGGGGCCTCCCAAAGTAATATAAAATTAAGCTTTTATAAAACAAATATAACTATAACTTAGTAAGGTTACAATATCTAGCAGGGGTTTATATCTGCACCAATTGCTTGGTAATGGATGGCGTGATTTCTAATATTATTAGGAAAATAAAATCTTTAAAAAACTTTACTTTGAGGAAATTGAGTTACCACTTTAAATGTTATTGCTAAAAGTAATCTGCCTAAGTAATCATGCACCAACTTTTATAGTCGCTAATCGCTATTTCTATGTTGGGGACATACACAGAAAATCTTGAGTTTTAACAAAATAAGGAAGGGCATGCTATCGCGGGCTTTTGCTCTATAATGCAATGTTGGTATTTTTATATTTTGTTAGGTATCTTTAAAATTACCGAACAGATTCTGACGTGGTTAAAATGGGACCAACTTGGGAATACACCATTACGAATAAAAAAACAATTTTGGAAATCAGTCCACAATTGGCGGAGAAATCGGCGAACATACATAAAAAAAAACATACATACATCGAAACATATAACCTCCTCCTTTTTTGGGAAGTCGGTTGACAAAAAATGTATTAGCATTCTACCTACTGAATGAGGTGAAGTCGGTGCCAAGTGCAGGAGTAAGGGTGTTATGTAATTGTTTAGCTAGGTATTTTATATATTATACATGATTCTAATATTAACTTAGATTATTTAATATTCAATTTGGCACCGACTTCACCTCATTCAGTAGGTAGAATGCTAATACATTTTTCTTTATTGTTATTTCATGATTTTAAGTTTTATGATGGAAGTCGGTTCATTTTTTTTGGAAAAAAGTTTAATTTTATCATTTTTAGTTTAATAAAAACTTTTCTTTCACTAGCCGAAAATAAAGAATTAAGAATTCGAAACTTTTTATGTCAGTTTGATTTGAAATGTCAGAACATGTCAAATTGTCTATTATTTTGGCACATAAATAGACCGAGATCCCGTGACGACCAAACCTTCCTTATTTTAAAAATGCTGAATGTTTCTCTGCGTGGTATATACGGGTAAAAAATATTAGCGACTAGGTATGAAGTTTGGATCTTAGTTGCTTATGCAGGTAATATGGATAGTAAGGATGATTTTTATAGGTAAAAAAAGCAACCTTGGGGCCTCCCAAAGTAATATAAAATTAAGCTTTTATAAAACTAATATAACTATAATTTAGTAAGGTTACAATATCTAGCAGGGGTTTATATCTGCACCAATTGCTTGGTAATGGATGGCGTGATTTCTAATATTATTAGGAAAATAAAATCTTTAAAAAACTGTCCTTTGAGGAAATTGAGTTACCACTTTAAATGTTATTGCTACAAGTAATCTGCCTAAGTAATCATGCACCAACTTTTATAGTCGCTAATCGCTATTTCTATGTTGGGGACATACACAGAAAATCTTGAGTTTTAACAAAATAAGGAAGGGGCATGCTATCGCGGGCTTTTGCTCTATAATGCAATGTTGGTATTTTTATATTTTGTTAGGTATCTTTAAAATTACCGAACAGATTCTGACGTGGTTAAAATGGGACCAACTTGGGAATACACCATTACGAATAAAAAAACAATTTTGGAAATCAGTCCACAATTGGCGGAGAAATCGGCGAACATACATAAAAAAAAACATACATACATCGAAACATATAACCTCCTCCTTTTTTGGGAAGTCGGTTGAAAATCATGAAATAACAATAAAGAAAAATGTATTAGCATTCTACCTACTGAATGAGGTGAAGTCGGTGCCAAGTGCAGGAGTAAGGGTGTTATGTAATTGTTTAGCTAGGTATTTTATATATTATACATGATTCTAATATTAACTTAGATTATTTAATATTCAATTTGGCACCGACTTCACCTCATTCAGTAGGTAGAATGCTAATACATTTTTCTTTATTGTTATTTCATGATTTTAAGTTTTATGATGGAAGTCGGTTCATTTTTTTTGGAAAAAAAGTTTAATTTTATCATTTTTAGTTTAATAAAAACTTTTCTTTCACTAGCCGAAAATAAAGAATTAAGAATTCGAAACTTTTTATGTCAGTTTGATTTGAAATGTCAGAACATGTCAAATTGTCTATTATTTTGGCACATAAATAGACCGAGATCCCGTGACGACCAAACCTTCCTTATTTTAAAAATGCTGAATGTTTCTCTGCGTGGTATATACGGGTAAAAAATATTAGCGACTAGGTATGAAGTTTGGATCTTAGTTGCTTATGCAGGTAATATGGATAGTAAGGATGATTTTTATAGGTAAAAAAGCAACCTTGGGGCCTCCCAAAGTAATATAAAATTAAGCTTTTATAAAACTAATATAACTATAATTTAGTAAGGTTACAATATCTAGCAGGGGTTTATATCTGCACCAATTGCTTGGTAATGGATGGCGTGATTTCTAATATTATTAGGAAAATAAAATCTTTAAAAAACTTTACTTTGAGGAAATTGAGTTACCACTTTAAATGTTATTGCTACAAGTAATCTGCCTAAGTAATCATGCACCAACTTTTATAGTCGCTAATCGCTATTTCTATGTTAGGGACATACACAGAAAATCTTGAGTTTTAACAAAATAAGGAAGGGCATGCTATCGCGGGCTTTTGCTCTATAATGCAATGTTGGTATTTTTATATTTTGTTAGGTATCTTTAAAATTACCGAACAGATTCTGACGTGGTTAAAATGGGACCAACTTGGGAATACACCATTACGAATAAAAAACAATTTTGGAAATCAGTCCACAATTGGCGGAGAAATCGGCGAACATACATAAAAAAAAAACATACATACATCGAAACATATAACCTCCTCCTTTTTTGGGAAGTCGGTTGAAAATTAGATATACATATGTTTGTTTTCCGAATAAAATAAATTACGCAGCTAAGTTTCGAGCGATTGAAGTTAGCATTACTTCCATGCTAATTATTTTCGAAAATTGAAATTTATATCAATTTCTTTTGTAAAATTAAAATGTCACAGGTTATTTGCAATAGCCTCGAGACAGCAGATGTAATTAAAAGCATCCAATCGTATTGTAATGGAAACGTGATTTTTGGTGGATATTGTTTCATCGCAATATTTTTCGATTACGTTTTAAATCATTTGCAACAGTTATTTCGTCGAAATTATTAATTGCAACCTAGGTAAATTTTATCAGCAAAAATATCTTGGTTTATAAGGTAGGTATATATTTTGGTAAATATTCAAGTGTACACTATGTGGTTTACATACACGACGAAGTGGCCGCATCGGGAATTGCATCTATTTCATATTTATTTATTCACTCAAATTTGTAACAAGCACACATGTACATATATACACAGTAAGTTTTAATTATAAGGTCTTACAATTTTACAAATTTTACCTTTGCAAGGCATTGTGAATTTACAATTAAAAGTTAATTACTTAATTTATACAATATTAAACAAAATATATATCATTCATTATACTAATTAATTTATATCATGCCATAGTTAAATAATAATAGAAAATTGTTCAAGATATAGTAATATTTCCAAACTATAATAATTAAATGTCATTTTTAAAATTTGTCAATAAGATATTCTGTCAAGTTATAATAAGTTTTTAAAATCAACCATTGTTTTAATTCATTGTCAAACTTTCGCCCCTGCAGTTCTTTTAGCGAACTTGGTAGGTGGTTGTAGACTTTGATAGCCATGTAATAAGGACTACTTTTGTATAATTCTAAATGGGGTGCAGGTGGTATTAGATCTTTACCTCGGCGTGAGGCGTAACGCCTATTTCTGTCACTGATCCGTTCAAAATAGTGCGGTTGTTTACGGACAAAACGGCACAGTTCGTAGATATACATTCCCGTGACCGTTAACATATTTAGTTTGCCGAACAATTCGCGACATGTATCTCGAGGCCGTGTAAATGTTATTATTCTAACAAGGCGTTTTTGCAAAACAAATACGGCTTGGATATCAACTGAATTTCCCCAGAAGATAATCCCGTATCTTAACCAGGATGCGGCATGGCTATGGTAAGCGGTAAGTGCGCATTTTTCATTTGTATTTTTTCGTAGCTCACGTAATGCATATGAAAATTTGCTAAGTTTAGCAACTACCGACTCTGTATGGGCTTTCCAGGTGAGATGCGAATCAATCGTGACACCCAGTAGCGAGAAACTATTCACCTCGTCAATATTTTTGCCCTCGTGGAAATATTTAAAATTATTTCATTTCTTTGGCGAGGTCGAAACTGCATAACTTTCGTTTTGTCAAAGTTAAGTTCAAGACCGATCCCGTTGCAGTGATCGGTAATTTTATGTAGTGCTTGGTATATTGTATTTTTTAACTCATTAGAACTATCCAGTTCACAAGTTAATAGAAGAGTGGCATCATCTGCGAATAACACAATTTTGTGGGATTTAACAACCGAGGGCAGATCGTTTATGTATACTAGAAACAACAAACAACCAAGCACGGATCCCTGAGGAATGGACCCAGATACAATTGAATTTGACGATCTGTACTCAATTAGTTCATTTTTTGCTTTCAGAGAAATGTGATACTTGTACAAGTTGTTTTCTATTTGCAAGATACGAAGTGAGCCACTGTTTTGCTGGACCGCGTATTCCCAGGGTATCTAATTTCATTAAGAGGGTGCTATGTACTACTCGGTCATATGCTTTTGACATGTCCATGAAGAAGGCGATAGCGCACTTGTTGTCATTTATAGCATTATAAACTTCTAGGCAACATTCAAACACTGCGGTACTTGTGGAGTGGTTTTTCTAAATCCGTGTTGGTTTTTATTTAATAGTTTATACTTTTCTAAAAATTTACTAATTTGTTCACAAATCGGTTTTTCAAAAACTTTTGAAAAGACTGATGACAGAGCTATTGGTCGAAAATTGGAAGTGGAAGATTTGGTACCTTTTTTAAAAATAGGTTTTATAATCACAATTTTTAATTTTTCTGGGAATTTTCCTTCATAATACGATTGATTAATAAGTAATGTAAGCGGTATTACCAGTTCGTTTATGCAATGAACTAGCAAAATACTTGGTATCTCATCGTATCCGCTGGTTTTATTTCGTTTTAATGCTAGAATGATTTTTTCACGTCAGTTTCTGTCACAAATCCTAAATAAAATGAATTTGTCAAAGAAGATTGATTGCATTGGTACGTCATGTTATTATTATTTTTATTTCCACTAATGCTTAAAAAATACTCATTAAACATGTTGGCAATTTTTGTTGGTGATGTTATTGTTTTGTCGTTTTCTTTCAATTTTATATTCTTATGTGATTTTGTTTTTGTCAAGTTTACTTTTTCGTTTATCATTTGCCACATTGTCTTATATTTATTTTTCGAATTATTTATTCTTTTAATATTTATGTTTCTTTTGCGGTTTGCAATAATTTTTTTAAGTATTTTACTATATTTTACGGCATATGTTTTTAGGGTGTCACTTTTAAAATGTGATGCGAGATGGCGCAGGATACGTTTTATGGTAACAGCATTTTTTGTATACCTTTAGTTATCCATTTTATTTTGTTATCATGTTTTACAGTGATCTTTTTTGATGGTATATGCAGATTTAATAATTCTTTGATTTTAGAGTCAAATGCATTATAATTTTCGTCAATGTTATTGTTAGGTAGGAATAGTGATTGCCAGTTAATCGAGTTTAAACCTATCCTAAACTGTTCCATATTTTTGTCGTTAAATATTCGTTTTCTTACATTAAAAGATGATGGGTATTTTGCTGAGTTTTTATGTAAAGGGATACGGCCGATGAGAGTATTATGATCGGATATCTCATAGTCATGTACCTCTGCTTTCATGTCTACAGCCTTGTTCACTATAAACTGATCTAGGCATGTCGATGCAGATTTCCGAGTTATTGTGTTTATTAAACATTGTAATCCAAATGCATTTATTAGATTTAAAAATCTTTTGGATTCTTTTTTGTTATTTCTAATATCAATATTTATATCTCCGGCTATTATTATCTTTTTTTGCACCGGTTGCTTAGATATATATGCTAACAGGGCTTCCAGTTGTGTAAAGAATGTTTCTAAATTATTTCCTGGCTGATAAATAGATATTATAATTAAGTTATGTTCTAGAACTTCAACTGCACACAGTTCAATATAAAATTCAACAGTATATGCCTGTATGTCCAGGCGCTCAATGGTTTTAATATTCTTTTTTTAGTAAAGATAGCTACCCCGCCATGTGTGTGGTTTATTCTTATGTATTTAGCCCTTAAATCATAACTAGATAGCGTATAAAGTTGGAAGTTATTTATCGTTAACCAGTGTTCATTTATAATAATTATATCTATATTTAGGTCACGTAATATTATTTCAAGTTCGTCAATTTTGTTTGTAATACCTTGTATATTTTGGCACATAATGTTACACTGTTTAGTAACGAAAGGAATGATTTTTGGTACAGTGACAGTTTCTATATTAGAGTTTTGGTAAGCGTCTATTTCACGATCTATTACCTGGCTATCATTGGTCAAATTATTATTTATTATACATAAAAGTTCCATTATTCCACATGCAACACTTTTGGTCCCTGAGTTGTTAACTTTGCCATTATATCTATTAAACATTTTAAAAGAATATTCAAGATTTTTATTGGAATCGAATAAATAACAATACTGATATCTATAGTTGTCAAGGTAAATCAAATGGTTAAACATTTCTATACGTTTGTTATAGAGATTGGCTTGTATACTAAGCTTAAAAGTAGGCAAGCACATTATAATATTTGTGTGTTGAACATCCAAAAGTGCATGTCTAATGTCATTTACTAGATCTATGTATTTCTGTGAAGTATTGAAATCTGATTCTCCAAGTAGTATTATACAGTAGTCGGTGAGAGTATATCCTGCAAGTTTGTTTTGGAGTCCGCTTAGCAGTTGCCTGATGTCTCCGCCTGGTTTACGATAATGGCACATATCTCTTGTTCCGATTTGATTCCTTAAGACTTTTACTGTCGTGTCGCTCTCGATGCTACTTATCATCGTTATTTTGGTTTTTTCATGTAACTGATGGCTATGTGTCAAGCTATTCGCATCAAGGAACTGTTTGTTGTTTAAAGTTTCTTCGTCCTGTTCTTGACAAAGGATCATGAGCAATCTGGTTAAGTCTTGTCATTATCTCTGTAGTTGTTTTCAGTAAATCGTCTTGAAGTTTCGTTATTTTACTGCTCAATTCTTCCAATTTTAATTGGCAGTTTAATGCTCTGTGCAGGTCATATTCGTTTGTCATGTTGTCGTTGTAGCGTGGGGGAGTGAAGTCTCCATTTACATTATTGGTAATGATACTTCGCCTTTTATTCCAATCCGGGAGTACTAAAACATTTATTTTTTGGTGTTTCCGTAACACATATTTTCTTAAGTATATATATTTCCTGTGTTTGTTTTTCTATTTGTTTCTTTAATACTTATTATTCTCTACGATGACATTGTCCAATTCATTTTGCGTTGATTCTATGATTTTCTTTAATTCAACATTTTCCATTTCCACATTTTTGTAATGTCTCCACAAGGTCATGTTGATTTATGTGTTCAGCGCTTTTTGATAGTGTCATTTGCTGGTCGAGTAGAGGAAGAGAATCAGTAGATAGCGACTTTGTAATTATTGTGTTCGTTTGGTTGCTTAATTCTATAGGGGTAGAAGAATGGGAATTATTTATTGTTTTACTTTGTTGGTCGATGTGTTCTATTGTAGCATGATCAACCGGTCTGTCAGGACTGACACTATTTGTTTTAGGGTTTAGCGAGCTTGATGAATTCATGCAATTGGGACTGATAGGGGTCGTGTTTTCTTCATGAACTTGGCATGTCTCAGAGGTTTGATCGGTCAATGAACTAGTACAGGGACTGGAGAAAATTTGTTTTTTCTTTCTTGTGTTCGGTCCTTCTATTAACTGTGTTCCGGCATTTTCGTTGTCCCTTGCTTTGGTCCTTTTTTTATCTTACATAGTTCACATTTCCAATTTGTTTTGTGCGTGGAGGACATAGTGTTGTTAAATCTCTTTTCTGAGACATTTGCACGAATTCAAGTCATAAAAAGAGGTACATACTGAACATTTTAGAATTCTCTTTTTTCTGTTATTATTTGTTGGCATTTTTTACAGGTTGCTCTTGTCTCCATCTTCAGTTTTGTTTTTATAATATAATGTAATGTTTTGTATCTGGTGCTGCCACCTAGCGTCAATTATCTGCCAATTATTTCTGCTCTCGCGCAAGCATATGAATTTTTAGCACGATTGTCTAATTATTATATTATATAGCATTGTGTGATTCAAATCATAGATGGCGCTTTGTTAACTTGTAACTTTAAAATGTAGATTTATGTTGAATTTAATATAGCGACCGAGATTCGAACCATGAGTCTCTTCGCAGCGCACTTGCAATAAGCTGGTAAAAAGAAGTCAGCTTAACCGTTCGTCCAACTCGCCGTTAGCTCAAGCGGCGAAAATTGTCAGATGTATTGCTGGGTTTTTATAAGAATTCTTTGCAATCGAGGTCTGTTATGTATTTGTATAAGTATATTTACTAGTCCAAAGGTCAACATGAGAATCAGCTGTTGTATCAGTTCGTAACGGTATTTTATAAATGAATATTTAAAAGTATGCACTATTCACTGTATCTTATTAGTTTTTCTTTTACTATTTTTCACTTTATATTGTTTTACAATGTTTTTGTAATAATATTTCCACAAAGTCGTTCCAGTCTATTTTAAAAAAATTATATCACTTGTTTTGGGTTTTTGTTATAATTGGCACTAATATTAGTCTAAAATTGTCACAAACACTAACACTTGTAGATACATGCACTATAATTGTTTTTTGATGCGCATTAGTTTTATTTTAGCACTTTGCTATTTTTATTATTGTTAAACAATTGTCACATAAACCGCCGTGATAAATAGGTTACTGACAAATATCGGGCTCTATCCTCGCAGGTAAATTAAATCTAACACAAGCACTTTAGTCACTTGCCGATTTTCACCATTTTCGGTATTTCTTCTCAGCAGTGGTCGTTCCGAAATGCTAGTAGTTTGTAGCTTTGACATTTATAATCCTAATCCTGTTAGAATTCAATCTATCATAATAAACATTTTGTTTTCACTTGTGTCTGACAGCCGTTAATGTCATAAACATTAACGGTTGTCAAATAGAATTAAGTTACCAACAATATTATTGTATGATAAATAAAATATAAATAATAAATAAATACATAGTAGTTGTAGTAGTGCGAACATTATTTATAAAAGGGAAATGTAACAATCGCCCAATTGATTAAAAATGTAACGAATTATTAAAAATGTATTTTCAGTTATGAAATAATTTCATTAATGTATAAATAAATATAATTTCTTAAACATATTTACCATAGATTAGTTAAAAATATTTATAAATACTTTTACTGAATGAATGAATGCATTCATTCATTCAAATATCATAAAGATCTGTCAGGTGGTGGGGACACGACATATTAAAACGAGTGTCCGTGTCATTTTAGATTTAGTCTCGATATGATTGTGAAAGGGAAATAAACTCCCAATATAAAGTAATGGCTGCAGTTTTATTTCAAATATCCTAGTAAATCTCTGGTTGGTATCAATCAGGTTTATTTTTTGTTTGTTACCTCTTCACGCTTTATCTACTAAACCAATCTTCGTGAAATTTCGCATACACATAGGTAGAAGTACTGAGAAGGACATAAGGTACCTTTCATCGGGAAAAATAGCACGGTGCCCGTGGGAAATTCACATGGGCGAAGCCGCGGACAAAAGCTGGTTCATTATAATTATGTAATTAGTTTGAAGGCCAAGTTTCAATAAACTATTTTGATTTTTACACATGAAGCTTAAACACTTCGTTTCAATAAAACTCTAAATACCAATAGTTAACAGTAGGTACCTCGAGGCAATTTGAAAAAGTTCCCTCAATAAATTCAAATACAACTTTTGTATTCCTGTCCCGTACAGGTCGCCGGCGAAATCAACTCGTGTACAGTCACCAACAAAATTTGGTGTCCAAGTGTAACTATATTTTTTAAACCTATAACGTAACTAAAGGTAAATGTTCTATGGCGTAACAACAATTTACATAATAAAAAAAGATCACAAGAAGTCATTCAGCGATACTGTCGTGACGTAGGTTAAAAATTTATTTTTACGAAACGGACACCTAATTATATTATTGACTGTACCTCGATCTAAAGTTTAAAAAAAAGCGTAATTGGATAAAAATTCACGATCTGCCTTTTTACTTGATAAACAAAGCTTGTTGGAAATCTTTCGAGGGTAATGAGATACCTACAGAGTTCTTGATTGCAGAAACATTGTGCTAACAAAGTCTAAGGAGCTTTTATCTATACAATACATAAGTAATAAAACTTTAATTGATCTATGTCTGTACAATGGGAAAAATTTAAGAAATTTGAGATCTTTATAGGGTGGGTCCATTGAAGCCAAAATGATTTTTTCTTAAGTTTTGTCAGTCTGTATGTTTACATACATACATACATAGAATCACGTCTTTATCCCTTACAGTGTAGATAGAGCTAAGTGTCGTAAGACTCGAAGGCCACGCTTAGCTTAGCTGTATGTTTGATCTGTAGAAAAGGCACTTAACAAATTTCGTTTTAAATTTTATTACAGCAAAGTTTTCTGTAGACTTTTTAAATCTTGAACTAGATGATGGGATAGACAGTGTCCTGTTTTCTACGATAGATTAAATAGTCATTAATTTTTAAGTACTTGGATGATCTTACTTCAAAATTAAATCGGTAAAGTCCTTTTCAAGTTATGGCGTGACCAATGAAGATACGGATAAATTTTTGTATACAGAAGATTTTACCATCGCTATACATCATTTTGAACTGCAAACTTAACCTGTTAACTATCTAATGGAGCGCCGGACAACTGTTAATGGTCAGTACACAACAATACAGCAACAATATAGCAAGTTCAGTGAACCGAGTGATTTACTCTTTCCCGTCGAGAAATTTATGGTAATTGCCAAGGAAAGTTTTGATTTATGGGAAACGCAGTTCAAAACAACTTCACTTCTCTTTCAGTTACGGAGTTGAGAGATGAAGGCTGCGGAAAGGATTGATTCTTATAATTTTGACGACCTCCGTGGCCTAACGTCATCACGCCGGACTGCCTGATCTGGAGGTCCCGCGTTCGATCCCCGGTCGGGTCAAGATGGTAATGATCTTTTTCAGATTGACCTGGGCCTTGGATGTTTATCTATATATGTATTTGTTATAAAATATAGTATCGTTGAGTTAGTATCCCATAACACATTAATATGGTTCATTTGTCGACCTTCGTGGCACCACGCCGCTGCCGGCCGGTCTGCCTTCTGGAGAACAATTCTCAGAAATCTCTTCTTCAAATATGTATTTTTGGTGTGTTGTGCTCATTTCTATGTTTTTGTCCCTCGGACCCATGTTACATACTAAGTGTAAGCCATTAATGGTTTTCCATTTATTTATTTATATCGTGTTGATCCAAGTAGTAAAGACGTAGTAATAATTAGGCATTAAATTCAGGTATAACTTATTGTTGGTTCTAGTCTAATAGTGCTAGGTGTGTCTATTTTGTGTATACGCATCAATGTAGTATGTTACAGTAAGTTTAAATGCTTCTTTTCTTCATATTTTTCAAATTTTCTCGGTACTTACAGCTAACGATCTGCTACGCGGTCTTGGCTACGAATTCGTAGCAAAACTCGTAGATGGTCTACGACATTCGTAGATGACCGCCTACGAACTTCAATAGCTTGATTTTTAAATTGGATTAATGAATAATGTTTGAATGATTTATCATTATTATGTTTAACATTGCCTTTGAATATTTTTATATTAATTTGTGTTAAGTATATAAATGATTTTTGAATATTTATTTTTAGATTCAATTAGGTAAGTACATTCTTTTTTACTAAAATATAATAATTATTTAATTTTGCTATTATAATGAAAGCAATTTGTTATTAAAAAATACGGTGACTGTCAGTGACGCAAAGCGCCGGTGTCACAAAGGTAAGAAAGTATGGAATGGCATTGATTAGAAAACTGTCACTTTGGACCTCAAGTTTCCCCGGGCATCGGCGGAATCCCGCATACAATTTGAATACATCATCAGGTTATTAAATTAAATTTTTGAAAGGACTTTTTTTTGGAATTTTCTTTTAATGACGGAAATATATTTTTGGTATAAGTACCTATTTTATTTCTTTTTACTGTACCAGTGTCTGTAATCAAATCTTTCTAGTCGATCCTTATCCCTGTTTTAAATGAAATTAGATTTTTACTGATACATCTACAGTATCATATCTTTATTTCTTATGTAAAGCTGGTCTGGGAGCAAAGAAAAATCATAGAATAGCTGCTTCTCTTCCCGCGCAGATTGTAAAAGTTCCTCGAGGGAAAGGGCTTTAAACTGGGGATTCCTCCACTCACAAGCGATGGGCTAGCAACCTGTCACTATACCTGAATCTCCATTCCATCAGAGAGCCAACTATTTAGCTAAGCGTGACCTTCGAGTCTCACGACTCTTGGCTCTGTCTACTCCGTAAGGGATAAAGACTTGATTCTATGTATGTATGTTATTTCTTCCGGAATAAACAGAGGCCCCGAAGGCTACGTTTAGCTGGATAGTAGGCATATCGGTAGAATGGTGACGCAAGTATTGTGACAGGTTACTAGCCTATCGCCTGTGAGAGGAACCTCCAGTTTAAATACGGGGGGATCCCCAGGATTGTTTTTTTATGTTCTTCCTACTGTTCTGAATATAAAAATAAAGTACCCTGCCGCGTTTGTCTATCTGTAAAAATATCAAAAACTACTAGCCGGGTTTTCATGCGGTTTTCACAAACGGATGGGTGGTCATAATATGGTTTCGGTGTACAATTTACGCGGCAAAGTCAAAAGCAAAATCTAGTTGTTACTTTAATTGATATCGACTGAACTGAATAATGGTTATTCCATTACTAATATAGTAATATCCAATCCAAACACCTAGATTCTGGAAACCGAACGCTGAAAACTGTTCCCAAATAGGATTGACATTAGGATCATGCCAAAATATGTCATAGTGACAATTTTGGAAGCCGACATCAGCCCGAGCGGCAAGGACGCTGTTCCAAGCGCGTTTAGTGCCAGAGTAATGTGATTACGCCTCTGCAAAGCTTGCGACCCTTGTGACACACTAAAACATATTCGCGTCCGCATTTCATTTTATGTATAGTTGCTAGAAATTGATGCAGTAGTGGTCTAGTGATTAGACGTCTGTTCGGAAGGTCCCAGGTTTGAATTTAACTCATGCGATGCGTTTTATACCAATTTAACTCATGTATGTATGTATTTTGTTTTCATAGACCACTTGCCACCGGTAAAAATCAATCAAGGGAAATATATCTGGATATTTACTTCTAAATAGGAAATCATCCAAACCTACACGAATGTTGTATAGGAAATAGGTATGAGCGATAGAAGTATATTCGGTATTCACAATCCTTACAGTAAATACGATATGAGGCTTGATTGATGATATTTAGCGAGCGATGCTAATGCAGAGCCAACCTGGGCCAAATAATGGGATTCCGGATTCTATGTACACACCTAGTAGGTTTTGCGTGATGGATTTCACATACTGTATGCTTGGAGAAGATAGAACTATTTGTTTGCACATTTGGTTGGTTTCCTAAGATTGCAAATCTATAGCTTCATACTCAATTTATAAAGCGAAATGTTAGTTTTTTTTAATCGCGCAATTTTCTAGAACTTAGTAGTAATTTCCTTTTGTGTAATTAGATTCACGTAATGCTATCTAATCATCTGATCTATTTACTTGTAATTGTTGGCACAGCTTTATCACATAAAAAAAAGGAAATAGGATAAATTATAAACGCGGGATGCGAGCTCCAACAAAACAAAAATTGTAAGATAGAAACTCTGATAGAACAACCACCGCACCGGGATAAATTCAAGCTGAAATTTGTAAACTTAAATAACATGTTCTAATTTTTTTCTTCAAAGTTGATTCGAAAATGTTATCGAACAATGTTACCAACTGCGCGAAATGAAACCTTTATCTTTTCAATTTTCTTTTTCCATTCCGTTGTTCGCGCTGCATATAATTTGAATACATTATCTGATTTATTAAATTAGACTGGATCTTCTTACTGGCTTTTAAGAATGCTACTTTTACTGATCTATTTTGAAGAAGCTACGATATTATTAAACGACATTATCGATAGCTTTAGTAATTTAAAGTTTGAATTTAAAAGATGTTACATAAAAAGTACTTTTTTATAACATTAGGACTTTGTATACTTGAATTCTTCATTCAAGCACAAGACCTATTTTATCTCAAAATCGCTTCCCTATACTTTCCGGAAGAAAATAACGTAGTAACAAGATAATAAACTCAACAGGCGTAATGCGTAAAAACTTGACGTCAAATTACTACAGCCAAAAGTCAACCGTCGTAAAAATGTCAAAAGAAACAACGTAACTCAACGGCTGTGGTAAGAAAATACGGTTGCATCCGATTTTGAATTCAGAGACTCTACACATTTGACAATACACGTACATTGCGTTGTTTAGTCTCGTTGCTTTGGATAGCTCACATTAAAAGTAAGCAATGTATATTGGCCATCACTGTGGCCCAATGTGTAGAATGGGATTGGAACGCATGCGCCAACTAACAGAATCCTTGTCAAGCTCTCGCCATTCCATCCAGCCAGTTCGTTATCGGCCCGAGCGAGAACCTATTCGCTTGAGATTTAAAAACATCGCGCGTTCGAAATCTGAAACTTTGTTTTTTTAATTGAATCGCTGTTGCATTTTTATTTGGATTCTAACTTTTTTCTGTTATTAACTGGCCAGTGACATGCGTTCAAACTTTGTGATGTGTTCGACGAAGTTAAAGATAGTTGTGTTGGGAATTTCAGTGTTGTTCCGATTCACGGATTCTGTTGGTAAGTTTTTTGTTTATAGGTATTCATTTTGTTTTTTTTTATACATCGCATGCTTGATATAAAAATAAATAAGATATGACAAAAAAAAATATAATGTAGGTACTACTTTATTTTACTTAAAATATTATAAAGTAAGAAAACTAATTTCAACTATTTTCATCAAACCTTCAACAAAAAAATTAAGCGTACTCCGAGACTCGGAAATACCTAATTTTATTTAAAGTAGGTACTTAATCGTGTTTTCTCCAATATAAGTGTTATTTACAAATAAAATTTCTACAAATTTCAATGTATTATTAAAAGGAATTTAAAGCTTTTATTTGTTTTTAAAAATGTCTAAGTTATATATAAAAGCTTTTAGTTAATTTTAACAATATTTTGCGTATTTTTTAAAATCAAAATATGGATATCTACTGCATTCTCAAGGTTATATCTCTTTCCAAGCTATCCCAAAATTCTTACGAACGGAGAATCGAAGCGCATATATTACCTAATTATTTAATAAAACGATCATTATCTTCGGAAAATTTATATGTGAACAAATATTTAAGTTCCGAACGCTGTTCTTAATTCAATAATTCTTTGTGACCTACTAAATCTGAGTACACATGGTATATTTGTAAGTTGCAACTTTACCTATGTTACATAGAGCGGCAATTCTTTTTCACTTTCGACCCTTTCGTTTCTTGTTTTCTACTTGGTACATGAACTTTTTCCGAATCTTTTTTACTGCTATGAAGCCTGATCGCCTACTGAGTAAGTATAGCCTAATGTGTGGAGGTATCATACATCTATTTCGGTAGTCAGCTTAGCTGGCCGCACTCGGCCAGCAATGATTTGCAACTAAGATGCATATCCCAATTTGCGTTCAACAGCATTTCAATTAAATCCAATACAGGGCTATCCCAGGAATTTCAGGCTAGGTTGCAAGCCAGTTTACTGTTTTGTTCAACCCTTGTTAGAATATAGTTGTGTATAATTGTGTAACCAAATAAATTCCTTATATTAAACTTTACAATATTAACGATGATGTATGATTAAGATTGATTTATTTTGATAATTTGTTATGTAAATTAGATTACATCTAGCTATTTTATTCTTTATTCCTGTAAAAATCTTTATTTAAATACTCAGGTACCTATTTAAAAGTTTGAGAGTACATATTTTTATAAAGACATGCATCATAATGTAATGAATCCTATTTTATAATTAGGCTCATTGAAATTGTAGCGCGCTAAGATTTGAACCCACACCGTGATAGCGGACCGGCGGCGCGGGGCATGATAACCACTACACCAACGAAGGCCGTCGAAATAGTTGCCAATATTTTACCAGGTCGCCTTCAAAATCAAAATAACGTTTATTCAGAAATAAGACTCAAAAGGACAGATTCTCGAAAATCGATTTCTTAAAAAACGCACACGTCATATTTTAAATTATGCTATAAACTACTAGCATTTAGGACCGACAACTGCTCAGAAGAAACGCCGAAAGAAACTAATATAACAATCCCAAAATCTTCATTCATCTTAAGACAATGATCCCATATAATAAATTAGAAATAAATTTTCGCCAACTGGCATAAAAAGGAGCTTACAAATACAGACACAGTATTTAATTACAAACAAACAGAAACAATTAATTTGAATAATGCATAGTACCCACGGGTTCAGGCGGGTAAACGTTTGCAAATCGAATGTAAATCCCGAAATAATAGCGGCGATTAACTCGATTCTCGAGTATATCCCTATCGAGTTATTTCAATGGCTCACTTCGTACACAAACTTCCCGTTCGATATTGTAAATAGGCTTTTTGAAAATGGAATTTTATCTTTTTAAATGGAAAAAGAAAAACAATATGGCGAACATTGCCTTCAGCCAATAAATCACAGACGCTACATGCTGGCCGTTTCCAATCAACCGATAAGAAAAGCAAGAATGAAAAAAAAAAACTCCTGTGGGAGTTTTCGGATAAAAGTAACCTTTCTTCTATTCCAGAGTTATAATCTACCCGTGCAGGGTGTAGGTTTTTTAAAACTGATCAGAAGGTTTTAGATGATAGAGTAACAAACTTACATGCATACATAGACACATTCAAATTTTCATCATCATCATAGTCAGCTTTCTGCTACCCACTGCTGGGTATAAGCCTCCATCTGTCTACGCCAAGCTTCTCTATCCTGTATTATCCAAACTTTCGCATTTATACTATTAGTGAGATTATCTTTATACTAAACTAATTAAATTAAACTAAAAAAAATCAAGTTAACTAAAATGTTCCATTTAATAATCTTTCCTCTTTCGAACTAATGAAATGGAAAAGAAAATCTTAACGAAATAAAACTCGTTAATCCAACGCCTTCCGATCATCGGACGCGACTCGAGTCGATAGCAACGTTTCAATCGGCTCGATCTCCTTTCAATCGAGTTGCCGCTCGGAATCGAATCAACTGATTTTTGAAAAAGAATCATAGGTTTCTTTCATACAGTTTAATTGGGTTGTTCGAGAATGGATCGCGTTTTTCTAACCTTGTTCGGATGACTTGAAATAAAAAGAATGTATTGCTTTCGTAGTGTAGTGTGAAGTACCTAGTTATTATGTAGTTCAGAGGTCCTAAATTTGAAATATATACTTACTTACTTCGATGGCTCGACGACCCAAAGAGGATCTTGGCCTCCGATAACTAGAAGCTTTTGAAATATATTAAGAAATTTAAATAAAATAGGTAACTAGAAATGGTATTTGTTGTATTTTATATGACAATGAATAACGCTCTGTCGTTCATTGAAAAACAAAGGTCTGATGGTGACTGAATAGTTATTAATCCAAATTCTGTCTTTCACTATATACCTATGTATGTATGTGTAACTTTTTTGTTTGACAGCCAGATACCTACAAAACTTCTACACATTAAGTAATCTACCTAAACTATTTGAATACGAAAGCCGTATCATCTTAACAATTTCGTCTCTAAATTATTGTGACAACGAAAGGTTTCTGACCTTTGTTTTATCATTTTCATAAACATTATACATCAAAAGTAGACATAAATAGAAACGTAGAAATGTGCAAAATTGGGTGTGAGCCAGTGTGTCCTTTGAATTAAAGTTTTGACATAATATATCGCCCACATGGAATTGCCAGGGGAGGTATCTGTCACTTAGTTAGCTATATACGTTGGTGTAAATTAACTAGAGTAGTTTATATACTTTGTAACCATTTTATTTGTCTATTGTAACTTAAAAAAAAAGGTAACCATCCAAGTCTATGTAAGTTCTTTTGACATCATATCTTTTGTCATAGCAATAGCAAAATAATAAAGAAAAGTTCTGTAATACGCCCACATTGTAGAGTCTATAACATGTTACGTACTATGTAATATGAATGTATATCCAAAAACGATATTTTTTTTACCTTAAAGTTGTTACCATATTAGATATGGATTCAAAATCGCATGATTTTCAATACGCCAGCGCTCACATCATTCGTCTAACCGGTCTCCAGTGAGTCCAATTTTAAAAACAGCACTCCCAAGTCAATTAAAACGCGAACATAAATCCAAACGTAAAATTTTACTCGCAAATATAAAAGCGTCCTCTATAATAATACTTTGTCACCGGTCGTAATTTAAGATGGCGTTTTAAAGGGAGAGTCTGTAAAAAGCAAAATGGCCCATTCTGGTTTCGCTGACACCAAAGGGATTTTATTACTATTCATTTCAACCGATCGTGGCTTAATTTGTGATCGAATATCCATTTTTGATGGCTATTTTAATGAGATTGTGATTCTTTTCTTATTTTTATGGTACGTTGTTGAGATTTTTATGCATTGTACATCTAGCTACTGCCACCAGCTTGGCCCCCGGGAAAATTGGTTTAAACTAAGACCAATGCATTCAGCATTCGGGATAAAAAGTCTACATATTGCCTACTTAAAATAAAGAAGTAAGAATAATTATAGATCAAATTAATCTCTTTATCGACCGAGCGAGCGCAGCGAGCGAAGCGTCTCAGTTTCCACTAGCCGAAAATTCTTTTGTCTGTCCGGATGTTATCGCCTACAGGTCGCATTTCTGAACCGATTCTTATGAAATTTTGTGAGCAGGTTCGGTAATTTTATAGAATTTTTTAGTCGAGCCAGTTTTTCGAAATTTTATAACATGGCGATAATATATAAAAAAAACCTTATATCTCAGCTATTTAAAAAAAAAAAACAAAAATGTCATTAGACATTTTTGTTATCCTTATTAAGACGCAACTTTTTTGTATGAACAACATAGTGAAATTCATTAAAATCGCTATAAATCCATACATTAAATTCTTATACGATAGTTCACAAAAAAATCAATAGATGGCGCAGCAAAGCTTTTAATACTCGCAAATTCATTTAAGAGTGACTTGATTTATTGATTAAAATGAGATTGTTTGGCGAACGCTACACGTCAATAAATATTGTGATAATTATCATGATATTTATTTATGTATCTTGGGCCGGATCACAGCACACCCTACACCATCAATACGGATCGCGTCAGTACTGAAGCGTTCTTTGTACGAGGCAGACGTGATGGACTATAGACAGAGAAAAATTCGAGCTTGTGTGGCAATAATTGTAGCCCTTTCTTTAAACAAACGAGTAAAAAGAAAGCGATGGGTGAAGGATTGGCTACAAAAGAGAGAAAAGTATACACATCTGAAATTATTGGATGAAATTCGTCTTCACGATGAAATGGACGACTACGAAAATTACTTTCGGATGCCTGATGTCTGTTTTGATAACCTTTTGGAATTGGTGACGCCATTTCTGAGAAAACAGGATACAGTGATGAGGAAATCGATTTCGCCTAGAGAAAAATTGGCATTGACATTGCGCTATTTCGCCACAGGAAGAAACTTTATGGACATTAGATTTTCGGGAATAATGTCGCCGGAGTCAGTTAGTCAGAGCGTCATGGATACTTGTGACGCATTAATCTATGTTCTTCGAGACTATATAAAGGTAAGTGAAATAAAATTGTGATTATTTAATAAAATAATTTATTAGGTACGTACTAATTGAAAACTTAAATTTAAAGGTATGTACCTTTAAATTTAAGTTTTCAATTAGTACGTAATATAGAGGTTAAACTTAGGCGTAGGTTAAACTTAGGTATCTGTATAAGAACTGAAAAGTGACAATAATGTGGCATTTTGGTCGGATGGTTGCCTTCCCTCTCGCACATCATCAAAATTTGCCTGATTGAAAGCATTTTCAGCGATGTTATTATTTGCATAAAGTTGTTGGTCACTTATACCTTGTGGTTGTTGAAATGGTCGTAATGTATCATTATTTTCAATATTTCCATGACATTGTTGGTAATTCATCTGTTCTTCTTGTCGTTGTAATATAACAGGATTGACAGATTGTTGCATCAACAACTGTGATGTAAAACTAGTTATTCCACTTGCTGATGAGTTAGTGGAAGTTGAAGGGTTGACTATATAAATTGGCAACTGTGATGTACTAGTTGTTCCACTTGTTGATGAATTAGTGGAAGTTGAAGGGTTGACTATATAAATTGGTGCCATAGTAGTATTTCCTTGAGATGTACTTTGATAACGTGAAGATGAGTCAACATTCACTGCAGATGAGTCAACATTCACTGAAGATGGTGATGGAGTAGGTGCGCTAATCAATGAGTTGGAAATTGGCGATGGAGTTGGAGCATTATATACATATGGTGAATGCGTGGGAGATGGAGTTGTAATATCATCCCGTACAAATGTATTAATATGTACTGAATTTCTGGTTAAATTTCCAAGCTCAGCTTCTAATAAAATATCGTTTATGAATCTCTCCGCATAAAACCTTTGAACAGGATGCATTTTGTCCAGTTTAGAACTCCAATATAAAGCTGTTGGATTAACGCTAGGAGTATTTTGTGAGGCTTGATTTACATTCTGAGATAAGAAAGAACATGCTTTAGCCAGAAGTTCGTTCTGCTTTGCTATTGGTCCTTTTTTCTTTTTTGGATCTGGGGGCATTGGCACATTGAGGGAAGAAAATGCTCCTGAAGACTGTTCTGCTGTATCATCTTCTCGTCGTTCAAATTGTTCCACTTCTTGTGATCCCACTGGAGCACTCTGAAAACAAAATTATTATTTGTTACAGATTCCGGCGACAGCAGAAGAATGGAAAAAGATTGCTGATGACTTTGGAACATTGCATAAATTTTATAATTGCCTCGGTGCCCTTGATGGCAAACATATCAAGATTAGACATCCGCATGACTCGGGATCACTGTATTATAATTACAAAGGAAACTACAGTATAGTTCTCATGGCATTAGTGAATGCCAAGAAAGCGTTCATAATGGTTGATATCGGATGTAATGGACGAGTATCTGACGGTGGAGTTCTATTTTACACGAAATTCTGGGAGCTTATGGAACAAAACCGCTTGAACTTGCCACAGCCGTCACCGTTGCCTAATAGCAATAGTGTATTACCATATGTTATTGTAGCAGATGAGGCCTTTGCATTGAAGCCTAATTTAATGAAACCATATTCACAAAGGTCTGCTACTATGGAACAACAAGTATTTAACAAACGATTGTCTACAGCTAGATCTACTGTAGAGTGCGCTTTTGGTATTTTAGCTACTAAGTTTGGAGTTTTCCAGAAAGCTATTTGCGTCAGTCCCGAAAAGGCGACAAAGATAACAACAGCATGCTGTTATTTACACAATTATTTGATTAAAAAGATACCACAGATTTACCAGTCGTCAAGTTCCGAAGAAGATAATAATTTTCAAATGATGGAGTTACAGCGGACAAACGTTCGAAATGCATCTAGTAACGCGAAAGTTATAAGAGATACTTTCTGCAATTATTATAACAATGAAGGTTCATATTAAGTAGGCAATCACCGAAGTACTTACTTAATTTTAAAAAAAGTTAATAATTTTATTACCTACCTAATTAAAGCCTGACCAGAAATATAAAAACCCTGAAGTAGAGGCAGCACTTATACGTTTTATAATGCAACATTATTGAAAGAAGTAGCGGATCTATAGGATGGGAGCAAGGGGGTACGTGCCCCCCCCCCCCCCTCACATCCCGACTGCTATGTTATGTACTGTGGAGGCAGGTTCCATAACAGTACATATCAAATTAAGATTCGAGTTGTTAAAATACCAGGATTTAGTAGTAATAGTTTCTTACAAGTAGATTTCCAAAAAAATAATCCGCTACCATTAGTGATGTTCCGTTCTCAAAATTTTCAAAGAACACATTTTCAAGAACAAGTTGAAACTTCCTTAAAAAATTCTCGGCAATATTCTCGAGAACGGAAAATGGTGCCCTTCCCAGAAATAAAAATACTGGATCCGCCCTTGATCGAAATTCAAACTTTGACAGGAGAAATGACAGATAGGTTTTTAAATTAGTTGCCAGTGTAAGAAATAAGTTCTATTTCTTTTCCGCAACATGGCGAGGGTTTTTATATTCCTGGTCAGGCTATACCTGCGTAATAAATCAATATTGCATTGCTTGATTTACTATATAATAAAGATATTATAAGTAGCTAGACAATAGGTACTTTTATTAAATCCTACTAATATTATGAAAACGTCAGTTTGTGGGTTTGTGTGTTATGTTTATTATTCAATCACGCAAAAACGGTAGAACGGATTTAGATGAAAAGTACACAAATAAATTTAGGCTTTTTATCCCGAAAATTTGTCATTTTTCCGAAGGAGCACGATAAAACCAATCACACGAATAAATATCCCTCACAAGCGAAGCTGCCTACATGCGTCCCGCTGTAGGTACACTCCAAAAGCGCGTCGATGGTGTGTGACGTGCCGTGTAGACGCGGGCCGGGAACGCCAATACCGCGGTTTGGCGTCCGCGGTCGCGTCTGTGAACCTGTCGGACACATTGACGTGCTTTTGACTGAGTGTACCTACAGCGGGCCGCACGCATGTAGGCAGCTTCGCTTCTGAGAAATATATTATTCGTGTGTTCCGATTTACTCGCGTAAATCTTTGCGTAGGTACAATGCCGCGAATCGTCACCTATTAGTACTTAGTACGTATACTACACAAGACTATGATCGCTATCCAACAGTTATTACTTACAGATACCATATTTTCATAAATTAAATTATTGAATACGTAGGTATTCAATAATTTAATTTATGAAAATTATATATTTTTTTTAAATTAGATTTTAAAAATTAAAAAAAATAATTAAACACTTACAGGGGCTATCGGCTGCTCGGTTTTGTTTAAAAAATGTAGAAGATGGAACACCCAAGACTTGGGCTGATAAACGTCGCCACTCCCTGCTCCGGACCTTTTCGAATCAACTATTTTCTTTAGTTCCTTCCTATAGTTCGATCTCAATGAATTGATTTTCTTCTTAATGTCATCAATAGATGCATCACTTTTGATTTTTTTATATACGCTAAGTAGTTTTTTTAGCGCTTCGTTTTTTAATATTGTGTTTTTATAATTGACATGTGCGCTATTCCAAACTTCTGGCATGGATTCTAAATTGAGAATAAACTCTTTTAAAACAATCTTGTCGCCTGTCATCGATTCTTGCTCATGGCACGGGTTCACCGCGGAATCCGCAGACACGGTGTCACCGACGTCTTCCATCGCTGCCGTCTCGTTGCGTACTGACGCGATAAATATTGACACGCGACACTACACGCAAGATAAATATCACGATCCAGGATCTGGGATCAGATTACTAGGATTTCCAGAAATCCAGAGATAAATATCATGATCCGTCAATACATTACCCTACACGTCAATAAATATCGTAATCCGACAGTTTATATTGACGGATCACAATATGGATCTTGCGTGTAGCGTTCGCTCAATTGCGTGTATTTTTTTTTAAACTGAGTGCGTTTGACCTCTATCTTGCCTGATGAGAAGCATAGATGAGATCTAGGGTGGTACACGCAAACTGAAAAAAAAACTTAAGTATTTATTTGGTTAATGGTATTGTATTGTGGATTGCTTTGCTTGGTGGAATTATCATGAAAACACTTACACTTGAAATAAATCTGATATCAAAAAACTTCATTGTATGATTAGAATCCTATTAAAAAAAAGTAATATATACGTATAAGTATATAATAGATTCGATTTCAAATTGAACTTTCTTTTTTGAACTTTAAATTTGGTGCGCAAATTACATAAATATACATACCTATAACCAATAGGTCAAACCATGCATTTCTGACGACTGACGACCTCCGTGGCCTAACGGTCATCACGCCAGACGGCCACACCAGAGGTCCCGGGTTCGATCCCCGGTCGGGTCAAGATGGAATATAATCTTTTTCAGATTGACGTGGGTTTTGGACATTTATTTATACATATATGTATTTGTTATAAAATATAGTATTGTTAAATTAGCATCCCGTAAAGTCTTGAACTTACTCAATCTGTGTGATTTGTCCGCATATATTTATTATTATTATTTATATTTTTGAGGCGGAAAAGGCAGGTCTCAGTCAATTTTTTTGTGGTATTGACCAACCACAAGAACTTTTTACTTTCTTTACAGCATTGGTAGGTTGGTTTCAAAACTCTTCTAAGTCAGGGACACGGTAAAATATCGGTTATTTCGTGGAAGGGCTCGCGAGGTCTACTGTTCTCACAGAACCACTAGTTTAATAAGTCTCAAAGCTAGAAACTATACTAGCATTTTGGAACGACCACTACTGAGAAGAAATGCCGAAAGAAACTCATGAAACAGTCTTGTTCGCATGACATGCCAGAGGGGCTCTTTTTCGCAGGCTGCTGTCAATCTGTCTATGCAAGTCTATAGGAGATGCTTATGTCCAGCAGTGGACATCTGGACATCTCGTGACTGAGATAACACAGAAATGTATGAGTAAAGCAGGTTGAACGTCATAACTTTTAGAATCTTCTTGCCCCGTGCGTGAGTAAAGTTCCTAGAAAAGTTTTACGTTGTTTTTCATAGTCGCATTTTATCGCACGGGGCAAACGACTCGACGCGCAACGAATATAAAGTACGCTGCTATTTTTGCAACTTGTTTATCTTCTATTACATAAAATAATGTTTGAAACATTTTGAAATATTTGCACAACACATGACATATAAAAGTATTTACTTTTAGCACTAGTAGCGAAATATACATACAATAAGATTTGTGTTGCGGATCGTGAGTAATGATGTGCCGTTCCCAAATTTTTTTAAAGACAACAGCTGAAAGTTTCTTGGAAATTACTCGGAAATATTCTCGAGAACGGGAAATATTCCTAAAATACCGAATTTTCGGATATTTTCAAGGGATAAAATTTTCGGGAAAATGTTAAATCTAAATCTAAGATTTAATCATTGATATTCTGAATGCACTTAAGTTTACTTAAAAGAGTTTTCTAAGGTCTGAATATAAGCGAATTTTAATAGCTCGTAAAACGGATTATATTCAATGAATCGTTCATCTGTAAATCGATTGATGTACTCTTTATTTATCGTTTTACGCGCGTTTACGTAGATACAGCAAATATATAATGTAAATTTCCAAAGGTGAACTGGTAGACATTGGTGATTATGACAACCTCCGTGGCGCAGTGGTAAAGACCTTGCCTCTGAACCAGGGGGTCCCGGGTTCGATCCCCGGTCAGGTCAAGATGGAAAATGAACTTTTTCAGATTGACCTGGGTCTTGGATGTTTATCTATATATGTATTTGTTATAAAATATAGTATCGTTGAGTTAGTATCCCATAACACAAGTCTCGAACTTACTTTGGGGTTAGCTTAATCTGTGTGATTTGTCCGTATATATTTATTTATTTATTATTAATACTGATACTCATGCGTGTTGTTAGCCGGTACTGTTTCTACAGAAGGTGGGTGAAAGCGTCCAAGTGTAAAAATTAAATGAACTAAGTGTGTCTTCACCCACAGTCGCTTTTTCCACTGCCTTTTCCTTTGACTGAAGAACCGATTTCCAGGTAGTAGATAATCCAGGTTCCAGGTTTTATGGTAGACAATGCTTAGCATTAAGTTTAACGTATTGTAGGTAACATTTTGTAAAGATTACTTGAAATGTTCTGAAATCAAACCAGTGCGGCGGTGTACAGAAAGTTTTGCCATAGTATTCTTGTAAGAAATGAACGCTTCTTGTTACCAATAAAGGTCATATATAGATATTATATACCCATCACGACATTTCTTTGATCTTGTACAAAATACATTATCAAGATCAAACCTTTTAGTTTCTGAGATAAATCTGAAAGGGATCCATTTTCTTAATGATGAAAATGCTTATTTGTTTTCTCAAATAATTGTAATCATATGTATTACATGAATAATAACATTAAGTATGTTCAGTAAATATTCATCTACTTTTATCTCAACTATAAACTTATCAGCATCATTATACTAGCATTCGCCCGCGGCTTTGCCCGCGTGGATTTCCCACGGGAACAGTGCTTTTCCGAAATTTCAGGAAGATTGGTTCAGTAGATAAAGCGTGAAGAGGTAAAAACAAACAAACAAATAAACCAACAAACAAACAAAATCACTTTCGCATTTATAATATTAGTTAGGATATTAATATTATAATATTAGTAAGGAAATTTCTATTTTTTCATTTTCTATTTCTGTTATCATATTTTTTGTAATTTGATGGTAACGGTGAAAATAAGAAAGACTTAATATGATTAAGACCAGTGGATATCTACTTTCGATATACATAGGTAAATATGCTAGTATATTCAGCGCTTGTTTAGCTGAAGTTGAATAAAAAAACTTTTATTTTACTTTATTTTTTATGGTCAAATGACTGTTCTGGTATCCACGGAAGACCAGCGTGTCGTGGTCCTTGCCACGATACATTGCTGAGTGGAGACCTTTTTGGTGCATAGTATGAATAGTATCTGTAATTTTTTTCCTGTGTATATATAGATAGATAGATAATATACACTTTTTTTTTATTGCACCATTTACAAAAAGAACATACAAAAAGAGACAAAATAAAATACAAAAAATGAGCGCAAAGTATTAATTATCGCAAATGCAATTTCTTCCAGCCAAACCTGGGTGGAAGGAAATATACATGACAAAAAATTTAGGGTGCAGTAAACACTAAAGATAAAGGATAAAAAAAAAAATAAAAATAAACTGAACATTGATAAAATAAATATACACATTCATGAAACAATCGGGACAATATGCGATTAAAAAATAAAATGAGAATAAATGAAATTAAAGACTCAGATAGTGAGACTTTACCTGCTTTCTGAAGGATGACAAAGTTTGGGCCTTGCGGATATCAACTGGCAATGCATTCCACAAACGAGCAGCCTGGACAGTAAAGGAGTGGGAGAAAAATTTGAATGCGTGATCAGGGACAACTAGGTATAAGGAATATGCACTTATACTTTATATTGTATGTGCATGTGCCAAATAAATATTTTTCTTTCTTTCTTTCTTTTTCTTTTAAAAATAGACACAATTTAACGTGTAGTTCAAAAATATTTTACTATTAATTGTTACACAGTGTTAATTATTTCAAAGAGCTATTTTCAATGACGAAAATGTGTGTTATTGTCACCAGCTATAAAATAACAATATCGGTGTCACAAACAAATACACTGACTATTTAATAACGGGACTTTATAGTATATAATTAAAATGGAATTTATCAATATTTGCGCAGTATATTTGAAGAATTTTAGGTGTATTTTGTTTTCCATGCCACAATATTTTCCAAAATATTGCATTGAACAAAAATAATGTGAACAGTAAATTAATGAATAAATTATTATCGTAGCCACAAGAATTCCACTGCTGGACAAAAGATAGAATAGATAGAAAAGTAGAATTTGTAATGCAAATCAAAATGGTGTGTGGAGTGCACATAGCGTGTGTGCACACAGTGGGACGGGCACATAGCGCAGAACCGATGGCAGTTGGGGCTGAACCATGGAAGTAATACGTAAGTACTTATTACTTCCATGGGCTGAACATTGAGCAACACGGACTCCTCTGCGCGCGGAAGTCCTTGTTGCTCGAAGGTGCTGAAAGATCCTGAGAATGGCAGCCATGTACCAGCAAGCGCAACCAAACTATTATCTAATCTCTATTAGGACATCCAACAACTAGCTGATCTTACGGTAATTATCAACCAAACTATATTTATGTATTTAAAAACATAATATGAATAACTCGGGCGGTATTCCTGGACACGGCCCGCATTGTGAGCAGATTTCTTTCGATGATCTTTCTTTCTTTTGATTCGATGGAGAGGATTTTTGTAATACTTAATTTGTTGCCAATACTGAATAAAAAAACAATAAATAATGTCAGTAATATTTGTTATATTATACATTTCCGATTTTTTGAGAAATACAATTTTCTCAAAAAAAAGTGCTCGAAAATGTAGACATTATTGTAGTAAAAAGTTTACAGGAAGTTTGTGATTCGGCTCATACATTACTTCCTGGCCTTAGGCCAGGAAATTTGTATGAAAATTCATTCCTAGCCGCTGCTCAAAACTTTTTAATTCATCTGTCATCTGTCAATGTCACATTAATTATGTAACTTGTCATACAGCCAATTTTGCAACGGTCATAAAAAATGCATTCTTCGAGCATATTAATCACAGATTTTTTTTTATTAAGCGTATTTAAGTCTATGATATTAATGCTTTTTCGTTGTGAGAGAAAAAAATAAAATCTATTCTACATTTTTTTGCGTAAAATATGACTGGGCTGTGTGGGCTATGTTTCCTTGTCACTAATTAACAATTAAATATTTAAAAATGTCCGAATATAACAAACATTATCGACATTATTTTTTTTTTATTCATCTATTTATTTGTAGTACATAATATCTCGATGATTTATTTGCATCTTTTTTTGTACATTTTTAAATTTATTATTTTACTAAAATCCTCTTCATCGAATTAAAAGAAAGATCATCGAAAGAAATCTCCTCACAATGCGGGCCGTGTCCAAGAATACCGTCCGAGTTATTCACATTATTTTTATATCCATTTTTTATTTCGTTATTTCCTCACATTTATTGAGAAAAGCACTATACATGCCTCGGCGGGAACTAGAATTTGCTGGACTCGTAATTATTCAAGGCCTCGCTGGCGCTCGGCCTTGAAACCTACTCGTCCAAATAATTCTGACTTCCCGGCCTCTGCAGTAATGTACTATCACAAGCTTCGTGGAAGTCCATTAGGAGAGTCAACAAAAAAAGAGATTCGAAAAACTACAAATTATTTCTTTTAAGTAAAAGTAGAGTTGCTCGAAGACCTTACCTAAAGTTATATTTTATAAGTACTTGGTACAAATAGAAATAGAAAAATCGTTGCACTTTTCATGTCAAATAAATTTATGTCCTTAAATTAATCATACTAATTTCATGTGTTTTTCCGTTTAAACTAAAATCATGAACGTGGTGTGAACGTTACTTCTGTTTCGTACACGTGCTGACTTCGTGACGTCACGTTCCTTATACGTGCATACATCCTTTTTTTATTACTTGACATGACAGATTTCAAAGGGTTTCATTGTGGAGTGGATTTAAAAATTGTTATTTTTAGACTTGGTACTTATCATTTATTTTTCTAATTGTGTTAGAGCTCATAAGCCGCCTACTGGCCTCTGTTCGATAGTGATTTTTGAAACAACCCTTGGTGCTAGGAACCAATACTTTAAATATCTCCGTCTCTCTTTGCAGCCTGCAATAATTTATTATTGACAGTGGTACAACACAATACTAAGTATAGTATTGTGTTGTTATAGTATTGTGGGGAGTACTTCCCATGAGATTCGAACCCACTCTAATAAGAACGCCTAGCTATACCACTGAGCCATGACGGAATTTTCGTAATAGGGTATTAACCGACAGCCGAAAAGGGCGGCCATGTAATAGCAGTGTTCCCGCACATAGTTTACGTCCTTGACTGTTGGTAGATTATCATTTGGGTATTGTTTGTGTACCTTAGCAACAGGCTGAATTAGTGTGATTACTTTTACAATAGTCCGTAGTTTCGGGGCATGTATTTTGATTCCCGGGACATGAACATATTAAAATTTTATCATGTATTGTTATTTTCGCCAATCAAGATTATAGGTTTAGCATACAGTGTTAAATTTTTCATTTACTTTTAATTGTTCCCAAAGACCGTGAAGCTTTTTAATTGAAAGTGTAAGAAACTCTTTAAATTCGTCTTGCCTCTCAATATAGCCACCTTTATAAATTTAGTTCAAAAGTATTTTCCCTACGACCGACGACATTTAATCATCAGAAAAGTCATCTAGATACTATTTATTTGTTATGTATGAATGAAGAGTCGATTCTGAATCTAAATGAACATCACGGCTAAAACGACGAACCAATATTTTTATATATTGACACATCAAAGCACTCTAACTTGACCCAAGGTAAACCCGGAAAACTGTGTTTTATCGCCAATGCGGTTGACTTACAAACCGTCAAGCAAACTCACAAAATGGCACAAATTTTCTTGCATCGCGTCCCAATAGCCATAATCAGCCGACAAGGAAAGGGTGTGCGAGGCTATTTGATAAAAGACCATAGAATTTGAAACAATAAATCAAATAGAAAAACCTTCTAATGTTTTTTTTTTTAATAAATCGCTTTTATGCGTTTCTCGAACGGAAATTCGATTCATTTGAGTCGTTCCTTAGAACTTCAGAGTCTTATTTTATTTTGCTTGTTGATACTTCTATTGTCTTTTTACTCCAAATTCTGCATAAAAGACCCTCATAAGCCTTCCCACGAGTAACAATACCGTTGATAAATACTTGTGTTTATTTCACTGACTCCCGT
The DNA here is from genome assembly GCA_018467065.1 of Ephestia elutella. Lineage (NCBI taxonomy): Eukaryota > Metazoa > Arthropoda > Insecta > Lepidoptera > Pyralidae > Ephestia > Ephestia elutella. Next base: position 1,045,764 of record CM031572.1, read on the forward strand.
AGACGGATGGGAGCTTTTGGCGGAAAAATCGTGACTGTCATATCTGACTTTTTTGTACCGTTTAATGTTTCGGTTACGAGGGTAGAGAAAGTACCTATTTATTTTCGGCGGGTACAAGCTTACGGTTTGTTTTATGAAGTTAATTCGATGTTTTGGCAGAGAATAAAAGAGTTGGATATTTTGGTTGTGTATTAGTGTAAGTATGAAACAGGGTTTATTTGTTTAACGATATTTCTGGTGACGTTAGAATCCGTATTTATAGGTAGTAACCTTGTTGTAGAATGAGATTGTTATAATAGAGTAATATAGTACTAGTGTTTCAAAATTAATTATTGTAACAGTCGAGCATGTCCTTAATTATGTCTGTAGTTTGAATACTTTGATAATTTAGACTCTTTTTATGGGAAATACGAGCAACGATACTCGTAGCAACCCTAAACTATCAGAGTGACTACCAGGATCCCCTTACCAGATCCTCCAGGGGATTGATCCCCTGAGATTGGATTCGGCGAGATAGAGGGGGGTCAGGTTTCTCTGCAGCTAACTAGCGTTGCAGGACTATCGATAGCTTAAGAGCCCGCACTAGGCCAATGACAACTAAGATTTTCCCCCGCTACCTCACCCAGTTCGCCCGCACGCATCCAATCCGCGTTCTAAATAAAATGCTGGCGGGGCGCGGGCGGCGCGGCGGCTCAGAGGCGGATGGTTAAAGCATGCGGGCAATTATACGTATTATTTTTTTTAAAAGCTTTATAAAAAGATATTTAAAAAAGTAAGTAACATAATCCCTGCCTTATCTATAGAGTACTTTATACAAAAATTTTCAATCTTTATTTTTAATGTATTGCTTGAATAATAGCAGTTTAAAGTGTTAATTATAGGTGATTTGGAGGCAACTTCGCAATTTTTTTCTATCGAGAAAATTTTATGCAATCGTGTTTTTGAGTAACATAAGCCCTCGTGCTAGTCCTGAAGTTTGCTATATCTTAATTTTACATTCAGTTTTACATTAATGTAGATATTACAGACGATCATGTGAAGCAATCTGACCTAGTACGGGCCTTAACTATCGATAGTTGACCTTGAAAAATAGTAATACTAACGATAGGCCCATCGATAGTATTGACACGTGGCAATACTATCGATAGTATCGATACGATTTATGTTTTTTAATCAATATTATCGATACTATCGAAAGTATTGAAAGGCAATACTATTGATAGTATCAATAGTTTTGGGTATCATCAATAGTATTGCAAACTATTGGCTATCGATACTATCGATAGTATTGCGACGTGTCAATACTATCGATAGGCCTATCGAAAGTATAACTATTTTTCAAGGTCACAATACTATTGACAATACTATCGATAGTCAACACTATTGCTGCAACACTACAGCTAACTGTACAAGAAATATACCAAGATCCGAATAAATACTTGAACCGAAAACAGCTCATTTGCACACTGAAGCCAGTAATTCAGTAAGCACTATCCGGCAGATAGTATATCGGAGTCAGTGCCGACTTGAAAGCTCGATCGCTACCATCAATCTGAGATGCAAAGCATTACTTACACAGCGGTGCCAGTTACAAGCGACAGCGATTTTTATACAGACGCAGTATCAGTAGTCTTTAGCCCTTACGGGGTAGACAGAGGCAAGACTTGAATAATTTATTACACGGAATTTTTAAATACCAATCCTTATTCTATGTAATTTTGTATAATAGTTAAAGTTACAGAAAGTATTATTGGATATCTTACATTCTATATTTATGAATGAAAATCGACCTGGTACCTAGGCAAAGAAAAAAGGTTAACCCACAGTAAGGTGAAAACTTAATATTTAGCTTTAGCCCGCAGCTTCGCCCGCGTGAATTTCCCACGGGAACAGTGTTTTTTCACGGAATGAAAGGTCTCTATGTCCTTCTCAGTACTTCTAACTATGTGTAATATGTGTATGCGAAATTTTAGGAAGGTTGGTTCAGTACATAAAGTGTGAAGAGATAACAAACTCACTTTCGCATTTATAATATTAGTTGGGATTGAAATTGAAAATACAAAGTGACGATAATTTTAGGAATTCCTTTACACACATTCTAGTCATTCTATTATGATTCTAGACATTCTATTTCTAGTCAAATAAATAATAATTATACATGGCACGATCATGCAGTAATTATGCAAAATTCTATTGAATAACTAATTTCTGAAACATAAATACAGCGAACACAAAATACAGCGTAAGTAAATACATCAACAATGCACTTCCCGAGTGCATTGTAACGGAACAAACGCAAACAGAACGATTCGGGACTTCGGAACAAAGTTTTTGTTCCGCAAAATTGCAGTTGCTGGTTTGTTTTACATTACTGGACAGTTTGGGAACTCGGAATATGGTTGGATGAGAATTGTTCGTTTTCAATGAGGACTTACATATATCTATCTCTTTCAATCATACCATACTAAAGAAGCTATGATTCTGCGAACAATTATAAACTAATTGCCCCAATGTTTAAAATTCTAATTGTCAATGTTCATTAACTGCGGATCGAACATATTATGTCTGCCGCCGTTTTTTTCTGGACTGCGAATCAGACATAATATGTCTGCTCGCGTCAGTTTTAGGTTATAAGTTTTTTAAATTTTTCTACTGAACGCAGAGATATAAAACAAAGACCAAAATTAACTAGAGAAACACAGCTGTCAATGTCACTAATCAGTTCTACTCACTGTCATATGAGTTTTAATGACAATTGAATGATTTGTTTTAAAAATAAACAAAAAAAGTAAAACTTCAACCTCAAATGCACTTTCCGCGCATGCGCGAAGGTAGAAATTAACTTTCGGGCGTCGTAAAATAAACAATCAACTTCGAGCCGTGATTGTGAAGTGTTTCTATTCCGAGGATGTTTATATTATTCAACAAAAAACGAGCTTGTTAAGTGTAGTGTTGAGTGATATACAATAAGGGCCTATTGTCGAGTGGCTTCTGTGAATACGAGAATATTTTTTAACGCAAGCCGCCGCCGCGCCCCGCGCGCGCTGCGCGTTTTGCGGGGACACGGGAAAGTGAGTTCTACGCCGTCCGCTGTCCAGGGGTCAGAGACAAGCATGTCATGTTGTGTGTATACGTTTTAGGGTCACAATCTGGCTCGAAACCTACGTAAAATATGTATTGTGTGATTTTTTGTAGATTGTAACCTGTTGTGTATACCTAAATAAATAAATAGACTTCATACCGAAATTCTCGCGGGAGCGGGGCCCCAGGCATCAGCTTGTTTAAACATATAAATTTAAAGATACCTACGAGTAATAATGAGTGGACATTGGACAAGCTAAAAAGGTTTCTATTACAACGACAATTTTTTTTGTTTTTACATTCAGTTACATTTTTTTTTTCATTTTTTCAACAATTGTGTTGCAGCGAATCTAACTGAGTTATTTTAAGTTAACCGTCCAATTGGCTGCGCAGTCAACTTTGAATTGAATGGAAAACACGATGAAAATCAAACAATGTAAACGGTAGTGCCAGTTTGTTGTATTTGGTTTTACAGTTTTTGTGTAACTTTATAGCTTTCATTTTTTTATAAATTTAAAAAGCCTACGCGCGCTCTGTGTGAGTAATCCACGTTTTTTTTTCTTTTATATTTTACTTTGAATTTAAATTTAAATTTCAATATATATTTTTTATAAATTTAAAAAGCCTACGCGCGCTCTGTATGATTAATCCACTTTTTTTTCTCTTATATTTTACTTTATATTTAAATTTAAATAAGTACAATCATTATTATTGTATAAAAATCCCTTTTTCTAAAATATATAAGTGTTTGATAAAAATTTGAAACCTTCCTCCACCTACCTGAATCTCCATTCCATCAGAGAGACCACTATTTAGCAAAGCGTGGCCTTCGAGTCTCACGACTCTTGGCTCTGTCTACCTCGTTAGGGATAAAGACGTGATTGTATGTATGATAAAAATATCGATAAGAAGAAATTAAATTGTAACGATCTGTGGAAAAACTTAGTTTATGTTTAAAATAAAAAAAAAATATGTAAGAATAAATTTATAATTTTTTCATTTTCCCTAATTTGCCATCAAATACTATAAACCATGAAAACACACTTACGAAAGTATTTAATACTTGAAGCTTTAATATTACCCGGGAGCGCTTTTTAAGCTCAACTTGAGTGATAAAAAATACTCGGTTGAAGTCGGCAGCATAAGTTTGTACAGCACTTGACTTTATAATAGCAAAAGTTTTAACAATTCTCAATACACTATGAATATTATTTATTAAAGTCTTCTTTATATCAGGCTAGCTTTTACCCTAGATAATATGAATTAAATAAATTTCATCTTTCACCCATTTAACCTTTCAGGGTGTATTTTTATTTATCCCACGTTGTCCCACTGCTGGGCAAAGGTCTACCCCACTTGCTTCAACCTATCCCTGTCCATAGCAACGCTCAACCAATCAAAATTTATTTTATAACACTTTATATTAGTTGCGTCATAGCTAGGAAGACGATGTGTAGACGGTCTACGAATATGCTACACACAGCGTAGCAAACATGTGATACCGTAGACGGTCTACGAACGAAGCGCGAAGTTGTAGATTGACGATGGATTACGCAATGTGATGATCATTTTGAAGAAGCTCGGTGGCACAGCCGTTCTCAAGCTAGGTCAGTGATTGTGGCGGTTAAGCAACCTTCGTAATGGTCGGTCATGGGATGGGTGACCAAAATGTATTATCTCAAGCTTCTTCGTGCTTCGGAAAGCGGGTTAAGCCGTTGATCCCGGCAGTATTCGCAGTCATTAAAACCCACCTATCCTATGACCTATCCTCCTTTATCCATCCATGAGGAAGGTCAGTCCCCAGTCGGAATTAAAATGGCTGATGATGATCGTCTACGGATTCGGCATTCCAATATGAGATACTACAAAAGTGCTAAAAAAATTATACATTTCGACTTATTTGACCGGCCAAAGTACAACAAGCCGGAACATTTCCATATAACCCAGCTAATGTCAGCTAACAAAAGAGCTAATTGGCGCATTACGGTTAACACACGGGCAACACGTTAACTTATCTCCGCCGGTTAGTGTTTGTGTCGGATTAATGATAACTTATGCTCAAAACAGGTGAGATTAAACCACGGCGGCGTTTTAAATAAAAAGGCAAATGAAAGCGCCATCACGAAAAAAACTGTCGCTCAGACGACTGAGTGTATGTGTGACATAGAAATCTATGGTGTGTGAGTTTAGGAGCTTCAGAATCCATCAGAGTATTAAAAAATAAATGGACAATACTCAACGGTCCATACTAAGAACTTAAGCTTGTATCGTGGGCAATTGGGCTGGGCATAGGCATTGTCTGTTTTTATCCCTGTGGTTGTCTATCAACACAAACACAGGTACCCATTCGTACCCGAAATTCACACTCTTTGCCCAGCCCATTCCTATCTTCAAATTTTTGAGGTTCCACTCGACCCCTGATCTACTTTTTTTTCAAATAATTTATATTTCACATTTACTCCTTCTTCTCTGCACAACACTCCTAGAACCACACACAAAACCTCTATCAAAATCAATACAAATATTTGCCCGAGCTGAAAACAGTACCAAATTTCTCCAGAGGTCACCATCTGACCACAACACCCACCAACAAAATGTCAAAACCACTAACATTAACGTAAGAAATAGCCAAACATTTTACAGTAAATCCGGCTAATGTAAGCTAACTGAAAGGCAGTGATTTTAAACGCTAATTTGAACCATTATGGCGCAGGTTAGCGGCGGGTTAGATAACGCCTTTGAACAATGGGTTAAAAGCACAGGTTAAAAGTAAAATATGCTTAGAATGGATCTGAGATAAAGTAATATATTTTGAACAAAATAGGAAATAATGATTTTGATACGGATACTTACGCGTCTTGTTAGCCGGATCTGCCGACTAGTTAGTAGACGCTGCATCGAGCAGTACTTGGCCGTCTGTCACGTCGGAATGACGGTCCTTACTTGCCTTGAAAATGACTTCCGTATGAAGTCGAAACTAGTCGGCAAATCCGGCTAACAAGACGCGTGAGTATCCGTATCAAAATCATTATGACTATTTCTCACGTTAGTTAGTAGTAAATCAAATTAAAAATAGGAAACTTTATATATTTTTCCAAACGAGAAGATTAGTGTTAATGCTTTATCAATGGCATCATTATAAGTATTACTTCACTTTTTATGTAGGGTTGGCTCAAAGTTTAAAGATTTAAAAAATATATATTAATCAAATATTTAATCATGATGAATTTCATGAATAACTTTGCTTTAAAATGCTAAATTTTGATAATGTAAAAGCTTTATAAAGTTAAGAGCTTTTAATAATTCATGAGGATTTTTAATTAATCCATCCAAATATAAAAGGAATGTAGAACTGAAATTTAAAAATATCTTTATGTAAAATTTTTGGTCTCGTCAATGTAAACGTACCTATTTATTAAAACTTTATCTTGTCTTTGACTGTACATAGTAGATATTTTGTAAAAATGCATGAGGGTGCATTATCAACAAGAGCATAGCTCTTAAATAAAATGATAAAATGATGTCTAATAAGAAAGTCTATTATTTTTTCCGAAAATTAATATTATGGTAAGCCCTTATCACTTGATCGTTTTATTTTTTTAGTTGAGCATGTTCAAACATATATATTAAAAATTACGTATAAAAAATGGCAGAATACAATTCATCTGTCAGTTGACAAAAGAAATCGGCAGCGACTATTTCACAATAGTGGCACGTGATAAAATCGTAGCCGTCCACGCCACCATTTTTTACCGCCAAAAAAGGTCAGATCCCACAATTAAATGTCAATGTGTCCTGTTGATAAATTGACCAGTTTGAAGATAAGTATGGTTTTGGTACGTAGTCATTTTATAACCTGAACACTGAACAGTTTCTTTTTTTTTATTTATTTGAGAAACAAACAGTTATATAGAAAAACAAAACAAAATTAAACTTAAATAGTACACAAACCAATCAAGTTTCCTCTAATAAATAATAAAAATTTCTCGAACAGATATTAATTTTTGTACTGAAAACGTGGATTTTATAATAGGACACTTCAACAACTTACAGATACTTTATCCTTTTCAATAATATATCTGTTAACTTTATCTTAACACTTACACTGACCCCTCACAAAAAGGACCGTAAATATCGAAACTTTGTGCGCCCGTGCGAGTGGAAACAACGATATCCAACACGAGTATTTTACGTGACAAATATAAATGTACGGTCAGACGCAGAGAATCCCCTATCTCACCGAATTCTATCTCAGGGGGTCAGGTCTCTGCTCCTGACTGTACCTATAAGTGTGTAAAAAGGAAAATATAAAAAAAGGGATTTCTTAAATCTCTCTGGGTCGACGACCTCGATTTGGTCACTTTTATCATTTCACAATAACTTCGCGAATTGATGAGCCCACTGATCGATTTTAAGGAATATAACCATTTAACATCGTCCGTGATTTTGTCAAATCCTCAAGGAATTATTATTTTATTTTATCTAGGGATTTGTTTAAATTCCTAGTTCTATCATTTTCAAAATATACCTTCCTACCAATATTACACATGCTAAAGTATAGATAATTGTTTTTTTGTTTTCATAATTCATAATTAATTTATTTTTTGTCAGACATGAGTACATAAGGGTCTTAAAATTATAAAATACATGCTGCGCCATTTGGCATACAAAAATCAAACCTGTTTGCTACCTAATCACGCCAACGCCCAACATAGCTAGATGGTTTTCATGTTCGTAAATATATAGCGTAAAACCAAGAATAACACGGCTAGCAGCGCCCTGGGTCATTCCTCCTGAGGAAAGTTCGGGATAAAAATATGAGGCTCTAAATTATCTGTATACCAAATTTTGACAAAATGCGCTCGGCAGTATCAAACGTGATTAAGTAACAAGCAAATTTCCATACTTTCGTATTAATAATATAAGTACGATCCTTGTTAGAGTCGCGGACAGGAGTTAGTATAAATACGTAAAGAAATCTCGAACAAAAGCTTCCGAATATCGGAAAACGATGAATGTAGACAGTCGATTAACTCAAAAAAGCTTCAAAAAGCTGGCCGATTCTCACCCGCGATTGTTCTGGCTCGTCCGGAGCTTTTGTGGAAGTTTATTGCTTTTACCTTTAGGTTTTATGTGTTCGGTAAAGAGGCTTTGACAAATTAAATAAAGAAATACTAGAATTGATTTTGTTGAAAATACAAGATTTTATTTTTGTAGTTTAAGAACATTGTACGGAAAAACGCAATAGTTGATGATTTATCAGTTAGTATGTGAAATGAAGAAGGCTGGGTGTGTTTCATTCCATGTAATGACACCGACAAAAGGTGTCGCAATAGAAAGAAGATGAATTCTTCATTTATTTGGGGAAATATTTACTCTAATTACACTTGTCTTAAATGTCTATCGTTATTTAAATATTTGATTTAAAAAAAAAAATTGATAAATAAAATTCATCGATAACCTTACTTCCGACAAATAAGTTCTCTCTTATCGAACTTTCAGACCTTCTAAGAAAGCAGTTCATACAAAGATAAGCCTATTGGGTCATCAATATAGATTAAATATTCGATCCATGATACTCGTATCTAAGATCAACTTCAGAACACAGCCATCAAGCTTACAAAGGCAGTCTTTGATCAAAGCGAGTCACAAAACGCGGATCAAATTAACGGAGCCGTTTCTGATCACTGACAGACAGACAAACAGAAACAAACGCCCGCCTGGCCGAATAGGGACAGTTGTAAAATGCCCAAAGGAACTTGCCTGTGGTTAGGAAATGACTTGCTGTCAGCTATTTTCTTGCTCAAGAAACAATCAAAAGATAGATTCCGTGTCAAGAAAAGAGACCATTATATTCGTATTTCTCTAAAATATTCTTCTTGGCGTGTCGATGTCATTCTTTTCGGGTACAATTTGAATGGATCGTTTTGGATCCATTCAAACTGTATCCGAAAAGTGTTCCGCCAGTCTGTTCACACTGCTGGTGATATATTTCTCTCCACTGGATATGGCCAATATTTGTCATTTCAAGTTATGTGGCCTTTCAAGTATATGGTCGAAATGGCCGTTTAGGGATGTGGTCGTTCGGGGGAAATGAACGTTTAAACCCTTATTCATTTCGTAGCAACAAGAGCTGTTATGAATTCATTTCAACAGAGCAGTATTATCTTTGACAGCATTTTCTCTATAGAAGTCTACTAGCTGGCGTCCGCGGCTTCGCTCGCGTTAATCCTTTCTTAGCGGATGCCTACGTCATGACATGACATGAGATGTTATGACATCTACCTGCATGCCAAATTTCAGCCCGATCCGTCCAGTGGTTTGGGCTGTGCGTTGATAGATCACTGTTTCAGTCAGTCACCTTTGAGTTATATAGATTTAAATAAAAAATATGTGAAAAGATGTCATGTGTATACCTCAGTAGAAGGAAGACATTAGAAATTTCTACCCTGCACTTTAAATTAATTCACTCTAAATACAGTGAAGGATGACAAAATGTATGAAAGTTCAATACTTTTGGCCATTTATTAGACAATAAGATGAAGAATGTCTAAGAATACGACGTAAAAACTCAGTTTAGTTCCTTTGTGTACTACACTCAGTTTAGAACTACCAATAATCTCCTTAACAGAGTAAAATTCCTGAAGTTCTTTAGTACTTCTGATTCAAGATCTGAGTTTGAAGAATCTCAGAATTCTCAAAACTTCGTAGAGTGCTCATAAAAATACTTCGCAGTGAAATTTCACTCGCCATTTAAAATGTTCACTTAATTGCCATCGAACTAATTTAACTTGAAAATGAGACAATTGTTTGAACGATCGACGTTCATTTTTGCCTAAAACGTCTATCCAAAACTGGGCATTTTCATTTAAGCCCTATTCAAATCTATAGAACAGTTTGAAAATGTCTGAAAATCCGCGAACGAAATGATTACTTTGCTAACTCCGTAACGGAACCTTGTCGAAGTTCATTTATAATCCATTTGAGTAACTTTTTAATTATTATGTATATAATAGGGGGTGGGTTTAGTAAAATTGCTTTGGGGTATCGACCTGCCTGTCAAGCGTTCAAGTTGTAAAGAGATTTGCAACTTGTGATAGGTTTGTGGAAGTTAATTTAGCCACAGATAACATTTTGTGTACAAGCATTGATTTACAATCAATATTGGACCTTATCTCATTATCTTAAGGACCAATGTTTTTAAATTATATTGAACGTTATGAACTAGTTACGCTCTGGAGTTCTGTTCCCGTGGAGTTTTGATTTAAAATAGTATCCTTTTTGTTAATCTAATCTACCCGTTCTGCTGATGATTAGGTAACGGATGTGTACGCTACTTTGTGGGGTTTAATGTGCCGCTTCTTCTCCATTTTAGTCCACTTTATTGTCATTTTTTTTCACCTCTGCATCTAAAATCACAAACAGAAAAATACTACATAGAAAAGTCAAAGATACCTGATTATAACGCCACCGTCAGACTTGTCATCATAAAACGAGCTCACATTTAACATTCAAATTCGAAACGAATTTTCACAACAAGACATGGCATTTTTAGATATTTATTCAAACTTCTGTGTAATAAAGTCTAAAATAATGTACACCAAAAGATAACCGACGCGCCACATCGCTTGAAAATGAACAATAATTCAAAAGCTGGAGATAAGTACCTACACAATGAATTCATGTGAGAGGCGCGAGTGGTACGCAATCATGCGAAAAAGGCGATGAATTAGAGACATGGATATGATAAAAATGTACAAAAATATGCGTAAAACAATGTTTATGATGAGTTTTTTAAATCCTTCTAAAACACGACGATCCACGATCAAATTTTACGTAAAGAACTTACTCGTATGTACTAAGTTTAGACACTTATAGGTCCTCAAAACTTACACCCACTTCGTTCGGTCATGAATAGAATATGTACGAGTATCCTAGCTGGGGTCCTCTTGGGAAAAGTGCTACAATTTTAGGTAATGAGATACCACATAGCTTGGGATGTTATTTGACCTAAACTGACTTAATCGAGCTCGTTAGCTACTCGCGATCCCGCGTCAGGGGGGCGGGGGAGGGGTTCAAAATTCCAAGCACCCTGCGCTCGAAAAAAAAATCTAGTGGCTACATTTGAGATACAAAGCCAAGTTTAGTGTCGTTTTCGGATAAATCGATGACGGCCAATTCATTAGGCATACTATTTTTGTAGGTATTCATAGAAAAAAATGACGTAACGCCTAAACTTATGTAGAACCAGTGTTTCAAAATTACAAACAAGCCCGTATTTTTTAAGATTTTTATATAGAAGATGATTTAAAAAAAAATAGCACCAAAAAGCCCAACTAATGTAGATTATAAAAACATAAATATCATTAATTTTTTTTACTAAAATGAATGTAAAAAAAAATTGAACGTACGCGCGGTCTATGCTGTTTCGCATCGAACGAGATATAGCGAGGGCTCAATTGTCGACTCAGTGGAGTTTTTTCTTCATACAATTCTCAGTAACAGCCTCAATTTTGTTGATTCCATATTATAACTAGCATTTGCCTTCGGTTTCGCCTGTATGAATTTAGTTTTTTACTCATTTTACCACCTAGAGTGGATTTTCTGAAATTATTTTTGAGTATTCATTTTGATAAATTTTAGTAAAGTAAAAAAAATCAAAATCAAAATATATTTATTTGCTGTTATCTATACATATAATAAAACAGTAAAAATATTTTGTCTGTACATTTAATATTTTTGACTGAAATGGATAGAGGGAGACCTAAAAAGAACAATAGAAAGCAAAAAATTTTTTTTGGATACATATAATAAAACAGTAAAAATATTTTGTCTGTACATTTAATATTTTTGACTGAAATGGATAGAGGGAGACCTAAAAAGAACAATAATAGAAAGGTGAAAAATTTTTTGGAACTTTTTCTGTCTGTCTGCTCTAGTCTGTATGTATGTACGCGTTTCACGCAAAAATCCATTGACTGATTTGAATGAAACTTTTTTTGTTGTATAGCTATTATCTGGCAACATATAGGCTATAATCTGTATTTGAAAAACTGAACACCTGATAAAGAACCATAACGGAACAGCTAAACTATAAGTAATATGGAAATGGTGCCTTAACAAAAATCGTTCAACCTGATGAGCATTTTCTGCCGACGTATAAAAATTGAAGATCTGGAACATCTGATGAAAAGCTCCAAGAGACCAGCTACACTATAACATATATGGAAATGGCGCCTTAGCAAAAATCGTTCAACCTGATAAGCATTTTCTGCTGACGTATAAAAATTGAAGATCTGGAACATCTGATGAAAAGCTCCAAGAGAGATTTTTCATCTAAGCGAAACTCACGCGGGCGAAGCCGCGGGCGACAGCTAGTAGGGTATATATATGATTTTTGATTTTTTTTTTTTTTTTTTTGATTTAAAATAATGATAGAATATGTTCGCACCTTAATTCCAACAGGAACTAACTGGACAGGTGGTGCCCCGTTTTATAAATGCGGAAGTAAGTCACAAAATTTCAGTTGGATGCTTCTGCATACTCTCAATTTTCTGAAATATACGACGAAAGTCTGTTTGTCTGTTCGCTTTCACGACTAAACCGCTGGACCCTTTTTTATGAAATTTTGTATGAATAAAGTTAAAGATTCAAGCTTAAATATAGGCTACTTTTTTTCAATAATCAACTCCCAAGCGAGTGCAATAGGGGGTGATTTTTTAAATCAAAAAACACTTTTACGGCTAAACCGCTAGACCGATTTTGACCAAATTTGGTATGGGAAGGTAGTTTGAAGCGACAACGAGGATCAAAGCACAAGGTACATTTTTATTCAAAAAATCAACCTCTCAAAGAGTAGTATCAAAAACACATCAGTGTACGCTGTTACTACTTCAAACCGCTGAATCAAATTTTGATGAAATTTAGTAGCGATATAGTTATGACTCGAGGCCAAAAAATAACAAATTTTTTTTTTTTCAAAATTCAACCCCTGATGGTCAGGCGGTGGGGAAAGAAAAGTTCGTGTCAAACACACATTTGTTACACTTTCACGACTAAATCGCTAAACCAATTTTGATGAAATTTAGTACGATATAGTTAAAGATCCAAAGTCAAACACAGGTAACTTTTTTTTTGCAAAAATCAAACCCTTATGGGCTGAAGCGCGGAGAGAAGTTAGTGCATGGACAACATCCGTGTTATGTTTCAATTGTTAAACCGCTGAACCAATTTTGATTAAACTTGGTGTGGATATGATAAAAATGTACAAAAATATGCGTAAAACAATGTTTATGATGAGTTTTTTAAATCCTTCTAAAACACGACGATCCACGATAAAATTTTACGTAAAGAACTTACTCGTATGTACTAAGTTTAGACACTTATAGGTCCTCAAAACTTACACCCACTTCGTTCAGTCATGAATAGAATATGTACGAGTATCCTAACTATAGCAGCTTTGATATAAGCATATGTACCTTTGATATAAACTGTCGATATAAGTTAGTTGTTTACTTTCGCCACTCACAGCCTCCACAAAAGCCCATTCAAGAAGGCTAGGCTCTCGTTAGTGTGTACTTTAGGATAGTGTGGATGTTACAAATAGATGTCAAACTTGTTTATCAAGGAACCTACGTTGTGATCGTAAAACTACTCTTTGGTTTCATAAATACTTAAAATTAGTATTATCAGCAGCAGCAGCAGATAATTTCGATAAATCGCTCTATAACGGTTCTTTAGCCACTGTTGACAATAACGAAACAAAATGGTATTTTAATTCTGGTTCTCCGTTGGAGCCTACGGTGTCTCCATTGAGAAAGTGTTTATCGGGTGTCTATATTGATTTTTCCAATTTTCCATGCTTTTCTTATTAATTTTGGGCTTTTTGTAGCACATATTTAGTTTCAGATCTATTACTCTAGCAAAGTAATAAAGATCATATAAATGTTAAACAACTTTTAGAAAGGAAATAATTTTTATAAGTATTTGAAAACGTCTTCGTATTATAAATTCACGAACCAAATATTTACAGTGAAATTGAGATATTTGTAAGGACTGACCAAATCTGCCAAAAGGGTAACCAATTATCTCAAAAAAATTGATTAGATCCTAATTCTATCCTATTCCTAACTAGTATTATAAATGCGATAGCGAGTTTATTTATTTATTTGTTTGTTTGTTACCTCTTCACGCTTTATCTACTAAACCAATCTTCTTGATTTTTTTAAACACATAGTTAGAAGTACTGAGAAGGACATAGGGTACTTTTCATCCCCCCGGGATAAAGCACTGTTCCCGTGGGAAATTTAGTGAAGCCGCGGACAAAAGCTAGTGTAACATAAACCTTGAAGAAAATTGAGGAAAATAATAATATGTGCTATTTTATTTAATAATAGACATTTCACTAAATAAAGTATTTACCTAAATAAATATGAGAATTACACAATTAAAATAATCATATAAATATTTCATTAGTTCACAAGTATTAATAATTCCCTTAATTTAATTATATAATAATGAAATCCCGAAATTGAAAAGTTTATGAATTCCTCTTTCCGCAATATTTTTCGGAGAAATTCCATATTTATTCCGAATTGTGGTTACCCTGCTACCGAGAAATATCACGCCATTTTGGCAAAAAATATTACCCTGTTTTTCCTCATACATTCATTAATTAAGGATTATCTTGGGATGACAATATCGCGATCCGTTGTGACCTTAGGGATATGAGGTGTTGTTTAGATCTCTTAGATACAAGTTTCTGTATGTGGCTTAGTCTTTATTGAGTTTGGATGGATTGAGATGAGAAATAAAGATTAGGTTATTCATTCAATATACAATTCACCAATAGGGCTAGGCTATCTAAAGTCTCCCAAGGGAGCGAAAGTTGATATAGTCATCATCATCAAATTTGAGAGCTAGGCTCTTGTCGGTGGAGCTCCTTCCATTTTACTCTTTTCATTGCCAACAGTTTCACTTCCTGGTACGACCCGAAGCTAACTTCTTCCTTTATTTGTAACATGTAACTCTGTCTTGGTCTTCCTGGGCCAATTTTTCCCTTTTTCTTCGATGATGTTTCGTACGAAGTCATCGTGCCGTATCAAGTGACCTAACATTTTCCCTCTTCTAATTCCAATAGTTTTGATAATGTTTCTTTTTTCTCCTATTCTATTAGAACCTTCTCGTTCGTTATTAATTATGTCTAATCCTTTTCAATCTATGCCAACACTACATCTCGAATACTTCCAACTTCTTCCTTTCTTTTTTCGTGAGTATCCATGTCCTCATACATACCGCATACGTTAATAAAGTACGACTCAAAAAACTAAACTTTAACCAGATTGATTATCAATAACACCCAACGTTTTAGTTGGAGGTTAAAAAAGTGTCGACTGCATAGCCCATAATGCATAATTCACTGACAATTACCCAAATGTTATATGTGCTCCCAGCGGTACGATTTGGTGGGCTTCCAATTTGGCTGCCCCTCATTCATATTTAAAATATGTGTCGTGTATGTCGTTTCGTATTTTTTACGTTTATGGATATTGCGTTGTCGAGTTTGGCGACGATTTTAATTAAAAAATACATTTTATTGTTAACGGCTGACATCTGTATTTTAGGTTAATAAAATTTAGCGATGTATCTTAAAATACAATAAAATACGGAGAGAGTTATAGGCATATTGGGTTACTTTTTTATATACAAATGTCCTGTAAAAATTAAAACTTGGGCTTCGTTTTGTTCAACTCTGTGTGATATCCAGGTAGCCCAATAATTCAGTCAATCACCGTTCAAATTTGGGTCTCTAATGATTGTCATAAAAATATTTGTAATAATAATTCGAAAAATATTTCGAAATAATGTTTTTTTCCAATAATCATAATTAATATAAATTAAAATTAAAATAATATTTTTTTAAATATTTTTTTTAACATAATTGTTTTGTAATAAATACAAATTATCATAAACATAAATAATCATAATATAATTTAATCATAATAGTAATACTCATAATGTACAGAGAAAAGAGAACTCATAATGTACGGATGCACTCAGAAAAAAAGGTAAGATTTGTTAAGTTTTTGTTTTTTTGTTGTTTATGTTCGCGGCTTAGGGGTGGCCCAAGGGCCACCCCCGCCGCACCCTAACCTATACTAGTTTTTGTGTCAACTTAATGTGAAATAGGTATAATCAAATTTTACATAATGTCTTCAAATGTCATCAACAAAATAAAAGATGAACAAAATAAAAAAGAAACTATGTTTATGACAATAACAATTATGACAAATCCATTATGATAAACCATTTTATAAAAAAAATCTGTATGACAATCTATGATTATGACTATACAAATATTATTACAATAAATATTATTTGAATAAAATATTATGATAACAAAATTATGTGAAAGGCTTTATGACAAACCATATTATGATTATTAACCTTATGAGAAATAAAAGGATCCCTTCAAATTTAAATATTTTATTTTAAATATCCAATTTTATATTTTTATGTCCGTATAGTATGTAAACGGAGATAATGACGAAGAAAATTTATTCCAGTTTTCATCAGTTAACGTTCAATGTGTAATAAATATTTAAGAAAAGATTAAATTTAATATTACGTTCTAAAATGTTCCGAACTCAGTATTTACTTAGAAGATAAACACTTTATACTGTAATGTTCATAAGCTCTTACGCGGGTAGCCAATGAGTATGTTATGGTACACTAACCTTTATGGTTACGGCTTATAGCCTCTGTTGGTCAGCGGAGATATTGAGAAAACTCAGCGATGGCGTGAAATTATATAAATTAGTTTTATACGTTCTTTCAGCATTTATATTCTCCAATTATTTTTGTAGTTTATGAGGGCCGGTCTCTCTGAGAGAGGAGAGGAAAGGAAACGTATTCAAACCATCAACTGGATCTCATTATCGAAATTTTGAATATCAATACTCTATTGATTCAAACACATCTTCTCTCTATTTATTTCTCCTCTCCTCCCCTATCCATATTTCCTATGGGTAATTGACCGAGCGAGCGAAGCGAGCGAGGGCTATAATTCAAGTTGGAGCGAAAAACACATTGTTTGTATGTATGTATGTATGTATGTATGTATGTATGTTTGTTCCGCGATAACTCTCGAACCGTTGTTCCGATTTTGATGAAAGTTGGAATATATGTAGGGATGGTTAATAGAATTTTCAAGTTCGTTGGGCATCAAAATCGGTCCAGCCGTTTTTGAGATATTTAATTTTTTGTGAAAATAAATATTGTATTTTAATAGTCGCGAGGTCTACGTTCGCAGCGAACGACTAGTCTATATCAGATACGATATTGGGCACATACCTATACGATTCAAAGTCGAAGTCAACTGTTTTTATTTAAATTGGTTTAAATATAGCACTTTTAAATCGTCGTACATATACTAAATAATTCGCCGACGTCGATTAGTCCAGCAGATCCTGATAAAAATTCAATTTCAGGATACAAAGCCTATAAGTGATTCCAGGCTTTACTAAAGTAACAAACACTACAAGTACTAACAATCACTTAACGGTTCAGGTGTGATTAAGTTCAAACATTCTCACCCACACACATCCAAACTTTATAAATATACTCCCACATATGCAAATACAAACTTTCGCATAATAAATATTTGTATACTTATAGGATAGAGTTAGATTTTTAATATATAGTATTTATTTATAGGTAGTATTAGTATAGTAGTATTTAATTTATTAATTTTTAAGATATACCTAATTATTACAGTGTGACTTATAATTGTATTTATTTATAATAAATTAAGGATAAAATATAAATATTATTTTGTTATTTCGATTCCCATTTTTTTTTATAGAATAGTAGGCAAACGAGCATGCGGGTTGCCTGATGGTAAGCAAACACCGCAGTCCATAGACACCAACGACCCAAGAAGGTCACTGATGCGTTGCCGTTCTTTCCATAATTAGAAGGATAGGGTAAAATATAAATCTTATCTTGTTATCTTAAAACCTATTGATATGCGAAGAAGAAGAAGAACACTCATCGTATAATCAAGTCATGGTCGTGACTCATCCAATGCTCGTTAAGCGAAATCTCCGAAACCTCGCAGATGTAATGAAATTTGGCAAACAAGAGAGTCACACCTTGCTAACGCAATTACTTAGTGATTCGCTAAGTGACGTTGTTTGAAGAATTCCCTTCATTACGCCTTACGCGTGTTCAGTTTGCTAAGCGAAACTTTAATTAGAAAGCTATTAACACACTCTATATCAGTATAATAAGCCACGTGCAAGCCAGAGTCGCATACAGAGTTGTGATATTATCCGCCGTGTCACGCGTTTATAGTCTTACTAGCTTTTGCCCGCGGCTTCGCTCGCGTTAATCCTTTCTTAGCGGATGCCTACGTAATAACATCTACTTGCATGCCAAATTTCAGCCCGATCCGTCCAGTGGTTTGGGCTGTGCGTTGATAGATAACTAATTATACTAGCTTTTGCCCGCGGCTTCGCCCGCGTGAATTAAGTAAGTATGTCCATCTCAGTACTTCCAACAATGTGTATGCAAAATTTCAGGAAGATTGGTTCAGTAGATAAAGCGTGAAGAGGTAACAAGCAAATAAACAAACAAACCAACAAACAAACTCACTTTTGCATTTATAATATTACTTAGGATTAGAGCTGTGTTCCCGAGCATACACAACCTGACTCTCTTCAAAACCAGGGTGAATAGGCTGCTTCTGGGTAAATTCGCTTACGTAGACCTCATCTCTGTCCTCAAACAATATTGTGGTCAAGAGCAAACCTATATTATATTGTTACGGGCTACTGGTCCGTGGATTTGGATAAAAACACCTGAGGAAACCCTTGTAACTTTAGTGTGGTGTCTCAAATAAAGTCTCATCAGTGTCATCAGGTGTTTTTATCCAAATCCACGGACCAGTAGCCCCGTAACATTTGGTGTCAGAAGTGGGATAAGACTAACGGTAGAGAGTTCCACCTACAAGTAGTTGTTCCAAGATCCAAAGTTCCAGAGGTTCTCCGTATAGTACACGATGGTGTTTCGGGAGGACATCTAGGCGTCAAGAGGACACTAACAAAAGTACGAGAGAGGTTTTATTGGCTCCACTGTCGTGAGGATGTGCAGGATTGGTGCCGTAAATGCACTACATGCGCTCCAACGTTATACAGCCTCAAGTTTCCTCGACTCCGTGTTTGTGGACCTTTTACTGCAGCGCATGTAGTGCATTTACGGCACCAATCCTGCACATCCTCACGACAGTGGAGCCAATAAAACCTCTCTCGTACTTTTGTTAGTGTCCTCTTGACGCCTAGATGTCCTCCCGAAACACCATCGTGTACTAAACGGAGAACCTCTGGAACTTTGGATCTTGGAACAACTACTTGTAGGTGGAACTCTCTACCGTTAGTCTTTTCCCATTTCCGGTAAAGTATGCCATTTTGTAGAATAAAGCTGTCCCATTGCGCCCAGTATGCCTTTGTTATAGCGCTCCTAGGTGCCACATCGCTCCACGTTGGTTTAATGTCCCCTTGTTTCTTCCACATAATGATGTATCGGAGGTCCTTATCATTTTCTTGAGCTTTCCTCATTCCGTCGTCTTCCCAAGATTCCAAAGGAGTTGCTCGAGTAAGTTTCAGAGTCAGTTCTTTTGACTCTTGTCTGATGCAGTGCTTACAGTCCTCTGGACATGGTCTCCTGGAAAGGGCGTCCGCATTTCCATGGGCCTTTCCGCTACGGTGTTCGGTATGGAAGTCATACTCCTGCAATTGTTCAATCCAACGTGCTACTTGACCTTCAGGGTTTTTAAACTGCAATAACCATTTTAATGCTGCGTGATCGGTACGCAGTAAAAACTTTCTGCCGATGAGGTATTTGTTGAAATGTTGCAGGGTCTTCACCACAGCCAAAAGTTCTCTCCTTGTAACACAGTAGTTTCTTTCAGGCCTCGATAGTGACTTGCTGAAGTAAGCAATAACGACCTCCTTGTCTCCCTGTCTTTGAGACAGAACTCCTCCGATTGCCATATTACTTGCATCAGTATCGACGATGAATTGGCCTTCTGGTTGTGGATATCCCAAAATAGGTGTCTCACATAGATGTTTCTTCAACTTTTCGAAGGAATCCTCGCAGATCTCGTCCCAACAGAATGCTCGTTTATCCTCGGTCAGACGGTGCAAGGGCTTGGCAATCTCCGAAAATCCCTTCACAAACCGCCTGTAATAAGAGCAAAGGCCGAGAAATGCGCGTACCTCTGTTTTGTCTTTAGGAGTGGGCCACTTTTTAACGGCTTCTACCTTCTCTGGATCAGTCTGGATGCCTTCACTGGTAATAACGTGGCCGAGGTAGCTCACTTTGTTCCTGAATAAATGACACTTCTTCGGAT
This sequence comes from Ephestia elutella, assembly GCA_018467065.1. Lineage (NCBI taxonomy): Eukaryota > Metazoa > Arthropoda > Insecta > Lepidoptera > Pyralidae > Ephestia > Ephestia elutella. The sequence continues at coordinate 1,066,255 of CM031572.1, forward strand.
TTAATTTCAGCTTAGCTCCATGTAACTTGGCAAAGACTTGCTCCAGGTTTCTCAAGTGATCCTCAAAATCACGGCCAACGATGATGACGTCATCCAGGTACACCAGGCAGGCTTCTCCAACCAAGCCTGCTAGGACACATTCCATCAGTCGTTCGAAAGTGGCTGGTGCGTTACATAATCCGAAGGGCATGACGTTGAACTGCCATAAACCTTTGCCTGTTGAGAACGCTGTCTTCTCTTTATCCTTCGGGTGAATTTCCACCTGCCAATAACCAGATTTTAAGTCCAAGGTTGAGAACCACTTCATGCCACTCAGAGTATCCAATGTGTCATCGATTCGAGGCAATGGATAACTGTCCTTCTTGGTAATTGTAACGCACCAGCCACTTACGAACGACTGATGGAATGTGTCCTAGCAGGCTTGGTTGGAGAAGCCTGCCTGGTGTACCTGGATGACGTCATCATCGTTGGCCGTGAGTGGCTGGTGCGTTACATAATCCGAAGGGCATGAAGTTGAACTGCCATAAACCTTTGCCTGTTGAGAACGCTGTCCTTTTCCTTTAGGTTGCAAGCGACTATAAACCCTATCCGTTAGGTACGTAAAGCTCATTATTGCTTGCACCGCCGATAATTTCTAGAACCGAAGAGGGTTCACGAAGCGTAAGTCTAGAACATTTCAGTTTGCGTACTTTTCTAGATGGCGCCCGTGCGTTTTCGTTACAATATGAAAAAAAGAAAGCGATAAATGTGTCGCGAGGCGCGAGGCTGTTCGCTCTGTGTGGACCACAGATTTAGAAATAATAATTAATTTTCCTTAGAGACACAGACAGCTGAGGAAGCGGGATGTCAGATATGGCTTTTGCCGATGTTGGTGAAGGACAGGTAATATCTTCTGTGAGGTTAATTTTTGTCAAGTTTGTTTGTTGTGTGTTTTGGTTCCCTAGAATTTTTAATTTATTAAAAAAATAATTTGGAGCACACTCTGCACACTATTATGAACGTTTTTGGCTTCATTTGACAATCAAGTTTGTAAGTCTATTAAAGAATGAAATTTTTATTTCTACGTCTATGGTGTGTACCTACCAAGCGGCAAGCCTATTATTTGAGAAAAACAAAAACTCGTTGTCTCGGCCGCTCGGTCACTCGCCCGCGGCTGCGCGTACACTGACCGAGCAGCCTCGCCTGGCAAATGCCTCACGACGCGCTGCTGGCTTTATACTATGTGGACTTGCCTATTATCTCTCTCTCTCAGCCGAAAGACGTCCACTGCTGGACAAAGGCCTCCCCCAAGGATTTCCATAACGACCGGTCCTGCGCTGCCCGCATCCATGCGCAACCCGCGACCTTCACCAGGTCGTCGGTCCACCGAGTGGGAGGCCTGCCAACACTACGTTTTTCGGTTCGTGGTCGCCACTGTCTACTTATCGCCTTATGTCAAGTTTCTAACCCCGTGTATACACAACTACACGTCACGCAGCGGTTGTAAAGCTTGTCTCTTTCACACCTTTGAGGCGCAATTGATGGGCGATCCATTTCTGTTGCATGTAAAGTCACCCCGACTGCGACAGGCTAAATACTTGTACGCTTTACGAGACGTGTCACGCATTTGAGGCCCTATTACTATGCCTTTTGCCAAATTTCATACGATAAGCATTTTAAAATTCTTTCAAGTATTATGTATTTCAAGAAATATGCAGAATGAGCGGATTTATCTTCTTGGAAGCTTAATTTGACGCAGTTATTAAACTTATACATTACCTTCATGTATTTAGTAGGAAAAGGGCAGTGTTAAGTTCAGTGTATAAGTATATGTGTGTATAAGTTCAGTGTTGCCATGAATTTAGTGGTTTTTAAATAATGATTCTTAGGCTACAAAGAACTTGACGATCGCATAGCAACTTTAGTCCAAATATTGTTAATGTCTTGAGATATAATTATAAATACATCTGAATTAGATGGATCGACTCTTCTATACTTGAGCTTAAGGTCTTTATTTACAAATAAAATTAATTTTATGACGTCCCTCATAGTAGAGAGTTGGCGATCGTCAAGTTCTTTGTGTGGACCCAAGAAAGCATAAATAGTCTATCTACGCCTAAGACTCATTATTTAAAAACCACTAAATTCATGGTAACACTGAACTTATAGTCGCAATTGACTATTATGGCATAGAAAGTTATTTAGGCAACGAAGAAAGCTCATGTCTTGTTGTCTGAAATTAAGTTGAAACTCGACGAAACTTGAAGGATGTTATCTAACTTATTGGAAGACGATGGTACCGTGTTCTTACACGAAAATTAAAATGTAGTGTCTTGATTATACCTAAGTATAAAAAACTATAAGTATTCTTTTTTATTTAGTTCAGAAACTGAAATTTAAAAAAGCGAAATATCACCCTTAAAATGGCAATTTTCAAAACTTTGACGATCTGGTAGAGCCCACAGGATTTATTTATATATTTTTATTACTATTTTTTTCGTAATCTACGATCGATTTTGCAACTTTTGAGACGTCTTGAGTTAAGCAAAGCTAAAAAAAAAAGTTTTTCGGGACACCCTAATATACATTCATTTACAAACATGTTAAGGTTGTTTACTAAAGAACAGACTAGGTGCCTCTTAGGTCGGCCCAGGAGTCCACACTCAGTGCGCAAATAGCATTTCCCCCTGCGAATCAAAAAAAAAAAAAAGGTGCCTCTTAGGTATATAACCGTAATTCAGCAATGACAACACGGAACGCCCGAGGGTACAAACTTCGGATCGAGGAATCTATCAAGTTGTAATCTTCTGGATTTACAGAATTTATAATAATAAAGCAAATAGAAGTGTCGTCTACTTTTTTATATAAAAATGTAAAAAAATGTCTATGTGACGCTCACATACACGTGTAAGCATCAACGTAATAGAAAATTCAAATGTGAGCGAAAATTAGATTCGATTATGACGAAGCTAAGAATCTTTAGAGTTTCATGCGTCAGTGTTGATGGCAACTTGGCAACTCCAACCAGAGACTAGGAGCCGCGGGCGCAGACCCTGTCACTGGTCATCCACGGAATGACAGGTCGAGATGACACTTCTTCATCGATCGCGATCACGGCCACGTCGATTTGCCGGGATCACAATACTTAAATATAATATATCCATCCATACAGACACAGTCCATTATTCGTCGCATTAGGGATTCCCAAACAACTGGCGCGGGCACCTATCGCACCAGTCAGGCTATGACAAAATAGCAAGTCAATGCCACTTCTATTATGCTTATTATTGTTTCAAGTTCTGAGTTTGAGATAATAATATATGGCGGATATCATTAATAGCTTGACGAAAGCCTTCGGTAACTCTTGAGGGTCGCGGGGGGTACTGAATGTACTTACACAAGAGTACGGCCACAGATTACTAAAATTACGGCCAAGAAATATTCCATATTTATACCTAAGAATTACGCGAAATCTAATAAGTTTAGGCCGGCTTACTATTTTTAGCTGGTTAGGTATCTTCACTTTGTAAGTGACATAGGTATTTCATTGAAGTAATTAAATTTTCTAGCACAGATAAAAATAGTCAAAAGTTCTTTATCAAAGCTAAAAGGTATGGTACACAAGATAAGATAGTAAGAGAAAAACAGTCTTCTTAAATAATTATATATCTTAAAGTTATTTTATCATCATCATCCTTTTGAATTGAAGATTAAATAAAATAAAACGGCCAAGTGCGAGTCAAACTCGCGCACCGAGGGTTCCGTACTCACAAAGCATCTCACATTATAGCTCTAAATAAAAGTCTAACTAGTTTCAAAAACAAACTTAACTTTGCAGTTCTATCCCTAAGACTCATACTGAGTCCAGCGCAAAAATAGTTTGTAACACTTTTTTTTAGACTTTCAATAACATATTTACAGTTTTCAGATTTATTCCTGTATAGGTACTGTTAGACCTTGATTTTTACCAAATTTCGTAATTTTAGGTCAACGGGAAGTACCCCATAGGTTTTGATTGCTGCCTAAAATCGCAAAATATCCGAATATTCGTCACATTTACGGTAATATCTTTTGATCGCATTGACGTATAATTTTGATTATTTTTTTGCTGAAAGAGACCGTGGATTTGAGTATACGATATTAATTTCAACTTGATACCTTCAGGCGTTCCTGAGAAAAAAAAGTTTGACAAACAGACGGACAGACAGACAGACGGACGACAATCTTATAAGGGTTCCGTTTTTACCTTTTGAGGTACAGAACCCTATAAACGGTACATAGGTAATTAAAAAAGGTGTATTCCTCGGTTAAGTTGTTTTCCAATTATCCCAGGACATTTTTCTTTTCTCATCTGAACTATTTTTCTTTTAGGAAACTCTGTATATTTCAGAAAAATAATTACAAACGTTAGAAAATGTTGATTTTATACGGTTGGTAGATAAACCTTTGTAATTTTTACAATTTTATAGTGATACCAATATTCATACTATTTGTAGTCATAGACCTAAATGAACATGAACAAGGCTTTACGTACTCTATTATCTTCGGCTTTCGTCTTCTTATGGCAACCATTACGTCTTTCCCTTCAAGCCCTGTAAAAGGGTTGGCCAATGATAACAGGGCTCATATTTCGCAAATCCCGAATGCCGACTGTCATTGGGACTTATTACTAGTAGATAAGTCGTATCGAACTTATTGGGGATTTGATTTAGGTCACGCCACGTCAAGCTTATGACCTATGCGAGATTCGGGTGTAAAATATCGGCTTATTTCTTGGTTTGTTTTTCTCTGGATAATAAAAGAGTTACGACATATACTTGAGATACCTATTCCATGGTAATATCAGTTTTACATGCTTTAGTTTAGTATAGAAATCATATGGGAGATTTGGATCTTACCCCAACGAACAGTGGTCTATTTTATGAAGTTTGTCTGGTGACGACTTGTCCCTGACTGAAAATCCCTGTTTGCTATTTAGGCAATTTCATTTTTGAGTTATTACCTATTTGTATCACTGCGGCATGTAATTGCGTCTTTTTTTTTGCAGTTGAATTGTCTCCAAACTTTTCAGTTTCTAGAATTTGAAACATTTCATTCGCTGTTTTCTTTTTTTTTTTTTCTCTCTTTATTTGGGTGAACAAACAATGACATAATAAGGCTAGGTACTTATCTAAATATCTTACTTATACTTATTAATTATGCCACCAACAACATTCATCACATATTAGCTAATTAATATTAAATTAATATACTGGGTTTAAGTTGGTTCTTATTTGGAAAAATGTTTCAAATCACATAAAATACAAATAACGTAATATCAGAATAATGAAATGAGATATTGCAAATTAATCGTTCCTCGATTCTCTGGACTCGATCAAAAAGTCTTTTTTCATCGCGTCAAGCTACTATTATTTTGAAATGAACATTAAATTGTGTAATAAAATGCAGTAAATTAATTCTTCGAAATGAAAAGCCCATTTTGTCGAAATAACTGATACCCATTTCGGTAATGTTGAATTGTTAACTGTTAATTAAGTATATCTCTTCAATAAATTGGAATGGAAATACAATTGAAAGTTCTTGAAATATTCTCAAGTAAATACAAAGGTTTGTTGCTATATTTTTTTAACAAGCGACTATTTTTTTATAGAAAATATTAAATGGCTCATTATAATAGCTATTTTCGGAGTATATTCTACTATTCTGTAGAATTTTTTTTCAAAATCCGTCCAAGATCGAGTATAAAATTTTAATATCCACACTCACATACAAATTTTCATTGATTAGTGGGATAAATAAAATAGATAAAATTAATGTGATAAATTCCAGTTTAAAATAAATAAGTTCATTACTATTCAAAATACATATTATTCGGATTAATTCAAACTAAAGCTAGTATGACCTAGTTCTAAGCTAACATATACCATATGTAGTTAAATATTATACTAGAGAGAATTCAATCGAGTAATTTACTTTGAAAGCTTGCGCCAATCTGCAGTGCAAAGGCAAATTCTGCAGGTTTATCTGCTAACAGTTTTAATTGAATTATTTTATAATAGTTTCAATAAAACTAATGTTATATTTATACAAGATGCTTGGTAGTTCTATAGTTACGTAGTTAGTCATTTAAGAGAAAGCTATTTAATAGATAGTGTAACAGATTATTTTAGGGATTTTTAATTTTTTTATGAAAAGCCCAAAATTTTGCACTTAATTGCTAGCAGTAGCGGAATAAATACAAAAGATATTTTATTTTATTTCTATTATAATACAGAAATACATGTGCATCTTAGACATTAGAATTTTTTATTGAATTAATTTTAATTTACCAAGGAAAAAAGTCAATCAATCAAAAAAAAAAACAATGGAGTGCTAAATAATATGTACTTTCTCACAACTATCTTACTTACTTACTTCGATGGCTTGACGACCCAAAGAGGATCTTGGCCTCCGATATTAGAAGCTTCCATTCCTTCCTGTTCTGCGCTACTTCCTGCCAGCTCACAACTACACAAAGTCAAAGTCAATTATTTTTATTAACTTATAACACGTAAGCATAAGCATATACACACAACTATCACACTACACACACACACAACTATCTAATCTTATAATTTATGTTATATATTCTAGCTCAAATAAACTTTATGATTAATATAAAGTGATGAATGTACTATTGTTTCTTTCTTATTGAGGGTGTTACTCCTCGTAGATGGTAAAGAGATTTGGTATAGAGAATATACGAAGCCTAGCAGGCGAATTCAAAGCACAGCTTAATTAATTGAATTAAAACTATCTTTAAATACAAACAAGTTACTCCATTGAAATTGGAATACCCGATCTTCGGATGTCTGTGCATTACTCAGTGTAGGTACCTGTATGCAGACACTATTCAATTTAATCTAGAAATTAGCTCAGAGCTTACCCACGTAAATCCTGCAACTGAAGTCGGACTCGCCGCCGTCTGTTGGCATCGAGATATCTCGAGAAATGTACTGGGTGCTCTATCCCTTTGTAGAAGGCATAGTTTTATCTTTCAGAAGCAATGATAATTTAATATTATTCTGTTTAAGGATTGTAATATGTTTACATACATTTGATTGTAAGACATATGTTGTAAAGTGACGACTTTGGAGAAAATGCAGCAGTGGAGTTTGTTGCGCCGCGTCTTCTCCACTTGCATTTTGGAGGCGGTGGTAAACTTAGCTTTAAGTAATTTTATGACGTCAACTAACTAAAAAACAAGAATGTAACGATTTATAAGTGCTATTTTTAAGCCAATATGAATAAAAATAATTGACTTTGACTTTGTTTTAATTAGCTAATTAATTCTAAGAGGTTTTTCTTTTGTCCAATTTTATTTAAAGCTAGGGCTCCACTCATTTGGGAATTGCTAGATAAACTTAGATTGATTAGATATGTATTTTTGTAGACTTATTCCACCGTGTATCAATTTTATTAAAATCCAACTAGGTAGTATTATTTTGCGTGATTGAGTAACAATTACAAAGTCATATAACTTTCGCATTTATAATATTAGTAGAATTGGAAAGAGGGATGGGATTATTGGAAATAATAATATTATTTGAATTAGCTCTGCTTAAAGTTTACTTTAACTTATTTTCTGAGTCCTAAAGCTCTTTTTCCTGTCCTAAAGAACTTATCAATTAAGAAAAGTTTAAACATTTTGATTTTTTTATTATACCATTTTTATCTTAAAATAAAACACTCCCCTTGGAAGTTGAAGCTCGCACAAAAGCCCGTTCACGCAATTAAAATGAGTGCTTTTTCACCGAAGCCCTTGTAACATATAGCAGGGTATAAAACATTTGGATGGAATTTTTATCTGCGTCCCTTAAATCACGTCCCCTGGCACAAGTTCAGCCCTAAACAGAACCTTACACAAAGCACGGAGGATACGCACTCGGGGCCGCACGTCGAATTTAATCAAAAGTAATTTATTAGACGGAGCTTCCGGAACTTCCGAAGCTTTCGAGCTTCGGAGGTAGCGTCGCAGCGCCTGTGATCTAATGGAATGTTTCGAATACTTAGTGTGGAGTCAGGCAAAAATATTTTAAGCTTTTGCCCGCGACTTTGTCCGCGCGGAATTTACTATTGTTAATAACTCGGGTTCTAGGCGTAACAAGATTAAATCTGAGCCAGATTTTATGTTAGACCTTTAGCAATACTACTGTGGAAACAAAATGAATATGATAGTTCTAATGTTTGTTGTAAATTCGATTCGATGCTAAATGATAAAGAATAAATAAATAGCCTATAGTCTAGGTTGGTAGTTGGGGCTCATGTACCGAGGTTCTTGAGCATCAAATTTTGTTTTTAATTTCGCCCGATTTATAAGACGATTCATGTAAGTAATAAGTGCAAAACTTACTTGCAACGTAGTAGTATATTCTAAAACTAAATTAGCACACGTTGCATGTAATCGCAGGAAAATTCACTAACAAGAACTGGTAATAAAAGTTTGTGGAAGGAAAGTTTAGATGGCCGAGCGGGCGGCTTTTATTTTAGTTCTGCGATTGTTCCACTCGGTCCCCGGGGCAAAATGTGTGATATTATGCACTGTGCCATCGGACAACTATTTGTATGTGTAATACTGTGTCAAATTGTGTAGTTTAAGTCTTTTTTATAATTTAATACTATAATCTGCTGTCCGCTCAAATAACCCTTGAACCCCTATAAGACCACAACGCATATTTTGAATGTGATCTATCTCGTGGTGAATATCATCAAGGTATTATCTTATCTGGCTACACTTAGACAAACTTCGATACTACTCACGATCCCAATATCTATACCTAAATCACTGTTTAAAAGATTGTCATGAAATTTGGTACACGGGTAGAATATAATGTAGATAAACATACATTGTCTTTTTTTTGACGAAGTGTGTTGTTGATAAATCGTACTTCTTACTATAAATTATAATCTTAATAAATACTTTGATTGTTTTTGTCTTGTTTTCTCAAAAGTTAAATATACCTACCGAGAATAAAATACGCTATGTATTTTATTCTCGGTAGGTATATTTAACTTTTGAGAAAACAAGACAAACAAGAATTCGGTTCGAAAATATATTTGTCCGTAGGTATATATTTTTATTTATTTATCAAAAGGCAAAGAGTACATCCGCAGAAAAAAGTAAGTAATTGAATAAATAAGTTTAAAGGTTCTCAAGATTACCAAAAAGAAAATTAAAAGCCACGATAAATTTTACAGTAAAAAGTACAGTAGTTAGCTTTACTGAAATACAAAAGTTTTATGCGACAACATCCAACGTGTAACTTTTCGACGAAGTTGCACCAAGTGTGGAGAGTGGTCGACGTGTGATAAACTCTATCCCTTTGTGACATACGAATACGTAGTTTATATAATGTTGGCGAAACATCGATAAAGTATCGATAGTTATTGTAGATAGTATTCTTCTACAACCAAACTTTTTCTTAATCTATCGAGTTTCTTCAGGCTATTAATTTATCAAATCACTTTTAATTTACCTCGATACAATCTTTAAACTATCTAAAGTATTTATTAATCTTCTTCTTTATATAGTTAAGGGTAAACGCGGGGTTAAGTACACTTTTGAGCTAAGCTGCACTTCTGATAAGAATTTCGTAATTATTCTTATTATTATTCCAGATAATATTATATCCATCTAACAAATTTCATCAAAATCCGCTCAGTAGATTCGTTAAAAAGTATTAACAACTAGCTTGTGCCCGCGAATTCGTCCGTGCATATTTCAGGTTCTTAGCGGCGTATTAAAATGAGATTTTAGAGCGTGAGAGCTCTATATAATAAGAAATCTCGGGTCGTTGAATAGTATTTTATTGGTAAAGAAATAGACCTAAAACAAAAATATATAAAGATTAGAAAATATAACACACTTCACTATAAATTTAGAATTACATCCGTAACAACTAATAAAACTTAATAATACATACCCGATAAGGGTCTATAGTTTAATAATATTTTAAAATAGTATTATTTTAGCTTCACAATAAAAGTAACTTGTCGACCGAGCGAGCGCAGCGAGCGAAGCTTCTCAGTTTCCACTAGCCGAAAATTCTTTTGTCTGTCCGGATGTTATCGCCTACAGGTCGCATTTCTGAACCGATTCTTATGAAATTTTGTGAGCAGGTTCGGTAATTTTATAGAATTTTTTAGTCGAGCCAGTTTTTCGAAATTTTATAAAATGGCGATAATATATAAAAAAAACCTTATATCTCAGCTATTTAAAAAAAAAACAAAAATGTCATTAGACATTTTTGTTATCCTTATTAAGACGCAACTTTTTTGTATGAACAACATAGTGAAATTCATTAAAATCGCTATAAATCCATACATTAAATTCTTATACGATAGTTCACAAAAAAATCAATAGATGGCGCAGCAAAGCTTTTAATACTCGCAAATTCATTTAAGAGTGACTTGATTTATTGATTAAAATGAGATTGTTTGAATTGCGTGTATTTTTTTTTTAAACTAAGTGCGTTTGACCTCTATCTTGCCTGATGAGAAGCATAGATGAGATCTAGGGTGGTACACGCAAACTGAAAAAAAAACTTAAGAATTTATTTGGTTAATGGTATTGTATTGTGGATTGCTTTGCTTGGTGGAATTATCTTGAACACTTGAAATAAATCTGATATCAAAAAACTTCATTGTATGATTAGAATCCTATTTAAAAAAAAGTAATATATACGTATATGTATATAATAGATTCGATTTCAAATTGAACTTTCTTTTTTGAACTTTAAATTTGTTGCGCAAATTACATAAATATACATACCTATAACCAATAGGTCAAACCATGCATTTCTGACGACTGCCGACCTCCGTGGCTTAACGGTCATCACGCCAGACGGCCACACCAGAGGTCCCGGGTTCGATCCCCGGTCGGGTCAAGATGGAAAATAATCTTTTTCAGATTGACGTGGGTTTTGGAATATTTATTTATACATACATATATGTATTTGTTATAAAATATAGTATTGTTAAATTAGCATCCCGTAAAGTCTTGAACTTACTCAATCTGTGTGATTTGTCCGTATATATTTATTATTATATTATTATCTATATTATTTCGAGGCGGAAAAGGCAGGTCTCAGTCAATTTTTTAGTGGTATTGACCAACCACAAGAACTTTTACTTTCTTTACAGCATTGGTAGGTTGGTTTCAAAACTCTTCTAAGCCAGGGACACGGTAAAATATCGGTTATTTCATGAAAGGGCTCGCGAGGTCTACTGTTCTCACAGAACCACTAGTAATAATAGATATCGGTAGATGCTAGGCCAAGAATAACAACCAAAAATGCAGAATCGAATATGAATGAATACAGTTTCTTCTTCTTCTTCTCTCAGCCGAAAGACGTCCACTGCTGGCAAAGGCCTCCCCCAAGGATTTCCAAAACGACCGGTCCTGCGCTGCCCGCATCCATGCGCATCCCGCGACCTTCATCAGGTCGTCGGTCCACCGAGTGGGAGGCCTGCCAACACTACGTTTTCCGGTTCGTGGTCGCCACTCGAGAACTTTTCTGCCCCAACGGCTATCTGTTCTACGAGCTATGTGCCCCGCCCACTGCCACTTAAGTTTCGCGATTTTGCGGGCAATGTCGGTTACTTTAGTTCTCCTACGGATCTCCTCATTTCTGATTCGATCACGCAGGGAAACTCCGAGCATAGCGCGCTCCATCGCCCTTTGGGTGACCTTGAGCCTTCTTATGAGGCCCATAGTAAACGACCACGTCTCAGTTCCGTATGTCATTACTGGCAACACACACTGGTCAAAGACGTTAGTCTTGAGACACTGGGTATTTTGGACGAAAAGATATCGCCAAGCTTCACGAACGCTGCCCAACCGAGTTGGATTCGACGGTTGACCTCTTTCTCGAAGTTGGACTTACCTAACTGAACTGTTTGTCCCAGGTATACATAATTGTCAACAACTTCGAGTGTAGAGTCTCCAACCTTCAGAGGAGTGGGTGCGACACGGATATTAAACATAATTTTCGTCTTGTCCATGTTCATTTTTAGACCCACTTGTTGAGAGGCTCTACAGAGGCCATCGAGCATTGTGCCTAGGTCTTCCAAGGTCTCAGCCATGACTACGATGTCGTCAGCGAATCGAAGGTGAGTGATGTACTCGCCGTTGATATTGATACCGAGTCCGCTCCAGTCCAGAAGCTTGAAAACATCTTCCAGGGCGGCGGTGAACAGTTTCGGAGATATCACGTCTCCCTGTCTCACCCCTCGCTGCAACTGGATAGGTTTGGAGCCTTGATCCTGGAGACGGACCGACATGGTGGCGTTTTCGTACAGACACTTCAGCGCTTCGATATATCGATAGTCAATTTGGCACCGTTGGAGAGACTGTAGCACAGCCCAGGTCTTGATCGAATCGAAGGCTTTCTCGTAGTCCACAAACGCCAAGCATAAGGGCTGATTATACTCCTCAGTCTTCTGTATAATCTGCCGCAGCGTATCACTTACATACGCTGCTGTCTACGGTACTAAAGCCTTTTCGGAAACCGTCTTGTTCGGGAGGCTGGAAGTCGTCAAACCTGCGAGCGAGACGATTCGTAATGACTCTCGAAAACAGTTTGTAGACATGGCTCAGAAGTGAGATAGGCCTATAATTCTTCAATAAGGTTTTGTCGCCTTTTTTGAAGAAAAGTACCACCACACTTCTGTGCCATGCCGTAGGCGTTTGTCCCTCGAGTATGACGGAATCGAATAGCTTCTGAAGAGCTTTTAATACCGGTGTTCCACCTGCTTTCAGAAGCTCAGCCGTGATTCCATCATCACCCGGTGCCTTATTGTTTTTTAACTGTTTGAGAGCCATTCTAATCTCGTATAGGCTGACGTCCGGGATATCTTCGGTGTAGTGTCGGGTCAATCTGGCTCTTGGATATTTGGCCAGATTACTGACAGGTGTGCGTACGCTGGTGTATAATTGTCCGTAGAACTTCTCAACCTCTTCCAACAGCTCTGGCTTCGACGAAATGATTCTGCCATCCTCAGTCTTCAGCTTGGTCAGTTGGCTTTGACAAACAGACAGATCCCTTGCAAACACTTTTGAGCCCTTATTTCGCTTAATCGCCTCTTCAATACGGTCAGTATTGAATTGGCGTAAATCGCGAGTAAGGGACTTGGAGATCTGTCAGTTTAGACGTCGATACTGAGCAGCATCGTCAGAGGACTGCAGAACCAAGTTTCGTCTTTCTTCAATGAGTGTGTTGGTGAGGTCCGAGATCTTTTTGGTTCCTTTTGAACGGCGGGTTTTGAAAGCCTTAGACCCAGCTGTTTGGACAATTTGCACAAACCTGTCATTATAATCGTCCAGATTTTCGCAGTCTCCCAGGCATTCGAAGCGATTCTGCAACTCGAGTTTAAAATTTATGACAGGTGAAATAAGTATGTATGTGCCAGCGCACGTATAATAAGATCCAAAGAGGATGAACGCGTAGCCGCGTTACAATTTTAAGTTAGACCTTCTATAATACAACAGTGAAAACCACATCAAATTTGGTCCAGTAGTTGTTTCGTGATGCGCGTACCAACACACAGACAGAAAGACAGACAGACAAAAATTCTACAAAAAATAGTTTTAGCTTCTATTGGCCCCATGAAGACTCCTCAAATTTGTTTTTTTTTTAAATCTTCTATGTACAGACATAGACCAGTCACAGTTTTATTATATGTATTGATTGATTAGTTTGCTTCAAGTGGGTTGGGAAACAATAACTGTATAGTTATCTATCAATACTGTCGAAAGTTTACATAAAGTAAATATTTGTGAATCATTCACCTATGTATACTATCTGTATTGTGTGATCTTTTGTTCGAAACCTATTATGTATAACTGAATAAATAAAAAATATTGTAATTTATAAGTGAATCTAAGAAATTGTATATATTAGATATATTAGGTATTTAATAATAATAATTTATTTTATATATCGATAGAAGACTATGCAACAGCACTACAGAACAAGCAAAGCTTAGCTTCACCGGAGAAGCATTGAAGCTCTTTGAAGCTGCACCTTGTTGAAGGATTTAAAATGCATAAAGCTACAACACAAAGTCTTCTGTAGTATTGCATTTGGTTGAATTGTTATCTCGTGTATTCCATGAAAAGAAAAGCAATTCTTTATGACTATACATAAAATGTTTTTGATAGAAACCAAACGTTTTGTTTTTTGCTTTAAATTAATTTCTAAATCACTTATTAAAAAAAATATATATTTACAATATGTTAAAATAACGATAAGCAACTTATAAGTCACTTGCTTGCTACGGCCACGTATTATCCCCTGGGATCTGGTCCAATATAGTCCAGGACACGTGCCCGTACTGCCCGTCGCCAATCGCTCCCCTGACTACGACCGGGATACGGACCGAGACGGTCCAGTCGGTCCCGGGGGAAACGATCTCTTTGTTGGATAATATTATATTAAGTTCTTGTTTCTGACCTATATGGAATGGAACGTTAGGAAGGGAAAATTTCTGTTTCTTTTTTAAAGAAAAAAAATTGTTAACGAAAATTATGATTTACTTACTGATACTGACTTTCCGTTAGAACCTTCTTTAAAGAATTAGAATACTTATAAGGTCATCCTTATTTAATTGCCAATGTAATTTATATACATACATACATATTATCACGCCTTTTTCCCGTGGGGGTAGGCAGAGACTAGCGATTTCCACTTGCTACGATCTTTACAGATCTCTCTTGTTTCCTCTACACTCATCACTCTCTTCATACATGCTCTCCGGTTATGGGTGCTCCTAATATCTCCCTTTTTAAGGAGGTCCGCGATCTGGTCGGAGTGCGTTTATATTTTTTTTTTAATTTTCCTTAACCACAAGTGAAAAAAATATTTTTGTTCTTCAGTTGTGGGGTGAGGGAAATAATTAATTTGTATGTAATTATATTTTGTATATATTTTAAATCGAAATTTGTTTGCTAATTAGATATCAAACGATGTTCTTGTTTTACAAGTAAGAGCAGAAAGGCTCTTTTACAATTTCTCAGCCTAATTACATTTTTAAATATATTATTTTTGTCAAAATAAGTCTGGAAATGTCAAAGTCGTTTCACCCACATTTGATCCTAAGTATTATAAAGACACAAGTAATAGTAACCCAGTTTTTCGATCACATTGGAGCCAGTCTCCCGGGACGAGTCGTATTCAAGAGAGCCAACTCGCGCGTGACCAAATGTTGTCAATTGTTCCCTTGACCCTTATGGGAAAAATAGTATTTTTCGAACTACTTTTTGTGGAATCCATACATTATTATATCTCAATAAAATGTAAGTAAGTAAAAATGGCCGGTAGGAGGCCTCGGAGGCCGCCGGTCAGTGGCCTGTGGTGTGGCCTAGAATAGCACCATAGACCCATCTCTTCCCGTGGGTGTCGTAAGAGGCGACTAAGGGATTTAAAACACCGGAGGATGGGCAGCAGCATCTTTCCGCGTACTATGCCATCACACTGCGATCGCCAACCCGCCTGCCAAGCGTGGCGATTACGGCAAAAATCCTTGGGGGAGGCCTTTGTCCAGCAGTGGACATCTTTAGGCTGAGAGAAGAGAAGTAAAAATACTCTAATGCACTAAAAAATTAAGGATTGTAACATTATGACTTAGTATATAGGTAATGCGTAAAAAGGTGTATTTATAAGTCATATTGGCACCCATATACAACGAAACGGATATGGTATACCTATGCGAGGGTCAGAGGTACTTGTTTCCACGGAAGACCAGTATTGTGGATCCACGACACATGCTGAGCTGAGGTTGTTTTGGTGTTTGTGTAACTGTATACCGGTAATCTATATAATCAGGTATTCTATAATTGTATAGAGCAACCGGTAGGTATTGACCTAGCCAATGTATAGAATTGAATTGAACTTGAATAAAACAGTTCACAAAGTTATATCTGCGTTTATTTGAGTTGAAGTTAATGTAAGCATTCTAAAACTAACATAGGTACGGAGTACGTCTTATTTTATAAGTCGACAAGAAACACGAGCCATGTAGTCAGGGGAGCGATCGGTGACGTGACATTTGATCGAGCAATATCGAAATAAGGGGATTGTTGGGATCACTGGAGACAACGTAAACTGTCACAAAAATACTGCTAGAGATGTTTATTCTTACTACAAAACGATGTCTAAAGTTAAATACGTGTTAAACACATCACCCTTACAATTAAAATACACGTGCTTTAATGACATTTTCTAGTTTATCAACGGGTAATGTGATTAGCAAGTATTTAACTTTAGATATCGTTTTGTAGTAAGACAGGTTATGTTTTAGTTTTTGGTATTTTTTGAAATATTGATTATTTGGAAAACTTTCTATTTTATTTGTAGGTTAGGTACACAATCCATTTATCTTTTTTGTTATATCATTAGCTTCTTAACGAGACTTCGTCCGTGCAAAATTTTCTTTAGATAATATCTCATGTTTAAAACGGCGTATCAAGATAGTGATTACAACTCAAAAAATAAAAAAATATGATCTAGATAAGAAGAAATTTCATAAATACTAACTAAAAAAGTTAATTTTAAGACCATTGCTAAAAGCCAGTTATTTACTAGCCTTCTGACCTTACCACAAGGCAACATGTTGTCGGTACTGTACGAAATCTGATTAATTTATTATTATTTTAGTTTAGTTTTAGTTTTTCTTTTTACTAAAAATAAAACTCGACATTAAAGCTTTCGTCAACTGCGACTAACTTAATTCTGGATGAGTGAAGCCGAGAGCGAACTAAGTTACCGGCATAACTTGACAACTGAAAATGTTAATACACGCCTAACTTTCCGCTCTCATTAAGTATAGCTTTGACTTTGTCAACTGAACTCAGATGTATGTACGCCTTAAGGAAGAAATGCAAGTTTAAAATGTTCCATTTAAAAACTGCGGACAGAATTATGAAAAAAATAATTTATGGTCATAGAATAACGCATCTAGTGTTATTTTTTGCCGCCTGGCGTAAGTCGCAAAGGAATTGCTTCTTATAACAAATCGGTGAGAATGAGATGCACATTCATTTAAAAGAGAATAATATCCCTTGCTACAAAAACTAGGTATTTTCTTTAACAATACAAACCATTTAAAATCAGTCACAACTGGCGTCAATTAAATCAAGGGTGTTGCAAATAGAGTTAAAAATACGCGAAAACATGTTTCAAATACAGTTGGGAATTTTAAAATCGGTCCTTTGGCACGTCCGCAGTCCGTTTCCGGTCAGATTTCTCATCCGTCATAATTTCCGGACGATACGCGTCGTCCGGTCCGGTTCGGTACGGAGATCGTTTGTTTCCCTAACTGTTTTCATTATTTTATTAACTATCACTCGTAGCCATGTTTTTTTATGGATCGAATATTAGTCTGTCAAAATAAAAGTACGGTTGCGGAAAAAAGTAACAAAACCACTGTTGGAAACCTGTAAAACTCCCTGTGTGTGTAGGTGTATAGTAACTGTGTAGTTATTGAGTGTTGCGCGTACGTAAACATACTGGCAAACAGACGAAAATAAAAAAAATATATTTTGGCTTCCTATAAAGAACTAGCTTTTGGCCGCGGCTTAGCCCACGGGAACAGTGCTTTTTCCCGGGACGAAAGGTGCCCTATGTCCTTCTCAGTACTTCTAACTATATGACATGTATGGCATTTACAGGAAGATTGGTCACTAGATGTGAAGAGGTAACAAACAAACAAACTCACTTTCGAATTTATAATATAAGTGAAGATTATATTCAAAGATACCTATTCTTGTTTCAGATTTACCCCGGTTCGTGGGGCCAGGGTCCAATGTGACCGTGGCGGTGGGGCGGGACGCAGCCCTCACCTGTAGGGTTGACAACCTACAGACTTTTAAGGTATGAGGACATCTGTGTCAATCCATGGAAAAAGGTACCTTATGGTCATTGGCCCTTAAGTCGTTCAGAAATACGAATCTGACAACTTTACTTAGCTTATAATAAGCTCAATGACGTAAGTGCCAACGTCAATAAGGTACCTTTTCTCGTGGACTGTCACATTTACAACATGCATCGTAGGCCAGATATGTTCTGTGCAAAAGTTAGAGGTAGAAAATCTGTTAAAAGTACATATGCATTTATGACAACTTCGTAGAAACTTAATTCCAAAATTATAGACGATAAATTTTTTTAAACGACTATCCAAAACCGAGTGTTGTTTCCAGGGTCCATGTCGATTTATTCATATGTTAGCTCAGTCATATTTATCTCACATATTACAGTATATCAGGTAAAACTTAGTTGTCCAAATAAAGAACAAATCTTTGGATTACGAATACCTACATACACACACATTCATGTCTTTTTCTATTTACCCAACACATAGAAGCCGCCCTGAAGATCTCATACAATGGCAAGACATCTTAGATTAATTCCATAAGAACATATAAATAAGCGACTGGCCGGAATAGAACAATTACCGTATTTTCCCCTACGCTTATCAAGATTAATTGGTTGGTGGTGGTTTCTACCGTGAGGATAATATTTGTCTTCCATGGATATATATTTCTTAATGCTTCACCAAATAATGCTAAATGGATGCTATTGAAGTGTATTCTTAAAGTCAAATAAATGTTCTCGAGTATAATCCCATGATTATGAAGTTTATGATTTTAAAACTCATTTAATAATTATTACAGCTAACATAAATATAAATTTTCAAAAAAAAAAACAATCAAAAATTGACATAAAACCAGGTACTTACTAAAAACTGCGAACTGTATCTGTAAATAAAAAAAAATGATTTACGCAAACAATATTAAATTTTGCTAAAGCAAATTGTTGGTCAAATCAATAACAAACAACGACTGTTAATTAAGGTGAAAGCCAAGCTTTGGCTGTCCATACATTTTGTTCTACAGCAATGCTCTAAACTTCGTTAATGATTCTCATAATAAAATCGAATTTCCAATTCTTATGAAGTAATTGTGCTCTCATGTTGAATTTAACATAATAATGTATAATAATTTACGAGAAAAACGGCATTTAAAATACGACAAAAATTGAGATTCTTGTTGATGTGTGCGTAATATTTTGTGACATTTAGGGGCGACGTCTAGCAGATTTATTACAAACTACTGACTACTACTATTTATATAAAAGCACTTTGAGACCTAAATGCATGCTACCTCGATGTTGCTTGCCTTGACAGCGCCATCGGCTGTACGTGAAAAACAAAAGAAAATCATGAAATGCTAAAAAATTATAAAATAGCAAGTTTCAATATTAAATACAATTTAGGGTTCAATATACTTATTTTTATAAAAGATTTTTTATGGTGAAATTTAAATTTGATTACGTGGACTTTTGGATATCAAGACAGGCTATCTAAATATGACATCTGGACATCACCTGTACATATGGATGTGATGTCCTGGACTTTATGTCCTGCTGTCCAGGTTTTCGTATCCACATGACCAGACTCCCACGTCTTCAAATTTATATGTGCAGGTGATGTCCAGATGTCCAGGTCTTCAGCTCCACATTTTCAGATCTTCATTTCCAGATGTTCAGGTGATCATCTCCTGAAGCTTTGGTCTTCATATTCAGCTGTCCAGCATTTCATATGTACATGACCAGACACCCAGGTCTTCACATCCAGATGTCAAGAGGTCATATTCAGATATCCCTGCCTTCATATTCAAAAGTCCCAGTTATCAAATTTAAATTTCACCATAAAAAAATCTTTCATAAAAATATGTACTGAACCCTAGATTTAATATATTATTACAAGCTTGCCATTACGTATATGACTGGACTGGAATATTTGTGCGAATTCATCTCAGGCATTCATCGATACGTTGTTGCCGATCTGTGCGAGGTGTAAGATGGCAACGTTGCTTTTTTTTACCCAAAAAGATAATTCTTTTTACAATCATAAGTTTCGTCCTGAAACTTAAACAATTTAATTTTGAAAATACTTTTATCAAAAGACATTATAGTAGGTAGATATTATACACGTAGGTATTCATTTACAAAAAATAAACTATAGGAATATGTGCATACATTTATATTTAGTTTCAAAGAAAACAAATATTACTGATTAATTATTTTTTAGTTTGCATTTCACAACATGTTTTCTGAACGTCTAATTTAATCCTAGAACTTCTAGGGCACGAAGTATCGATACTTTGAATTATCGATAAAGTCGAGGTGGGCTCGACCTCCGTGATTTATATTAATTATTTTTTTCCGATTTTATTTAAATACATTTCATTGAAAGTGTGATTATGTATTGACCATTGACAGTGCTGAATCTAATCGATCAGATTCGGATAAGTATTAACAAATTATCAATTAAAATGTAAATAAGGTACCTGTGTATTACTTTTTCACTTTATGCATAAAATACGCATTTATTATTTGCAGATTTATTTTTACACGACTGACCATAAAAGGAGTGTTATGTTTTCAGGGTTCATGTATGTATGTAAGTCTGTATGTAAGTTTCTTTATTCCACCATAAGTCCTGAATGGCTTAACAGATTTTGATGTGAGAGGTATTTTTAGATTCCTTGCATTCCTCCGAGTGACATAGGCTATATGACGTCATCATAAAAACAAAATGGCGGATTATATATGCGATAAATAGCAGACCAAAAAACAATAAAATTTGATCAATCTTATCGAGTGGGGTATCAAATTGAAGGGCTTTAAAAGGCGATTTGAAAAATGTATATTACTTATATGTTTGTATATAGGTATACTTTTTGAGTAAAAACTTGTCAGTCGTGTTTTTTATTTTTAATAATTAGCTTGTTGCATATTTAAAAACGATATTAATTTATAACAACAATAAAAGATATCGATATTCGTCGTGGCATCGATGTAAGTCTACACTATATACATATCTATCTACTAGCGTTGCAGGACTATCGATAGTATTGACACGTGTCAAATGTCAATACTGTGGCAGGAAATGCACAGCACAAGTGTTTCTTTATACACTAATTCTGTAATACAAAAACAAAAACTGTAACACAGGTTTGTCGTAATGAAGAATTTATCATCACCATCCATTATACCAAGCTATGAAGGAGTCATCATGAATAATGACTGCAATATTTAACAATTTATGTTGGAAAGGAATAACTATACCTAATCTTTTGTTTTCTTTAATAAAAAAAGGTCGGAAAATAAATTTCCACTTCATTACTAAAAATAAAAGTCAACAATATGTACTATTTAGTTTTATTTAAAAAATATAATTCTAGTCATACAATTCAATAGAACATTATGACCATAACGTCTGCGGTGCTGCTTGCTGATTGATAGAAAATGGATGTTCGAACTATTGCTAGATTTGCGTTGGGAATTTAAGAGGTGGTGAAATCCAAACTGCTGAAACTATTGGTAGATAGGTATTTAAATTACAGTTTCTTATTACTAATTATGATTTTGCACTACTGAACTAGTGCCTCTCCATTACTGAAGGTTGGCCGTCAGATTCGCAAACTCTTCTCTGTTCGTCGCTAAGCGAAACAGCTCCTCAACCGTGGTGACTCTGGTCCACTCACATATGTTTCTCAGCCATGATTTTTTGCGTCTTCCAACACATCTCTTGCCTTCTATTTTTCCCATAAGTTGAAGCAGCTGATATCTGTTGTGTCGCAAAACGGGTCCCAAATATTCAACTTTGCGCTTTTTGACAGTTTGCAACAAAAGTCTAGACACTGCAACGCGCTGGAGGACTTTTTCGTTGCTGAGTCCAATTGAAAACTTGAACTACATAGGTACCTATATTAATTCTCATAAATATATATTTTTGCTTTCTTACAAAATATGACAATGACAAGAAGAAATTATAGGTTATTTTTCGCTCATTGTATTTTTTAAATTTCTTTTTCTTTTTTCTTATGCTGCCAGCCAGTCCGATTGGCATTATTGTAGTTAGACACTCTTTTGAAATAAGTGCCATCTAGTAGCGTATTTTTAAATTTATAACAATGCTTTGCGCTATATTTAATGTCATTTTGAAAGCTCTCGTCGTAGTGTGAGTGAGTGTAGAGATACGAAGATTCATGGCAGATTCTATTCTAAAGCTTTTTTTTCATTATGTTGACTGAAATATAATCGTAGGCCATAAAATAAATAAAATAGTATGTTTACCGCTCGCCAATTCAAAATGTTTGCCTATAAGTACTGCAACAACGCAACAAAAAAAATAAAACGGAAAATGTTGCTATCAACGCCATCCAGCGGAAATTGTTCAATGAACAGCCCTTCGCTTTATCCTTAATATGGCGTCAAAATTTCAATTTAAAGTTCCATTATGTTAGAGCTTTCACGCTCCGCTGAGTCGCAGCTTTTAAAATAGGAAAGCTAGAGCTTGGATTGAAATAAATAGTCCCCAGACAAAGAAGATATATTTTGCTTAATCTATACATATAATAAAACAGTAAAAATATTTTGTCTGTACATTTAATATTTTTGACAGAAATGGATAGAGGGAGACCTAAAAAGAACAATAGAAAGCAAAAAAATTTTTTTGGAATTTCTTGTCTGTCTGTCTGTCTGTCTGTCTGTCTGTATGTATGTACGCGTTTCACGCAAAAACTACGGGACGGATTTGAATGAAACTTTTTTTGTTGTATAGCTATTAAGCCTGGGCAACATATAGGCTATAATTCATTTTGAAAACTGGAACACCTGATGAAGAACCATAACGGAACAGCTAAACTATAAGTAATATGGAAATGGTGCCTTAACAAAAATCGTTCAACCTGATGAGCATTTTCTGCCGACGTATAAAAATTGAAGATCTGGAACATCTGATGAGAAGCTCCAAGAGACCAGCTACACTATAACATATATGGAAATGGCGCCTTAGCAAAAATCGTTCAACCTGATGAGCATTTTCTGCTGACGTATAAAAATTGAAGATCTATGGAACATCTGATGAAAAGCTCCAAGAGAGATTTTTCATCTAAGCGAAACTCACGCGGGCGAAGCCGCGGGCGACAGCTAGTCTTAAATAAAGTAAGTTTATTTGCTACACTTCGGTTAGTTCTAGGCAAGTTATAATGGAATTTGTCTCAAAGTTTGAAATATGTATTGTAAGTTTTTCGCTTTGAAAATATAAAAAATTCAAATTAACTGTAGTTCATACTCAATCATCATAGCTTAGTAAAGCTATGTTATAAAATAATCCACTCTGAATTAATCTTACTTTCTGTTGAAACCCTTAAATGTATGGACAAAGTTTATTTAATTTACAGACACTTTTAAATTAAAATTCAAATGAGGTACAACTGAATTAATTTGTACAAAGTAGGAATTAGTTTTTAAGATAGTCGATACTCCAAGGGCAAGAGACCCTGTTATTTACGAAATTACTCTTGGCTTTCTTTACAAGATTCATAATTCTAAACTAATTTATCTTGCAACAATTACATAATTGTTCTAGATTAATATTAATTTCTTATTTTGTATATAACATGTGTAGTGTATAGTAGAAGCAGTGGCTGTAACGCCATTATTAAAAGCAAGACACACCGATTTTTTTCGAATATCACCAGACTTTCGAAATAATAATTTTAGTATAGAAGTAGCATTCACTAATGTACTCGTACGTACAGGTACACCCCTTCCCAGCTGTCGAACTATTTCCAGGCAGCGATTTACTTTTGCTTTTGAATTCCGTACCTCCCATCACGACATGTTTCATGTGTGACGCTCATATATTTTGTGCTATTTGCAAATATATTGCTCATATCGGAACGCGTTTTATGTGACCTGACAAATTGTATTTATGAGTTTACTGACTCTATTCTACCAATCACAAAATAAATAAAAAATAAAGTATTTGCATAACGATGTCACATTTCCTTCCATGTTATATTTTCTGAAATGTAATAACGAATCTGTCAATACTACACCATCACACAATCAACAAAAATGAATCCGGCAGATTTAATTTATCTGTGTTTGTCCAATCCACACTGTGATTATACTTCAATATTACATCCTCGAGATTTAATACCAAGTAGTACGTGTCTTTTCATGTACTTCCTTCACACAATACAAAGCATATATTCTATAAATAAATAAGAACAAAAACGAACTTTTTAGGTCATCATACATTCACTCATTGATACAGTTCCTTCGTTCACCGACTGTTAGCTAATGTCTTTCGTGTTTCGTGTGCGCACCGTCACACATACTCTCGTTCAAATTATTATTATTTTTTCTATCTATCAAGTTTAATAAGTTACTTAACACGCGGAAAAGAAGAGAAAACATAAAGAAGATATTATGGTATCAACTCGCCGCGCCATAAACTATGCTGCTTGGAGGAAAAGTTGAATCGCTTCAAACGATATGAAGACGACAATATCAGCCAACCTACCCTCGCAATAGCTATTTTTAAATTTACTTATTGAAAAAGTATTAAAATTACATAATACGCTTGGAAGCGTGGTCTGACAATTGTTATCAACAATCTAAGAAGATAAAAATCATGGTTTTCTACCATCTTAATGTGGTTATACGAGATATTGTTCAGGTATAAACTATTTCTTTCCTAACGTCATCAGTACAAGATGCAACAAGGACTAATGCAAAAAGCATTAGGGTACAAAAATGATCCGGGACCAAATTATTACTTCCCTAACGTGGTAATACGAGATATTATCCAGGTATAGTACGAGATACTACGAAATATTATCCAGGACCAAGCTATTACTTTCCCTAACGTGGTAATACGAGATATTATCCAGGGATAGTACGAGATGCTACGAGACATATCCAGGACCAAACTATTACTTCCCCACAGTGGTAATACGAGATATTATCCGGGGATTTTATGTTTCTAAAGTGGTAATACGAGATATTATCCAGGAACAAAATTATTACTTTTCCTAAAGTGGTAATACGAGATATTATCCAGGATTAGTACGAGTTACTACGAGATATCATCCAGAATCAAACTATTACTTCCCTAACGTGGTAATACGAGATATTATCCAGGGATAATCTATTACTTTCCTAACGTGGTAATACGAGATATTATCCAGGAAAAGTACGAGATTCGGATCTGCCAGTTCCGATCGGATCCAGTACAAGACCTGGAATCAACATCGATGAAAAATGAAAGCCCTTGGCGGCCGTACCGGATGAAATAATATAACTATTTGGACAGGTCTCTGAACGCTGGGGAAAGATCCTGCTGGAGAAGTAATCGCTGTTGTGTCAGTGGCTGCGAGAAATCGGGATAAGAGGTAAGAAAGTGCCCAAGGCCAATTTATTAGGTTCAGACATTGCTTGATTACTCATAAGTTGACAAAAGATTTGATAGAATCAAATTAAGATAAGTCTTCTTGACCTACAATAAGAAATAAAAGTTCAATTTACTGTTAATCACTGGTGGTCACATAAACATTTTTCAATGATACAATATTTAGAATCCATCTAAATTCGTGCAACTATGTATTATTATTACAAATTACAAAATAACATATTATGACAATATGTTGCGTTTCAAAAACCACTGAGATCATTGGTTTTTTTGTTCCTGTATCATTTATCAACTTAAACCCAAATATCGCCAAGTCATGTTGATGTTACGTTGTTGCTGTATACTCATATCATGATATGCAATATGAAAATGTCTTAAGAAATTGACATATGAATCCAATCAACAAAATAAGCAGCCCGCACCTGAATTTCTAACAAAACCACTAATGAAGTTGAGAAAACACACGCCTTCCTCCAACATGACGTACACAAAGGTACGAATAGCTTCGAGCAGCCAACACGCCAGTGTCTGTAGCAGTGCAGCGTTGCCAGCAAAGAGGAGCTCGACTGCACGCGTCTGCACGCATCAACAAGTCGCGTGATCACCGGCGCCAATTCAGGTACCTACCACACGCTGGTCATATTCAGTACTTTTACAATAACTGGCGAACAATTATCGACGATCAAGTATTGCTGTTCTATGTCAATGTGTGTTCTAGACTACTGAACTAAAAATAGTCTTTTTCCTGAAATTAAAATGCTTAACGCCTTATTAACTTGTAATCTCGGTGCCATGCCACCCTAACATGAGTTACCAGATCAATTCGTTTCTCCAGAATTTTTAACACTAAAAATTAAAGAGCTTTTGATTTATGTTAAATTAATGAAAGTTAAATGAATCCATCAATTGTCTTCATTTTAAAATGGAAACATATGTACCGTATGCCGACTAATATCCCGCATTGAACATATGGTAATAACTGACCTTAAATATGTCAACTTTCTGGTGACCTTTCACTTATAAGCCTAAGATTCAAATTCATTCAATTATATGAATTTAACTACTTACTTTGGGTCTTTGCTAGGCCCGTACATTTTGACCAAATTTTTTTGAAGCCGCTTTAATCTTTGCTGAGAGGCCAAGCTGGCCATTGGTAGCCTATTTGTTAAATTATTATAATAATTTGTATCGGCTTAGACTACACATCATATAAATACATGAAAGCTTAACGCTCCCTTTTGGTTCAGTAGTATGAAAATATAAAAATAAAGGAAGAAATATTTAACCTATGCAATTATGCAAGTCCTTATGTTCATATTTTAAAGGATTAAAAAAAAAAATAAATAAATTCTAATTTATTTACAATACTTCTAAATACTATTTTGCTTTTACAAATTCGATCATTATACGACTTCATCGGTACCTTCAAGATTGCGTACGGTTGGATAATAATAACAATATTTCATTGTTCACCTTTTTAACAAACAGTTATACCTTATTATACATGAGTAGGTATATTATTATGTTTGTTGTTTATTTGTAATATCTTTATTGTACCTGCTACCAAGGATACACAGTTAAACAAAAATGAAAAGGGCAGTGGAATTATTGTGTACTTATGAAAAAAAAAAAAATTGAACTATATACTTATAGACTAGCTATGCTTACAATTATGTTTGGTTTGAATAAGTACCAAACGCTTTGAGCGCGAGAAGTTTCTTTGGCTTCAAACATGTTAATATAAATATTGTAATTACTTTATAATTTAATCATTACCTACTTTTCTTAGTAGTAAATAACTGAACTAATACAGGATTTTTTCTTATTGTCAACGTTTTTTGGTGGGTCTACTATCGAAAAACATTATAATTTTTGAACTAAAAGTTCTTACGAATTATGCTATGATTCTTTCTGTGTTGGCGAGGTCATTCGAGGTAATTGGAGTGCATTTGAAATGACTCACCACATTAATTGTTTACAACTTTTAGGTGCGTTCTTTGGATTGCAACGTGATACACGTTGTTAGCATTACATTAATTACAAATTACAGGATTTAAATCCTTTGTGGAAATAATAAAAAAAAAAAAAAATTTTTTTGTGTATTGCTCAGAATCGACCACATCTCTGTTATCTCTTACAAAGGATGGACGGCATATAATTCTTCTCTCTAACGAGAGAAATACGAGGCAATAGTAATGTGAAACATATATATATTTGCTTTTTACATACGTCATAATCATAATCATTTACCACGTTTGATTAGCTGGTCATTGACCTATTTGCACCTAGGGTTTCCGAAAACGGGACCCAAATGCTTATGAAATCGACGCATTTAACGGACGTCGGAAATTGCAATAAGTAGGTATTTCTTCTACGCATTTCCACTTTTCGCTTTCATTTTTAAAATACCGTAGAATAAATTATTGAAAAAGAAGGCCACGAGATACGGCTCGTACATATTAGCCCAATAATGGCATCACCTTTTTGTTGGAAAGTTTGCAGTTTCTGAAATATCGTTTATGAGACCTAATAAAAACCTTTCATTATCATCTTCTAGACAACTGCACCCTCGTGGTATAGCCGTTCCTTGCATTACATTGGCCGACAAGCGTATAGGCAATGATATTCTTAGTCAGTATAACGTTACTTAAGACGATGGTTTTCTTTTTGTCAATTGAATAAAGTAAATTATTATTCTACGCCTTCAAATTAGGATTATATATTTTAATTCAACAAGTCGAAAAGAGTGCATATTATGGACTTATTTTACCTTAAGGATAAAATTGATAAACAATAATCAGAATTAATAAAAAACAATTAATTAGACTGTTTAAAAGTATTTTTAAAATAAAAATATAAACCTGGGATCCCGACATTGTTTTACAATATATGTGTAATATCTACACGAATTATTCTGTTACAATTGATTTATCAGCCAAAACACTTTTTTCGCGTATCAACAGGACAATGCGTATAGACGCTTATGCATGCTTGACATAATTACTATTAATTGGTACTATTAATTACCTTTGAGAAAGAATCGTATAATAATTTATTTCTTTGTTTTAATGATTTAATTATATCCTCCGCTCATAGTTATTCCAGTTCGGAACTCAACATCCCATATTTTGATAAAAATATTAATTACTTAGCTATTTGAAATGAACATTCCAATTTCGTTTATTGTCAAGTACTAATACATTAGGTATTGTAAACCTAATTTGGAGAGAAAAATAAACTATTTATTTATTAATTATTACGTAAATTGGTATTAACTATAATCATAACGTCACCTCTTCAATGATAAGTCGATGAATAAACAAATCTTACGCGAAAGTTGCGTACATGTGAACACATTCACCGCGTAGCGGACACACAGGTGACCAGCCGGGCTGGACTGTCCATCGACTTGATCAAGAGGACGGTGGGCAAGACTGAAAACTCTCTTTATCTTGCAAAGTAAAGTAGTTATATAAACTGCCTTTAAATTAGTTAGATAATACACCATTCGCTAACACAATCCTGTCAAATCAGATTATTATAAGTGTTGAATAACCTTTTTCTTTCATTCTGCAACATATTTACGCTAAACATCTACTTGGTATTAAATCTCGAGGATGTAATATTGAAGTATAATTTATGGTTAAAAGAACTTACCTAAGTGAATTTCAACCAAAATTATACGAAATATTACATCCGAAGAGATTTAATCTCCCACCCATCCCGTTTGACATGCTCGCTCGTAGAACTCTGCTACCATGTCTTATGTGCCCAGGGTTGCAGAATGCAAACAGCAGCTCTAAAAAGAATGACATTAGCTAACAGTCGGTGAACGAAGGAACTGTATCAATGAGTGAATGTATGATGACCTAAAAAGTTCGTTTTTGTTCTTATTTATTTATAGAATATATGCTTTGTATTGTGTGAAGGAAGTACATGAAAAGACACGTACTACTTGGTATTAAATCTCTTCGGATGTAATATTTCGTATAATTTTGGTTGAAATTCACTTAGGTAAGTTCTTTTAACCATAAATTATTATTTATGTTGTTCCTTCTATAACTAACTACATGACTAATCTGTAAACTTTCCACACCTAAACAGATGCTTATTTTTAAGTCAGTGAAATTTTTAAAGAAACAATTCACAGATAAAAAAACTTACATAATGTACTTAAATTGTTATAAATATTTCAAAGTTGAAACTGCTGAAATTCTATACTGGTAAAGAATTAAAGCATACACTTTATCACCAGGTGGCGTGGCTGCGCGTGGACACGCAAACGATCCTCACGATTGCAGGCCACGTGATCACAAAGAACCACCGCATCAGCGTCAGCCACGGCGACGGCGCGTGGACCCTGGGCCTGAAGGAGATAGGCGAGACCGATGGCGGACGATACATGTGTCAGGTCAACACTGAGCCGATGATGAGCCAGACACATCTGCTGCAGGTTGTCGGTCAGCAGACGTTTGTATTATAACTTTAACGTCTTTTGTATTACCTCTATCGGTCAGCAGACGTTTGTATTATTTAACTTTAACGTCTTTTCTATTACCTCTATCGATCTGCTTTTCTATTAGTTCCCTTCTTTCCTACAGCAACTACTGGGCTATTATTTGTGGGTTGTCTCTTTAGGGTCTTGTACTTGGAAAGTAATAGATCCAGTATCTACGCTCTTTTTTTTGTTACTTCTTTCTTGTTATACATGGGTATTATTAATTATTGTTACACATGTTTTATTCTTGCAGCAATATTTACTTACTATTTTTAAATTCTTTTTTCGGGGAAGTTATTTTTAATCAAGATTTCTTCGTCCTTAATTTCCTCTTTTTATATAATTTATACTAAAATTAGTCTAACATACACTATCTCTACACATAATTATTATTTGACAGCTCAATCAACAGCTCTTTAACGCTATAGTTAGTCTTACCCCTCTTGCAGCTGCCTTATAAAATTATCCTTTAATTAGCAAAACTGTTTCGCTATTATGCTGAAAGTACTTTTACCTTCGCTGGCTACATTATCCGTGCCCACAGTGCACTCTGAACAAATGCATGCGAATTCCGGCGAAACCGCGCCGTAATGTGGAATCCCGTAATAGTGATTTTAGCAGATACCACCGCACCAAGTGAGGGTGAAAATTTAGTCATAATTGGTGTGCAGGTATGCGGGAAATCTTTCGACCACTACTGCGGAGATTAAGCCCCATTACAGTGATTTCAGCATTCCTTTTTGATTTGAATTTAGGTTGATTTTTACTACGGAAGTCTATGCATTACAAGCTTTTATATACACAATTTTAAGGTACAAATAAAATTTTGTAAATTTTGTAATTAAATTAAATTAAATTTTATCCACGAAATAGTCTCTTAGGTATATACCTAAGAGACTATTTCGTGGATATTATTATTTTTAAAATATTTTCTATTTACATTTTTCCATACGCATTGAACATATTTTTTGTAACATTTGATTGGATCATCATTCACTTATTTTCAATATATGGATATACACAAATACAAGAATAAATAAAATGTGTCCAAAAAACTCAAAAATTAATTTCCATCGATTAGTGCCTCCCGACATCGACGACGAGGCGAGCAGCAGCGAGATAATAACAAAAGAGGCCGAGAACGCAACCCTGAGGTGCGCCGCGTCCGGCGTGCCTCCCCCCAATATCCTCTGGAGAAGGGAGGACTCTAGGCATTTCAAGATTGATAACGCAACTTTGGGTAAGCTCTTAGATTATAATACTTTAAGTTTTGATTAATAAATAACAGGAGGGCAAGGTAGGAGCCTTGTGGTACGTCGCCTCCAACGTACCGCCTTTCAACATACTTTGCATACTTCGACATTGCGTACTTTAGTACTAGGATACTTTAGAAATAACGTACAGAGACGTTTTGTACTTAGACATTCCGTAACGGAGCCTTAACTCCAAGCATCTTAAGATTAACAACGCAACTTTGCTTAAAAGAACTCAAGCAAATTTACTGTCATTTTGCTAGAATGATCACGATAATGATAGCTAGATCATTATTACACTTGAATGGTTAAGTATATCACAATTTTTTCGTAGACAGAACTTTTACATACCTACTTTAGGAATGTTCTAACATAATATAACAACATCGATGAACCAAATATTTATGAGAATATTAGTACTCGTTTTTTACTAAAATATTAGTACATCAAATATTAAATTTTCGTTCAAGTAGACGAAAAAACAGAATAATGAAAGGAATGCTATGTAACAATAATATTCCATTTGCAACTCTGTAGTGAAATGTTTTAGCTTTATTTTAGTTCTGCTCTAGTTTTACATAGCACAATTATTTATCTTTTCAAAGAAAACAACGTTCGTATGAATATGCAGCTGAATAATATTGTAGTTGTTTGTTTTCAGGTATTCTAATGTTGGCTTGTTTAAAATTGGGGCTTTTGCTACATAAGTACTAGATTATTTTTAAGTAAAAGTTTTAGGATATTTTGTAAACAATTTCAGTTAGTTAATTTATTATTTTGCCCTATTGTTGAAAAAGAGTTCAATTTTCTTGTCACTACTGAATATAAGACTGTGTTGTTTATTATAAAACAAGTATCTGTTTTACTCAAGTGAAGAGTAAACCAGATCTAGTACTAGACCTAGTTCATCAGATAAATGCATTTTTAAGTATAAACCACATTTATGCTAAGACTGTATGTTTTCAGTACCTCATCCTTATGTAATATTATTATATTGTTTGGTATATAGCGCTACGCTATATATGCGCGATTAGCGCAAAGTAATAAATAAATACATACAAAATTCAAAGCCCTAATTACATCTCAAAAACTAAATTTAATTCCATAAAGCAGTTCAACTAAACACCAAACATTTGAAATTGCACTTGAAATGTAAGGTTTAATTTATTTTGTCGTCCAACTACGTCATAAACTAGCAAAAAGTGTGGCCAGACCCAAACCAAGCGAAGTTGTTACTAAAATAAAGCTAAATTTCTGCCCGGGGTCACTATTGAATAAAAGTTTTATGTTGAAATACAAGCGCTTTAGATGACGTAAGTTTTTGACTGTTTGCTAACTACTTACTTTTTCAAATGGTTATTAAATAAAATAGGTAACTGAAATTCTACAGATTATTTTGTAGAATATGCTATTATGAATATAGCTGGTACTAAGCTACTTCTCCGTTTCAAAATTGAATTGTTTTGCATTTTTTTAACAACATCTTTTGGTAATTACATATAATGTCTTCGAATTTTAATTAATATTGCCATTAAAGATTTTGAATTTTGAAATAGTGGAGTTGATTTTGTAATTAATTTTTTCGATTATCTATTTGAAAGAAGGCCTTAAACTTAGTTCGAAGTAATTTTTGACTTTAAAAAATAGTGTTTCGAGCTTGTATTTTACAAATTCGAACTTAAAAATGTATTACTCTGGAAGTCCGTTTAGAGTGCCTTACTAGTAGCGCTTCTAAAACACGCCAAAAATCCTGTCTTTAAATTTCTTCTTATTTAAAGGAGCGTGTCCTATAATAACACAGTATACGTTCAAACTCCCGTCCTCATCATTTTAAATCCTGGCCACAAAAACTGTAATCGCCCCTAATGAGATTTACCGGAAATCCGATACAAGCCCGCTCGGAGGTTTCCCTCCTTTTTGTCGGTCTTAACGACTTAGATATATCTGTATAATAATATATTCTTGATTATATTTTTGTCTGTTTTAATGCACATCATTCAAAAATTACCGAATAAAAGATGATGTTTTACAGTTTTATTACTGAAGGTATGTTTTCAGCATTTAAGCTTGATACGTTTAGAAACTGAGCTAGTATTGATAATAGTAAATTCCACGTTAGCGAAGTCGCAGCAAAATCGGTGAAAAACGAAATTCAGCCCCTTTCATTAAAATTCTATTATATTAGCAAGCATCTATACATATAATTAAAAATATTTTGTCTGTACTAAATGTACATACAAAATATTACTCTGGAAATATTTTGTCTGTACTAAATGTACAGACAAAATATTTTTATAAAGTATTTGTGACTAAAATGGATGGAGGGATACTTAAAAAGAACAATAGAAAGCAAAAAAATTCTTGTCTGTCTGTATGTATGTACGCATTTCACGCAAAAACTACTGGACGGATTTGAATGAACCTTTTTTTGGTGTATAGCTATTAAGCCTGGGCAACATATAGGCTATAATTGATTTTGAAAACTGGAACACCTGATAAAGAACCATAACAGAACAGCTAAACCATAAGAAATGTGGAAATGGTGCCTTAACAAAAGTCGTTCAACCTGATGAGCATTTTCTGCTGACGTATAAAAGTTGAAGATCTGGAACATCTGATAAAGAACTGCAAGAGACCAGCTACACTATAACATATATGGAAATGGCGCCTTAGCAAAAATCGTTCAACCTGATGAGCATTTTCTGCTGACGTATAAAAATTGAAGATCTGGAACATCTGATGAAGAACTGCAAGAGACCAGCTACACTATAACATATATAGAAATGGCGCCTTATTAAAAGTAGTTCAACCTGATGAGCATTTTCTGCTGACGTATAAAAATTGAAGATCTGGAACATCTGATGAATAACTCCAAGAGACCAGCAGCTACACTATAACATATATGGAAATGGCGCCTTAGCAAAACTTGAATAATCTGATCAGCATTTTCTGTAGACGTATAAAAATCGAAGATCCGAAACATCTGTTTGGAATGCAAAAAGACTTTTCATCTAAGCGAAACTCACGCGGGCGAAGCCGCAGGCAACAGCTAGTTTGTGATATAAAATGAAATAGCAGGTGGAAATCGCTAGTCTCTGCCTACCCCCACGGTAAAAAGGCGTGATAATATGTATGTATGTATTTGTGATATTAGTGAATAAAAAGTCAATTCACAAATTTCACATGACGACTCTTCGTAAGCTCAAAGCAAATAGCAGCTTTCATTCAATTCGTTGCCTAAGGTTGCAAAGTTTTGCTTTGTCACTGTCTATGTGTCTGTCTGTATCCGGGATTTCGGTCTAGCAATACGATTTGCTGCTTTATGACGTTGGAGCCGGACGATAAAACAAATTAAACTGCAGTTTTGAGAAATACGAAACGTTTTTGTTTGTGGCTGGCTTTCGCTAGAACTTAGGATTTTCATTATTTGGTTTTTATTTCTTTTTTTAATATTAATCATGAATGAGATATAGTTTAGACCGTGATTTCTAAAAAGTACTCTTTCTTATCTGATTAGGGGGAAGCTGATAGATAAGTATAATCTTGAAGACATCAAAATTGTATTGCTTTGAACACTCACAAGGCAGCAATAACGCGAAGCGTCTGCTCAACTTATTAATTTCGAGCAATTGTCGAAATTGAATTTAAAGTCTCTGTATTTATATTTTGTACATTGTTTCAGTGTCAAAATGGACCGGGCCTTGGCTGAACATAACCGGAGTGGAGCGAGTGACGTCGGGTGCTTACCTCTGTATAGCCACGAATGGTGTACCGCCGTCTGTCAGCAAGAGGATTATTATTAACGTTATGTGTGAGTATCTCCAAGTTAACGAGCCGGAACTCCGTCTGGAGGTGCTGAATTTGATTGTCAGCGAAGAAAAAAAAGATTTTATATTCTTACCAAAAAGTAGGTTTACTTTCTTTTAACTGATCTTTCTAAAATTTTACATATTCAGTATCTACTGTTCCCGAGTAATACTACAGTAAAGCAAGTGATTTTGAAGATGGCACCCCCTCATGATGATGAAAGCAAGTGAATACGAAAGAAATGGTCTTAATAACACTCGCATACAGTGAGTAGAGAAAAAAACGCCCAGAAAAATCTTATTGTGAAAAATTGAAATTTTTCATCAGAACGGGAGTTTTGTAACGAAAAAATAAATTCTTTTGCACGTAACTTTGCTTTGACCAACAACGCTACTGGCAGATGACTATACCCTGGTTTAGTTAGTCGTGTTTTGTTCATAGCCAAACTTGTGCTTTTCTTTTTACCTTTTACTTTGCATGCTGTAATGTAAAAATCTTTGCCAAATATAAGTTTATGCTGTAACTAGAGAGAGAGAGAAAATTACAGATCGTTTATTTCAATCTTCAAATCTTTAGATATTCTAAATAGCATTTTCTGGTGAATTGCAGTGAAATATTCCTTCTTTAGTCGTATTCCTTATGACTGAGGGTCGTGGTCTTATATGGAGTGAAACACACACAACGACTCTCTTGGCAATGTTAATGGAGTGGTTTGCCATTGCCTTCTCCATTTCACACACTAGCTGATAATCACCAACCAGAGTGCAGGTTTCCTCATGATGTTTTCCTTCACCGGAAACAAGTGGTGGTCGATCAGAACTGTACATTAGTCAGATTGGTATACAAACTCCTTTTTTTACTTATATTTTATTTTATTTTTGACTGTACACAATCTAGTATATGTATAAAGATAAAGTTAATGAATAGCCCCTCTGGCATGCTAGGCGACCAAGACTGTTTCATGAGTTTCTTTCGGCATTTCTTCTCAGCAGTGGTCGTTCCGAAATGCTAGTAGTTTGTAGCTTTGAGACATAAAATATTATGATTAAATAATTAGTTATCGACGTGAAAAGGAGCCTTCTTTGAAGGCCAAGTTTCAATAAAAAAATTTGACTTTGACTTTGACTTTGACCTGTAGCCCGGGCAGGATTCGAACCTGGGACCTTTGTAATCACAGGCGGGTGTCATAACCACTCGGCCACCACCGCTTCAATTGCAGTGAAATATAAAAGGCTGTTAAAAATAAACTCAGTGAGCTATAGATCAGTGGTATGTCATCAAGGGACATTTAAAAGTTATGTCAAAAAGATACACAAATCTATTGAACCTGCATCCCTCTCAAAGGCTCATTGAATTCGAAAATAATTCCATTCTTATTGTTTCCCCAACAGTTGCACCTTCAGTATGGACGGGCCGAATAGCACTGCGAGCGCCAGCAGGTGGCGCAGTGTCTCTCCAGTGTACCGCTGAAGCTTACCCTGCACCCCAAGTGTATTGGACGCTCAACGACAACAGATTGATTAATGGTAAGTCTTCTTCTTATGTTTGCTCTATGAGCCAGTTAGCCATAGTCCGAACGCTAGCAAGCAGTAGTCCGCATGCCCAATCCGAAATCCAGCCAATTGGCGCGTTGTAAATAATCTCAAACTAATACAAATAATGGACTTGGCAGGTAGTTGCTTATGTACATTTTAAATTACACATAAGAGTAATTTACATTTTGAATATTATATTAGTTATAATTAGTGATGTGCCCTTTCCGAAATTTTCGAGAATTTTTGGAAACGGTCAGGAAACGTTCTCGGAAATATTCCCTAAAACGGAAATTGTTGGAAAAGTACCTGAAATATTTAAAAAAAGGGAATTTTCTTTTTGCAGCTGTCTTTAAAATTAGAAGATTGACAATCACTAAAATTTTCAAGAAAATCGGATGAAGGGAAATGCATATTTTCCATATTCAGGGGAAATTTTCCTAAGAAATTTCCGAGAAATTTCTTGAGAATTTCATTCCCAGGAAATTTTCCAAGAAATTTCAGAGAAATTTCTTGAGAATTTCATTCCTGAGAATTTTTCAGAGAAAAATATTTTAGTACTAGCTGTTGCCCGCGGTTCCATTCGCGGCAAAAAGTCTTAAATTTTTCATAAAAACATTGAAACATCGTGAAATAGTGACAGACAGACTTTCGCAAAAAATTGGGAGAAAACGTTCCCGAAAATTTCTGGAAAGTTTCGGAAATTTTCCATGAAAGAAATTTTCGGAAACCGAGAAATTCTCGGCGGCACATCGCTAGTTATAATAAATAAAAAAAAAAAAATAAAAAAGCCCTTTATTCAACCAATAAAATAAATACCTACATCCTTTGAACAAGAAAATATTCAGCTATTTATATTATTATATCTTAAATACATTATTACAATACATACACATTAAAATATAATTACAATTTATAAATTTATATTTAATCTAATATTATGCTTTGTTGATTTCAAAACTAATACCTTATTATAATTCAATTATATTATTTTACATTATTAAAGTCGCCTTACGGCGTATAGGCCTCCCCCTACCTATCCAGTTAGGATATCTAATATTTACTATGCGATAATAATTCAGATTTCATTCTAGTCACACATTTATTGCTAAATCGCCATCTAATCATTTAATAATAATTATATTGCTTACTTAACAATTAAGTTAAAATACACACATTCATTTATTTATTAATAATTTAAAGTAAAT
Source organism: Ephestia elutella (assembly GCA_018467065.1). Taxonomy (NCBI): domain Eukaryota; kingdom Metazoa; phylum Arthropoda; class Insecta; order Lepidoptera; family Pyralidae; genus Ephestia; species Ephestia elutella. Next base: position 1,103,837 of record CM031572.1, read on the forward strand.
ATATTGAAATTGCAGTACGTACATAAATACTTTACATTTATTTATTTATTAATTATAAAACAATTTAGTTAAAATACTTACATCTATATAAATCAAAGTAAATATATATATTCAGACTGAAATAATCACTGACATTAATTAATTTAATAAATTTCCTTTACTTATTTATTTTTAATTATTTTATTATATTCTTCAATAATATTGAATCTTTATTTATATATATTTGGTACTCTGACAGGTCTACTAATAATTAATATTAGGTATATTTATTATAAATTTTCACATGATGTACACATTTTTAAACATTAAATACTACTATACTAATACTACCTATAAATAAATACTATATATTAAAAATCTAACTCTAAATTTGGTGTCGTTGGCAAGGTGCCCATCACACAGGCAGCATTCCCGCGCTGAATAGCAATAGCTAATCGCTGCGCGAGAAAGCTGCCCGCACGAGGGTCACCTGTTGCCTCCCTCAGGCGTTTACTGAGCTCCCTGTGGAGCCCCCGTGCGCCACTGCCCCATGAGCCTAGAGTCTCGACGCCAAAAGCCACGAACTGGTATTGTGCGCCGAGACAACTATATTTGTTGGTCTTTAAGCGTTCTCGGGCATCTGCCGCCGCCCCGGCCTGTCTGCTTGTTGCGGGGAGGTAGGACGCAGCCAGGGTATCTGCGCAAGTGGCATCCCAGACTAGCGCTCTACCCATATTCCATGGGATTAAAGACATCCCATCGGGGCGCTTACCATCGTCCCGTGCAATCCGGGGCTCGAGAGCTACGGGGACTTTGGCACTGACGAGCGCCCTTCTGAGGATGTCATTCAGGGCAGCATGACGGGACTGACGGCCGGCGCCCGAGGAACAGGCGAGTCCGTGGTGACCAAGACCATCAACGGCAGCACCACAGGAAGCACAGTTGTGACTTACGCATACATCAGTCCCGAGTCGGAGACAAACAGCTATGTGTAGTGTTTATGGGTCTATGAAGGTTCCGAGTGCAGGCGAGGGGTAGGCATGGAGCCAATGACCAGACTCTGGCCTGGATACAGCCAAAAGTCTTGCCCGCTCCCTCCCTGAGGTAGAATTTAGAATTGATTGAAACGAATTATTTGATGAAATGGTGTCCCAGGCTCTTTGTTTATACAATTTGGATGGTAAATTTTGACCCGGTCCAGCTAACCATGCATTCGAGGCCTCATCCAAGCATGCAATCTCGCAGTTTGTTACCGAAGTGGTATTAAGTATTTTACCTGCGAGATTGGAAGTGCTATGAATTGAGGACAGGAATGCTGGTAAAGCTACACTTGAAATTTTGCGAGTTCCCAAGCCACCAAGCCTTATAGGCAAAGAAGCTTGAGCCCATGCCTGCTCGCTTAAGTGAATGTTTAAAATAGCTTCAATTTGGGATTTCAGAAGTAAGTCAATAGGTTGCAACAGATCAGGGAATTTCCAGATAGGACAGCAGCGAAGCAGGTAAGTGAATTTTGGCATTATTAAACAAAATTTTAAAATAAATAAAGCTGAATGACTACTAATTTTAACAAGGCGGTCCGAATAGTCGCTAAATTTTGAAAATGAATTTCTTAGGAGGGAAGGTATGGCATCTTCAAAGATTGGTGAACCCAGTAGATGAAAACTCTCTTTTGTTATAATTTTTAAATTTGGGGCGATGATGTTAAAATTCTGAATAATTTTTGAAGCCAAAGTATTATCAATTATGTTAATGAATAATTCACATTTATTTAAATTTAAATCTAAACCAATTTCTTGAAATTTGTTTATTATTTGTGTTAAATCGTTCAGAACGGTTTGTGAGTCTCCACCTAGTGTTCCATCGTCGAGATACCATACATTTAATTTGGAATTTAGACTATGAATTATGGAATTGATAGCCAAACTAAAAATTGCTGGACCGAGGGGATCACCCTGCTGACAACCTACTGCCGAAAGAATTTCATTATTTTTATGCATCAATTTCGATGGACTATGATAACACTGAATCATAAAATTGTAAATTTCGGGTATGTGATACTTTATTTCATTCAGCAGGGTGTCTCTGTTGACCGAATTAAAAGCATTTTTCACGTCTAATTTTAAAATAACTTCGCACAGGTTGCTCTGGGCAAACGTGCGCACGGCGTGTACTGCTGCCTCACACCCGCCACGTGTGCCAAAACCAACCTGTACGGGTTCAAACAGGTCTTGAAGTTTTTGGCGGGTAATACGCACACAAATTTTGGCTGCTAAAAGTCGAAATGTTGTGCCTACAGCAATAGGACGCACGCCACCGTCCTTCTTTGTCAGGGCTATGAGGTTCGCCCCATAGAGAATCGGCGTCACGTCCTGGCAGACATCTCCACGCAGCATCAGGTTAACCAGCTTAGTTATACAAGAAATTAATTTTTGACCAGCCACTCCTGTGCCGTGACTGGTGAGATCTACCAGATGCTGCGGTGAAATCCCGTCCAAGCCGGACGCCGCACAGTATTGCCGGGACTTGACAAAAGTAAAAAAATGAAAATGCAGGGTGGCTAAAAATTCTTATCGTTCCATAAACTACGATAGTTTCTCCACATGGTAAGATATTACCTACATTTATTTTCTAATATACTTGGGAGATTGAGCCATTTGAAGTTGGAGAATTTGTCGCTCGTGTTTTTCTGCTTAAAAAAGTGCAATATTTGAATTTGAATTCTGGGCTTGTTTTTGAAAATATATGGACAATAATGATATTGTGCGCAGAGCAACTACGCTCTGCTGCCAGAAAAATGTGGCAGAGAGAATCCGGACAAACGAAGCGGCGGGAAGAATTCTGTACCGGAACTTCACCGGGAAAAACCACCGGTAAAAATAAGTACCGGGAAAAAATCTCCACGCGGCACCACGTTTGCCCGACTAAAACCTAACTAACTTAACGCAGTCTGCTACCACCGTAGCTTATGAAGGAGCTACAGGGCCCTATATAATAACCTAACCTATAAATTAATTACAATGGAAAACCACTTACCAAGCTAAATCTTCTTTCTCTTCGGATCCAAACTTGAGTGTCTTCGGGAAGGGGGAATTCCTAATCACCCTACCTAACCCATGAGATCTCAATTCCCCAGAACACATAAATAGATTTCTTCCCGAAATCGGCTCGGCAACAGATAGATGTGAGCGAGCAGCCACGCGTCACATCCCACAGGAGAAAGTCACAATGACGGGCACACAAACACAAAGTTCAATAGTTATTTAACAAACAGGAAATTCACAAATACAACTCAAGCTAATTAGCCATCAAAGAACGCGGGACCTCTCGCGTATTAAAAATCAAACCGATATCGCATAGGACAATGGCGACCGTCCACGACCCATTTGCACGAGCAATGTGAGAACCCCAAAACGCCTGGCGGCGATAACAGGAAACGCCTGCGTTTAGTTTTACCCAATATATTACAAACAGATATCATTGGAATAAAGTATCTTTCTATTTTATGATAACGTAAATATTACCTTAAAATAATAAATCTTAATAATAGAAAAAAATATTTAAAATTATACTAAATAAAAACAACAAAAAGTAAATTAATTAGTGAAAACGGATTGGTTCTCCATACTTCTCCACTTTGAAAATAGTATGAGTATATTACTGAGGTCTTCTATTATTAGAAAAAATCATTTTTTTTTACGGATTTATACGGATGGATTTTTTATGATTTTTTTTCTCTAATAGGAAACTAGCTTGTGCCCGCGAACTTCGTCCGCGCGTAATTTACTATTGTTAATTTCTCCGGTTCTAAGCTGTGTATCAAGATGAAACCTACGCCAGATTTTAAGTTAGACCTTCTATAATACAACAGTGAAAACCGCATCAAATTTGGACATCAACAGTGAAAACCGCAAAAAAAATTCAGCAATTTTTTTTCAAAACTTCAAATATATACTAAGCCTATTTTTGATTATTCTTTTCAATTATTATTTCATAAACCTACTATCAATATCATGTAATTTAAGTTACTATAATTCGCTATTTAACTATTGAAAATGTCTCAAAATGAGAACAAAATTCCTCCGTTTTCGCCAACTATAATAAGTGGAATATCGCGCAAAAGGAAAATGCAAGAAAATGTTGCAGAACCTTATAATATTGTGAGCAAATCAGTGGCAACTAAAGAAACCTGTAATAACCTGTATTTCGCTGTGTGTAAAAGAACTGATTTCGATAAAAATCAATTAGAAGTTGATACTTCAGTTCTGCCTATTTTATATTGGAGATAGAATAAGAGCCTGATAACCCTCGAAATAAGGAGTTTGCAAGACTTGTGACTTTTGAGCTGGATAATGTTCCACCGGAGAAACGATCAGCAACATATGTACCAACATAATAAATCTTATACGAAAAATCAGAAGTCAGCAGAAAGAGTTGGATGAAATTAATTTGCCTAGTTTTGATGAATCACATTGATTGAATTTGAATATTAAATAAATAAAAATTAATATGTTTTGTGAAGATCGGCTTTTTTTATTTATAAAATAAGTTGTCTCTATAAGATAATCCAAATATTCACATACTTCATATATACAATTATAAAATAAAGTTCCCCCCGCTTCTGTCTGTTTGTTCGCGATAAAATCAAAAACTACTAAACGGATTTTGATACGGCTTTCACCAATGGATTAGGTGGGTCATGAGGAAGATTTTAGTGTATAATTTACAGGGCCAAAACCGCGGACAAAAGCTAGAAGTTAATTATTTCATACTTAAAATATCATAACACGTTTCAATAACTTATAACTCGTGTTTATAATATTAAATGAGGTTCAAGTGTAAAAATTATATTGATCCATAATATTTTAAAGCTAAACAAATAATTTACAAGTCATAGTAATCGTGAAATAATTTTGTCAAGTACTTTGTATGGGGCGGACATACTGTGCGCCGACCCTTTTGGAAAGGATGCGATGGCGGCTATGATGTCCTTGTCAGAGGCTTGCAGGCACGAGGAATTTTCTAATGGGGGATCTACAAAAAAGGGGGTAGAAGGGCCTGGGGGATGTTTGGATTGTAATGCAGCTGCAGTCTCCGGTGTGTCGGGGGCGAGGGAGTCATTGGAGAAAAGGAGTCGGGTCGCTCCTTTGAGGTCACCGTCATGAATTTTCTCCTCGGCCTTCCCAAGCAAATCGAAATGTTTTCTCTGAGTTGAATTTTTCCGAAAATTGCTACAATTTTGATCGAATGTTGGTGTTAAAATATTATTTTTGATTTTTTGTGTGAGCGAAACATTATTTTTTGTTTGGTCTGATACGTGTAAAATTTTGAAAGCGAAAATTAAGACATTACGCCATGAGTCAATGCTGTTGGCACTCACGCAATTTGAAATTACTTCTGTGAGTGCCTCAGCCACGGCAGTTCTGGCCCCACGTGGGATGCGTTTAATAATTTGGTTTGATTGCTTGAGTTGCCCGAGGAGAGACTGTAATGGGATGGAATGATTAAATGGTGGTGATACAGAACTTGTGCTGATGGAAGGGGAAGAATGAATTCGTACCTGATGTGCACGGGACTGATGTATGTGTAAACCTCTTAGTGTTGTGAAAGTTCTAAGACAAACACAACACTGCATGAGGGTTTGATAAAGGTCCTGAAATTGCCTAATTCTAAAATTATTCTAAAACAGTATAAAATAATAAAAAGACGTCACGATATAAAAATTTTCCACAGATATCTCATTATTTCTCATAGGTATTGCTGTTCATCATCATGATATTATGTACTATGTTCATCTTCTTTGTTTCTGCATAAACTAGAAATTGCATTAATGATATTACATATGTGACAGATTCCATCAATGATTTTTTCTCTCTGACGACTTAGAAAAAATTGTCTTTTTAGATGTTCTTGATTTTTATTACATTCCCTTTGCTAGCACCGCACGAAGTCAAAAGCTGAACGAAATTCTTATTTTCTTCTATGTAATGCTGCAAACGTAATTTCGTAGGTCAGCCAAATTGAGTATGAGGTTATTTTTGGTTCAAATCAACTCGGAAATTGGAAATTTTGGTATCAGTATATATATTCAGAAAAATGTCCTTAAATATTTAATTTGAAAAATACTTTTTCATGACCATATATTAAATATAGAAATTATTTATTTATTTTCGATTTTTAATCAATCAAACATGACAGTTAATGATGTTGATGACGTTTGGTACTCTTATAATATGGGAGGGGGTTGTAGTCTACTTCCCCACGGAGACCAGCCGGCTTGGGGAAGGTGGAGGGGCAGCTACTTCAGGTTTTATGTGCTTGTGTTTTTTTCGAAAGGCGATGGATTGTCCGAACTACATTGGCGCATGTATGAAATTATATCTTTTTCTTTATTTTTCTTCGCAATTTGCTTCGTGCCATTTTTAGATTTTTCATTTTTGTTTGATGTATTGATGGGTGATTCCGATAGGTGTCTTTTGTTTGGTCTTTTTTCTATTGTTAGTTCTTTTGAAGATCCCTTTTCTGTTATTGTTATTATTTTATCATAACGCAGAGCCACATTTTTTCCAGAGTCTCTTGCTTCTTTAAGCTCTTTTTGAAGCTCTTTTCTCTTTTGAAGGACGGCTGGTGGATAGTCCTCTTTAATGTAAAGAGTGGAATTTTCAAGTGATTTTTTATTTTTCATAAGTTCTATTTTTCTTCCTACAGTTGTCAGTGTCACCGCTACAGGTCTGATCTTTCCGCTTTTCTTGCCTATTCTTCTTACACATTCTATTTCTTCTTTTCGGCACTGTATTTTCATCGAATTCTTTATTATGTCTAAGCTCAGCTTTGCAGGTCTTCGTAGCTTTGCTCGGTTTCTTCAACTCCAAAAAATACAACATTTTTCTTTTTCATTTCTTTTTCCAAGTAATTTATAGTTTTTTGTTGCTGAGCTATTTTTTCTTCTAAATCTTTTGTTTTGGCTTCCATGAATCTAAATTTTTCATCAATATTTCTATTTATATTGTCTTTTATTCTTTCTTCCATATCTATCATATCTTGTTTTTGACTTGATATATCAAGCTGTATTTGTTTCAAAACAATCATAATGTTATCCATTTCTAAAAAAGTAGTGATCTCTATTATGGCAATAAATGGTTCTTGACTTAGTTGTAATAGGTTATCTTACTGATTTGTTCTCAAATAAATATTTATTTTTGCCCCTCGCAGATAGATGGCGTTAATAAAATCTATATGATAAATAAATAAGTCATGTGGGTAGATTGCGTACCGACTTTTAATAAAACAATTGTTTATAAAATACAGGTTATAATGATATTTATCAAGAAAACTGTCTTCTTGAATCTGGTATGGAAATAGCACTGACCTGTTATTTCTTCAAATGCATTTATTTCACAAGATAACTTCGAGATCACAGTTTTTTCACAGATCTGGTTCACAAAGGGATTCTTTTGATTTTCAATGCAAAATGGGTATTTTATACGTCGATAACGTTTCCAATGATAGGTCACAGGTCCAGTCACGAAAGTATTCACAAATATAAGTCCTTCAGGTCGTGTAAATATTTTTAATTTTTTATTTATCACGGAGTCGACGTTATTACGAGATCAGTAGCACCCTCTTTTTTAGTTATAATACATAACATAAAATAAAGCGACATTTTTTCATCAAAAAGTTAAATCCATCATCTACTTGATGTGGGATACCAATCTAATTACTTTAATTATTTTTACGATTACTAAACTACACTAAACTGGGAGTTTCTGTAATAGGCTGATAGATAGGCTAGCAACCTGTCACTATATCTGAATCTACACAAATAAGCCTACTATTTAGTTAGGCGTGGCCTTCGAGTTTCACGACTCTTAGCTTTGTCTACCTCATAAGAGATAGAGAAGTGATAAAGTATCTTTACAAAACTAGAATCTAACTATGTTATCTTTCGGTCCAGGATCCAAACACAGACTCAGCATGTCGTCCCGAGGCTACCGACACACGATCGAGCTGCTAGTGTCGGAGATGTCGAGAGAAGACGCGGGCGCATACCGGTGCCATGTTGAGAATAACCTCGGCAGGTCGCAAGCCGAACTCTTCCTGCATAGTAAGTCTCTTTTTTGGTAATGTACTTATTAATATGTGGTTTTGATGCAATACGTCAGCGTTCTTCGTTTCGTTCACTCACTTGATATTTGTTTTTGTTTATTATTCTTTTTGGAAGGTTTTATACATCTTCATGTAAATGGGAAAGATTTGGTAAAATAACACTATTTTTATCAAATAAAATAACCCAAAGACGATTTAAAAATAAAACAAGATCAAAGTGTCGAAAATAATTCTTTTTATAGAAAATAATTTATTTTAGTGTCACAAAGCCGGAGTTTTGCCCACGTAAGATGGAAACTTTAATTTTATAGGTGATTGTTAAGATTTTCTGTCGCCGAGAACTTGCTTTTCTTTCCAACCATTGTTGAGTTTGTATTGCAGGAGAGGAAACTTTGTACTTTTGAGAACGAACGTTACTCCTTAGAAATAGGTACAATAGTGTAAATATAAAGCAATATTGAATCTAGAAGAGAAAAATGGAAATAAAGCGGATATAAATAAATCATGGTGAGGCATGATCATGAGGAAGAAGTGACCGATTTGATGATGATGAAGCTTTAAAATAAAAGGACATACAAGGCAATATAATATGAAAGTATAAGTTATTTCAGTAACATGAATACTAGCTTAAAGCCACTCCATTTATATTGCCGAGACGGTCGTCGCGTATTTTTGATCCCACGTAATTATACCGACAACGTAGTTCTTAAATGATAAAAAGTAGGAATAAGATCATCATATTATTATCATCATTTAGTTCTGGGCAGTTAAAGCTACGTAGTATCAAGATAAAAGCAGTAAAGCATATATAATTAAACCAAAAATAAAATCTGTTAAAAGACTTGTACAAAAACATTAAATAAAGCGTACATAGAATAGGCAATTCCTAATTTTAAAGGCACCAAAAATGAAAATAAAACCAAGAGCAGGTGTACTTCACTAATATTTCCATTTATTGGCTCCATTCCGAGCGGACGTCCAGAAGCCATTTGTTTTAATTAACGCGGGAAACTTCGCGATAAACGAAACTAAACATCCATTGTAGGAGTCCGAGTTGTCGCTTCCACGCTATTGGTTTTGTTTATCTTCTTTGTTTTGCTAACTGAATTTCATGGAAATGGTTTTAGTTTTTAATCGAATATTGAATGTAGGTTAGGATCTCGAGTCCAGTATGAACATAGTTTGAGAAGGGAAGAAATCCATATCAAAAAAAGAGCCTTAAATATGAAAATAAACAGATTTGAGGAATATGGGAAGATCAATACAAACCTCTTCCTCTGCGATCTGCGACAAAGATATAAACGCGATTTATAAAACTTATGAATTTGTTCTCAGTGTTAACAACAACGACAACAACAACTACGACCACAACAACGACGACCACAACCACAACAACAACAACTACAACTCCACCACCAACGACAACAATGTCGCATTGTAAGTATATCTCTACTTATTTTTTGGATTTTTGTGCATCTCAGATGCAATTAGTACTAAAGTACTCTCATATAGAAATTAGATTGAGACTTGAACCCGCGACCAGGTCTTAAAAACCTGGTTCACGTCCTGCTCGCATGGAATTTTTTCACCATATCTAATTTCTATATGAGAGTACTTTATATCTCTACTTATTTAGAAAAATCAACTGTATTTGATAACGAGGAGCTCGGTAACTCAATGGTTGCGCCAGCGATAGTAGAGGTTAAGCAACTTTCGTAATGGTCGGTCACGAGATGGGTGACCAAAAATGTATTATGCTTCAAAAGACACGTTATCCCTTTGGTCCCAGCTTATTTGTAGTCGTTGAACCCCAAAGGAAAGGGATTTGAAGTTGGGATTCTTCCACTCATAGGCGATGGGCTAGCAACCTGTCACTATATCTGAATCTCCATCAGAAAGCCCATTATTCAGCTAAGCGTGGCCTTTGAGCCTCATGACTTTTGGCTCTGTCTACCCCGCAACGAATAAAAACGTGATTGTATGTATGTATGTTAAAACCTACCAATCCGCCATTAGGCACACGTGGTGAGTCATACATAGCCCATCCGTCTAATCCATCACGTCTTCGTCTTCTTGAAAGGCCGGCAACACTCTTGTGATACCCCTGGTATTGCAGTTGTCCATGGGCAGCGGTGATCGCTTACCATCAGGTGACCCGCTTGCTCCTTTGCCCTTCTATATGTTATAAAAAAAATCCATAAGGATGGCCAACGCCTCAGCAGTGAGGACATTGAAAATAGCTGATGATGATGATTTGTTCATAGATGATGCAGAGCTCCACCTGGAACAGTTACATCGAGGGGTGCTGGAAGACCCTGGCCTGGACAACCCCTACATTGTGCTCAGCCAACACCAAATGCAGAACCTAGGTAAGGTTATATTTTAAAAAGTACACATTTGGGATGCGGCCAAGATTATATACGGGCGAGATGTCTTAAAATACGGTGGTGTCTATAGAGACCCCAGAATTGACTTTTTCTCATTTGTTATATTTCGATGAATAATTATTAAAGTTAGTAAAGCGTACGAACGTATTTAAGAAGTTAAAAAATTATACATAATACCAAATTAGTATTTACCAAAATTTAGGCAGACAGCCTTTAATTAAAGTACAAGGCAGAGTTAATTAAATAACCTGTCGGTCATAACATATCAAAAAGCTTTTAAAACTAATATAAATCAGTGAATATTTCTCTTTGGTTACCTATGCCCTGAAAATATAATTTGTTATTTGAGAAGCTTTATAATTTACTTAATTGAAATTGTTACATTATTTCCATTCAAAAATTTTGCATACAAAAGTTTAGATGGAACAAAAGACAATCGGCTCTAGACAAATAAATGACTCTGATTCTAAAATATGGATAGGTGCTTTCCGTAAGTAAATTATATTTATTTTTCCAGAAATGGTGACAACGATATGACCAGAGGTGGTGGGTCATGGCCAAGCTCCCTGGAGCGAGGGCTGGCCACCCCATGACTCTGCCCCAGCAAAGTACATACAGATCTGGACTTTATTACTATGCGGTTTAATGGCCATTGTGGCGTGATACGAACTGTAGTGGGAACTGAGGGAAACAAGGTTGTTGATAATATGGTTAGATTAAATTAAGTGATTTTTGTTTGCTGGGTTGTCATCGGATTTAATCTGCGAGAAAAACCTAATTTACAGCTAATCATTAAATGTATGGTAGGTGGTTGATGAGAGAAATAAAGAAGAGTCAATAAGTGTGGCAAAGTGAATGCAAAAATGATTTATTTCGGGTTTCACCATTTGAACACATGTGGTCTATTGGTGAGTAATCCAAAAACACGCTTAGCGTGTGGAAAAATATCAATCTGTAGTGCGATGCGCATTGAGTGTTACAATCAGCACCGACGTTTGGTATCATTAAACAATCCGCAATATCTTTTTTTTTATTAGTCGTTTTGTTTTGTATGTTTACATCGCTTATAGTATAAGTTGGCGCATGGGAAGATACGGGAACTAATTCTAAGCAGAGCTATTTAAATTTCATAGTCAAGATTAGATGGCGAACTCGCTGATGTGCCAATTTATACTTAACTGACTGTACATAACATGTAATCAAGACACTACTCAAATATGTCATAGATTCGTTACAACGACTGCTGAAAACCTTTTTGTTGTTTATTGTACATAATAATATTAGGAATAAAGTTTTTTCTAGACTTACTGTTAAGACGCTGTACATAATTTTGCACAAGGCTAGCCATATCAAATTTATAGACACTGGCGATGTGTAATGAGAATTAAATCGTTGTTAGATAATATGTAACATTTATTTTATTTTATGAATTATTTTTATTAATAAAAAAAAGGGTGGTTTTAGGTGTGTCTGTTTTGAGTACGCAATTCTTAGCAATATTATATTTAAAAATCATTAAATATCATCTATGTAAAATTTTGTTATGTATTATTATTTTATATGTGATTAAGTATATTAAGTTGATACTTCTTCAAAAAAATTACATATAATGAAATAAAATTGTGTAAATGAACTGTTCCGTTGTATAATAAACATTGATAACAAATGTTTGTTTCATTTTTTAGGCCCTATCGAAAAATACGCGGGGTGCGCACGTGTCTACTTTAGTTTTTTCTGTAAATATTAAACGCCAAAGTGAGTTTGTTTGTTTACCTATCAGTTTGTTAACTAATCACGCTTTATCTATTAAACCAGTCTTCTTGAAATTTCGCATACACATAGAAGAACTTAGAACCAAGTACCTTTCGTCTCGGGAATAAACACTGATCTCGTGGGAAATTCACGCGTGCGAAGCCTCGGCCCAAAGCTAGTGGTGCAATAAAGACTGATCTATCTAATAGTAAAATACTATTTAATATAACTGTTACTATCATTGCCTTCTAAAAGCACTATAAGTTTCAATAGACGCAGTAACGGTTGGTAACGGGCCATTTCGCACGCACTTGGCCCGTTTTCCGCCATTTCGGGATGTTCCGTGAAGAAACCCTATAAAGCTCACGGGTCGGATTAAAAAGCTCTCACACGTCATTAAAGCTTAAGGGCGGTCATACAATGATACATTTATCTTCGAAGCTGCTGAAATGGAGTTTGGAGATTGAAGTTATTCATTTATTTTTACTGCGTTTAACATTTCCTAAAATAAGTTTTTTTTTTATTATTAATTTTTGTACACAACAAATACATAGGTAGGAAGCATAAAACATAGGAAAACTAAGTACCAAGGTACTACTTATTTCTATAGAAATTTCTTCCAGTAGCCTCGCGAAGGAAAAAAGGGAAAAAAGAGGCATTGGCGTGTACAAAAATTACAAAAAAAAAATATTTTTGGCACAAACAATATGCAGTAAACCGTTGAGAAGTTCCCTCGTTGGATGTCGATCCTGGGTAGATATCATGCTTATCAAAATAATGCCTTATCATCTGAACTGAACCCACGTGTAAAATTTCATGTCCGTGCTTTTAACCTTTTCTCGTTGGGAGCCGATCCTGGGTGGGGATTTAGCCAACTTACAGACATTGCAAGCTAAATAAAAAAGATAAAATGACAAACTTTATAGTCCATACGAATACCGCAAGTCAAAAAAGTTTTTTACACGAATGACCAAAAAAGGAACGTCATGTTTTCAGGGTTCATCTATACATATAATAAGAGAGTAAAAATATTTTGTCTGTACATTTTGTATCTTTGATTGAAATGGATAGAGGGACACTTAAAAAGAATAATAGAAAGCAAAAGATTTTTTTTAAATTTTTCTGTCAGTCTGTCTGTGTAGTCTGTATGTATGACCACGCTAATCTCCGAAAGTACTGAACCGATTTGAATTAAACTTTTTTTTGTTGTATAGCTATTAAGCCTGGGCAACATTTAGGCTATAATTGATTTTGAAAAATGGAACACCTGATGAAGAACCAAAACAGAACAGTTAAACTATAAGAAATATGGAAATGTTGCCTTTACAAAAGTCGTTCAACTTGATGAGCATTTGCTGCTGCCGTATAAAAATTGAAGATCTGAAACATCTGATGAAAAGCCCCAAGAGACCAGCTACACTATAACATATATGCAAATGGCGCCTTAGCAAAAATCGTTCAACCTGATGAGCATTTTCTGCTGACGTATAAAAAATTGAAGATCTGAAACATCTGATGAAGAACTCCAAGAGTCCAGCTACGTACACTATATCATATATGGAAATGGCGCCTTAGCAAAACTTGATTAATCTGATGAGCATTTTCTGTAGACGTATAAAAAAAGATCGAAGATCTGAAACAGCTTGGAACACAAAATGATTTTTCATCTAAGCGAAATCACGCGGGCGAAGCCGCGGGCAACAGCTAGTGTATGTATGTGTAAGTTTCTTTATTCCACCATAAGTCCTGAACGGCTTAACATATTTTGATGCGAGAGGTATTTTTAGATTCCTTGCATTACATAGGCTATGTGAGTTATCAGTCGTGTTTTTTATTTTTTAATAATTTATCTAAAGTAGTTACATATTTTTACACACAATCTTCGTGTGTGGATAGCTTTAAATGTATCTTTTTGAACGACGTGTGAACGGCCTGCCTAAGAAGCCTATGAATCCTGGGAAATGTATCGCGCAGGTGCTATAAATACTAAGCCATTAGTGGAGATAAGTCTTCTTTATTGTAATTTTATGCCTCACATTAACGCCCTCCCGAGAACGCATACCCAGAGTGATGGGTGATCGCAATGGCATTTTTTGGTTTTTATTGCTTTATTTAAATCAAATCAAAATTATTTATTTTACGTTATTTGAAAATATAAAAATATGTATTGTTTTATTAGGGTTTTGATAAGATTTAAAAATTGCATATAAAAACTTCAGTCATTTTTTGACCATGACAAAAGTTGTTGTATTAAATATTATTATTGTAATCTATAATCTATATAATATATAAGGTGAACTCAAATTAACTACAAATATTTTCAGGACTGGCTCCAGGAGGCTAAATAAATGTATTGGAGATAAAATTTTAAAAATCGATACGCTAGTTTTTATTTTATTTTTTCTAACAAAAAAGATATTATAAAATGATGACATTTAGTATCATACTGTAGATACATGTTAGACAATTCATTCATCTATATGCTCCACCCACCAAATAATAGAAGAAAGCTCCACCCACCAAATAATAGTAGAATGAAATTGATTTGCCGTCTTCCTCTTTTTTATCAAAAGTGCGTGGAAGACAGAGATGACAAGCGATTTATTAAACTTAAACGTATCAATGTAAACCTACATGATTGTGTATTTCGTTCCGTTTTATTTATTTGTGTGGATTAACACACACACACACACAAATAACCTAATATAGCCTAATCCATACTAATATTATAAATGCGAAAGTTTGGATGTGAGTTTGTGAGTTTGTGAGTTTGTGAGTTTGTGAATTTGTGAGTTTGTGAGTTTGTGAGGATGTTTGTTACTCAATCACGCAAAATCTACTGGACGGATTTCGATGAAATTTGGTACAGAGGTAGATAATGACCTGGAATAGCACATAGGCTACTTTTTATCCCGGGAAAAAGCACTGTTTCCGTGGGAAATTCACGCGGGCGAAGCCGCGGGCAAAAGCTAGTAACTAATAAGATGATAATTTAAGTGTAAGTTTTGGGGTTTAAGGCGACTAGGAGAGCAAACACGTGAATTTGGTTTATCAAATTTATTAATAAGTTTACAATTTACAATAAAATAATGACTTCCCATCACACTTTTTCAGGCTATGGACTGACAAATTAATGCAAATTAGTTGTTTAAGTGCATTAATAATTGTAAGTACCTATCTATGTAGCTAACGAAAATACATAGGAATTAAAAAATAATCTGACATGTCAATAGGTAGATTATTTGAATTTGCATTAATTCGGCGTGTTTAAAAGTCTATTTACAAGTTTATGTGCACCCTAAATCACAACCTAAATTAATTAAAGATTTGGTGCACATACCCCCCTCTTTCGAGAATACACATCATGGCTCTATCAACACAGTGTCTTGTCACTTTTTGGAGCACATGTGTGTCACTCCGCATTAGTTCAAAGGCTCTCACTATCCGCGACTTCAGCTCGTCGATTGAGCTAATGGTGTGGCCGTCGTGTCCGTAAACAAGGTCTTTGGCCCTACCCCACACATGGAAGTCCAGTGGCGTGAGGTCTGGCGAACGTGGAGGCCACGCGATGCCTGGTCCAGACCTGTTCTCGAACCGCCGAGCCGATACTCCACCACGTCCAATCCAGCGTCCCTGGAACTGCTCAGTGAGGTAGTCCCTCACGCGCACACTGAAATGCGCCGGTGCGCCATCGTGTTGATAATACATCCACCTCCGGTAGCACACAGGCACATCTTCCAGCAAAACCGGAAGGGTATTTTGTAGGAAGTCTAAATAAGTGTCCGCGTTCAGTCTATCTAGAAATACGGGCCCGAGTAATTCTCCCTTAAGGAAACCTGCCCAAACATTCACACTGAATCTGTGTTGAAAATGATCGGGGCGAACCATCCGAGGATTTTCAACCGTCCAATAATGTTCATTGTGAATGTTGAACAGGCCTACCCGGGTAAACGTGCACTCATCTGTCCACAAAATGTTATTATTTCGGTTCCTACACAACCACTGCGAAAACTCCACTCTGTCTTCATAGTCCGTCGGGAGCATCTCCTGAACCCTCAGAATATGATAGGGATGAAATCCCTCGCTATGCAACACTTTTAAAATGTATGATTTCGACACAAAGAAGACACGTGCGGCGTCTTCAGCGCTGGCCCCCGGGTGTCTTAAAAAAGTCCAACACATCTTCTTCCAGCCGTACAGGATACCGCGGTCGGCCTGCATCAGGCCTGGGTCGGAAACTGCCGGTCTCGCGGTGACGCTGCACGGCACCAAGAATAGTTCTTGGGTTGATCCGCAGACCATACCTCTCGAAAAAATCTCGCACGCCCGAGTACAAATTTCATTTGCATCATGGTAGCAGATTGTCATATTCAGGTAGTCCTGGTTTGAATATCGGTAAGGCATTTTTTACAACATACAACTTCATGTCATAGCTTTTTATTAGACCAATCTCCAAGACAACGTCTATGGTATATCTCTGGTATGTGCACAGAGTATATCAAAATGAGGTTGTAACATTCCTCCCAAATTAACTTAAATCATTTCTTCGATTAATCGACGAGGTGCTTGCCTCTGCCTGAGGCTACGACGGAGCTGCGGTTGTGGAGTTATGGTTTCAGATGAAGGAGTTTGATAAGGAGATTCGAGTTGTGAAACTGGAGATCCCTAGCGCACCTAAATTTTCCGGTTCGGGAATACACAGAGTATCTATCGGCAGAGTCGACAAAGTATGTAATGTTTTGTCTCATGTCAAGGATAAGGAAGGATTTTAACATCTTTATTAAATAGACATGGTCGTTCTCTCTCAGCCGAAAGACGTCCACTGCTGGACAAAGGCCTCCCCCAAGGATTTCCACAACGACCGGTCCTGCGCTGCCCGCATCCATGCGCATCCCGCGACCTTTACCAGGTCGTCGGTCAACCGAGTGGGAGGCCTGCCAACACAACGTTTTCCGGTTCGTGGTCGCCACTTGAGAACTTTTCTGCCCCAACGGCTATCTGTTCTACGAGCTATGTAGAGCCTCTCAACAAGTGGGTCTAAAAATGAACATGGACAAGACGAAAATTATTTTTAATATTCTTGTCGCACCCACTCCTCTGAAGGTTGGAGACTCTACACTCGAAGTTGTTGACAAGTATGTATACCTGGGACAAACAGTTCAGTTAGGTAAGTCCAACTTTGAGAAAGAGGTCAACCGTCGAATCCAACTCGGCTGGGCAGCGTTCGGGAAGCTTCGCGATATCTTCTCGTCCAAAATACCGCAGTGTCTCAAGACTAAGGTCTTTGACCAGTGTGTGTTGCCAGTAATGACATACGGAACAGAGACGTGGACGCTTACTATGGGCCTCATAAGAAGGCTCAAGGTCACCCAAAGGGCGATGGAGCGCGCTATGCTCGGAGTTTCCCTGCGTGATCGAATCAGAAATGAGGAGATCCGTAGGAGAACTAAAGTAACCGACATAGCCCGCAGAATCGTGAAACTTAAGTGGCAGTGGGCGGGGCACATAGCTCGTAGAACATGGTCGTTACTATTGTGCAATAGTTTTAGGTCGGAAAAACAATTAAATACGTAGATGATAAAAGAAAGTCAAGTGCGAATGAGGCCATACCAACTAGTAGATCTATCAAAAGGTTCAACATTTTTGCTCTCACTAAAACATAAATAAAAGCCAAACTTTATTTTCGCCCTTCGATCCGTAGACGCTGGTACTGGACGAATTACATTCACTTTTTAGTGTTCGAACGGGACCCTATTACTAACACATCTTAATAATACGAATAATTAAATTAAAACAATTATTTAAGTGGGCTCCCATACACCAAACGTGATTTTTAGAATGCTACGGAACCCTTCATGCACGAGTTCGACTCGTACTTGGCCGGTTGTTGATTTGATTTGGAAAGGAAAAATGAAAAGTTTTCAGATATCTTTATTTTCTGTTTGTCAAGACAAGAGACCTTCCCAATAATAGAATAATCCAATAATAATAATATTAAAAAAAACCTATAAAAAAGACCTATGATTGATTGCTCCATTCCATAGTTACTCTATGATAGAGCGGCACCATAGAGCAACACGGACTCACGCGCGCGCCGGTGGGCGGCGGTTTTTGTTTGTGGCCGCGTGTAGGTAGTTTCATTTTAATTGGTTAAAATAATTGGCCAATGAGGTAAGGACTGAAACATCGTCTCTCGTGTTTCATGTTATAGGATACAGGATGTTATAATGTTACGGTTTTCAAAAAACAAAAAGTTAATTTTTCTCGAAAACTAGCGTGTAGAAAATTGAAAAAACCACTGATATCCTTTCTAAATAATATCAGTAATCAGCCCTAAAAATATTTGTAGTTAATTTGAGTCCACCTTATATATAACTCAAAGGTGACTGACTGACATAGTGATCTATCAATGCACACTATGCACAGCCCAAATCACTGGTCAGATCGGGCTGAAATTTGGCATGCAGGTAGATGTTTCGACGTAGGCAAAGAAAGGATTAACGCGAGCGAAGCCGCGGGCAAAAGCTAGTCATCTATAAGTCACAAAGGTAGATACTGAAAATTAATATGCACGTAAAATACAGAAACTTAATATGAACGTAAAAGCAGATAAAAGCTTATTTAAATACGCTTGAGTAAAAGGATCGTTCAAATATCTGCAAAAAAATAATAGCCTAAACCATGCTCGTTTGTAATTTCACAACAAAATAACAAAGTAAATGGCCAAAAAAGTAAAGGTTAGAACACATGCCAATCACATGCCCGAAAATATCTAACGAAAAGGTTAAAATGTATGAACGAGAGAGATATTCGTAGGACAGGTGAATTTTGGCAGAATAAAAGGAAACATTGTAGAATTGGATTGTTATAGTTATCACTGGTTGACTAGAAGAGACACTGGATAAATCTGCCCTTGTGCATTTACCAATTATTTTTTGTTAAACCTTTGTATTTTTTCCGTACAATACAGTTATTAACTTCATATTTTTAAGTTAAAAGTCTTAATTAAAATCTGTGTTTTATCTTGATACCCCGCGAGACGCTTAGGTCCAATTTCACCGATGAAACTAATCGCGATTAGTTGAAGTTAATCTCCGTTTTGCCGAAAAAACGAGTTTAAAGCGCCAGTTTGCATTTCACCAACATCAACTAAACTCAGTTAAGCTAATCTCGGCTTCAAACCAAAACGACCGATTTCCGCCGTTTAGCTCGTTTAAACGAGTTTAAACAATAGAAAACAATAATCGACACAGGTTGAGGTTATAATACTCGTAATGCGTCAGCCGTCACGTCTTCGTGACAGTTTGGGCAGATGGGTTTATGGCAGGCGTTTAGTTACTGAAAAAAAATGTTCTAAAAGCGTTGCCGGTATTGTAAATGTCACA
Organism: Ephestia elutella; assembly: GCA_018467065.1. Lineage (NCBI taxonomy): Eukaryota > Metazoa > Arthropoda > Insecta > Lepidoptera > Pyralidae > Ephestia > Ephestia elutella. The sequence goes on from CM031572.1 coordinate 1,123,443, forward strand.
AAATATATTCTTTATGTGTAAATAAATATTATATTTAATTTTAGTTGTAATTTCTATTAAATTGTGGCATGGAAATAAATAAATAAATATCAAAAAAATATAAAACAAGACGCATCACAATTTTTCTGAGTATGCGTCATACTTCCGTTTCCGTAAACTGCGTTTTTGTAAACGCGATCAAAATAAGCTGGAGAAATCAATTGGTATGTAATCGAGATTAACGAAACCATTTAATCTCGTTTAGATTAAACTCGGTTTTCATAAACTCGGATTTCGATATGATCGATGAAATCAGCCCTTAGATCCTGAGACATACTCGTACTTATACAATAGTAAATTCGGTGCGGACGAAGTCGCGGGCAAAAGCTTGTTTATAATAAAATCCGTTAGCCTTCCTTGCACTCCCATCCTAAGCAATACAAAACATTTGCCCTGTCCGTCTCGACCCTCGGGCTATTCCGGCTGGAACGACTATTGCAAGACCTCTGACGTTGCAGAATCGCGTTTAGGGAAAACAATAACGACATTAGAGGGTTATAGTCAAATGAACATTTTATTGAAACAAACAAAACAAGTACAAACATCCCTTTCATACCGCTGCCATGGTTTTTCAGGTTATTCACTAATAGACCATAATCTGACCACACTATCCTACTGCAGCTGCAGTTGTAGTAAAAGTGATGGTATAGCCAGAATAGCACACGGTCCTGGCATAAATGCAGTCGGCATTGACATCATATGGTTTTAATGGATTTGAGTCCCACATACCTGTCCAGCTTCCCGTAGCATGGCTGAGACTAAAGTCTTTTCACGCGTTAAAAAAACAGTGACAGTGTTTCCAGCCAAGTGAGCGATATTGGCGAATTTATGCAACACATGCAGTTCTCCAAAAAGGGCGTGAACAGATTTATTAAGGGTCAGAAACACGCACGTGACTCCCTTGGGTTGCAGTATGTATGCATGTCACATTAAAAAGGTAAATCAAACATTTCCTTTCTTACTTGAAATAGTTCCTTTAACAATAGAGGATTTACCAAGAAAATACGGACTAGCAAAAGTTACCCGTGTCTGTATAAAATATTAAAGAAATAGGTTGTTTGTTTGTCTTGTTCGTGACAAGGTCAGGGCAATGTCAACAGATAAATCGTCCGTATTTCTGGAGATATTTTTGGCCTGATGGCAACACACAGTGTTTGTAATATATTGGGTAAAACTAAACGCAGGCGTTTCGCATTGCTGCCGCCAGAGGGCGTTCGGGGTTTTCACACTGCTAGCGCGAATGGCTCGCGAACGGTCGCCATTGCATTGCCCTATGCGATATCGGTTTGATTTTTTAATACGCGAGAGGTTCCGCGTTCTTTGATTGCTAATTAGCTTGAGTTGTGTTTGTGAATTTCCTGTTTGTTAAATAACTATTGAACTTTGTGTTTGTGTACCCGTCATGGTGACTTTTTCTTGTGAGAGGTGAAACGTGGCTGGCGGTTCACATCTGGCTGTTCCCGAGTGAAACTACGGGAAGAAATCTATTTATTTGTCCTGGGGAATTGAGATCTCAAGGGTTAGGTAGGGTGATTAGTAATTCCCCCTTCCCGAAGATACTCAAGTTTGGATCCGAAGAGAAAGAAGATTTAGCTTGGTAAGTGTTTTTTAAGTGTAATTAATTTATAGGTTAGGTTATCATATAGGGCCCTGTAGCTCCCTTCATAAGCTACGGTGGTAGCAGACTGCGTTAAGTTATTTAGGTTTTAGTCGGGCAAACGTGGTGCCGCGTGGAGATTTCTTCCCGGTACTTATTTTTTACCGGTGGTTTTTTCCCGGTGAAGTTCCGGTACAGAATTCTTCCCGCCGCTTCGTTTGTCCGGATTCGCTCTGCGCACATTTTCTGGCAGCAGAGCGTAGTTGCTCTGCACATTTTCTGGTAGCAGAGCGTAGTTAATCTACCCTCTATTTGTTCGTTTGTAAAAAAATAATTAATTGTTTGTAAAAATTATTAGATTTTTCTTAGTTTGTTTGTATAAGAATATTTGTAACCTTTTTTGTATTTGTTTGCGGTTTGTACCGTGCGTTCCGGGTTTGTGCCATTCTCATACCTACCGCGGTTCTTCGTGTAGTTGCTTGATTTTGTTGTTTTTTATTTACCTTTTGTTATTTTTTGTTTGTGACTTGACGCGATGGCGAAGGCCTCCAATGCTAGGGCGACACTCGCCAACGAATTGAGATGGTTTGTGACGGCCGGAGGACTCCTGTCCCGGAAGGACAGGGAGGGCGCCATACTGCTAAGAGCGGATCACCTCCACTCACGATTGATTAGCGCGGAAGCGGCCATGGCGGCGCTTACCGAAGCCGATCTTACCCCGGAGGCCTACGCAGGTCACATGGCGGACATGGACCAGATCCTGAGTCTGCACGATGATATCGCGGAGGCGGTGACCGCAATAAGGGCGAGACAGGCTGGCGGACCAGCCCTCGCACACCTGTTAGACAGGAAGGACCAGCGGTTACTGGTCGGCTCCCCACCCTTCAGCTGTCCCACTTTGGGGGTAGGATGGAGGAGTGGGTAGCATATAAAAATATGTTTGAGTCCCTGGTCGTAGCACGACAGGATTTGTCGAAGGCCCAGAAGATGGCCTACCTCCTCTCCACTCTTGAGGATGAAGCGCGGTCGCTCATCCAGCACCTCCGGGTGGAGGACGACCAGTACGATACGGCTTGGGAGTTATTGAACTCCCGCTACCAAAACTTACGTTTGTTAGCGGATGCGCACGCCGCACAGTTGATGGCCCTGCCCAAGGTGGCCAACAGGGCACAGTTGCGCCTGCAGTTGCTCACGCCCGTTACAGTGGCCTGTAACGCGCTCCGCACACTGGGGCTGCCGGTGGACCAATGGTCCTTTTTGCTGGTGCACATTGTATTGGGCAAATTACCCAATGACATCCGCTCGCGATTTGAGCGCGAGAATGCGGAACGGGATAGCACCACCCTACCAACATTCACTGACTTGGTGAAGTTTTTGGAGTTTGAGGCACGGGCGGCTGAGAATACCATGACGGACTCAGCGCCATCCAGAGCGCCTGAACGTAGGCCCCAACAGGGACGGCAACCGCCACCGCGTGGAGCTGGTGTGCGGGTTGCACACACGGCAGCAGTCGCGGGGGACGCGGACTGCCTGCAATGTGGCCGGATGGGCCACAGCCTGCTGCAATGCAGGGACTGGCAGAGACTGCCAGTACAAGATAGGCGCCGCATGGCAAAGCGGCATGAACTTTGCTTTTATTGTTTGGGCAGTCACTATGCACGTGACTGTCCCAGGGCCATACCATGCAGCATGCCGTGGGCTGCACCACGTGATGCTCTGCATGAACCGGAACGGGGATGGCCCCCGGTTGTTGAGGCAGGGGTCCCCTATGGGCGGGGGCGCTCCTGCGCGAAGCCCTCCACCATCGGACGGAGGACGCGGCTTCGCTCGTCGCACCCCCCTCGGGAGGGGTCGCGTACCTGCGCGGGTCTTGGCGGACCGGGACCACGCGCCCCAAGGTCATGGCCAGTATGTAGCTGGCCAGGCCCCGGATAGGGCCCCCATGGGCGGGGGCCCTAGATCGGACGTGAGAGTGGGGACACCCCTCCACGCGGGTTACCAATGCCCAACACATGCAGCCGCAGCGGTTTTCTCCGCCGCTGCACGAGTACCCACGGCTGGAGTACCACCCGCCGTACCATATGTATGGCCGGGCCGCGGGTTATGCCCCCCTCAGATGGGGATGTGCACTCGCCCGCCATACTATCCGGGTCAGTGGCGCCCCCTGGTTTGGAGAGAGTGGGGAGCCCGTAACTAGCTTGCTCCCTTGCTGGGACAGAGCCGCGGACGGTTCTGCTCCCTACCGCGGTGGTCCGCGTATGGGGTCGTGGGGGAAGCCATTAATTTGAGAGCTCTGTTGGACTCAGGGGCTCAAAGCAGTTTGGTTACCACTCGAGTGGCACGCCAGTTAGGTTTAGTCGTGGAAGACTCGCCTGTGCCACTTCTTGGAGTTGGTGGCATACAAGTGAAGTGTCTGACGGGCCAGACACTTGTCACCTTTTCTTCGCTGAAGTCCTCCACAATGAGGATCACGACTTCGGCTATGGTAATGGATACCATTGCGGGTTGGCACCCCTCGACAGACATACCGCCGGGTGTGTTGTCTTTGGTTTCGGGTCTGGATTTGGCCGACCCCTTTGTCTTTCATCCCGGCCCAGTGGACTTGCTCCTGGGCTCGGACGTATTGGGTTGGATTTTGTTGGGTACACAGAAGGCTCTGGGTTCGTCTTCACTGATGGCAGTGTCTACGATTTTTGGTTTTGCCCTGATGGGCCCTGTGTTTGATAATAGCACCGTGGAGGAGCCACCGGTCGTCGCATCTGCGTCCTTGGCCAAGACCATGCAAAGGTTTTGGGAGGTGGAGGAGCCACCTATGAGTTCCAGGATGGATCCGGAACACGCTGAGTGCGAAGCCCTTTTTCGATCGACCACGGAGAGGTTGCCCTCCGGTCGGTTTGTAACTAGGTTACCCTTTGTTGCCTCTCGTCCTAGCCTAGGGCAAAGTAGGGCGCTTGCGGAGAAACGACTGCTGTCCATGGAGCGACGCATGCAGCGTGACCACGTACTTCGCGATAAATATATTGAATTTATGCGCGAGTACGAGGATTTGGGTCACATGTCTCCGGCTCGAGTTGATTGGAGCTCAACTGAGCATTATTTTTTGCCCCACCACGCGGTGGTGAAGGCCTCAACAGGCAAATTGAGGACCGTCTTCGATGGGTCCGCACCCACTTCGAACGGAGTTTCGTTGAATCTATGTTTGCATTCAGGTCCCAAATTGCATAGGGACATAATTGACATCATCTTGAACTTTAGAAGACATCAAGTGGTTTTTGGCGCGGACATCCGGATGATGTTCCGCCAGACAGTCATACATCCTGAGGACAGGCGATTCCAGTTGATACTCTGGCGTGAGCGCCCTGAGGATCCTGTGACGGTGTATGAACTCAATACAAACACCTATGGTTTGAAATCTAGTCCCTATATCGCCATCAGATCATTGCTTGAATTGGCAGAGCGGGAACGGATCCGCTTTCCCCGTGGGGCTTCCGTGCTGTCACGTGACTTGTATGTTGATGACGTGTGCACCGGAGCCCAAAGTATTGAGGAGGCCCTCCTACTGCGGGATGAATTGATTGAAATATTGAAGACAGGTGGCTACGAGCTACGTAAGTGGTTGTCTAATGAGCCTAAAGTTCTAGAAGGGATCCCGGAGGATCACCAACAGAACCCTCACCTGTTTGAGGATGTGGATGATCCCAACAGGATAGCGGTGCTGGGCATGCAGTACCAGCCGCTAACCGATATTTTCACATTCCAAGTGGACTTGGAAATACCAAAAGTCTGGACTAAGAGAACGGTGTTGTCCGTAATAGCCCGTATGTTTGATCCAAGCGGTTGGATCAGTCCAGTGATATTCTCTGCAAAGTGTCTTCTTCAGAGACTTTGGACTTTGGGCGTCTCGTGGGACGAGCCGCTGTTTGGCTCTCCATTGGATGATTGGCTCGAGTTGTTTTCATCGATTAAGGAAGTCAATCGGATTGCCTTGCCTCGTCGAATATTGCCCCCGGGAAATATCGAGCCAGCCTGCATGGCTTTTGTGACGCGTCGGAGCGAGGCTACGCCGCGTCAGTCTATATGCGGACAGTTGACGCCGATGGCCGGGTCAATGTCTCGCTTTTGTTAGGGAAGAGCAAGGTCGCCCCCATCAGGACTAGGCTGACTATTCCCAAGCTTGAGTTGAGTGGAGCTCACCTTCTCTCTAAATTGTTGCATCACGTTGCCAGTGAGCTGGCGGCCACGGTCGAGATACGAGACATCTTCGCCTGGTCGGATAGCCAGGTCGCGCTTGCATGGTTGCGCGCGGCCCCACATACCTTGGAGGTTTTTGTGGGAAATCGGGTTTCCCAAATCCAGAATATCGGAATTGATATAACATGGAGACATGTGCCGGGAGAGCTTAACCCAGCGGACTGTGCCTCCCGAGGTTGTACGGCACCAGAATTGGTGTCACACCCGCTCTGGTGGGGTCCAGAGTGGCTGATGGGATCAGAAACTTCTTGGCCTGTCTGTCAGACAGATGTTACTTCTTTGAGTTTGACTGGGCTCCGTGTACATGCTGTAGTCGCTGAGACGACGTCGGAGCCGGATTGGCTACTTGCTCGGTATAGCAGCTTGGATAAGCTTCTGGGTGTTACCAGTTGGATTAAGCGTTTCATACATAATTGTAGAAACCCACAGGCAAAGCGGTTGGAGCCGATTGCAGGTGCAGAAGAGCGCCGGAGCGCATTGTTGCATTGGGTCCGTGTCGTGCAGACCGGACGGTTTGATTCAGAGCTTCGTATTTTGCGCGACGGACGCGCTAAGTTGAAGGGCGCGGTCGCTCGTTTGAACCCGTTCATCGACTCGGATGGGCTTCTTCGGGTTGGAGGCAGGCTCCGGAAGGCGGATCTTCCATATGAGACTCGCCATCCTCTGTTGTTGCCCAAGGGCGGACCCTTGGTGCAGCTTTTGGTGTCTGATCGACACATTCGTAACGCCCATGCTGGGTGCAATGCTTTGTTGGCTATTTTGCAACGCGAGTTTTGGATTTTGTCTGCCCGAAGAGCAATCCGTAGTGTCCTGTTTCGATGTATTGCATGTTATAGGTTGAAGGCATCCACGATGCAACCACAGATGGGTGATTTGCCCGCTGATCGAATCCGACCTTCGAGGCCGTTTGACGGCGTTGGAACCGATTTTGCCGGTCCCTTTTCGATCAAGGCTTCTCCCTTTCGTAATGCCCGTATTGTGAAGGGCTATTTGTGTGTATTTGTTTGTTTGGCCACCAAGGCTGTCCATTTGGAGGTGGTATCGGCTCTGACTACGGAGGCCTTCGTCGCCGCGTTGGATCGCTTTGTTTCGCGTCGAGGTCTACCTTCCCTTATTAGGTCTGATAATGGCACAAACTATAAAGGAACTGTAAATTATCTTAAGGATGTTTCTGTGTTTATTGATAAAAATTGTACTAGTTTAAGTCAAATTGCTGCCCAACGGGGAATAACCTGGAAATTTAGTCCCCCAAGTTGCCCCCATTGGGGAGGGATTTTTGAAGCGGCTGTGAAATCCGCAAAGACCCACCTCCGCCGCATTATCGGAGAAACGGCTCTAACTTTTGAAGAGCTGGCCACAGTGTTTTGTAAAGTTGAGGCGGTCCTCAACTCTCGTCCTCTCTGTCCGCTATCTCCAGATCCAAATGACTTGGAAGCTCTCACCCCTGGTCATTTTTTGGTGGGAGGGCCGTTGAATGCCCTGCCCGAATACCCGTGGAAGGATGAACGCGTATATCGGTTGTCGCGTTTTCAAATGTTGCAGCAAATGAGCCAGGACTTTTGGCGTCGCTGGTCGCTTGAATATTTGCATTTGCTGCAGCAAAGAGTGAAGTGGACAGACAGGACTGAGCCTCCCAGGGAGGGTGATTTAGTATTGTTAAAAGAGGCAAATTTGCCCTCATTGCTTTGGCGACGAGCTCGCATATTACGTTTGATTCTTGGCGGAGATGGCACTCCGCGTGTGGCTGAGGTGTTGGTCGACGGTTCGATTTTAAGGAGAGGTGTGACCTCTCTCGCCCGCCTTCCCGTAGAGTAAGCTAGCGGTCTGCTTCTCAGACCGGGACGGGGGGATGTTTGTAATATATTGGGTAAAACTAAACGCAGGCGTTTCGCATTGCTGCCGCCAGAGGGCGTTCGGGGTTTTCACACTGCTAGCGCGAATGGCTCGCGAACGGTCGCCATTGCATTGCCCTATGCGATATCGGTTTGATTTTTTAATACGCGAGAGGTTCCGCGTTCTTTGATTGCTAATTAGCTTGAGTTGTGTTTGTGAATTTCCTGTTTGTTAAATAACTATTGAACTTTGTGTTTGTGTACCCGTCATGGTGACTTTTTCTTGTGAGAGGTGAAACGTGGCTGGCGGTTCACATCTGGCTGTTCCCGAGTGAAACTACGGGAAGAAATCTATTTATTTGTCCTGGGGAATTGAGATCTCAAGGGTTAGGTAGGGTGATTAGGAATTCCCCCTTCCCGAAGATACTCAAGTTTGGATCCGAAGAGAAAGAAGATTTAGCTTGGTAAGTGTTTTTTAAGTGTAATTAATTTATAGGTTAGGTTATCATATAGGGCCCTGTAGCTCCCTTCATAAGCTACGGTGGTAGCAGACTGCGTTAAGTTATTTAGGTTTTAGTCGGGCAAACGTGGTGCCGCGTGGAGATTTCTTCCCGGTACTTATTTTTTACCGGTGGTTTTTTCCCGGTGAAGTTCCGGTACAGAATTCTTCCCGCCGCTTCGTTTGTCCGGATTCGCTCTGCGCACATTTTCTGGCAGCAGAGCGTAGTTGCTCTGCACACACAGAGTAAATAATCTAAAGATTATTTTCAAAGAAAGCTTTTCAAATGGTATAGATACCATTTGAAAAGCTTGATTTGAAATAAGTCCAGATCGTGATAGCGTTATAATTACGTTTTTGTTTGTGTTACGCAGATATTAATTACAAAATATCAACACAAAGATTTGTGTTTAAGTCCGGAATCCATTGTTGGATATGAAATGAAATGGTGAAATCGTTATTAGGGTCATTCTACACCTTTTAGTAGTATTTTTAAATTTACAAAGTGCTTTTATTTACGCTTCAAAATATTGAACCAATAAAAAAAAACTAAAATGATAGGTATCATACTAAAATAAAATAAAATATTTATTTTTATTTATAAAATATTCCGAAGTATATTTAAATGTCTGTGAGTGTCGTTTTTCCTTGGGGGAGGCCTTTGTCCAGCAGTGGACGTCTTTAGGCTGAGAGAGAGAGTGTCGTTTTTCGTTAGTAATTCAAACTAGCAATATTTTATAAATGTAAAAATAATATTATAACAAGGATAGGTATAATATTTATTAAAAGCTTTTATTTAACTTGCAATGTATGTAAATATGTTCGTTCGGGTGGAATCTTAGAACTCAATTTTGAAGTAGATATATTCAACCGAATGAGCAATTTTGTACACAGGTTTAGTTTGGATGACAATGCATGGTATGGTATAACGTCATTATAAATCCAATATGGCGGACATCCAAGATGGCGGAATAGTAATTTTAAATGCATTTCTACAATGCAATTCTTCTACAATCTGGGTATCAAATAAAAGAAAGGGTTTGTTGAGAGTAACTCGAAAAAGAATGTGGCGTAAAAGCTTTTTTTTTAAGTTTTTTTACTATTAATTTATTTTATTTTATTACATAGAATAGTAAATGTAATAATGTTTGTTTCCGATTTTTTCCATACCTGGGTTAATCCGTATCGGAAAAAAAACAACAACGCAAAAGATTCAGCAACATATCGAGGAATTATAGCTGGGAAGAAATTTTAGTCAGAGATTTTTCCACCTGTACTTTTTTTTGTAACATTAATCTAAGCTTAGCTCACCTATATAGCTTAGCAATGCTAAACATTTAAGCTTTATTTACAGACAAAGACCTCTCTTTGTAAAAACAAACACAATTAAATCAATACACAAAGGATAAATTGAATCGTTCATCTGGCAAATATTTCCCAGAAATGTAGGCATTTCAAAATTTACAACGAAATTTGTATTTGTTCGGGTACATGGGTACATCCAACGTCACAAGGCATTGTACTTTTTAATTCAATTAATAAACAAACAGAATCACTCGTAGGAATGAATGTCAGAAGTGAAAACTTCTATTCTAAGTGATAATTCTCAATGCGAAATAGTCGCGAGGTCTGTAAAACGCTAACCAACAACGAACCCAAATCATGATTAAACTTTAACTTTTAAATCCACATACCCTATATATACTCTTAAAACCAGGAAAATGGCAACCCAAACGGAAAAAACAATAACATTTATTCATTTCCCTCCGTGATGCCGTGTTCGTTTGATTAGATACAGGTAAGCAGAAAGGTACCGGCCCGGGGCGCGGTGTGACATGGCCCTTAATTAGAACAGCTGATTGTACGGAACCCCCGGGTCACGCGATTGGACATAACGAGCTTTTTTTTGTTATCTTTGCTTTGCTTTGCTAGAATGATATAATGATTTATTTGTAGCAACATGGTAAATTGTTACATGATGTTCAAATGTACATGATCAAAGAAAAATAAAGTCCAGCACGTTGCACCATCACTGGCATGCAAAAATTAATTATCCAATTTAAAAGTTTAACAATAAAATTTAAAATATAAATTAAAATGTCATAAAATAATAAAAGTTAATGTCAATATACATAATATAAATGCTACTCTAATTATTCAACGGTCTATTGGTACTAAGGTCAGTTCTTCATCTTTGCCCGTTTCCCAATATAAGGCATTGCTTTCAAAATATTATAAAGAAAGTTGACCTGAATAAATAATTTTATCCTTTTTGGCCTCTCTGACGAAATTAAAGAAATTCAAAATTTGTTTATTAAAAATAGATCTTCATCCACAGGCACTTTTTCACATCAAAATTAATTACAGAATTGTATTATATACCACAAGTCACAAAGCTACGAACTAGCATTACGAACGATAGACCTTTCCTCTGAGCTGTGGCTCAGTTAGGTCACAGCACAGGGTGCTAATCCCGGTCAAGCCAAGATGAAAAGTTATCTTTTCAAGATTGGCCTAGGTCTTGGATGTTTACCTTTGTACTGTGAAGGTGAAGCAGTAAAGGTCGACGTAGCGACCAACTGCAAGTAGGCTTCGATAAAATAAAAATAAAAAACTTTGTACTGTACGTATCTAAAATAAAATAAACTATTTAACATTGAGTTATATTCCATATCACATGGAAACTAACTTTGGTGCAAGCTAGTGCAATCTATGCGATATGTCTCTATACATCTATACATATAATAAAACAGTAAAAATATTTTGTCTGTACATTTAGTATTTTTGATAATAATAATAATAATAACCCCCCCAAGGGGCCACCTTGTCGTGGTGGGGGGGCTTACGGGAAGAGGGGTACACATTTTACCACTCTTCCTAAACCAACGGTCCTAACCCCAATCTAAGGTGTGACCAACCGTGCCGAGAGATGCGTGGCTAAGGGGGAGCTTAGTCATGAACGGTGGACTCCCGAAACCGGGCAGCATCGGGATGTAATTTATGCCTTGCCTCTGCATGCGGGGCTCTGCAGAGGATCGACGATATTTTCCCTAGCTTATCGTGGGAACAAAATAGAAGGGTTTAATAAAAAATATTTTTTAAGGTCTCGCCCGGTTAGGTCTCGAGATCATTCCAGCAATCAAGCTGAAAATAGAAAAGAGAGGGACTCGATATCTACTGATGGAAGTCTGTTTCCGTCCCCTGACTCTTCAAAACACAGTTTTTCACCATCATCCACTCCTATTCTTTCGCTTTCACCAACATCATCAATACTACAGCTCCCCAATTCAATAGTATCACCATCAAGTAGTATGGCAACAGATGTTGTTTGGGAGGCAAATGCCAACAATCCCGAACCCACTGAAGCCGTTGGAAAAAGCACGAGACGTAAATGGTCTCTTGAAATGAATAGCTTCATTTGGCGTGCTTATTTACAAATAACAAAACTTGAAACTGACCTAAGTCCATATTTAGAAAAATTACACCAACAGTTTAGAAGAGAATTCCCAATGGTTGATGTATCTCGACAAAGATTAGGAGATCAAAGAAGAGCGATACTGCGAAGACAGTTAATTCCACAACAGATTATGCAACAAATAAGACAAGAAGTTGAAGAAGACATAGCAACCAACAATACCCAAACATCCGTATCAGCGCCAGTTTTTGAACATGCTCACACACATATACCCTCATCACAAATACAATCTACAAATAAAAAAACTAGAATGCGATGGTCAAATGATTTGAATGAGAACATTATGAGAATCTACTATCGCGTAACTCTATTAGAAACAAACACGTCAGCATATCGTGAACAGCTTTACGCGCAGTTTGTCATACAATATCCAGAATTATCACATATTTCAGAACAGCGAATAGCAGACCAAAGACGAGCCATAATCCAAAATAAATACATTACAGAAAATAGATTAGGAGAAATAAAGTCAGATATCACAAAGGAGCTAGAAACTGCACAGAATCTCGGTTTTAGTCAAAATAATACACCAATAGTCGAAACACCACAGCAAGACCAGCAGCACTCTGAGCTATTTGAACCATCATGCCCCGAAAATACTTGGAGTGGTAACCTGGAAGTGGACACAGGCTCACTACCACTACATTCTACAAATACTCCCGCAGATCCTGAATTAATCTTACAGCAAGAACGAGAAAGTTACACTTCATCCTTATCTAGTGAATTCCAAAGAAAAATCACACACACATTTAGTGACACTTTGAACAAATTTTCGGACACCATTCCAACTGATAGACCATTTATACCTAAACAAAAATCTACAAGAAAGCTAGCACTTATTACACAATATATTAACTATAATATTTTACCAGATTATTTGTCACCTGAAATAGATTTTGTCACACTACATAACCTTATTTATTGCTCGGCGTTTACAGCTAGTATTTGTAATGGTACTAAAATCCATAACAACTATAAGAGAAATAATAAAGAGAGGCCTAACCCAGCGTGGGAAGTAAGGTTAGAAAAGAAAATAGCAGAACTAAGAAAGGACATAAGTAGAATAACACAATATATAAATGGAAATAGGAGTAACAATATACTATATTATATTAATCAAATACAAATTAGATATAAGACTCATTCTCAGTATGAAAACCCAAACAACACACCACAAGAATATTTAGATACCCTCAAACAAAAATTAGCAGCAATGTCAAGTAGACTCAGACGTTACAAATCATGCACACTAAGAAAATCACAGAACACCCAATTCATCTCTAATGAAAAACAGTTTTATAGGTCCCTTAATAAGTCACAACAATCACCAGTAGCAGATTTGCCAACCGCAGAAAGTTTACAGAATTTCTGGTCAGATATCTGGAAAAATCCTGTTCAACACAATAATAACCCAGACTGGTCTGATATTATCAAAAATGATGCAGAGAAAATACAGGAAATGCAATTCGAATCCATTTCATTTTCTGCTGTAGAACAAGTTATAGCTAAAACACATAACTGGAAGTCCCCAGGGTCTGACAACATTCACAATTATTGGTACAAGAAATTAACAAATACTCATACATACATACACAGGTTCATAAACAACTTTATAGAAACACCAGAAACTCTTCCTGCATTTGTTACACAAGGTTTAACATATATGATACCTAAGGAAGGGATTGTACCAGACCCCGCAAAATATAGGCCTATTACTTGTCTCCAGACTTTCTATAAAATTCTGACGGCTTGTATTAGTAAAGTTATTTATAATCATATTGAAAATAATAATATTCTAGCAGAGCAGCAGAAAGGCTGCAGGAAAAACAGCCAAGGATGCAAAGAACAGTTAATTATAGATAACACAACCATGAAATATGCCCAATCTCGTAAACGCAGTATTCACACCATGTTTATTGATTATCGAAAGGCTTTCGATTCAGTGCCCCATAGCTGGCTTATTGATGTCCTAAAAAATTATAAAATTGACGATAGCATAATCAAATTTTTAGAAATAGTTATGAAGAACTGGCAGACAAAACTGAAAGTAACAACCCAAATTGGTGACGTTACTACTGAATCGATTCCGATACAGAGAGGGTTTTTCAAGGAGATAGTCTCAGTCCTCTTTGGTTCTGTCTGGCCTTAAATCCACTCTCTACACTCCTTAATAATACAAATTTAGGTTTCAAACTTATCCAAAAAAGATCCAGCATCAAACTATCGCACCTAATGTACATGGACGACATCAAACTATTCGCCAATAGCAAAGAAGAACTACTGGAACTAGCTGAAACAACTGAGAAGTTTTCCAATGATATACACATGATGTTTGGAGTAGATAAATGCAAAATAAATTCCATAGAAAAAGGAAGAGTTGAATCAAATACTTATACACTTTCAACAGGAGAAATAATAGAAGCATTAGACACTAACACTTATAAATATTTAGGATTCCATCAATCAAAAACAATAGAACACAAGGAAGCTAAGGTTCAGTTAATTAAAACATTCAGGTATAGAATATCACAAATATTAAAAACTCATTTGAATTCTCGCAACATAGTAAAAGCCATCAACACATTTGCAATACCCGTTCTTACATATTCCTTCGGCATAATCAACTGGTCGCGCACTGACTTGCTGAAACTCCAATCATCGTTAAATGTCTTACTTACCCAGCATAGGAAACACCATCCGAAATCCTGCATCCAGCGACTCACTTTACCGCGATCAGAAGGAGGTAGAGGCCTAATTGACATTTGTAATTTACACAACAAACAGATATCATCACTCCGTCGCTACTTTTTCAATAAATCAGAAAGCTCCGAATTACACAAATATGTTTCTCATTTAGATAAAAAATTTACACCGCTCAATTTAAGTAACAGTTCAACACAGCCAAATGAATCACAAACTACTATGGTGCAGAAGAAACAGGCCTGGCAACAGAAATCACTTCACGGTAGGCATTACAATGATCTTGAACAAATCCACATAGACAAGAGATGGTCCAATACATGGCTGAAGCGTGGGGAGCTCTTTCCTGAAACTGAAGCATTTATGCTCGCCATTCAAGATCAGGTAATCCACACACGAAACTATAGCAAATATATCATAAAAGACTGCAACCTAACAACAGACCTATGCCGACACTGCAATAGCGCTAGTGAAACAATTCAACACATCACAGGAGCATGCAAAAGTTTAGTGCAAAGCGATTATAAACATAGGCACGATCAAGTAGCGTCAATAATACACCAATATTTGGCATTTGAACAGAAACTCATAGATAAGAAACAACCATATTATAAGTATATTCCGGAGAAGATATTAGAAAATAATTTAGTTAAAATTTACTGGGATCGGACTATTATCACGGACAAAACTATTCATTTCAATAGACCTGATATCACAATTCATGATAAAATCAATAGTACAGTTTATTTAATAGATATTGCCATCCCTAACACGCACAACTTACAGACTACCTATACCGAAAAAATGAGCAAGTATAAAGATCTGGCTATAGAAATCCAAACCCAGTGGCGCGTTCCAACAGTTAAAATAATACCAATCATAGTGTCTACCACAGCTGTCATACCGCGAACATTACACACCAGCCTACAGTTGATAAATATCCCTACTTATGTTATACATACCATACAAAAAGCAGTAATTTTAAATACTTGCCGTATCGCTCGAAAATTCCTTCAGTAATTAGTTAAAAAAAGAATAGGTCAGCACTTGGCTTCGGCCCGTGCATATATTACCTCTTTAAGAAAAGAGAGAAGAAAGCTAAAAGTACAATATAATAATAATAATAATAATCTTTATTGTGGATCACAGGTAAAAAAGGTCTTACAATAAAGTTGTTCAGCCGTGTCCTGTCCAATTTGGACGTACAATTATCTAAGTCATAATTAGTCTTAAACATAACAATCTACTTACAATATATTATTAATAGCATAAAATTATATTTAATAAAAGATAAAAAAATAAGATCATATATTGTCATTTAAATAATCATTAATTGTGTAATAACATTTCTCTGTCAAAATTTTTTTTACTTTCTGTTTAAAAGCCCTTATATTTAAATCTTTAAAACTGTCAGGTAACTTATTATAAATAACCGGTTTGACTGAAATGGATAGAGGGGCATTTAAAAAGAATAAAAGAAAGCAAAATTTTTTTTGGAATTTCTTGTCTGTCTGTCTGTCTATGTATGATCACGCTAATCTCCGAAACTACTGAACCGATTTGAAGTCGTTCAACCTGATGAGCATTTTCTGCTGACGTATATAAATTGAAGATCTGAAACATCTGATAAATAACTCCAAGAGACCAGCTACACTATACCATATTTTTCACAAAGATTTTTCATCTAAGCGAAACTCACGCGGGCGAAGCCGCGGGCAACAGCTAGTTTATTTATATAACTCTCTAATCAATTTTTTCCCCGTGCCAATCTACCGTGACCTCGATCCCTTCAATCTGTTACTCAAGAGAAGCTTGACGATTCAAAATCGCTGACTTAGCATAAATAATGCTTCCGATTTCAACGAAACAATAGAAAGTGGTAATCAGGGAGCTGAACGTAGACTGGATATATACCTATTGTTGGAGGCAATTTATGGAGACGGAGCGATGGAATTGAGTTATGGTGTCGTCAGTATTGAATTAAAGAGCCTTTGAAAGGGAGAGGGTTGGGTTAATGTCGTTATGAGCCATCGAATATTGGCGATTTTTGGACAGTTTTATAAATTTTCGGTATTGATCTTTGATGAAATTTTTCGTACAAAGGTATTTATATCATGACTGCTTTATTCAAAAATAACCTACTTATGTTATTTTATGTTAATGTGTTTCCTTGCATACCAGTTAATCTAATAAAAATGTCATGATTTCATTGCCAATTAAACTTTATGTTAATTTATTTGTTGAAATATATTTCAACAAATAAATCATTAATTTATTTGTTGAAATGTATTTCAACAAATAAATCATACCAGTTTTATTGCAGCAAGTAATAAATCATACCAGTTTTATTGCAGCAAGTTTAAATGTCATTTCATTAAAATCATTAATCTTCTGTGTGTATATAAATTGTATGTTGCCTAATTGGTGTATAATAATAGTTTGTCTTTAGTTATTTAAATGTATTTCAACAAATAAATCATACTAGTTTTATTGCAGCAAGTTTGATCGTCATTTCATTAAAATCATTAATCTTCTGTGTGTAATATAAATTGTATGTTGCCTAATTGGTGTATAATAACAGTTTGTCATTAGTTATTTAAATGTAAGTAATAAGTACTACGGTATATTTGACCAACATATTTAACGTTTATAACGTTTAACATAACTTTCATAATTAACTGTCAAAGCGTAACGTTCACCTAACATCTAAATCTGTGCTAACCGTAATACAGTTTATACAATACGAAGGTCCAAAAGTTATTAACACATCTTCATTAGAAATGACCCTTAAAACTAAAATAGTATTGTGCCACGAAATATTCAACAGCCTTAATAAATCCCATATTAATCCCACGCGAAGGGACAAAAAGCGCGCGGGCCGAAATGACCCAACTTATGATTACAATGGAGGGACAAAAACTAAACCACTTCTGTTCATTACGAGGTGGTCGGAACTTGTGAAATAGGTGGATATAATGTGGGTATTAATATACTGTGTGAGAAGAGTATAGCTTTTAATTTATTTGATGAACTCGCATAATATATTGTATGCGTCTCGGAGCTCCGCTCACTGCGGAAATTGGGAATTCCGTATAAAAAATTATCCTATCCTCTTTTTCAGGTTATACTAGGTCAGGGTTGTACCCATACGTTAAAATTTACTAAAAATATCTTAGTGGTTAAGGCGTGATTAAGTAACAAACATCCATACAGAAATATAACATACTAGCTTTTGCCCGCGGCTTCGCCCGCGTGAATTTCCCACGGGAACAGTGCTTTTTCCCGGGATAAAAAGCCTATGTGCTATTCCAGGTCATTATCTACCTCTGTACCAAATTTCATCGAAATCCGTCCAGTAGATTTGCGTGATTGAGTAACAAACATCCTCACAAATTCACAAACTCACAAACTCACATCCAAACTTTCGCATTTATAATATTAGTATGGATTAAAACAATCGCAGCGCATGATTAGAGGAGTAATTTTTTTTCATAGTAATAATTGAGTACAAACAATGTATTTTAACGATCATCTGACTACTGGTAATAAGTTTTAGGAAAAAGAAAAATTTTAAAAGCGTGTTAAACATTTAAAAGGGTTTTTGTATTTGTAAGAGGGGAATCTTTATATACTTTGTTGAGAAGAATTGTGTGTACTCGTGCTATTTGAGTTATATTATTATCGTCATTCAGTGAGGAAGTAAGTAAAAAAGCTTTAAAGAGCCTTACGGAATCTTTCAAATTAAAATTTAATACCTTTAGATTTACGATATGTAGCTAAAATGTAATCATGAATGTGTAAACACCACTAAATAGCCTGTGCAAAACCGACCAATTTTAATGCTGAAGATCTGACAGAGGCAAAAGGACGTAAACTATAAAGTCTAATTTGTGTGGGGCTTTAGAACTATTCATATGTCGAGGTGGTAATAGCTTTATTAGTTATGGGTTATTTATAGTTAAAACTCATTAATGCAGGTTTCCTTACCTTTTTGCTTGTGTTGAAAATTATGCCAAAAGAACGACAGTTAAAGATAGAAAGAATAAACAGGTAGGGACTTGTAAAAGAATGGTAGCTTATAAAAGTAAACTAATATAAAAATATTGCCGAGTGCTTCTTCTCTCAGCCGAAAGACGTCCACTGCTGGACAAAGGCCTCCCCCAAGGATTTCCACAACGACCGGTCCTGCGCTGCCCGCATCACGCAGGGAAACTCCGAGCATAGCGCGCTCCATCGCCCTTTGGGTGACCTTGAGCCTTCTTATGAGGCCCATAGTAAGCGACCACGTCTCTGTTTCGTATGTCATTACTGGCAACACACACTGGTCAAAGACCTTAGTCTTGAGACACTGCGGTATTTTGGATGAGAAGATATCGCGAAGCTTCCTGAACGCTGCCCAACCGAGTTAAATTCGACGGTTGACCTCTTTCTCGAAGTTGGACTTACCTAACTGAACTGTTTGTCCCAGGTATACATAATTGCCCAGTTTCGCATTAAAGTCCCCCATCACAACGGTATATTGGCCCTGGGAGCTATGTATGGCTCTAGAAATATCCTCATACATAGTCTCCACCTCGTCGTCGGAGTGATTAAGAATTTAAATGTTTACGATCACATACCGACAGAAGTAAGACTTCATTTAGATAAGGTAAGACTACCCAATAGAGCGTGACATAACCGAGCGTGAAGGTTTATTCTCCTCTAATAGCTACTAAATAAAGCCTTCAGTCTAATGAAGTTTTCAATTTGAAAAATCAAATACAATCATAATTTAAGTTATTACAGGTCTATTAATTACGAGGCCTAAACTAACAGTTAAAATGATTTGATGTACAAAAAGACAATGCCTTTACCAATATTCTGTTTAACTTCAATTATTAAATTCCCCTTCTGTTTCAATGTAATATTCACTTGATCAAACACATAATGCTCTGTTTAATATTTGTTTTGGTATAGACATACCATCCTTCATGTTGAATATCGTAAATTTAATTATATTACGGGATTTTTACTTAATTAAAGCTTTAATTAATTGCTATCTGTGCCCTGGGGCTTCGCTCCTGTAAAAATAGCACACTTGTATCATAATCTACAATTACAGATTATAAAGTAACTTATAAAAAAACATAAAAACTTCTCTCTCTCTCTCTCTCTCTCTCTCAGCCGAAAGACGTGCACTGCTGGCCTCCACCAAGGATTTCCATAACGGCCGGTCCTGCGCTGCCCGCATCCATGCGCATCCCGCGACCTTCATCAGGTCGTCGGTCCACCGAGTGGGAAGCCTGCCAACACTACGTTTTCCGGT
Organism: Ephestia elutella; assembly: GCA_018467065.1. Taxonomy (NCBI): domain Eukaryota; kingdom Metazoa; phylum Arthropoda; class Insecta; order Lepidoptera; family Pyralidae; genus Ephestia; species Ephestia elutella. The sequence continues at coordinate 1,143,141 of CM031572.1, forward strand.
TTGTGGTCGCCACTCGAGAACTTTTCTGCCCTAACGGCTATCTGTTCTACGAGCTATGTGCCCCGCCCACTGCCACCTAAGTTTAGCGATTCTGCGGGCTATGTCGGTTACTTTAGTTCTCCTACGGATCTCCTCATTTCTGATTCGATCATATAAAAATATTGCCGAGTGCTTCTTCTCTCAGCCGAAAGACGTCCACTGCTGGACAAAGGCCTCCCCCAAGGATTTCCACAACGACCGGTCCTGCGCTGCCCGCATCACGCAAGGCAACTCTGAGCATAGCGCGCTCTATCGCCCTTTGGGTGACCTTGAGCTTTCTTATGAGACCCATAGTAAGCGACCACGTCTCTGTTCCGTATGTCATTACTGGCAATCGGTTCAAAAACGTATTACAACTTAAAGTAATATTAAAGTACTCTCATATAGAAATTAGATATGGTGAAAACTAATTGCAACTGAGATGCACAAAAATCCAAAAATAGTATTAAAGTTATATCAATATTTTTTCGCTATTTTATTCCCTAAAAAAAACATTTCTAAATCCTGGCTTCAAAAATGATATATTCCAAAAACTTAAGTAAATTAAAGTATAAAATTTCAAATAGAATATACAAGTACCGTTACCGTAAAATCTGGGAATTCACGTAACTTAAGAATGGGCCTGAAATATGAGCTTATTGTTCAGAGGGTGTTTATGTGGCTATTTGCGGGATTTGTGGGCCCATTAGTTGTTTAAAGTCGACTCACTTTTTGTGCCTGTTATGTTCTTGTGCTTGTTATGTACGCTGTTTATGAAAGTGTTTTTAAAATGTTTCACTTTATTTCAGAAAGTTGAGACTTATTTGAATAAAATTTCTTAGTGTGACGAGAGTGGTGATCGAATAGTCTGGACGTTCGCCTGTGGCCGAATTATCCAATGTTCGACTGACACTCGCGCGTCCTGCAGGTCGATTCTATAAATTTCTAATATCAACTCGCATCTCACTTCGCTATTCACTCGCACTTCGCATAAGGTTCAAAATGACCTTCATTTTGCATTCTATAAGCATCAACTATTCTGTTGCGAAGTGAAGTGAGTTCCTAGATACTAGTGACTTCCACACCCCACAAAATGTTAGTCGAGTTTTATCGATTTCAGTTTTATGATACAATTGTGGAGTTTTTGGCCCAGAACTTTAGCTAATTTGTGATTTCTAAATTTAAACTTCTTATTCTAAGAAATTTGAGGCAGATATTAAGTAAAAAAACCGAAAACTATAAATTCGTGTCATTATTTGATATAATCTATGCTCCCCTAAAAAATGTCAATGTCAGACAGACTTTCAACATTTTGATTACCTACGCGTTCTGTGCGGTTGTTTTGTTTATTTTGTTTAAAAGTTTCAAAGAATTTGTTCGTTCAGTGGCGAAAATAATTGTGAAATCACCATATGTAAAGTAAGTTTTTATTAATTTGTGGTTGTGAAATTTATAAACAATATAACCTACGTATGTATTTATTTTGTTTGCTAATCCAACAATAATGTTTCAGTCTAAATGAGACACGTTCCTCTCACCCATCGTCGGTTCAAGTGGAAACTCTGGTAGAGTTTATGGAAAGAAATCCTGGCATGGCGAAGGGTTTCTTGAGAACTCAAAATGCAAGAGAGCGAAGCCGACGCCAGTGGGAGGAACTAGCAGTGCGCCTAAATAGTTTAGGTGGCATGGCACTATGAAAAATTATAAACAGTGGACCAAGGTTAGTGACGCTTTTTTTACTAAGAACCACTTATCACTTAACATTCCTCAAAGCAAACCACTTAAAATGTGCGTCGAATGTTGGCATAAAGTGTGTTTGTTTGTTTTATAAATTTTATATTATAGTTAAAATTATACTCAATCATATACTATAGATGTGTTAATTAATAATAATATAGTTAATTAATTTTTTTTTCAGCATTACGTCTCACGTCTTCAGCTATTGCTCCTCCACCATCTCAACGCCGGTCGGAATTTGCCACCACTACGGAGAGATTTTTAAGGGTGAAAGAACAGCAGCTGGAGATACAATGATTATATGCCCAAATGCTGCATTCCTTTCTGGAGAGGAGTGCGGAAAGCGAAAGGGCCATGTATGAAAGGAGTGCAGAGAGAGATAGGATGTTTGCTGAAGCTTTGACTGCAGTCGGGAAAGGGCTGCAAGCATTAGCAGAAGCTAAGAATGGAGATAGGGAATAGTAATATAAGTTAATATACCTAATATATTGTAATATATCTTGTTTTCTATCTGTGTGCTAAAATTTATCCAAATCCGTCCAGTAGTTTAGGTGTGAAGAGATAACAAACATACACACAAGCCAAAATCATTGGGATTTATAATATTAAGTAGGATTATAAACAAAATGTGAAGTGTTCTTAATATAACTTGATATGGCAATTAGATAGGTTCTCATGAATGGGTGTTGCCAGAGGGAACTGGTCTGCCCGATTCTGATTCAATTTTTTTTTTGTTCTTAACCATTTCATTGTGGTTACTCTATTACAAATATAACATGTTTTATTATATTATATTTGTTTCTTATATTTTATTTTTGACTGAACATAATCTAGTGTATGTATAAAGATAATAAATAGCCCCTCTGGTATATTAGGCGACCAAGACTGTTTCATGAGTTTCTTTCGGCATTTCTTCTCAGCAGTGGTCGTTCCGAAATGCTAGTAAATAGTTTGTAGCTTTGAGACATAATATGCTATGATTATATAATTAGTTTTTGACGTGAAAAACGCCTTCTTTGAAGGCCATGTTTCAATTTTCAATAAAGAATTATTGATTTTAAACTTTATTAGTACCTGAGTAGGTAATCTTCTTTTTCGAATATATTTTTAAGTTTCTTTAAGACTGAAATAAAACACTTTTATTAAATACTTGTAGTTTTATTGAAAGTCCATTGGTGGTTAGTTTAGATATGGTTTAATTGATTTGACACTGCACTACGACACCGATAAATTAATTATTAAGACTCACTGAATAATACTAGTAAATTACAACATTGAAATCCATTTTACTAACTGCACATTTCTTGCATGGTAATCTTTGCGGCAGTAGAAACGTTCTTCATTCTCTGCTGGTTTTTTTAATGCCACCAATGTGCCATCAATACACCCAATTACTCCTGGAATGCCAAACTTTCTGTAGAACCTGTAATTTAATGTAAGTGGTTACTTACATGATTACTATTAAAAAATGTAAAATCTAAGAAGGGTCACTTTAATTACTATTTTATAATATACTTATTACCTTTCTTTTAACATTTGTCTTTCTTGTATATTTTGAGGGAACCTTATATATTTTTTTACTATAACTAAATATTTGAGGGCTTCCACCACTTCATTTATACAGCGAGATGCCGATGGTTGCGATATAAATGTTCTTATATTTTCTTTTATTATTTTCTGGTAGCTACCATTAGCCAAAAATGACAAGGTGCATAATATCTGTAAAACAATAAATCAATTAAAATATTAGGTAAATGATTTACATCTAATAAAATCAAAATAGGGCCCAATTAGTTATCTTTTGTTACTACTTTGTATTTCTTTTCTGTAAATAAAGTGTTGATCTATCTATCTATCTATATGCATGATATAATAATACCGAGTAGGTACCTATAAAAACTTTAAATATCCTTTGACTAATATGAAACATAGCTAGCAGGAAAACATGGGATTATGAAACACTTACTTTAACACGAGTTGAAAGTCCTTTGCCTCGACGTTTTGTGGTCTTTATCAGAGGCAGTAACTCACACTCTAGTTGATCAATCAGTTCCTTTGTCAACCTATATACGCTTACATAGTCGTCATCTCGGGTTAATAGAGATAAACTTCGAATTTGGTTCGATTGTCGACGCTTTTCTAGTTTATTCAAAGCATGAGCCTCTTCTAATAAAGATTTTAATAAAAACATTCTTGCCATCGTTATCACCTAATTATTTACTTTACAAAAACGCGTAAAAAGTAATTTATCCGCAAATCACAAGTTATTGTACTAATTTTAAACACAATTTGACATTAAAATATTATTTAAGCACTATTTAAATAGGATTTCTACTAATTTCACTCGTCAAAAAGATGCTTTTTATTTGACACTTTAAATCGGGTTCGAAAGAGAAGTGAGCTTCGAAGTGACGGGGGAATTACCTTACAGAATGCCACATCTTACGACATCTCATACAATATCCGTCAAAATCTCACGGCCAATCTAGTTCAATTCGCTGACACGCTCGCAAGGGTAGCGCTAGTGTAGATTCGAATTATCAACCGAGTTTTTAGAATGCCAATCAAGAAACTCACGGCGGATTCAGATTCGAAGTTTAGAATGAGATCTTACAGAATCACACTGCTGAGTTTATATACCAATTCGACTTATGTATGGTACTTTTTAACACTATATACCTACCTATGCTTTCGGTAGAAGAAACATCGTGAGGAAACCTGCGCTCTCATTGATGATTTTTCAGCTAAAGGAAGCAAATTGGAAACTATTCTCAAGAAAGCCGTTGAGTATGTTTCATTCGTTATGACTGCGACCTTCAGATATGAGGAATATGAATAGAAAGAGTCTATTTGACTACTATAATATCACACCCATGAAAAGGTAAAAAAAAGAAAACTATTAATTGATATTTGCCAAATAACTGACTTAGTTTGGAAAACCTCTAAATTTAAGGCAAAAGCGTATTTTAATTACGAAGTTAACACTTCAGACAATATTTCGCAGATTATTGTGAGGGATTTAGTTGGGATCGGGAGTAATTTAAAGTTACGCGCTTTATAATAAGGTACCTCTTTATTTTAGGATACCCTAACTCTCTCTAAGTTTGGATCTATTTAGTAAAATTTCCGTATTTATAACCGTGACTATTTGACATTGGAATTTATATATTTGAATCTTTTTGTTATGAACATTAGATATTTATATAAATCGAGAAATGTGTCTAGGAATTTATTTTTGGTTTCTTCAACATGATATATAATTTCCTAAATATAATATTTTAGTAAATGTAACGTGAGTCTTATTGAAAAAAAATATCAATGTAATTTCTCAAAAAGAAAGATTTGAGATTTGTATGTGGGCTCAAAAGTAAACGTTGACTATACTTATTCAATTCAATTCAATTCAAAACATTTATTGCAATTCATATTATACAACAGTTCTCTTATAATAAGTTATATCTGTTATCATTTAGGTACAATATGAACCCTGTCGGGTGCGCAATAGTAACAAGAGGAGCGGCAAGCGGGTCTTTGATTATATGTATGCTAATTTATATATTTAAATCATTTAATGTCTTTGTCATTTAAAAACTCGTCTATTGTGTAATATGCTTTTTCAGCAAGTAACAATTTCAATTTTTTTATAAATATAGATTCCTTTTTTTCTGATCTTAAGTATTGAGGTAAGGTATTATATATTTTTGTGGTCATTATTAATGGGCCGGAACGAACAATTTCTAATTTTGATGGAGGTACAACTAATTTATTTTTGTTTCTTGTTGGATAGCGGCGCGGTATGTCATCATTTTTTATATAATATTTGGGGTATTTACGTACAAATTTGCAGGCTTCTAAAATATATATACACGGTAAGGTTAGTATTTTTAGGTTTTTAAAGTATGGTTTACAACTTTCAGTCGGTTTTATATTACAGATTATTCGTATGCATTTCTTCTGAAGTATAAGCAGTCTGTCCGCGTCAGTGCTGTTTCCCCATAATATAATCCCATAGGATAACCATGAAAATGCATACGCGTAATAGGCCGTTATTGCTGTCTGGTCATTAGTAGATTTTTTCAATTCTCTGAGTGCATAAGTAAATTTCAATAGTTTTATGGCTATCTTGTCAACGTGAGCTTTCCAGTTTGTATGCGTATCTAGGACTAAACCGAGCAGCTGGAAGGTACTCACACTTTCCAGTTGTATACCGTTGTAGCAAAAATTTATACTAAGGGGGCTTTTTGGTGCGGTCTAAATTGAATAATTTTTGTTTTGGAGAAATTTATTTCTAGATTGTGGTCAGATAGCCATGATACAACTGAGTCAATAGTCTGTGTTAGTATTTGATTTAAATTGTCGTGACTTGTACAAGGGGTTAGTAATGATATGTCATCTGCGAATAGCACACATGTCTGGTTAAGTGATTTAGGCAAATCATTTATATAAATTAAAAATAAAAAACAACCGACTACACTTCCTTGGGGAATAGAACATTTAACGGAGTGAGCGTCTGATCTCACCGAGGATATAGTCCCTGAGTTTTGATCATAATTTTCTATTTCCACATATGTTTCCCGATTTTCTAGGTATGACCTGAACCATGCGTGAGCGATTCCTCTTATGCCTATCCCGTGGAGTTTATTTAATAAAATGTCGTATTGAACTTTGTCATAAGCTTTCGTCATGTCTAACATAATACCTACAGCATATTTTTTTGAGTCAATTAATTTTAATATTTCTTGAATATAATTATAAGTTGCTAATGTCGTTGATCGATTTTTTCTAAAGCCGTTTTGGTTATCGTCAAATATATTAAATTTTTCACAAAATTTATACGTTTGATTACCTATTGCTTTTTCAAAGATTTTCGATGCGGTGCAGGGGATCGCAATAGGCCGGAAATTTTGAGCGTCAGTTTTTTTACCTTTTTTATGGACAGGCTTCACCAAGGACTTCTTCAAGAGATCTGGAAAAGTACCTTCTGCGAAGGATTGATTAATAAGTAGCGTGAAAGGCAATGTAAGCTCGTCCGCGCACTCCTTATATAATACAGGAGGTATTTCATCTACACCACAGCTAAGTTTGGGTTTTAAACTTTTTAATATTTTGTTGACCTCCGATAGTTCCAAAGGCCGCAAGTACATGGAGTTCTCGGGCGGGTGCAGCACGGGCCGGCCGCGGGGGGGCGCAGTGCTGCCGCCGCTCGCTGGTATCCCCACCGATGCAAAGTAGTTATTAAACGTGTTAGCAACTAGCTTAGGATCCGACGTAAGATCATTATGGATCTTCAATTGGATGTTTTGTCTGTCATTTTTTGTGGATTTGTTAGTGCGTTCTTTTACGATATTCCAAATTGTTTTAACGATATTCTTTGAGTTTTTAACTCTTTTTATAAATTCTAGTCTTTTCGATTTTATTACAGTTCTTTTTAAAGTCTTTTCGTATTTTTTGTAATAATTTTTAAGGATATCATTGTTTGAACTATTAATTAAAGTTTTTAATAATCTTTTATTTTTGCACGAGATTTTAATGCCTTTGGTGAGCCAATGTTTTTTCTTATAAGATTTTATTTTTATAATTTTTTTAGGAATACAATTATTTAATATTTTATTTATTGTAATGTCAAAAGAATTATAGTTTTCATTTATATTTTGGTCAATTTTTATTATTTTATCCCAACAAATATTTTTTAGTTCCGTTTTAAATTTTAGAATGTTTTCTTGGTCAAATATTCTTATTTCTTTTTGCCAGGTTTGTCTTGGTTTGTCTTTTATTTGTGAATGGATTTTTATTGTTACGCTTTTATGGTCCGAAAATCCATTGTCTACTACTTCAGCGTGCAAGATATTATCCAAAAAAATTACAGTAAATGTGGTCTATACAGGTTGATGTTGTTTTGGTTATTCTAGTTGGGTCTTTTATTTGAAGAGTGAAATTATGTTCTGCCATGAGGCTGAGCAATCTTTTTGATTCTGTGTCATTTTTTAGGGTATTGATGTTGAAATCACCTCCTATTATAATACGTTTTTGACTGTATTTTTTGGCTAGGTACTCTAAAATCTTTTCTAATTGTACAAGAAAATTATCGACCCGCTTATCGTTCCAATATAACAAAACTAATAATAAATTACTATCACTAAATTCTATGGCACACAATTCTACCAGAAATTCAATTGTCATATCCATAATATCCTTTCTCTCGATATACTGTACATCTTCTCGCACAAGAATGCAAACCCCACCTTTGTCGTATTTTTGCCGGCAGTATGCACTTGCTACGCGATAATGATTCACGTGTATGAGTTCCAGTTTCTCCGCTGTTAGATGGCTTTCGGATATGCAACATGCGTGATAAATACTTTGCGATTGGTCAAGAAATGCTTCAAATAGTGTTCTTTTATTCCATATACTCTGCATGTTTTGGAAAAATATTTGTATATTAGTAGTGTCTGCGTGAGGGGCAAAAGGAATTAGGAGTATGGTTTTGGCTTGTGTCTGCAGTAGTTGTGGTGTGTGAAGTTGATGTTCGGTAAGTAGAATGGTGCGGTGATTGTTCTTCGAGGCTTATATTATTTTGGGAGTGTTGGTTTGATATTCTGTTTGAAGTATTTTGGGAGTTCATGTTTGTAACTTTATCCTGTATATTACTGGACAGCCTTTTTCGGTTTCTTTCTTCGATTGTTTGCCTATCAAGCAATTTAGATACATATAGTCCCGTATTTTTGAAGTATTTGACGTTATTTAATATATAATTTGTCATCCGTTTGCTGATTAATTCCACACGTAGTGGTCGTCGCGGTCCTCTAGCTCCAAGTCGTCGTATTTCCTCAATATAACCTGTGAGGTCTATGTGTAAGATGTCCCTAAATGCGTGAATAATTCTATATTCTACATCTTGCTCCCGTTCACCTGTGTATTCATTTAGGCCATATAGTACGAATATGTTTGCGTTGTTGATGGTGTTTGATTTTTCCATACTAATTTTATTATTATTGTCTCCTAATATCTCGGAATTTTTCCTTTTAAGTTCTTCGATTTCATTTCGCAGTTTTGTGTTCTCTATTTCTATTTTTTTCACCTTTTCGTCAATATCTAATATTTGTTTGTCCTGTAAAGTTTGATGTTTTTGAATAGTGTCAGTTTTTTGGAGAATTCCTTCTGTAGCTTTGAGGCGACTGTGTTTATTTCGCAAGTCAGTATACTTTTGATGTCAGCTAGGATGGATTGTTTGTTTTTTTCAAGTTGCTTTTCGAGCAGTTGATTTATACTATGAAGTGAAATAGCGTTCCCGTCGAGGTTGTCCGGGTGATTTACATAGTTTGGTGTTTGTATCTTCGATGTTGATCGTGTATCATTTGTACTCTGGTTGTGTGTTGTCTGTGTAGTGTGTTCATCAATCGACATATTAGTATCATCTAGCATGCATTGGTTTTGTTTCCTGACAGGTGTGTTGTCGTTCTTAGTACGTCTTGTGATGTTTTCGCATAATGGGCAGTGCCAGATGTGTGTGTAACGATGTTTGTTTGTCATATAGTGGGATGTAGACATATTGACACAGGCAAAATGATACTTATCTTGGCATACTGAGCATTTCAGCATTTCTCCAGGTTTGATTACATGCTTGCAGTCTGCTGCGCAGGTTGCCGTTAGGTCAGAGCTTGACATTTTTATTTACACTGTTCTTTTGGACGCAAACACACACCACTACACAGCTTTTTGAAAATAACACAGATTGATATCAAATACGACTGATTTTTCAAAGGTTTTACTAGTAATAAAGTAAAGCCCCTTAGGTGCAATAAAAAACACCAATGTAACTCATTTGTAAAAGAAGAAGATTGTACCAATACTTATCACGTACTAATCCATTTGGGTATATTAAAGGAAAATAACAGACCATACCAGTTCTAGGCCAGTCGGTAATCAAGCGTGCGATTGGGACAGCAAACACATCCCTCCTTAATTAGATCAGATAGATTATCGGGATAAGATCAGGTATCTGTTTCGGCCAATTAAATACAGGTAAATGGGCACGTACCCGAGTAATGTCCAACGGAATTGCTATTGGACTTAAGTTGCAAGACTATAGGTTCAAGTGATGAGGAGTTTGGAGTTTGTTTGAAAGTTTGAGTGTGGGTGTCGCATACTATAGCTATCATGATATAGGACCGTAAATATTTGCATATTATTACTTATTTAAGAAGGAAGTCAATACCTATCTCCACAGGTACTTCACGACGACCTAGAATCATAAAGAAATGACAAAAAGCAAGGTCTTACAGTACTTGTACAGGTATAAATCTAAAAACTGAAAAATATGTAAGTAGCATAAATTAAACTAAGCGAGATAAACAGGAAATTATGTGACGGTTCATAGAAGTTCTTGTACGGAATCCTTGGATTGCGTGTCTAATTTGTACTTGGCCAGTTTTTATCTTCTCAACAAGAAAAATAATAATATCTAAAAAATATTGCAACCCACTCTATAAAAAGCCCTATCTTCAAAAATAAAAACCCTTTTATAACACAGTTTTCTATTTACATTACATTATTAAACCTCTTCGCAGCCTCAGGCTCAACACAATTACTCAAGGGCCCGGAAATGACACGTATTTTAGGGATCCAACAAAAAAACAGCCGGAAGTCGACCGCCATTGTGTCCAAAACATGTTTCAGAAAATGGCCGCCGCCAAGTTATAAGTAAAAACTTGCGCGTACGTGGGTCCGGACACGCTTTTATTGACCTTATTTTTTTACAAATTCTGTTACGACGTAGCAACGTACATTATTTATCTTGTACTTTAATAATAGTCATATTTTCTTCTATTTTCGAGAGAATGAAGGAGGATCGTGCCGTCAAATCAGCCTACCTGGGAAAAGTGTCAGGCAGGCGTCTAGTCGGGCGCCCCAGATATCGCTGGAGAGACACTGTGGAGGCTGATCTGCGTGAGCTGGGAGCGGGCAACTGGCAAGCCACCGCGCAGAATAGGAGTCTATGGCGCTCTCTCGTATCGAAGGCCAAGATCCACTTTGGGATCACTGAGCCAGCGGAGTAGTAGAAGTAGTTTCTTATATTTTATTTACAAGGGTAAGATTCAATAATGTCTTTGGCAATATTGCAGAAAGAATTTTTGACAATTAGTATAAGTTAGGACAACATACAACATACCTAATCAATCAGCAAATTATAATTTAACTTATATAATTATTAACCAATTGACATGAAGACTACAATAGGTATACGTAGCATCAGAATCCCCTGAAGTAATACCCGACCTAACGCTTCTTCTTAGAGATGGACTGAAGCCAAGATAATACACATATCTTGATCATTTTGGCCACGTCATTGCAACGTCTCATTTGCTAAATTGATCAATTCATCTAACAGACTTGTGTTTAGGAAATATAAAGCCTTTATAGGCATTAGTATATTACTACCGCGGTCTATAATGACTACATTGCTGGTCGCGCTGATGATGGCCGACAGCGCAGCTCCAGGCCGACACAGCGCGGTCAGCAGTTGATGGACGAGCTGAGGTTTCACATAGCGAGACACAGATGACACAGCGAGGACAGCAAGGGCTGCAATGATGGCCAAGCTGGAAGGTCTAGAGCGAAGCTAGGCTAGCTTGAGGTAATCATAGCGTGACCAGCGAAGCAGTCATTGTAGGCCAAGGCTTGTATAGTGCTTTACTCAAAAATGCAAGTACCTAATCTAAATAAAACCAGCAAATAATTTAAATAAAAATATATTTAAAACGTTGCCGGCTATACATTGCCGGCCTGTTAGAGCGGACAGCAAAATTTTGGCGGCCGCTCTTTGAAACAGAACGGCAAGGTCGACTTTGCTCCAACAAAGTTGTCAAAATAATGAAAACATTACATGCATTTTTGAGTAAAAAAAAATATTACATTTTCTTATAATTTTATGGCCGATCGCACTATGGCTGCAATTTTGTAAGAATTTGAAATGTTACCTTTGATATGCTCACAGTACCCTAGCTGTAGGAATATTTTAATAGCTGATGATGTTGATAATTGACGTTAGATGCCGTCCGGCAGTTCAGTAACACCTTACACGATGGTATGCGGATAGGTAACTTCGGTAAGAAATAAATAAATAATAAATAAATATATACGGACAAATCACATAGTTTGAGTTAGCCCCAAAGTAAGTTCGAGACTTGTGTTATGGGATACTAACTTAACGACACTATTTTTTACCACCGAGGTCGTCATCGGAGGTCGTCGAAAGAAAATCCTGATCCTCGCTACTAATATTATTAATTTACCTTAATTATTATTATAACCTACTTTGGATATGAGTTTGTGAGTATTACTCAATCACGCAACATCTACGAAATGAATTTTTATGAAATTTGGTACACGGTTAACACATTTTATCCCGAAATTCCCAAGAAGCGAAAACCTGGAGGCTGATGGCTAGTTTAATATTAAAGTTTAAGTAGACCTGGGTGAATAAATGCGAAAGTGACCAAATGACACTAATTTTGTTGAATCCATTCACCTGGGTCACTTTGGTGAATAAATGCGAAAGTGAACAAATTTTAATGACACCAATTTTGTCGAATCAATTTACCTGGGTGTTATCACCTAGGTGAAATGAGTCCAAGGTGAAATGAAGACACTAAAAAGTCTACTCTTTTCACCCAGGTGAACGGAGTATACACATTTACCTGTAAAAAAAAAAATTAATGTCACTAATTTTGAAACACTAATCACTCCCACAGATCCTCAAACAAGAAGCCCATATAAATTTCCAAATTATTTTGATTACAAACGAAACCCAATTAGGGTCAACCTCCATTATGACAAAGGTCAACATCTGAGTCGTTAGTAATTAACATTTTAATTGGGCCGGATTGAAGTGTGCGAGCACCACTTGACTGCTGAAGTTTTATTCAGCGTTTGAGCTCAACGTTTCCAAGAGCCGATTCATGGAAGTAAGTAATACCTAACTCAATGTAACTTGAATTCAATATTTATTACTTAGATTGTATTGAAATGCCAGTAAATCTACTAGAAATTTGATAAGTTAAGTGCTAAATAAGTAGGAAAGTACTCAAAAATTTATCCTAAAAACCTCCGAATTTATTCTTTTTAAAATATTTGACCGAGCGAGCGAGGGCTATAATTCAAGTTGGGGCAAAAACATATTGTTTGTATATATGTACCTATGTATTTATGTATGTTTGTTCCGCGATAACTCTAGAACCGTTGAATTAATTTCCATGATATTAAGAATACGTGTAGCAACTACTTATCCATAGAATTTTTAAGTTGCGCAACAAAATCGCGTTCAGCCGTTTTTGAGATATTCGCATATTTTTAAAATAATAATCGCGAGGTCTAAGTTCGCGGCGAACCACTAGTTAATACCTATCAATACGTTCTTCACCAAATATTTATTACATACATACACACATAATATTATCAAATATTAATTATACCTATAAAATTGAGATCTGAATATTGAAAGTAATATTCTTGCAACAAAAGTAGTGTTTTGTTTTCCTTTTGCCCGCAGCATTGACGCGTGGTTACACTTCTTCTACGCAAAATCTACTTTCTTTATTCCGAACTTACCAATTTAATACTTAAATTAATTAATTAATTAACTGGTTTAAAAAAATACTATTCTAGCATTCCGATCCAGTGCGAAACGGCCAAAGTTTAAATTAAGTTTTTCAAGTGTTGGCCATGGACTTCTGAATCCAATTCGCGGATCAAGAGATTTGGGATTCGTACTCTTATTTTCTTTTTCTAGTGAAATATTTTAAAATAAATGGACTACATCGACCCAGACTAACCGTGGCTTAGTCAACTATTTGTTGAATAGGGGACCGGACATCTCACAATAATAGAATCATCCGTAAAAGAATTACATCAATAACCAAAGTATTTCCCAAGATATAGCAAAAAACATTTCACATTTTTAAGCGATATTTGGACGATACCAAAACGCCCCTAACTAAACGTGCATTCATATGACGTCACGCGTAGAAAATGGACTTTCCCAAAAAGTTTGAACTGTAATAAATTTGCTCAGGAGAATAAACTCGTGATGAAAAGTCACAAAATGTGTTTAATTATATGTATTCTATCATAAAATTACATATTTTTAACAATTCTCATACCTTGGCCGGTCCCCTATTGCAAACCAAAATACAGAAGGTTCGAATTTCAAGCTTCAATATTCGTCTAATATAATCAGAGGAATATTGGAGATTTAGATCAATTTGGGGCCATTTTCATTGTCCAATTTTGAATTTTAGGTAAAAGAAAACACCTAAGAAAAGATGCAGCAAGCTTGTTTGTGTGTAATGTGGTTGTCGCTAAGTTATGATAGTCCAGAAAAAATTGATGTTAGAGTAATCTAAGTACCTTTGACACTCGACAAAAAGAAAAAACAAAGTGCTCAGGAAAATAAAGATTTCCTTGAGTGCTTTTTAATAAACGCTAAGTGCTTTTTAATACTTAATTAAAACAATTGTTGATTAGAATTAATAGAGATAGAAATAATATTTTTCTGCATTGTAATGCTATTTCTAGAATAAACAACTGATCTCATTTTTGCTGAATTTTGAAATAACGATAAAACTTTTACAGTTAATAAGAAAAATTCATTAAAATATACTTCATACTTATTAAGTATCTCATTATTTTTGTAACCGAACCAACCTTGTGATTTTCAATAGATGTCAAAGAAAAATAATAAGAAACGAAGCAGCGCTTTTATCCAAAAAATATCTTATTTTAAAAGTAAATCTTGCTCGGGATAGCAAAATTTTCATTAGGCACAAATCAATCCAATCTTTTTCTATCTTTTGTGACCTGAAAAGAAAGACTTTAATATCTTTACATCGATCATTTGTCAGAGATTCCGCCCGTGATTTAACGGTCCGCGACGTCAAACGTGGACGGTTCGGTTTTATTGGATATCGGCACAAGTTACAGACGACAGAGAGCATTGTTATAATAGAATTAACATTCTGGTGTCGCGCGTATGAAATGCGACCTTTGATAGCTAAATTTAAAATAGGAGAAAAAAACGACTACAGATATTGGCTTGTGGGCAAGGTAAAATTGGAAGACATGTGCCTACCTTAAGTACGGCACGCTCCAGATCCCTCAACTCGACACTTGAATTCACCAATTCACATCAAATGTCACAGCACAGTCGTTCATCGATTTTCTCTTAAAGTTCACACGCGGAAGACACGCATTTGAAACAGCGAGAGCGAGGTGTGTTGCTCACAAGTCTATGGATGCTCATGCTTAACCACCTAAAAGGGAAGGTATTTCCGCCAGTCTGGGTGTTATGCCTAGGGTAACCGCGGCTCCGGTTATATCGAGATTGTATTTATGCATCCAATCTTAAAAACTCCAGTTTGCTAGATTTGTTTCTTCCATACAAACTGCAGGTTGATGTAAGGAGACTATTTATGCCTTTATTTTTTTACTGGCTAGCCCAGGTCGACCCCTTCACACCTGGATGTCCGTCATAAATAATGACTTTAAAAAATCTCGAGCCGACACAGCAACGACCCAAAACCGCACCACCTGACGGAGAATAACAAGAAGAGCTGACCCCAAATGAAACGGGAGAAGTCTAGGTAAAGATATAGATATTATTTTACTGGCTAGCAATAATCTATATCTCTCTCTGTTTACACTGATATTGCAAAAATTTACTGCAAATTGTGGTTTAAATTTAGAGCTTCAATTTATGTGATAAATTAAATGACAATGCAATAATAATAATAATCTGTAGATAAAGCCAGAAAGGACTCGAGTTCCAGATTAAGATTTCCCGTCGATCAAAGCTTGTATAAAATGATTTCATTTATTTTTCGTCATCTCCTGTCACTTGCACCACCCGCAGCGCGGTGGTCGCGAAGCGGAAATGCGTCGTGATTGTCAATCTACCGCCGTCTCACCGGTTACGCTGTTATTTTGTTCCTGTACCGTATAGCAGAAACCACATTGTATTTTTTTCTGTTTTTTTTTTGTGAAAAACCTATTCTTTGTGTATGATGAATTCACGAGGAAGACTATCTGGAATTCCCACGAAATTTTGCTAGATAAAAGTTGAACTTAATGACCATAATTTTACTTATAACTAGTGGTTGGCCGCGAACTTAGACCTCGCGATTATTATTTTAAAATTATGTGTTTATCTCAAATAGGGCTGAATCGATTTTGATGCGCAACGAACTTAAAAATTCTATGGATAGTTGCTACACGTATTCTTAATATCATCGAAATTAATTCAACGGTTCGAGAGTTATCGCGGAACAAACATACATACATACAAACAATGTGTTTTCGCCCCAACTTGAATTATAGCCCTCGCTCGCTTCGCTCGCTCGGTCAATGAAGTGTACGGTTTTTTTATTAAATTACTTTTCTATCGTTAACCAGATTTTGGTGAAATTCTGGTACATGGATAGTTATAGCCTTGAGACGTAATTAGTTAAGTGTCTATTGTATTTACAATTAGGTATATATTTTTTCCAAAACTATTTTTTGTTTAAACCTTAAATAGTTAATTTAAACCGTGGAACCCACGGTTCAATTTACTGGTGTACGTCCACACTTATCTTCGGGAGGCAAGTAATTAAGTAGGCCGGACCCAAATATATTAATCTGGGGTCGAACTGACGTAATATATTGGTTAGTATCTGGTAATGAAAGCCTAGTATTAAGATATTTAGTATTTGATAAAGAGACGTCCGAACTTTCGCATTCAGGGAAGTGGGATTTACGCTTTATTTTTGGAAATAAAATAATCCTCTCTAGTTTTTACAACAATACCTTTCATATTTTAAAAGCTGGATAGAGAATAGTTTGGAAATTTATTGAATTTTTTTGAAACAAGCCTCCTGTCTGAAATTACTCAGCGTATGAAATTCGCTTTGAAAGTTTTTTAGAAAATATATAAGCTATATAAATGAAAATCCGATGTTACGGCAAAATATAGTGTGTTCAACGAGCTTTTCCTTGTTTTTTTTTTTAACTTTTGATTTGAAATGAAATTGTTTATTTTTAACATTTACAATATCGCTGACGTCAATAAATTTACATACAGTTAAGTTTACTCCCGCCTCCTAAGCGCAATTAAAAAAGATTTTCAAGAATCTCTTACGTTCAAAAAGATACTTACTACTACGTATAATAATAATATGAAAACATTCCAAGATCGTAAAATGGAATTCGACAAACGACCTAATAGGGTGGTTTGTGTACTCTCTTCTACTTTAGATTATGAAATTTCAGTACTTATGAAAGTTGTTTTCCGAGAAGCGTATCTTGAGCTCTCTTGAGTGCACTGAGTTACTTTCTTGTAGACGGAGTATGTTGACGAGGTTAACTTGTGCTGGTAGACTCTGAAATCGAGTAGGGTTTCTATCTACAAAGACTGCATTGATTCAGTTTTGACTTAAACAAATCATTCATTATTGCTAGAGGTAATAGCCGTCCGGTATTCAATTAAAAAAATAGCTGATGAATGATAGAATACTATTTTATCAACCGACTTCCCAAAAAAGGAGGAGGTTATATGTTTCGATGTATGTATGTTTTTTTTTTATGTATGTTCGCCGATTTCTCCGCCTACAGTGGACTGATTTCCGAAATTGTTTTTTTATTCGTAATGGTATATACCCAAGTTGGTCCCATTTTAACCACGTCAAAATCTGTTCGGTAATTTTAAAGATACCTAACAAAATATAAAAATACCAACATTGCATTATAGAGCAAAAGCCCGCGATAGCATGCCCTTACTTACTTTATTAAAACTAAAGATTTTCTGTGTATGTTCCCAACATAGAAATAGCGATTAGCGACTATAAAAGTTGGATCATGATTACTTAGGCAGATTTTTTGTAGCAATAACATTTAAAGTGGTAACTCAATTTCCTTATAGTAAAGTTTTTTAAAGATTTTATTCCTAATAATATAAGAAATCACGCCATCCATTGAAAGGGAATTGGTGCAGATATAAACCCCTGCTAGACATTGTAACTTTACTAAATTATACTTATATTTGTTTTATTACAAATGCTGAATTTAATTTTACTTTGGAAGGCCCCAAGGGTGCTTTTTATACCTATAAAAATCATCCTTGCTATCCATATTACCTGCATAAGCAACAAGAGCCAAACTTCATACCTAGTCGCTAATATTTTTACCCGTATATACCACGCAGAAAAACATTCAGCATTTTTAAAATAAGGAAGGTTTGGTCGTCGTGGGCTCACGGTCTATTTATGTGCCAAAAATAATAGACAATTTGACATGTTCTGACATTTCAAATCAAACTGACATAAAAAGTTTCGAATTCTTAATTCTTTATTTTCGGCTAGCAGTGAAAGAAAAGTTTAAGTTTTTATTAAAGAAAATAGGTGTAGAAGCACAAAAAATGATAAAATAAAACTTTTTTCCAAAAAAAAATGAACCGACTTCCATCATAAAACTTAAAAACATGAAATAAAAAAAAAAACAAACAATAAAGAAAAATGTATTAGCATGCTACCTACTGAATGAGGTGAAGTCGGTGCCAAATTGAATTAAATAATCTAAATTAACATTAGAATCATGTATGTATACAAAATGCCTAGCTAAACAATTACATAGTCCTGCACTTGGCACCGACTTCACCTCATTCAGTAGGTAGCATGCTAATACATTTTTCTTTATTGTTTGTTTTTTTTTTTTATTTCATGTTTTTAAGTTTTATGATGGAAGTCGGTTCATTTTTTTTTGGAAAAAAGTTTTATATGTATTGTCTTTGTCTTGACTGGACTGGTTTTCACCAAGTTTATTAATTCTGACAACAGGTATCTCTAGTTAACAACACATAAAGATTTCAAGATGCGACTATAATATTGGAGAAATTTGCTACAACTATGGGGTTAGGTACAGCCACAGAGAAATTTGGCAAAATAAACAAAGGGTACATCGACCTAGATATGCTGTGGACCCATAGAGTGACACGGACTCGGGAATCCGAGCTGTATATTATGTGTGGACCGTGCATTGTTGTATAGATTAGAAAAAGATTTTTCAAAGATAACGAATTAAAAAAACTTGTAATCAATTTCGCATTTATGACTTCTGTTCCACTAAACTTGGAATGAACAAGATAAACTCTATAAATTCTCCACATTTTCAAGGGCACAATGGTGTCTGCGAACTACGTGATGCTGCACATGGACCAGAAGCTCTGGAGCGACCCTGAGACCTTCCGCCCGGAGCGGTTCATCCTCGAGGGGAAGCTGAACGTAGCTCTCGACAAGTCCTTACCTTTTGGAGCTGGTAAATGTTATTGTAATATTATTGCAGTATTCTGACTCTCTTCAAAACCAGAGTGAATAGGCTGCTTCTGGGTAAGCTCGCTTCATCGTAGACCTCATCTCTGTCCTCGGGCAAGATTGTGGTCAAGAGCAAACCCATATTTAATAAAAAAAAAAAAGTATTTTTAGCTATGAGTAAACATTATTATTATTTACTTTAGATGCAGACGGTATTTTAAAATACGTAGGAAATTTATAAGAATAAATAGTGGTTTCTTTATACTATGAAAAAGGAGTGAAAAATAAATTACAATAAATACCAAAAACTATACAAGTGTTCAGAGCAGTACTTAGCATATACGCGCCGACTTCACTCAACTATGGTGCATTATGCAATAAATCCCACTAACTTTCAGCAAACTTCAGACCGGTGGAATTCCCGCATTGCTCCACACAGCGTTCCTTTCTACGCAAATTCAGCGCACATTTCCCGAAAGTGAACGGTCTCCGAATTCTTTGATAATTTCCGAGGGAGTTTGATATTTTGAGTAATTAAGTCGAGAGCTAGTCGTGTTGTATTAAATTTGATATTGGATTAATAAGTTTAAACTTAGTCTATCCTAGGATATGTTGTTAATGCTACAAAGCGTTATTTGCAACTCTGAACAAGTTTGCGTGTACAAAGAGCATATTCACTTATGAAAATGTCAAAGCTACGAGTATTTTGAAAATAATTTCAGGTTATTTTCTTTTTTACAATTTTTAAATTCCCATCCGTTCGTATGGATTGTATGTAAATATGACAGTATTTTTATTTCTCCACAAAATATATTCAGCGTTGCCCTAAGATATTGTATTTAATGGCAGCAACGCATAACGATATAAACCAACGTGATTTATTACTACCCGGCCAATAAGGAAAGACGCAATATTTTCGCCTTACATACTTTGTCACGATTATGTTTACAACCGAGTTTGGAAAGAAGGTTTTCAGGGCATTGCTTTTTTGGTTTATTCTTCATAACACAAGTCTCGAACTTACTTTGGGGCTCGAACTCGAACTCAATCTGTGTGATTCATCTTTACATATTTATTAATTTAATTATTAATTCGACCACTGATTTAAGCCTAGATGGCCTAGGATACTCCAATTTTGGGCATTTACACCTTGTATAAAATCAAAGTCAAAGTCAAAAGTTTTTTAATGAAACTTGGCCTTCAAAGAAGACTCTTTTTCACGTCGATAACTAAATATTTTATGTGCCTTATATAATTATAATTTTACGATGTTTTTTCTTTGTCTCTAGGTATAACATTTTTTATAGCTGTCATACAGAAATTGTGTTAGTATTTTATGTGAAAAGATAAATCTTTACGAGTGTCAGTGAAGTTGTCATCCGGATCAGAAAAGCATAACGTTGCCAACGTCGCCGATACTCGAACAGTAGTTTATGTTCTTACTAATTTTATGAACTATGAAGCATTTATGAAGCTACAAAAATGTAATAGCGAAAACTTATTTACTCTTGCGTTTATATTTTCTACTAGCTATGTGCTGCTTTATTCCCGTGAGATTTTGGGATAAAACGTACCCAGCCTAATTTTTTTTCGCCAAGTCTCTTCGTCTACTACAAATTTTGTCGAAATCTAATAAAAATATCATCAATTATATAAAACCTTAACATGATGCGACTTGGACATTTCAAGAATAACGGACACAGTTATGCAAACTAGAACCAACCCACAAGAAGTAATTTGCGAGAAAATTCAATTTTTGTTTCATAAATGTGTACAAATATTTAGGTAAATTATTAGAGATAAATAAGTTTATAACTTTAATTAATGTATTGATAGCTATATAGAAAAAGTATCTCGTTTGATATTTTGTTTGATTTAGTAAATATTTTAGAAAGGAATACTGATGGTTCCTTTTTACAAAATTATAACTTTGTGGGTTGGTTCTGTTTAGAAATATTTTAAGATTTTATAAAGATAGGCAAATTAAGTTAAATAACAAAAAAAAAACTATTTTTATCATACTTTTATTTGTTTCTTTTACACACATGTTCGTTTTACACATTAGAATAAAAAAAACAAATTAGACAACTTATTTTTAACCATTGTACTCATCATCCTTGTAACACTTTTAAATGGGTTACCACCAACTTAGCCAGCGGTTCGCAATGAGGACACATGGGATGAGGTACTGCTTATCTAGATTGTAAACACTGTAAATTTGTTGGACGGAATGGGATCCACTTTATTTAATATGGTTAAACATACAGTTTATTTCACTTGACACGTGGAAGTTATAAAGTTTCTTGAAATTAAGTTAAATACAATGACACACTCACTTGTTAAAGTATCACTTATACAATATTAAATGACACATTACGGAAATCCACTACAGACACGCTTACGAATCTCCAAGTTCTTGATTAATATGAGTGTCTGCCAGGTCAACACGGTGGCGCCTTAACCAAAGGTCCACATGCTCTGCTCTGAATATTCCATCCGTCCAATTTATTTAAAATATGGGATTATCGCCCATACTGCGATGCCTGGCGTTTATGTATAGTTAAACTTGGAACCCTACAACAAATTCAATACCTTCTTTGTCAAAATGCACATGTTACATGTAGGATGTTTTCGCAAGTTACATTATAATCTGTACTCACGAAAGTCCGCCTGCTTTATTTATTTATACTTCCGGCTCCATAACACAAATTTAACGTGACAACCCATGTCGTCTTCAATATTTTGTCAAGTTTATTAAAACTTAGATGTTGCGTGCTATCGCTAATCAACCAGAAAATGAAAAGAACGCATCCTTTCATGGACAAAACTTCTATCAAATCCTATGTCAGAGGCATAGACAACAATCAGTTTTTTTTTAAGAGAATTTTAATAGATTTATTTTGTTTCCTTATTTTTCTTTATCGAATATTATTTTATGTATGTTTTTTAAATAACTAATTTAATATTTATTTTTGTTAATCTATATTTAACTACTGCGACACTAGCGACATCTTTGAAGTTATTTTTATACTACTCAATGTCAAATATACTAACTCTTAATCGCCTAGATGGCGTTACGTGTATCAAATGTATTTTATTAATTTTACTTGTACACGGAATTTAAACGTGTTACAATACATTTCAACCCGTTTTTAAAAAATATATGTACTCATGTATTTTTTAACATCAAGAAAAGATTGCAGATTGACAAAGAATGTTCATAGAAAAATCTTATATAATATGCAGACAAATTCGTTGCTTTCATCGCCAACCTAACCTAATGTAATGATGATCTCAACATCAATTAAAATAAAACTAACCAGTTCTGCTGGACCTATACTAACTCCTTACAAGTATGGTAGGTATAAGTGTACAATTGCACATCTGCCCTGCGACTATGTCTTGGGATCGGTAATCTGCATTGTTAAATGCAGACTCCACAGATTATTATGTACTGTGCTTACAGTAAGTTTAATATGTAAAAGAACAGAAACATTCCTAATCCGTTTCCACCTCAGAATATATGGGTTTTGGTGTTGTATCAGAATATGCAAAATACATTTATCCAACCATTAAATGTAATATTTGCTTTCACTATATTGTAAATGTTAATCTAATTATTCTATATTCTTAGAGTACTAAGTCTTACAAAATACTACTCTGTGTATTTTATTTAACATGTTTATAATTAAAGAAATATAGTAAGTATACATTCCTTATGGATTGTGTATCATCTTTGTCAAAGAAACACTACTAAATACCCTATTTCAAATTTGCAAATTCAAGTTTTAAATTTGAGTTTGCTAAGCATAGAAGCTAATTTGTTAAATGATATCTTGAATATGTGATAAGTCTGTATTCATTATTAAATTTTATTTTATTAAAGATTCCACGAATGACTAGCACAACATAACTGCTTTTTATTTTCATACGTACTTACACCCTTTCACACTAATTTGATCGAATAGATTTGTTGCGCGCAAAAAATTTTTGAAAAATATCCTTATACCCTGTCAGCCATCCATCCTCTTCCAAATTAAATATTTACACGTCATATTTTAAATTCGTGTAAATATTGTGTTTTAGTTAATTGTGTCTTTAAACTAGCTAAATAACTATTAGTCATCGTGTTTTAAAATATCTTTAATATGAAATTTACCCAATGATTTACCTTGCATATCCTTTAAACTATACACAAGGGGTGAATGTTTAACTGCAATTACACACTTCTGAAAACGAGGTGCTAATTTGGATGTGATATGTTTACTAGCATCAGACAAAGTAAAGGTTCGCTTGTAAACTATTTGACCTACTTTATATTCTAATGGTCTTTTTCTTAAATCATAATGTCTTTTATTCTTGTCATGAACCAATTTTAAGTTATGACTTACATCCTTAAATATAGTTTTAAGTTCATTTAAATTATTACCATGAATTCTAGGATCACTTGGAGATACTGAAGAGTATGGAACAGGCTCATCCGAATTCTGGTGCAATTTACCATCTACATACATTTCTCTGCCATGCACAAGAAAGTAGGGTGAAAATTTAGTAGATTCACTAACTGATGTGTTGAGTGCACACTGAATTTCTGGTATATGACTGTCCCATTGCCTATGATTGTTCTTTACATAAGAGGCAATCGCATACACTATATTCCTAATTGCTCTTTCAGCTTGGTTAACTTGAGGGTGATATCTAGGGTTATAGTAAATATTTGGTACATTATATTTGCACATTAAGTCTTTAAATTGGTTTGAAATAAATTGAGGACCATTGTCAACATATATAAATTTGGGTATACCGTGTACCAAAAACACTTTTTCTTCTAAAATCTTAACTATAGCATTGCCTGTTGCATTCCTTATAGGAAACAGCATAACATATTTACTAAAGTAATCTGAGCATACTAAAAGATTTGTGTTTCTCTTAGTTGATACCGGAAACGGTCCTAACAGATCACAACAAAGTGCTTCAAAAGGTTTATTGACTTGTTTTGGATTTCCCATTAAACCAGGAGAAGAGGTGTTCACCGGTTTGTACTCTTTACAAGTTTCACAACTGTTAAC